>OY757906.1:116042283-116284783 GCA_963585895.1 Sepioteuthis lessoniana
CCTATTAAACAACAAAGATGTAAGAGATAAATACGTATTAGAATTAAGAAACAGATTCGAAACACTACAAGAAAAGACGGAAAAAAGTACACCAAACGACGAATACGAAAATTTCGTCAATGCACACCTCGAGGCAGCAGCAAAATACATTCCAACAAAAATTAAAACTAAATATAGAGTCCCATGGGAAACTTTAGCGGTGAGAGAAAAACGTGCACTAGTGAAAACAGCCTCCAAAAACTATCGAAAAAACCCAACAAACACAAATGCCTTAAAACTAAAAACGGCACAATATCAATTAACAGGCATATATATAAAGGAACAGACAGAATACATTCAAAATCAGATAGATAAGATTAGAGACTCGGTGGAAGATAGACAATCTAGAATTGCCTGGCAAACAATAAACGAAGTGAGCAGAAGAAAGAACACGGCCAAAGCAAAACTTAAAGCAGCAAACCAACAAGAAAGAATAAAACTGTGGAAACAGCACTTCGAAAACTTACTTGGAAACCCACCAAAAATAACGCCTGAACCAATCACCAGAATAATTAGCAAACAATTAGACATTAAACTTGGACCGTTCACACAAGAAGAACTCGACTCGGTTCTCAGAAAAATTAAAAATAGAAAAGCTGCAGGACTGGACGAAATTCCCCCGGAAGTATGGAAGACCAGACAATTCGACGACATACTGCTCCGACACTGCAACGCAGTATACAATCAAAATCCGATAGATAGATGGACGAAGGGATGCATACTCCCCTTCCCTAAAAAGGGGGACCTCGGATTAGCCAAAAACTACCGAGGCATAACACTTACATCCATAGCTGCCAAAATCTACAATGCCCTACTACGAAACAGAATAGAACCCAAAATCGACAACATACTTAGAAAAAACCAAAATGGCTTCCGAAGAAATAGATCTACGACCTCACAAATATTAACCATCCGCAGAATCCTTGAAGGTGTACGGGCAAAGAACCTACAAGCGACATTAATATTTGTCGACTTTACCAAGGCTTTCGACTCCATTCACAGAGGAAAGATGGAACAAATCCTACTAGCGTACGGTATACCTAAAGAAACCGTAGCGGCAATAACGATTCTCTATAGAAACACTAAAGTAAAAGTACGATCACCAGATGGAGACACAGAATACTTCGACATAGTAGCAGGAGTACTACAAGGAGACACGCTGGCTCCGTATCTCTTTATCATTTGTCTAGACTACGTACTTAGAACATCGATTGACAAAATCAAAGAGAATGGCTTCGAACTGACGAAGAAAAGAAGCAGAAGATACCCCGCAACAACAATTACCGACGCCGACTACGCCGATGACATAGCGATACTGGCAAATACACCTGACCAAGCCGAAACACTTCTGCATAGTTTGGAACGAACAGCAGCAAGCATAGGCCTCCATGTTAATGCACATAAAACGGAATATATGTGCTATAACCAAACGGGGGACATCTCCACTCTAGAAGGAACCCCTCTTAAACTAGTAGACAAATTCACGTACCTAGGAAGCAGCGTCGAATCAACCGAAAAGGACATCGAAACGAGGTTAACGAAAGCATGGACAGCTATCAATAGGCTATCGACTATATGGAAATCAGACCTAACCGATAAAATGAAACGCAGTTTCTTCCAGGCAGCGGTCACATCGATACTGCTATATGGATGCACTACATGGACGCTAACAAAACGGCTCGAGAAGAAACTAGATGGCAATTACACAAGAATGCTGCGTGCAATCCTCAACAAGTCCTGGCGGCAACACCCAACAAGACACCAACTGTATGGCCACCTGCCCCCTATCACGAAAACTATTCAAGTTAGACGAACCAGACATGCAGGACATTGCTGGAGAAGCAGAGATGAACTCATAAGAGATGTACTCTTATGGATCCCCACACACGGCCGCGCAAAAGCAGGACGACCAGCACGAACGTACATTCAGCAGCTATGTGAGGATACAGGTTGTTGTCCTGAAGACCTACCTAGGGCGATGAACGATAGGGAGGAGTGGCGAAAGAGGGTCAGGGATATCCGTGCTGCCAGCACGATATGATGATGATGATGATGAATTCACCGTAAAGGAGAAATATTTAAATGTTTAAAATATAATATATACATCGATGAATATGGGATAATATATATATATATATATATATATATATATATATATATATATATATCAAGGCACACACACTGTCTCTCCCGCTCTCTCTCTCTCTCTCTCTCTCTCTCTCTCTCACACACACACACACACATATATCTATATTGTCGCTGGAGTTTTGCTTGAAGTTACATTAGCGCCTTATATATTTATAATCTTCCAAGACTACGTTCTTCTAACAGATCTAATAAAATAAAATGGTTTTTACACTAAATAAGATAAGAAGCCGAGGATATCCTGCAGAAACTATAACAGACGATGACTACGCAGATGATCTAGTGCTACTCGAAGATACTCCTGCCCAAGCCAAATCCCTGCAGAATGCATAGCCTGGAGCAAGCTGCAGAATGCATTGGCCTCCTCGTGAATGTAAATAAAAGACTTTATGTGATTTAAACGAAGAGGAGTCATTTCCATTTTAAGTGACGAACCTTTAAAATTAGTAGACAAATTCACATACCTCAGCAGCATCATCTCATCAACTGAAAGTGATGTCAACATACGCCTAGCAAAGGCGTGGACTGCTAATTATAGGTTATCGATTATATGAAAATCTGATCTCTCTGATAAAATGAATTTAGATTTCTTTCATGGTGTGGTTGTGGAAATACAGCTGTATGGTTGCACCGTATGGACACAAGCAAAATGCATGGAGAAAAAAACTAGATGAGTACTACACGAGAATGCTACTTGCTGTTCTGAACAAATCCTGGAAACAACACCCCCACAAAACAGCAGCTGTACAGCTACTTACCCCCTATCTCAAAAACTATCCAAGTAAGAAGAATAAGATATGCAGGACACTGCTAGAGAAGCAAGCACGAACTCATCAATGACAATCATCTACAGATGGACGTGCCAGTGTTGACCTACTAGCAAGAACTTATATAAGCTCTGTGCAGATATTGGATGTAGGTTGGAGGACCTGCCGAGAGCGATAGATGATTGGGACGGATAGAGAGAGAGAGAGAGAGAGAGAGAGAGAGTCAGAGAAATGCTTGCTGACACCACATCTTGATGATATATACATATATATGTATGTATATTATTTAGATTTAACGCTAAAAGCGTTTTTAATCAGCAGAAAGTTTAGAGTGCTCAATTCTGAACAATGCAGAGCAATATTAGAATATTTCAGCCATAAAACAGAATAACAATAAAAACAAGATAAAATAGATCGATACAATTGCTCATACTCTTTGACGTCTTTCTTTTGTCATATAATATTTTCCTCTTGAATTCGTAACAGACTCACTTTTGAAAAATGGGTGTTATAAAAGAATTGGTACTGTAAATGTAAAAGTAGCAAAATAAAATACAGAACAAGTTATCTATATATTGCTGGAACACACACACACGCACACACACATGCATATATATATATATATATATATATATATATATGAATGTCTTTTTATATTTATTCACTTTATCTTCACCAATCCATCTACTCCAGCAAAGACATACCCTAATGGCACAAAACGATTGATGTATGTTTCCGCGCGCGCGAAAAGGCATAATAAATTCTCGCTCGGCTGAAGACGCAACCATGACTTTTAATTTTTCTGTACATCAGTAAAATACAAGAGATTGCGAAATTGTTGGCGGGAATGATTGATAGGGACACCATTGCCTTTCTTCGCACCAGTTCAGCTGTTGTTTTTACTCGTCTTTGTAATAATTTATCTGTTGCAGGTTTGCGTTCAATCAAGTCCGTTTTCATATATATATATATATATATATATATACCAGGAGAAAGAAAGCCCGACAGTAATTCTTGACTATTTTTGACAATTAATCATTTGATTACTGAACAAGCTGAAAATAGAAAATCTAAGTTTTTGGAAATAAACTCATTATTTACTCAGTAACATGACAGATGATTAAGCTTAGTTTAGTCTGACACAAGGCTACGCAAATAGGTTCCCTAATTTTACAAAAGTTCCCGTGGTGTTGTGGCTAACTTGATGGACAGTAACATCATAGTTGGTGAGTTCGAACTACAGTCGTGCTATTACGTTCACTTATTGACTAATATTGTTTAATGGTATATCAATCTTTGTGGCTTATTTAATGCCCCGAATAATTTGTGGAACAAGAAGGTTACAGTGATACCAATCGTATTTGGAGTCCGTGAAAAAATCATTTGAGACCTAGAAAAGAGACTGGATGAACTGGTGATAAAATTTGGTTTGGTTCGGTTTTGTTTTATGGCATATCAACCATTATAGGTTATTTAATGCCAAATCCATATATATATATATATATATATATATATATATATAAACTCCTATTTCTAACAATTCAGTTTCGCATAAGTACACAGTTTAGTATTATTTGACGCATAGATAGGACCCGATGAGGTGCTACCACTCCGGGCCAGAGTGGAGCTAGGAGCAATCACAATAAAGGGGTACTCTGCATTCTACAAATATCCATCATTACTGGAGCCTCACCCTCAGATTTCTTAGTGTTATATCCGGGACATTCGTTGGGGGAGTCTTATTCCTCTGTAGAGATGCAGTCGGTGTATTCTGTAGCCTCAACTGACTTAGCGATCTGGGGACCCGAGGAGACTTGTTTTTACTCAGATAACAGTGTAGAGTTCGTGTGAAAAACTCGCAATAATAATAATAGTAATGATACAATCACATAAAAAGCGAATGCAGCAAATTAGCGCAGAAGGAATATAAGACTAGACACAACTGAGTGGATAAGGTGATCCACTGGGAGGTGTGCAAGAAATTTAAATTTGACCATACGAACAAATGGTATATGCATAACCCAGCACCTGTCCTCGAAAATAACACACATAAACTCCTATGGGACTTTGACATACACACGGATCACCTAATCTCAGCCAGAAGACCAGACCTAATAAATACCAACAAAAAAGAGGACTTGCAAGGTTGTCGACTTTGCTGTCCCGGCTGACCACTGAATAAAACAGAAAAAATGTGAAAAGAAGGATAAGTACCTCGACCTTGCTAGGGAATTGAAAAAAACTATGGAACATGCAGGTGACAATTATACCAATTGTTATTGGTGCGTTTGGAACAGTAACTAATGGATTACTAAAGCGACTGGAGGACTTGGAAGTTGGCGGAGGAGTGGAGACCATCAAAACTACTACATTATTAAGAACGGCCAGAATAATGAGAAGAGTCCTGGAGACATGAGAAGACTTGCTGTCACTCAAACTCCAGTGAAAGGTCGGAAAATGTAGCCATGGCGTGGATTGACAATGAAAAGGCATCCGATATGGCCCTGTAAAGCTGGATAATAGACTATTTAAAAATGTACAAGATATCCGACAAAGTCATAAAGTTCACCACGGAAGCCATGAAAAATTTGAAAGTGAAATTGACAGTAGGAAGAAAATTTTTAGCTGAGGTTAAAATACAGGGAGATGTCATTCAGGGAGATGCACTTTCACCATTGCTATTTACAATAGCAATGATGCCACTCGATCACATACAAAGAAAATTCACAAGGGACTACAAAATTCATAAATCGCAAGAAAAGATTAATCTCCTAATAAACATGGATGACATCAAGCTGTTTGCAAAAAAAAAAAAAAAGAAAAGAATAAGAGACTCCAATACAAAGAATAAGAATATACAGTCAGGATGTAGGGATAGAATTTGTGCCATGCTAATAATGAGAAGCGGAAACGACAAATGACGGAAGGATTAGAACTGCTAAATCAAGAAAGAATCAGAACGCTCGGAGAAAAGAATAGTTCAGACAAACGAGAAAACTTCTCAAAACTATGCTTAGCGGCAGCAATCTCATCAAGAGTATAAACACGTGGGCTATCTCTCTTATAAGATACTCGTGAGGTGCCCGTGGTTATCGTCGAAAAAATAGACACAGCGACACGGGTTCAAAATCCTGAACGAGACTGATTGCATTTCACATAGCACTAATACCCTTGGGAAAGGTATGAATCAAATTATTCTCCCTCCAGCTATGGGTAAATAGTAGGGTAGACTAGATTCTTCAGCTTTGGTGAGGGCAACTAGTCTAGGAGAAGGAAAACTCTGAATTCAAACCTGTTAAAATCCGCTTAAAAATTGACCTTGTGTCATATCCTGCCCTGGTGGAGGGGTTGATAAATATGTATAAGATACTCGTGACCATCCTTAAAAAAGGACAAGTGAAGGACTTCAACAAATGGAGCAGAGAACAAGAAAGATTATGACAATGCACAAAGCCTTCCACTCGAGTGAAGACATAACTAGAAAACAAAAATAGGAAGAAAGGCAACTGCATGGATATTCCGAGAGACAAACTAGCGAAATGTCACACGAGAAGACCTGTACATGGCTAAGAAAGGGAAACTATGAGAGAGAAACTGAATCTATTCTAATAGCAGCACAAAACAACGCCATAAGGACCAACATTGTTAAAGCAAAAATAGATAAGACACAACAGATTAAAAACCTTGGTTATGTAGTAATAGAGACGAAACGATTAGTCACATAATAAGCGAAGGCAGCAAACTGGCGCAAAAAGAGAATTGGGCATGAAATTGAAATTTGACCATACTACCACATGGTATACGCACAAACCATAATCCGTTTTGGAAAATGAGATACACAAAATTCTCTGAAATTTTGAGTTACAAACAAATGCCCTAATCCAAGCATGAAGACGAGACCTAGTAACAATTAAGACAAAAAAAAAAAGAGAGAACCTTTCGAATTGTGGACTTTGTCGTGCCGGCGAGCCAAGGAAAATGAAAAGAGAGACAAGTACTTGGACCTTGTCAGAAAACTTAAAAAAGCAATGGAACATAAAAATGACGGTGATATCAGTTATAATTGGTACACTTGGAACGATCCCCAAAGACTTGGTAAAAGGGTTGGAAGGGTCGGAAATCAGAGGACGAACCGGGACCATCCAAACTACAGCTTTATTGAGATTAGACAAAATACTGAGAAGAGACCCGGAAACTTGAGGATTCTTCCTGTCACTCTAGTGAAAGACCAGGACTTGGAAATAAGAAGACGAGCAGAGACCACCCAAACTACTGCATTATTGAGATCGGCCAGAATACTGAGAAGAGTCCTGGAGAATTGAGGAGACTTTCTGTCCCTCAGACTCTAGTGAAAGACCAGGACTTGGAAATAAGAGGACGAATGGACACCATTAAAACTACAACATTATTGAGATCGGACAGAATACGGAGAAGAAACTTGGAGACTTGAGGAAACTTCCTATAACTCATACTCTCGTGAAAGACCATCACCTTACGCTTGTGTGAAAAACTTGCAAGAGGAAGAAGACTTCCAAACTCTAAAAGACATGTATCAAAATTCAGTGAAATCCTATATATTGTAAATGTGAAGAAAGAGAAAACGAAATAGATACATAAATGCTTCAAATTGACTCAAAATGAAGACGAGACACACTCAACCAAAGATAAAATAGGGTCCATTTCCTATGTAAGTGCTAAGATTCGACCATGAACATGATACGAGCAACAAATAAACAAAAAACACGAGAATTAAAGAAGCGTAAAATATTTTGGGACAACTATTTCTTTTAAAAAAATGTTAACTACTTTCTTTCCTTTCTGAAGCGTTGTTTTTATTTATTCATTTATTTTTAATTTTTTGCTTTATTTTAGAAGTGACTTCATGCTTAATCGTTTTCGATTGTATAAAGTTTAATATCAAGTCGTTTCCTATTTTAACAGCTAAAAATTAACTGAAATGCCCCGGCGTTTAGACACTGACAGTCTAAAAATAAGCTGCTAAAAGCCAACAAAATAAGAAAACTGAAATCTTTTTAAAACTGTTTACTGAAAAATTGTTTTCTTCAAATTTATATCGCTATAACTCAGCGAAAATGGCACATGATACCGAGAAAAAAAAAAGACAGAATCTTTACAATTTTTTTTTTAATTAAAAAAGCTGACGGAAGACGTACACAGCTGAGTGACTGAAATAATAAAATGATGGCGTCTCGACCTTTAGACTGCTACCTAAACAAAACAGTGCCAGTTCTCGATTCTTTTTGATCAACAGTTTATGGAAAATTACAGGATTGTTAAAATACACCATGTCTCTATACCCATCGGGCTATGTGTCTATTATTTCTTTAAACTTCCAATTCAGTCCTGGAAACGAATCTTGGTTATTGTAGATAAAGAAAAGAAAGCATGTCAAATAATGGACTTGGCTATCCCAGCTAATTATCAGCAACCTGAGTTAATAATATTAAGAACAATCATAATCATTTTGACATTCAGATAGTTCAACTAATGCAGTCAAGAAGGTCAGTCTTATATCTTAATTATTATAGATAAAGAAAAGAAAACGTGCCAAACCTAACTTAATCTGGCACAGTAACTCGAGTGAACTGTTTACAAAGGGTAGTTTGCAAACCATCACTCTTCGACTGACGGCCTCTGTGTGTCTGTTTCACACACACACACACACACACACTCTCTCTCTCTCTCTCTCTCTCTCTCTCTCTCTCTCTCACTCTATTTCTACTCTTCCATCCTTCTAATTCCTCTCCCTATCTATCTATCTATCTATCTATCTATCTATCTATCTGTGTGTGTGTGTGTGTGGATTATCGTCATCGGTAATAGAATCGGTGACTAGTGTTCAAATATGGGACGAAGCTGTTTGAAATGCACTTGAAAAGGGTATGAATCTATCTGTTTTCCCAAACACCTAAGGGTAAATAGTAGGGCAGACGTGGTTCTTTAGCCTTGGTTAGGCAATCAGACAAGAAGAAAACTCAAATTACTTTACTCTGATTGAAAATTGACTTTGTGTCCCATCCTGCTTGTGGCAGAGGAGTTGGGTGAGCACACACACACACACACACACACACACACACACACATATATATATATATATATGGGGTGTGTATATTTCTGTGTGGGGGGGGAGGTCATGAACCACACACATAGACGTCACCATTTAGATAGCATAAAAAACACTCTTTGATGCCATTCTTATTTTATGTGGCTGCAGAATTTTCTCCACACACACACACATACATGCGCTCATATCTATTTAAAATAAACCTACATGTAAATATTTATGCAGGCATTTGCGCATGAAACATTAAACATTGAAATATTGTATACACTCCAAATATATCATTTTTGCTTCTTTCACTGTGAGCGATAACTAGTTTCGCTTTATATATGCAATGAGGAATATACATAAACGTGGAGAGAGAGAGAGAGAGAGAGAGAGAGAGAGAGAGAGAGATAGAGAGAGATAACAGGATACAAAAGTAAGTCTATTTGTATTTATGTATCAACATGATATCACAATGGGATAATGGTATATCGTACGCGTTCTTATAAGTGTAAATTACGTCACTAGGGTATTCGTATATCTGAATACGCAACCACATTTGTTTATAAAAGAATATATATATATATATATATATATATATATATATATATATATATATATATATTCGTTGGTAGTCGGCTGGTTGGTTTTATAGCAAGTCAACCCTAGTTGGGTAATTTTACGCCGAAGTCAACTTGACAATTATGATACCCAATACCTAAAAAGTATTTTTCAATTATCTTAGACGAGTAGACTCTTCACACTTTGCTGTATTATCAATGTTTTAAAAGCCAATTTGTTAATGTGGCTCAAAACTATTGAAGAAACTCTTTTTTATATTCTTTTTTTAATTTTTTTTATACTGGACCGATTCCCATATCAAGGTTAAAGAGCACATTCTGCCCTACAATTTACAGGTGGGAGAATTGTTGGATTTATACCTTACCTCGACATGAAATGCAAACATCCTCATTCAGGTTTTTGAACTCACTTTATCTATTTCCTACGACACAGAAACACACACACATACAAACATATATATAAGGCCTTTTCTTGCTTAAATCTTATTAGAAAATATCGTTTAGCCAATTCAAATTTCAATTTTGATTTGCTATATTTACTGAGTCTTTGATTCATTTCAGGGATTCATTTGCAATAAGAGAAGCGACGGAAATGCACTGGTGACGTAGCGCATCTATTTGTTGAATGAAAATTATATATATATATATACATATATATGGGTCGTTTCAAAAAGTAATAAGCCTCATCAAGGTATTAGAATTGCCTCTTACCTCGCACATTTGTATGCACCTCCACTGCACAAAAATTAAACTAAAAATATGTATCAGTTTTTCACGTTTTAGAAATTTTAGTGGGTTGTCACGACAAAACTTCAGCTATGGCTCTCCTTTTTTGGTGAGGCTTAAAACTTTATAAATAACCCTCGCATATACGTGGAAGTATGTGTGTGCATGTGTAAATATATATGAGAGGATTGTTATTTACTAAGATTATCTAAGCATGGCTGTAAGCCAGTTTGGGTTAATGGTAAGACTGCATTGCGCCAGTGTATATTACGAGCCTGTGTATTGGAAGATTAGAATAACAAATTTTATTTTTTAGCTACAACTACCTCAGCTACAAGGCTTAAGTGTATATATATATATATATATATATATATATATATATTGTGTGGGGAATGATTTGGGGAAGAAATAAGCATTTTTGCATTGGGTCTATTTCTTAAGAGGGTTTCAAGAATGAATACATTAGTCTCCAATCTCACACCTGTTTGTTTTATTGTTGTTGTTTCTTTCTTTTTTACCTGACATATATCAAGTACCTGTCACATCAAAAACCTGCAACATCCCTTCACCATTCTCGGCAAGACAGCTGCTTATATAAAAGGGCCCACAGCGGCAATAAAACTGACTCACAAAAAAGAGAAAACAGTTTTTTTTCTCTTTCTCTTTATCAGAAGAACTATAAAACTTACACTGATCGTACTGGGAATCTTTTTTTCTGTAATTTCAAATTGCTGCTATCAAATCGCATCTAAAATTCAAAGAATTACTTGGTTCAGTCGACTGGGGATGTAGAATACCCGACTGCATCTCTGCAGAGGGGTTAGACTCCCCCAACGAGTGTCCTAGATATGACACTAAAAAACTGATGGCGAGGCTCTATTAATGCTGGAGATTTGGAGAATACGGAGTACCTCTTTATTTCCATAGTACCCAGGTCCACTCTGGTCGGGTCCTATCTATGGGTAAAATAGAACAAAACAGTGTACTTATGCTAAACTGAACTGTTTGAAATAGAAGTGTTTATATGTATATAAATGGATTTGGCATTAAATAACCAACAATGGTTGATATGCCATAAAACCAAACTAAACTAAACCAAACAAAGAATTAATGAGTCAAATAAACTTTCCCACAACCAGGTCTGCTGACTGAAAACCATTCTCTGTGTCTTTTTTATGCCAAAATATTAGAAACAACATCATAAACCAAATGAAAAAAAAACAATGCCATGTCATCATCATCATCATCAAGTCGCACTGATAGTATGGAGTTCGCTGACTCTTTCACTTTCCAACCGTCCCTATTATTCATTGCTCATGGCAGGTCGTCTAGGCTGCATCTTGTGTCCGCACAGAGCTGATGTAAGTAAATCTTTGCTGGTCGGCCAACAATGGCACGTCCATATGCAGGAGTCCATTAGAGAACATCGCTTATGAGTTCATTGTTGCTTTTCCAGCAGTGCCCAGCAAGTCCTGTTCACCTTAATTGGATGATTTTTGAGATGGGAGGTAAGCTTCCGTACAGCTGCTGTTATATGGGGTGCTGCCTCAAAGAGTTGTTCAAGACAGCACGCAGCATTCTTGTGTAGTTCCCATTTAGACTTTTATGAATTTTCCCTCAAAAAAGTCAATGTTCAAGAGTAGTCTGGATTCAAAGTTTTCCATCTCGACCGATTGCCGGGTCAAGGCTAAAGAATCCAGTTTATCGGCTGTGGCCATCCTTCCCTAGTGTTTTTGATTCCCACGAACAACTCAAACCTAAGGTTAATAAAATAACATGGAATAATTTCTAGATCTGACTGTAGGTAACCAAAGTTTTCGTTCGGTTTAATGAGTAAATATAAGTAAAGTTAGCGACTGTAGCCGAGGGTGACCCGAAGGCTACCTTTTCAATAGCTTCTACACTGATGTGTTTGGGAGGGTGATACTCATTTCCCTGGATTGCTCCTCTTTATTCTTGATCCGCAACTCATAATGCAGTGTTAGGCACGGAAGCATCAAGTACCATTTTTGAGTCTTTGGTATGACTAGACCAGGGATTGAACCTCGGTTTCCCGGACCACTGACGAACACTCTGCTCATTAGTCCACTGGCCCGGTAAGTAAATACAAAGAGGAAAAAAAAAAAATTGCAACACTGAATATTTGTTTCAATTTACTTAAAATTAAACGTACAGGTAATACAGCTGGATTACAATAAATGATCAAATACAGATCAATACAATTCATTCCTCTTGTAAAATCATTTGCAATACTTCTGTAACATACTGTCCCCGGCCAAGCTGTCAAAATAGGAAATGCACCTGTGTAAATAACAGGTGCATCCGGTCGAGGAATATCAGAATATAACCTTGACCGTGGACGGGTTGAATGAGTGCGATTTGGGACGCCCGCAAGAAGAAGGAGGACGTCGAACTATTATATAACTCGGTGCACAGGATGTTCAATCAGTTGGAGAAAAGATGCGGTAGAGAAAGCCAGCACCCAACGAAGTGGGCCCTCAGGCTCCCGATTGAGTTGTTGGAGATCAGACCAGTTGGGGAGAAGATGCTGGAATGAGGACCAAGTCCCAGAGAGGCTGGGCCCCCTGGCCCCCGGTTGAGCAACTCAGGAGACAAGAAAGAAACGCTATTATGGCCGAAAGAGTGGGGGTCAATATGTTGCAGTTCTGTTCAGTCTCCAACTCCCTCTCACACACAACCCTTTCAAATAAAGTGAGATGTATATTTTTCTAAAAAAATGTGTCGCTCGTCTTCATTGTGTCGTCGTTTTGATTCTGCATGCAAATGTATATGTGTTTATATAGTTGGTCATGGCTATACAACACTTCTCAGAAGTAAAATCCCTTATAACTCATTCTTATTGTAAAATTATGTACAATGCATTCCTATTATAAAATCCCTTGCAATTCATTCTTATTGTAAAATTATGTACAATGCATTCCTATTATAAAATCCCTTGCAATTCATTCTTATTGTAAAATTATGTACAATGCATTCCTATTATATAATCACTTGCAATTCATTCCTGTAGAACAATCATTTGTAATGCATTCTTTTAGAAAGATGATTGGCTATGCTTTTTTTCATAATAAATATTAAGATATGTACAGGTAATATATTTGGATTAAAGCAAATGATCACATGTACTGATCAACACGATTTATTTCTATAGAAAAATTAGGTGTAATGTATTCATGAAGTAAAATTATCTCTCAGACATTCTTATAATAAGTTATATGAAGAAATTTACAGGTGATATAATTGGATTACCATCAATGATCACATATACGTATACAAATCCATAAGTGCTTAGGTTCAAAAATAAAAGGTGTATATTCTCCTTAGGCGTTAATACAGACCTGAACTATCGCATGCGGATACAAACGATGGTCTAGTATTACCACATCACTAGATAGGTGAATATTTTTCAGCTACCTCTTAGTTTGCATATAGTGTACTCAGTTAAAACCGGCATCGTTCTCGAGGCATTTACAATTTTTTCTTGGTTTCTTTGTTCAGTGGTATTTCAACGCTCGTGGGTTATTTAACACCAAAGCCATCCTTGTAGAAGAACTGTAGTGGTTGGTTGGTTGGTTTTATGGCATAGCAAGCCTTGTAGGTTATTTTATGCTAAATCTTATTTGTACAGGTAAATTGAATATATAGGATTTGTAAACGAATAATTTGTAGGTAATTTTTTAACAAGTCAGAGAATATTTGTTTTCTTACAGTTTAATACACTGTAGACGGAACCTCTCTGAAACTAGTTGACAAATTCACCTACCTAGGAAGCAGCGTCTCATCAACCAAAAACGACATCGACACGCGACTAACGAAAGCATGGACAGCTATCGATAGGCTCTCGATCATATGGAAATCAGACCTGACCGATAAAATGAAGAGCAGTTTCTTCCAGGCAGCGGTCGTATCGATATTGCTATATGGATGCACTACTTGGACGCTAACTAAATGGCTGAAGAAGAAGCTAGACAGCAATTACACAAGAATGTTGAGAGCAATATTGAATAAGTCCTGGCGGCAACACCCCACAAAGCACCAGCTATACGGCCACCTGGCTCCCATCACGAAAACTATACAAGTTAGACGAGCCAGACACGCAGGACATTGCTGGAGAAGCAAGGACGAACTCATCAGTGATGCACTCCTATGAACCCCTGCATATGGCCAAGCAAAAGCAGGACGACCAGCTCGAACATACATACAGTAGCTATGTGCAGATACGGGATGTAGACCTGAAGACCTGCCAAAAGCGATGAATGATAGGGAGGGGTGGCGAGAGAGGGTCAGGAATATCCGTGCTAGTGGCACGATGATAATGACAGTTTAATGGTCTCAAGTATTGCTATCTAACACTAATAGTTTTATTGCACACAGTTAAATGGTTTCAAGTATTCCTGTCCAACACTTATAGTTTTATTGCACACAGTTAAATTGTTTCAAGTATTGAAAATGATTAAATATTTCTATTTGACCCATAGATAAAACCCTAACAGGAACTATCACTTCAGGTCAGAGTGGAACTGGAGATAATGGCAATGAAGGTGTACCTAACATTCCCCAAAGCTTAAGAACTGGAACCTCACCATCAGATGGTTTAATGTCACAGTCGGAACACTCGACGAATTTATAGCCCCAGCCGACTGGGCCGAAGGGTAGTGGACTATTTTATCCATAACTGGTGGATATTAGTCCAAAAGTAAACCTAATAGTGCGAATAGAATTCGAACTCACAACACTGTCACAGTCCAGCACGTTAGCCACAACGGCACAGGGACTACCACTCGATTTTATTTTCCATAGATGTATGAAATGATTATTAAAAATCTATATTTAATGTTGACTTTCATATTTACTGTTGTGTTCGACTATCTTCAGCAAACTTTCAGCCGAACCATTTTTCTAAAGGCTTAAAAAAAACCTTCCTTTGTATAGATTGGCTCGAGGCGCCGTTTGCAGTCTGTCGGGAAATTGAAAGCTTCTTTTTTACCCAAAGAAAATACTTTAAAGATGGGAAAAAATGGTAATAAGAAAGTGCAATACCAGGTGAATATGGCGGATGAGAGAAAGCTTCCTAGCCAAATGGTAATAATTTTTATCTGGTCACAAAAGAAAAATGTGGTATAGCAATTTCCTGATGAAAGAATACGCCCTTTCTCTTAGCTAATTATGGGCGCTTTTCGTTGATTTAGTTGTTCTAATTGGGAGTTGTGATTGTTCAAACGAATCGTTTGATTCTCCGGAAGAAGCTCATAGTAAAGAAGTCTATTTCAATCCAACCATTATCTTCTTTGGATAAAGACCGGCCTTTACTTGGGTTATTGGTGGTATACTTCAGTTCTTTCACGGTCTCTTGCATTCCACCTTGTTGCAAAGTATCCACTTTTCACCGTTCATTACAATCTTTCAAAAAATTGCACACGGATATATAATCGAGTAGGTTCGTTTTTGCTTATTTGGAAGCTACACATCAAAGTGACTAACATACGATTCAAATGATTTTAAACGCTTCATTTAAATATTTTAAGTATGTCAGCTATTCCCTGTGGTGTATGCATTTAACAAGACTCTTTGCCACAAGCAGAATGCAACATAAAGTCAATTCAGATTTTAAATTCAGATTTTCCTTTTTCTAGACTGGTTGCCTTACTAAGGCTAAAAATCCCTGTTTTTCCAATTTACCCATCGCTAAGGAAGAAGAGAGGGGTTCATGCCTTTTCTAAGGATATTAGCATAAAGTGAAACTTATACAGCTTCCTCCGGCTTTTGATCTCGGGTTTCCAATTCCATTTTCAACGACGATAACCGTTACGCTAAGCAAGCCTTCTATTCTCTACGGTGTATAGTATTAATTATTTCAAATTATTTGTCTGTGGAATATTGTTTTGCGATAAATAATCAAAACAAAACATCGCAAATTCATTTTTCACGAAAACTTTATAAACGGTGCTCATCTATTTCTTTTATTTTGAGTTGCATTTTTATCTCTCGTAAGATTTTAAGAAATCATAAATCGAAAAAAAAAATGCTTGTTTTCCTTCCACAAACTTTATCCGAATAAGTAAATGTTGTGATGCTGGCAATGGCAAAAGAAAAACACAGGGAACACAAAAAGATAGATTGAAAAAAATAGATATTCAAGTAACAGTTAGTTCATAGGAAGCTGAGAATCCAGTGGGCTAGTGACTATCCGTCCACTACGCGAATGGTATCACACATGGATATGTTACGTGGGTCTGTTCAACTCCCCTGACGTTCCGTTGACGTGTATTTATGCAGAAAAGCGAGTCCATCATGTAGGGAGTACAACAGTAAATAAAATACAACTTTGAAAATATCAGTAAGATAAGTAGATGAGAGAATTGACACAATGTAATAAAATTTAGTCTTTTCGGTTAAGTTAAATTCCATGTCGGCGGGGCTTAGCATACGCTCTATAGACTCCTTCTCCCCATGAAAGGTGAGATCTCTCTCTCTCTTTCCTTCTTTCTCTCACTCGAAAAATAATATCAGCAGTGATGTTTATAATGATAATATAAAGGAAAGGTAAGTATGATGATGACGTATACTGGGTTATATTTAGAAAAAATAAACGGAAGCATTAAAAAAGAAAAAAAGAAACCAATTAAAAATTCAGAAAACGTAACGAATTAAAAAATAACGAATGAAAAAGTTAAGAAAACTCACAACAAAAAGAAATATAAAAGTAGACACGACAGAGTGGGAAAAGTAAAACATTTTGAACTGTGCAAATTAATGTTGCCCAAGAAAATATGAGTTGAATATTTGGGGCTTAGGGATCCGTACTTTATTTGTTCTCCATCCCACCACCGGACAAGTACGGCACAAGGCTTTTTTTAAAGTGGGTCCGGACGCAGGGCCGCAGCCCACGCGTTTCCGGTAAAATCCAAAAATACCTTCGGCCCGTCTTAGACGCCAGGAAATAAAACAGCTTAGGGATCCTTACGGGTCACTTCAATGAAAATACCATTCTATCAGTGAAGCTTAAAGTACGATGACAATGTCTCTTGCTCAGAGATAAGACTTTGTTAAAATGTAAGTGGTCAAGATATGACACTAAACTACAGCTAATGGTAAAGCTCCAGTTTTGGAGATCTGAGACGTGTGGAATATCCTCTCTTTGCCATTACTCTCAAATTCACTCTGACTCGGAGCAGAAGTACCAGTTCAGATCCTATCTATGGATAAAATAAGATAGGTTAAGAAATTATTCGTCTTCGATAGGATCGTGTCCAAAGAAAAAACTTTTAAAAAACAAATCAACAAAAAATTTGGGACTGTAGAATACACCGACTGCTTCTTTGCAGAGGGGTAAGACTTCCCTCAACGAATATCATGAATATGACACAAACCAATCTGAAGGTGAGGTTCCAGTAATGCTGGATCTTTGGGAAATGCAGAATACTACTTCATTGCCATCGTTCCCATATCTACTCAGACCCGGAGTGGTAGCACCTGACAGGGTCCTATCTATGAGTCAAATAGAACTAAACTGTGTACTTGTGCTAAACCGAATTGTTAGAAATAGAACTGTTTTTGTATGCTAAACTGAATTGTTAGAAATAGAACTGTTTTTGTATGCTAAACTGATTTGTTTGAAATAGAACTGTTTCATGTATAAAAATGGATTTGATATTAATAACCTACAATGGTTGTTGTGCTATAAAACCAAACCAAACCAAACCAAACCAAATTAAACAAAAAAGGTACATATAAATGTATAATAAACGTGATTCTATAACCTGATATAAATAAGCCCTGACGGCATGTCATGCCGTTAAAATCAATCAATCAATGAAGTCTCTTTAAACAAATCGCCTGAGTAAATAATGTAGCGATTCACGTCTTTAACTGGAATCTTGAGCCCTCATATAAAGCCCATAATGGGAGAGGTTTTATTACATTACATACAATTGGTGTATTGTCTTGATGTTTCAATCATTTGCTCAAGTTTTATCTGTATACTGTTTGTTGTATGTGATTAAAGAAGAACCATTGATTTAAGATACAAGCATATTGTTTTGACGGTCGGTCAACTTGTCTAGGGTTGACATGTTGATAAAATCAATCAGTTATTCAATTAATTAAATAAAAAATAAACAAAATAAAGTATTTGGTTCTCAGTGCATTTAAAACGTCTGTTGTATACTCGTATACATGCAGATGTAAGCAGAGACATAATCCAACATAATGACGACTTCAATGAACGAATGAACACACTTTTTTATAAAGATATATCTCTCACACTTTATTCTCGAAAGGGTTGATGTTGGTTGTGTGTGAGAGATGAACTGGAAACGGGGACAGACTGCTACATATTGACCCAAAGTTCTTCTGACCATAGCAGCACTTCTTCCTCATCTTGGCTGGGGTTGCTCAACCGTGGGTCTCAGTCTGCAAGCTGATTCTCACGCCGGCATCTTGTTCCCAACTCGCTCCAAATACAACAGGAATTGACCCAAGCCGTCTGTGGCACCTGATTATATAACTGTCTCACGTACACCTGCTTCCGCTGTTTCTCCGCTTATTTACACAGGTGGATCTCTTGATTGACGGCTCGGTCGAGGGTCAATATATAACACATCTCATGGATAATTATGATTAGCTTATTTCTTATTCGAAAACACACACACACACACACACACACATATATATATATATATATATATAAATATATACATATATATATATATATGCCGGGTGTCCCCTTAAAATGTATACACATTTTGACCAATGACTGTTTGCGCAATAGAATGGTACAGCTACTGTTATTTATCCGCACTAAACGGTAGCACTGTGAAACGTTGACAAGTTCACCTACCTAGGGAGCAATGTCTCATAAACCGATACAGACATCAACATGCGACTAGCAAAAGCATGGACAGCTATTCGATAGGCATTGGGTCATATGGAAGTCAGACCTGACCGATAAAATGAAGCGCAGTTTCTTCCAAGCAGCGATCGTGTCGATACTGCTATATGGATGCACCACATGGACAGTAACTAAACGGATGGAGAAAAAGCTTGACGGCAATTACATAAGAATGCTGCGAGCAATATTGAACAAGTCCCGGAAACAGCATCCCACAAAGCAGCAGCTATACGGCCACCTACCACCCATCACGAAAACTATCAGAATTAGACGAACCAGACACGTGGGACACTGCTGGACAAGTAGGGACGAGCTCATAAGTGACATACTCCTGTGGACCCCTTCATATGGACGAGCTCGAACCTACATGTGCTGATACGGGATGTGACTCTGAGGATCTGGCGAAAGCAATGGACGATAGGGAGGTGTGGGGAGAAAGGGTCAGGAATATCCACGTGACATGATGATGATAATGACTTATTGATAGTCCACACCAAGCCTTTGGTAAGTTTACATGATGTTCAATCGTAACGTGCGAATTCTGAGGTGTTTGGTTGTTGCAATTGTGGCATTTAATTGAGCTATTTAACTTTCAAGGACAAAATCTGTAGCAATAAATGAGTTGAGAGTGGCAACTGAAACGGAATGCACCCATATAGCAATTGAAATAATTTGTGAAATCCGTGATTTCATCAGTTCACGTTATCAGCAGTGTCTTAAACAGAATTGTCAACTGTTTGAATATCTTTGAGGCCTCAAATTCTATATTTGTCTTATCTAACGTGGATTATAAAATTTAAATTTATCTTAACAAACATTTTCTTTATGATAAATCAAAGTATGTAAACATTTTTAGGATAACCTATATATATATATATATATACATTAAAAGGAATAGGCCCACGAAGAGATTTATATTTTTTAAGATTTATTTATTTATTTCGTTCTAACATACGTCTATTTTTCCAACTTCTTGCTTTCGTCAGAGAACATATATGACACAATTCCTTTTGAATGGAGTACTCAATAAGACATGAATTCACTCGCACAAAAATTATTAGTGAAGAATAATTACCAGTAAATTTCGAACCATACTACCACAAAAAAGGCTTAACACACGCACACACACACACACACACACACACAGAAGAAATAACAGTTGGTGAAATCCGAAACCACTCTAACACACACACACACACACACACACACACACACACACACATATCAAATATCAAAGACCAGTAAGGAGTGAACAGACTAAGGTAGACACTTTCGGAGAAAAGAAAAGAAGAGAGTGACCACTATATAAATCCATAACTAAATGAAAACGATTCAAACTTCAAACACGAGTAAGTTCAATTCTCATTGAGTACCTCAATTACCCCCCTCGGGTGTCCTCGTGGTGTAATGGTTAAAGCGATGAACTGCGGAATCGTAGTACGCGAGTTCGTACTCCAGTCGCGCTATTATGTTCACTTTCGGGCAAATACCCTTGGGAAAGGTATGAACCCCCTTATTCTCCCTCCAGCTATGGGTAAATAGTAGGACGGACTAGGTTCTTCAGCCTTGTTGAGGCAACTAGTCTAGGAGAAGGAAAACTCTGAATTCAAACCTGTTAAACTCCGCTTAAAAATTGACCTTGTGTCATATCCTGCCCGGGCGGAGGGGTTGGTAAATAGTACCTCAATTACCCCCCTATATATATATATATCCGAGTTCAAATCTTAGACTGGGCTTTTTGCGTTTCCCATAGCACTAATACTATTAGGAAACGTATAAATTCAACTATTCTCCCTCCATTCTAGGGGTAAAAGTAGGGGAGACGGGACATTTTAATCCTAGTATGGCAACCCGTTTACGAGAAGGAAAACTCAATTCAAACCTGTTTAACTCCGCCTTAAGAATTGAGCTTGTCACATCATGCCCATACTGATGGGTTGGGTAAATACACACAAACACATAGATAGATAGATAGATAGATAGATTGGGTAAAGAAAGAGAAGCAAAGGGGAGAGGGAACAGTAAATGTGATCATTTTATTACGAAGTAATCAGTTAGATAAAATGAAAACGGATAGCCGGCTTGTGTAATTTGTCCCAGTGGGAAAACAACAGCAACACCAACAAGATAAAATTGGCTCGGTGACAAAAGATGAGAGAAAAAATAATAGCTTCTAAAGTGGAAGCAGAAACGAAATCTTCATCAGAGATTCAAAGGTGGAAGTGTATCCATAAAAACATATTGTCTACACTAAGATTGTTTACTTATATAACACAACAGATTTTATTGTTTTGTTTATATATATATATATTTGTGTGTGTGTGTGCGCGTCTGTCTGTCCGTCTATATATATATATATATATATATTCGAATTATTTCCATTCCCGCTATAATAAAAAAATACCGTAAATTGCGCTGTACAAATCGACCTTTTGATCCAGTAAAAATCTCTTGGCTTCGTCTTATACGACAGGGCTAAAATCCAAAACTTTATCACAGAATTGTCAACCAATGGACAAGGTTTGGTTTCTTTGGATATCGATCTTCTGGCGTTATTTAAGGACAAAGCTATCCGTGTTGAAGAACAATAATTCAACTAATAGTTGGAGTAAGAATCGGGTTCACATCTTTCCCAAGGTTATTACTCCGAAAGTGAATGTAATAGCGCGACTGGAACTCGAACTCACTTCGAAGCAACAGTCTACCATTTTAACAATTACGCCATATGGACTCTTCAATAGAGGTTTGGAATTTAGCCCTGCCCTATAAGTCGACCTCTAGTTGTATAGAGATTTTATCAGCCTTAAAAGGTCGATTAATAGAAAAAGCGAACGATTTCAAAAATATAAGTAGTCATCTGAGGAGTGCGTTTTCTAAACGGATGAAATTTGGAGTCATGGATAATATCTATGCGTTTTTTTTCTTTTCTTTATTTTTTTTAAAAACCGACTCTATTATGATGAACCCGTTTTTTTTTTGTGTGTTTTTTTACTCATCTTACCAATTCTATTTTCTAACCATTTTGCCTTTTCGTTCTACCTTGGCATTAGACATCGTTAGGTAAAGGAGGCTTTATATATTTACGTACAAATTAATTATGCTTGGTATTGGGAATTAGGTGTCTATATTCTCGACTATAAATTTTAATTAAACTCAGCAGCAACGTAATATTAAATTTAGAACTTTTTTCTTTATAATACGAGTCGAATTACTCAAGTATTGCTTCTTAAACTTATGCACAAAATTTGCAAAAATGACCGTTGATTAAAAAAAAGGTGAGGGGAGAAAAAAAAAGGCAGACGCTAAGGAAAAAGCGTCGCAATGTGCTATTTGTGTAGTTTGGTGCAAAATGGATGGGAAAACATAGAAGAACACACACAAATCTGTTTCCTCTAAATCAAAATATTTAATAAAGAGGCTGTGAAAAAATGACGTCATGTTGAACCATTCCCTTGAAGTAATTACGTTTTGGTAGCCATGAGAAAGGTGATACTCGTAAAAGCTTGCAAAATAAATTGCCATAATGAATTTTATTTTATTTTATTCTATTTTATTACAAGAGAGAAAAAATGACAAGTCTATATATTTCGCTTTGAAAAGTGTAATTACTCGTTGGACGGATGGAGGTATGGCTGGTTGGAGGTATGAATCGATGGATGGAGGGATGGATGGACGGATAGAGGGATGGATGGGTGGAGGTATGGATGGACTTTCAAGATATTAGTCATTGTGATGCAGTTGCAAGTGGAGATAAATATAAATAATGAGTTTGATTAAATAAGTGATACTTCAATAAATACAAAAAAATCAATAATTATCTTAGATATTTCTGTATGTTTCTGCATAGAGACAGAATGAGGAACAGAAAGATGGGAGCGCGTGAGAGGGAGATTTATAGGGAAAAGAGAAAAAAGATAGGGACTGATTAATTGATTTTAACGGCGTGTTATCCGGTCTGGAGTTATTTTCTACCTAGAGGTTAAGCAATTGCATTCGTTGTATATGTATATTCATTTATTTACTTTTTTTTTTTTTTGTGTGTGTAGTTGTTTCTTAAGAGAGTTCTTTGCTCACGTTCCTATTGAATAAAAAGCATTTTTAGGCAGAAATATTTGATCCATTAATTGGACCTAAACAGCTTCTATCACTCCAGGTCAGAGTGGACCAGGGAGTAATGGAAATGAAGAGGCACTTCACACTGAAGTATTTATTTCTTTATTAATTGAATCCTTGTTTTTTTATGGCAGTTCTACCAAACAATACCTGCTGAGTTCATTGCTTGTTGCTTGAGGCGCCGCAAAAATTGGGTATGCCGACTAGATCAAGCATTTTTGTGACGGCCGTGTATATTTCGATTCGTTCGTGGTCCTCGACAATAAAATAACCTTGTGTCAAAACCTACCTGGTGGGACACTTTTATTGATAGTACACACATGAAACTCTAGTCCCCTTCGAAGTAATCTCCTCCGGCTGCAATGCGCTTGTTGTATCGTTCCAACAACTTCTTGAATGCCCCATGGAAGTCCTCTTGTGTAAGCGTGTCAATGACCTTCATCACAGTCTCTTTCATCTCCTCAATTGTCTCATAACGACAGCCTCTGAGCTTAGGGAATAACCAAATGTCACAGGTAGCAAAGTCTGGACTATAGGGAGGGTGAAGAACTGTCTTGATGCCCATCTTGGTCAAATAGTCTGTGACAAGGATGGAGTTGTGGACTGGTGCATTGTTCTGCTGTAAATGCCACTGACCCGATTTGAAGAGTGCTGGCCTCTTCCGACGGAATCTCCTCCTGAACTACCGTAAAACCTCAACATAGTAACCCTAACCATAACCCCAACCCTTTGGCCAATGAACTGTGGTGTATTGACTTCCTTACTCCTCCCACACCTCTCATCATTCCTCACAGACTCCCCGCCTTCCTTGAATCTCTTATGTTACTCAGAAACTGATGCTCGATTCATACAAGATGCTCCAAAAGCAGTCTGAAGCATTCCATATGTTTCTGTGGCATTTTTTTCCGAGTTTAAAACAGAATTTTATTGCATATCGTTTTTCTAAAGTGTCCTCACGTCCAGATTGCATTTTTGAAATTCACCTCCTGTGACAATCAGGTTTTAGTAAAGTGTATTCCAATTCCTGCTGTAGCTGTTGCACCTGAAATCATGAAAATCGGTCAGTCATCTCATAACATGTATAACAATAACATACTGAATTTTCAAGAGTCTACGACAATTTTAAATGCTTGTACCAAAAAAGTCTGGAAACTTATTGAAGGCACCACGTACGTACCTTATATTGCTAAGTGTTAAGCAAGGAAGTATCAAGTACCATTTTTAAAGTCTTTGGTATGACGCCACCTGGGATTGAACCCAGGTCTCCCGGACCATTGGCGAACACTCTACCCACTCGAACAATAATAGCCACATATGAGTCTCGATTTATGCATATCTCCCCACATTAAATAGAACTTGTGCCAAATACTAATTTGGTGGGAAGTCAGTTGAATACTCATAAATAATAGGGGCTGTTTTTGCCCCCACCTGGTTTTTCGGGGGCCACATGGCGTACGGGCCGGGTAGGTGATATTAAGTTGACCACCTGGTACTGAGGAAGAACTTATTCGTACGTAATACCTGCTTAGCAGGGCTAATTTTATTGTTTAACGCCTGAGGCGTCCCAAAAGGGGAATGCAGAAGGGATCAAGTATTTTTGTGACGACCACGCACAAACTTTGATTCATGCGTACTCCTTATTAAAATGACCTTGTGTTAAATCTTGACAGGTGGGAGATCGGATAAATCTTTTAATAATATTGGCTGTTTTGATGCAAATCTAAGCTAAACTTTAAAAGACATCATTGATAAATGATATGCAAATTAAGATAAAATGATGATTATTAATTGAGAGTATAACTAATGGAATAGTAACATCAGTGATGACGTAATTTCGATTACTGACACAAAATCTCAAGCATAATAAGATTTGAAAAAAGGGGTATAATTGAAGAAATGAACAACTTGGACTCTGGTTCACTCTTGGCTTTCATTGCCAAATTTTCCCAATTTATCAAACCAAAGTAGACAGTAGAGAATAAAATCCATGGAGTTTCATTTCATTAATTGATTTATGTCAATGCACACAAAAATGAATTTATGTGCTTTAATCAAACAGGCGACATTTCCACACTAGACGGAACCTCTCTGAAACTGGTGGACAAATTCACCTACCTAGGAAGCAGTGTCTCATCAACCGAAAAAGACATCGACACGCGGCTAACGAAGGCATGGACGGCTATCGATAAGCTAACGATCATATGGAAATCAAACCTGACCGATAAAATAAAACGCAGTTTCTTCCTGGCAGCGGTCGTGTCGATAATGCTGTATGGATGCACCACTTGGACGCTAACAAAACGGCTGGAGAAGAAGCTAGACGGCAATTACACAAGAATGTTGAGAGCAATATTGAATAAGTCCTGGCGGCAACACCCCACAAAGCACCAGCTATACGGCCACCTGCCTCCCATCACGAAAACTATCCAAGGTAGACGAACCAGACACGCAGGACACTGCTGGAGAAGTAGGGACGAGCCCATAAGTGATGTACTCCTATGGACCCCCAGATATGGCCGAGTAAAAGCAGGACGATCAGCTAGAACATACATACAGCAGCTATGTGAGAATACGGGATGTAGCCCTGAAGACCTGCCAGAGGCGATGAACGATAGGGAAAAGTGGCGAGAGAGGGTCAGGGATATCCGTGCTAGCAGCACGACATGATGATGATGAAGAATTGATTTATTTTAAGATTTATCAACCGGAGTTTTGCTCAGATTTATTAAAATAAAACCAAACAATTAGAAATCAATAACAACAAGCAAATGTTTATTAAAATCAAATTACATAATCAATATAAAAATTAGCCTTTCCTTTCACACTGTAACCCGCTATTTAGTTGTATATATAAATACAATTGCATATTCCTTGTATTTGGTTAAAGTCAGCATTGTTAATAATATAAAACATTTTTCTTAATAAGTGTGATTTAAATGAAAATCAAATCAGAGAGAATGTGACCTAAATCCCTGAGGGAATTATGACCGAGTCTCGGCTATAGTCAAAGACATAATCTACATTATACGATTATATATGTTAAGTATGACATGGCCAATATATTGAACTAGCACTAATAACTCAAAGAAAACGTTGGAAAAACAAAATAAAAACTTAATGCACTTACATTTATGATCGTTGGAATAGAGTAAGTAAAAGTAAAGTTGGTGATCGTAGTCAAGGGTGACCCGATGGCTCCCTTTTCGATAGCTACTATACCGAGGTGTTGGGGAGGGTGCTACTCCTTTCCCTGGATTGCTCCACTTTACCCTTGATCCTTACCTTATAATGTTGAGTGTTAAGCAAGGTAGCATCAAGTACCATTTTTTGAGTCTTTGGTATTACTCGACCTGGGATTGAACCCATGTCTCCCGGGCCATTGGCGACCACTCTAACCATTATGCTAATTTGGAATAGAAGGATCCAAAAATGAATTTATTTTGCACTATTGAGGGAAAACCTTTCCTCTTCGGTGATCAAAACAGAAGTTATTTCCTTATATAGGCCATGTCATTTTTTAAAACATAAAAGGAATCCACACTTCAATAAAGATTGAATATATATATATATATAGAGAGAGAGAGAGAGAGAGAGAGAGTGAGGGGGAGGTGAGAGAAAGAGAGAGAAATTAATAAAAACAGACTGAGGAAGAATGAAACAAGTTAGCCGGCAAACGTGATGAAATACATATTTACCATTTTGTTGTCCAGTATTAGTTTATATTTGTTTTTATTAGTGATGTTAAACAATAATTATCGTCGTGCCTCTTATTCACTACGAGCCAGTGCATGTAAACTTGACATATCCTGCATTTGATTTTTTTTTTCTTCTTCATCTACTTGGATCTTATAAAATAGAGTTACTTCCCATGCTTCCCTGACCCAGCCAGTCTTTCTGACCTATCTACAATCTACTGACCCCCACAACCTTTTCCTAATCACCTGTTTAACTGACACGTAGCACCACCTACCTCACGTCGTAGATCCGCTCAAAATTAACATTTATTTTCTTTCTCATCCAGACTCGATAATGCCGTCTGAACAAGACTTAGCGCATATCACCTTGGCATATAAAGAGATTTATCTTGTACTTCATATGATAATTTAGTTGTCAGTGGAAAAGGCATTCGGGTTAGTAAGTTTAAGAATTTTAGCAAGAGTCGGTGAAGATTGTTACCAAAAATTCGTAAGGTACAAGGAAAACAGTTATTAGTTAAAAGTCGGACTCTTTCTAGATTTTCGGTGAAATTTTTAGAGCCATTATATCCACACATAAACATGACTGTAAAATAAGGAATTAATAACATTGGTTCAATATATCAACGAACACGTATATCTGAGGTAAGTATTTAGTAAACTTAAATTATAATACTAGGGGGATACTCAATGGTCAGTAAGCCTCCCTTATTAACCATTACGTCACCACGCTAAACTTTTTTGTTTCTAGTGATAAATTGGCAGACACGATCACGTGGACATAAACGCAGTCTATTTCATACACACAACCTCCAAATATATATATATATATATATTGGTTTGGTAGATCATTACTATTTAGTATATATATATATATATATATATATATATATATATATAGATCATTACTATTTAGTATATATATATATATATACTAAATAGTAATAATCTACCAAACCAAATTGCTAACCATTATTCAACAACGAGACTTTTGATAGAGAGTGACGATTTTTTAACCTATGAAAAGTATCAATTTGGACTCTTCATCCGCTCTGTCTTTCTCACTCTCCATCTCTTTCTTTCTTTCTCTCTCTCTCTCTATATATATATATATATATACGTGTATGTGGCAGGATAAAGCAAATATTCTGGGAGTCACAGATAGATAGATAGATAGATATGAACAGACTTGTATAGATAGATAGATCATTCTTTTGGTAGTCAACATTAAATCTGCGCATAACAGTTAACAAATTTTCCTTCCAACATCTTTCAATTGCTAACCATGCCTCAGCGCACTTCAAAAGCGTGGAAGAACCGCTCATTGTTTTGTTTTTTTTCCACAGTAATACCACTATTAACCAACAGCATTCCTTGCTTTCTTCTTCATTTTTTTTTCTTTTTGTGAGTGTTAATCTATATTCCGCTTCTAGGAAGACTTTAGCCCACTCTTGTCATATAACACTAGAAGTTAATGCACACCGACAGGACATCCTGATTGAACTAGTGCTAGCAGCATCAGCCATTAAAAAAAACCCTCATCCTCATTGATGAACAACCAATGTCCTCATAGCCAATGATGGTTTAAAAAAGTATTGAAATAGCAAGCAAGTCATAACAGACAGAATTTATTCCTGTTGGGTATCACCTACCTTTTCAGCATAATAAGCTGTTCCATCTGCCATATATGGCAGTAGCGGAGATCAGTCTGGGAATAAGCCTACGAGTAAGACCAGAAGAGCCGTTCCTATTGTTGAAGTATATCCTTACTCTATCACTAATCCTATATTCTTATTACTAACAGTCTCTCTCTTGTAAATACTCTTTCCTGTAAATATAACTATTTTCCTCACATATCGTGGTTTGTCTTATTATTACTACTACTTGTGATCACTAACCAGAACACAACAATTCCAATACTATATTCTTCTCAATACAACATTAAAACTCGAATACTATGCTGCTATTTATCATTAAGCCGTCAATCACATCATTTTAGGCGCTCCTGAAGTAACGGCTATCGTCTTAGGAAGTGGACTTGGCTATCCGAGTTCAAGCCCTAGATGAGACTGTTTGCATTTTACATAGCGCTTATATCCTTGCGAAAGATATGAATCCAACTATCCTTCCTCCGGTTATAGGTAAATAGTTGGGCAGACTGTGTTCTAACCTCGGTATGGCAACCGGTCTAGGAGCAGGAAAATTGAATTCAAATCAGATCTGGAGAGGGATAGGTTCTCCAAGGCTATTCTTGCCTAAGACATGTAACATTTGCGCCCCAATACCAATCCAGGTCACGGAATCAGGGGGATGGAGCCACCGTGGTGCAGTGGTTTAAGTGCTGGAGTACGACATCTTAGAAAGCTAGTTCACACTCTAGTTGTGTTATTAAGTTCGATTTAGGATGAACCCCTTTATCTCAACGACTATGGGTTAAATAGCACCACCACTATTCTTCTAAAAGGATGACTTTGGCATTAGATAACCACAAAGGATGATATGTCATTAAACAAAGTAACCAAACGAAACCAAATATCACAAACAAATAGCATCACTTGTGGTCACTGTTTAAAAGAAAACAGATTCTTTCCTGCAGTGATTTGTGTCTATGCAAGTAGTTATCAAAAAGTATCAAGACTGAATCTTTACATGCTGTTTATTTTAAAGACAAGTGTGCGCTGCTGAGCAACTTATATAAATGAAAGAATTATATTTAGAGAAATAAGCGCCGCGTCTAGTACCTCACTCACACCAAAGTTTAGCACAACGCCTTATTTAGCGTGGTAACCAGGCGCAGAGCCGTTGCCCACACTCGGCCGGCGGTTCCAAAAATGCTCTGGGTCCCGTCAGTATCCCCTAAAAAGAGGTACCTCAAGCGCCAGGCGATAAACCAAGCCCTGCCGGAACAGGTGAGAGGCTGGGGGGACGGCCCCTGTGACACAAGGAGTGTCGATCTTAGCTGCAAGACACAAATTCCCTGGCACCCGTGTAAGGCAGCTTTGACCGACAGCCACCGCAGTCAGGACACGCCCAACCTAATCCGTGTACCAGGGAACAGGTCCAGCGGAAATGTGTCCCGGCTCATTGGGTCAGAAGTCGATGCTGACCTTGGCACTGTACAATACACCGTCTGTACTTCTGCAGAAGGTTAAGAACCCTCACCAATGAGTTTCCTGCTAAACTGCATCTGATAATGAGGCTGACCTGGAGTGTTAGTAACTGTTACAGTCCCATCTATGGGTCAAATAGAACTGTTCAATCTTTTACAAATGATTATTATTGTCAGTAATCTGAAATCATACTGCCGTGTGCAGAGTATTTTAATTACATAGGAATATTTGATTAATAGAATTACTTATGTTAGATAACAATACTTGAAACCATTTAGCTGTGCATAAACAAATGATTAATATTGAATAGATTTAGTAGTGTTTGATAGGAATAATTGAAGCCATTTAACTGTGAGCAAACAAATAATTAATATTGAATATCATTATTTGTGTTGGATAGGAATATTTGAAACAATTGAAAATTTATCTCAATGGTAATATTTGAGGATTTAGGAGTCATTAAAAGAAATAAAACGGTGCATTTCCAGTCTTATCGAAAGAGGCGGTTAAGACTTAGTTAAATGAAAAAAAAAAATCGCGGGAATACGTGCACTGAAAGCCAAAGAGATTATTTTGATGGAAATTAACGCTTCATTCATTATCGATTTCTGTATTGGTAAATACAAGTTCAGTCTTATTATTTTTTAAAAATACATCTCACATATCAGTTTGGAGATTTATCTAAAATATGGCTGCAGATCAGAGTAGCAGCAGCAGCAGCAGACCGATAGAGGAGTCGTCAGAGACTCAGGCTGTTAAAAGTCACAGGGGTAGAAGAGATAAATGGATTATCCAAGATCAGCGAGAGTGATTGATTCAGTTCATTTTTTTAATGGTATATCAACCTTCGTGGGATTTTTAATGCCAAAGCCATCATTGTAGAGGAACAGTATTGATAGTTTAACATATTGATGTAAGGATAAGGGGGTTTATACCTTACCCCAAGATATTCATTCAGAAATGAACGTAAAAGTGTGACTTTGATTCGAACTCACTTACTTCGAGGCTGCAGTCGAGCACTTTAGTCACGCCACGGTCACTCCCACTGAGAGTGATTTTTTTGTGTGTGTATTAGCGCGCGCGCGCGAGAGAGAGAGAGAGAGAGAGAGAGAGAGAGAGAGAGAGAGAGAGAGAGAGAGAAAGACAGACAGACAGACTGTCTTAAGCAAAAAATATATCTGAACTTTGTCTAAAGTGACTCAGATTCTACCATTTCAACAACCCCTTAAAGAAACACTGAGTAAATTAATAAAAAAGCAACAAAAAAACAAAGGTTCCCTTATGTTAAAAAAGATTGTTTTTTTTATTCCCCTCCCATCTTGAGATGCTTACCTCAATTATTTATTTGCTTTATCCGAAAAAAAGAAGTCGCCGGACCGTCTCCTACAATAATCAGTACACCCCAACCCACGTAACACTAAGGTACCGTGCAGCTCTATGATTTGTCTTTGACTACTTTGTAGTTAATGGAATAAGCCATATTGTCGGCGAAGTTTAGAATACGCTGACTGTATCCCCTGCAGAGAATGAGGACCCTTTTTTTCTAAAAGCATTAACACGAAGTGTAAAGCAAGCAGTCTCGTGCATGATTTGATCTCATGTCGCGAATTCCATTTTCTACGACGATAACCGTTACGCCTCCGACCTCTTGGTAATGAGTATCGCGAACACATGCAATGCTATGTCTACTTACTAGCAGCAATTATAAGAACAATTTATTCCAATTCGGATCTAATTTTTTAAGTGATGTTAAAATATTAAAAAATATTATTTCATATGATTGATTGATTGATTTTAACGGCATATCAACCTATTACTTTAAATCACATTCATTACACATTTATATGTACATTTTATGTATAGTTTCCAAATTTTTTGCACACACTTATAGGCTATCAAGTATTCCCAATACAAATAATTTACACACACTTGTATGGTTTCAAGCATTCCCATCTAATGCTAATAATTATATGGTTTCAAGTAATTATGTCTATCTAATAATAGTAATCTGTTTTCACACTGTTATATGGTTTCAAGTAATCAATTATAATCCTTGGTCAACAATAATGTGTCAAGTAAGTATTCTTAATACAAATAATTTTCAGTTATGGTATTGGGTATTTCTAATACAAATAATTTGCCCACATTTGTATGATTAAAAATAGTCCTATCTAATACTAATAACTAAATGGTCTCAAGTACTTATTTCTATGTATATCTATATGATATCAAGTATTCCTGACCCGGAGCGGTAGTATCCACTAGGATCCTATCTATAAGTCAATTTGATCAATTTGACGATCTATTGATTGATTTTAACGACATGTCAACGCGTCTCGGGTTGTTTGTACACCCTGAGTTTAGTTAATTGCGTACCTGATCAATAAAATGAAGCGCAATTTCTTCCAAGCAGCGATCGTGTCGATACTGCTATATGGATGCACTACATGGACGCTAACTTAACGGCTGGAGAAGAAGCTTGACGGCAACTACACAGGAATGCTGTAAGCAATATTGAACAGGTCCTGGAGGCAATACCCCACAAAGCAGCTGATGTACGGCCACCTACCACACATCACCAAAACTATCCAAATTAGATGAACCAGATATGCAGGACACTGCTGGAGAAGTAGGGACGAGCTCATAAGTGATGTACTACTATGGACCCCTTCACATGGTCGAACAAAAGCAGGGCGACTTGCTCGAACCTACATACAGCAGCTCTGTGAGGATACGGGGTGTAGCCCTGAGGACCTGCCGGAAACGATGAACGATAGGGAGAGGTGGCGAGAAAGGGTCAGGGATATCCGTGCCGATGGCACGACAAGATGATGATGACGTTTATATTTAATTTTTTGCGTAGTTTCTTAAGGACATTTTTGCACACGATAGTGTGATATCAAGTATTCATATCTAATACAAAAATTTCTATCGTCGTAGGAAATGGACACGGCGAAACGAGTTCAAATCCTGGACGAGACTGATTGCATTTCACATTGCACTAATACCCCTGGATAAAATAGTAGGGCAGACTAGGTTCTTCAGCCTTGGTAAGGCAACTGGTCTAGGAGAAGGAAAACTCTTAATTCAAACCTGTTAAACTCCGCTGAAAAAATTGACCTTGTGTCATATCCTGCCCGAGCGGAGGGGTCAGTAAATATGAATACAGAAATTTCTAAACAGATCTATTTGACCCATAAATCGGACCTAAACTGATACTACCACTCTGAGTCAGAGTGGACCTGGGAATAATAGTAATAAAGGCGAACTCCATACTTACCAAATCTTCAGAACTGGAGTCTCATCACCAGATGCAGTTCAGTGTCATACCCGTGAATTTTTTTTTTTTTTGGAGGGGGTAGGTAGATCTTACTGTTTTGCAGGGGATACAGTCAGTGTATTCTAAGCCTTGTCGACTGGGCAAAATATTTCATAGTCCGATTTTTTTTCTTTCAATTAAATATAAACAAACGTTGGTTCAGTAAAATGCCAATGGGAATTATAGATAGGGACAGACAGTCGCCTACTTGTTAAGAATACTTATCTATTTTCCAAAATAGAAGAAAAACATTGTATATTCCGGCCAATCTTTCAGTTCCTGGAAGTACCTTGATTAAGTAGCCAGACAAGACGGAGCGAACAAGCGAGTCATGGGGGTGGGGTTGGAGATTTTAAAAACATTTATTCCAAAGCAAAAAGCTCGTTACAGTTACAGTATATCTTCAAAATTTGGCAAAAGTGAGTGTGGTGAAGTCAACCATATAGTCACCTATATACGAAGACGATCGTGGTGTAATAATTAACGTCGAAGGAAACGGTTACGGCGTCCCGAGTTCAATTCCTGGACGAGATTGTTTGCATTTCACATAGTGCTAATACCCTTTAAAAAGCTTTGTATCCGACTATCCTCCTTCTAGCTATAGGCAAATAATAGGGTGGAGTGGGTTCTTTAACCTTGGTATAGCAACCAGTCTAAAAGAAGGAAAACTTTGATTTCAAGGTTGTTTAACTCAGTTTAAAAAATTGATCTGCTCGTGCAGAAGGGTTGGTAAATACATATATACGAAGGTAGGCTGAAAAGTTCTTATGGGGAAGTCATATTTACTTTTGATGATATCATCAATCAATAGGATCCAAGCACTGCAACACCGATTGAAGAAATGTGTGGACCGCAAGAAAGACTAAGTTGAAAAAAAAACTTCATTGGGTCATATTCAATTTGAGTACCTTCCTATTTCCTATTTGCCACTGCCTCCCACCATACAGGGCTTGACACAAGGTCAATGACCCGAGGATCGATTATTTCCATTTGAGTATCTTGGTCAGCCTATGAACTTTTCTGTCGACCCTCGTACGTTAAAACAATCTTAACCTAAACTGGATTACAGTTGAGTTATTGGAATAAAGCTGCAAATCAAGCCAATCCCTTGTTCGTCTTTTATTACTGTAACTTTTGTTTTTATTTTCTTAGGAGATTTTTGGAACCCACATTTTTATAAATAACTGTTTGGTCTTATTTGTGCACAATTTAATTCTTGGACACAATTCACTTCTTGTTTTCTGAGTGTAAACAAAGCTGCTTGTTCTTATTTCATGGGAACGTATTCTACACAGTTTTGCTTTTTGTCTGTTCGCATCAATGGGCAGATGTGTCAATGTTACAACTTTAGATATTCATAATAATGAAACTCTTTTGCAAAAGTTCTGCCATGTGATAATTGGGAAACCAAAGCTGATAACGTCGAAGTTTTCTTGTAGACTTGAACACCTCATTGGGCTTTCATTCAGACTATATTGAATCTGATTAATTTTTTTGTGTGTAACAATATAATTCGTTGCTCAGTCGGCTGAGGCTGTAGAATACGCCGGCTGCTTCTCCGCAGAGGGGTAAAATTCCCCCAGTGAGTGTCAAGCATATGACACTAAACAACCTGATGGTGAGGTTCCAATGATGCTGGAGCTTTGGGAAATGTGGAGCACCCCTTCATTGCCATCACCCCCCAGGTCCACTCTGGCTCGGAGTGTTAGCACCTGAAAGGGTCCATCTCTAGGTTTAATAGAACTAAACGGGGTACTTATGCTAAACAGAATTGCCTGAAATAGAACTGTTTTAACATGTAAATTGTGTACTTATGCTTAACTGAATTGTTTGAAATAGAACTGTTTTAACATTTAACTGTGTCTAGATAAAATCTATACTCGTACTAAGCTGAAATGATTGAATTAGAACTGTTTGACTACTTTGAATAGCTTGAAATAGAAATGTTTTGACAAATAAACTGTGTACTCATGCTAAATTGAATTGTTTGAAATAAAACTGATTATTTGATTATGAACGGATTTGACATTAAATAACTTTCAAAGGTTAATATGCCATAAAACCCAACCAACGAACGAACCAACCAACAATATAATTCGAAAAATATTATTTAGATCCGTAGTATAGCACAAGTTGACGAGATACCAAACATTGGAATTAATTTCCATTTTGATTTTCACAGTTATTTTAGAAAGGTTGAAAACAAGTAACTTTCTGTGACTATTTTAGAGTGAGTGATTGATTATAACGGCTTGCCAACCCATCCAGGGATATTCTATACGTAGACGTTAGGGAATAACGTTCATTGTACGTTCATATTTATATTTTTTGTGTAGTTTATTCTTAATAGTTTTCTGGAGGGGGGAGGGGGTTGCATACAGTCCTATAGAATACGAATATTCTTTAAACAGATCTATTTGGGACCCTAACAGGTACTGCCTCCTCAGGCCAGAATGGACTTGGGAGGAAGGGAAATGAATGGGGACTCTAAACTCCCCAGAGATCCAGCAGTGGAGCCTCACCACCAGGTACAGTTTCGTGTTATTCTCAGGGAATTTTTTTCTTGAGTTGAGATATTACTGTTTGGCTGGAGATATGGTCAGATCTCATCGACAGGGAATACTGATTTAGTAATTACATTTAAACAAATCTTTTTGTCCCCTAATCGGCGGCGCCAAGAATTCCTTACATCTGCCGTGGAGTAAAATACTCCTAAAAAATTTCCTGAGCACAAAACTAAACCGTGTGAGGTGATGAGGCTCCTGGTTGGTTGTTTGGTTGTTTTGTTTTACGGCGTATCAACCCTTTTCGGGTCATTTAAAGCCGAATAAGTCATTTTGATAAAAGTTTTAAACAATTCAGTTTAGTATAAGTATAGTTTTTTTTGTTTACACTCACTTAAAGGTCAAAACAGTTCTATTTCAAACAACTCAATTTAGCATACAAAAACAGTTCTATTTCAAATAATTCAGTTTAGCACAAGTACATAGTCTAGTTCTATTTGATCCATAGATAGGACCCTATCAGATGCCACCACTTCAGGCCAAAGTGGACCTCGGAGCAACGGCAATGAAGGGGTACTCCGCATTCCACAAAGCTCTAGAATTACTGGAACCTCACCATCAGATTTTTAGTGTCATACTCCGGACACTCGTTGGGTTGGTGTTTTATCCATCTGCAGAGAAGCAGCCGGTGTATTCTACAGACTCAGCCGACAAGGCAAATGAGGTTCCTGTTCTGGATCCTTGGCCAGCGTAGAGTCCACTTTAAAGCCTACTTTAACTCAGAGGGGAAAACATTAATGAACCAAATGACAGTACCTATAAATACGTTGTTTCAGGACAACAACGATATTTGGTTTCCGTCGAGGAATTAAATAGATCTATAAAATAATAAAGTGTTTTTCTGTTTAAAATATTATGAAAACAGATGTTGCACCGTATATAATGGTAAACTCTAATTGTTAAACTGACTTCAGCACAAAATAACCCAGCAGAAGTTGACATGCCGGAAAACCAACCAACTAAGCAACCAACCAATCTTAAAATATCAAACAAGAGGCTACCGATGGCTAATGTAATGATTTAAAGTTCCTGAAATTACTATATTTCCCAATAATTAAGTGAAAGCAACCAGCAACTCGCTTTTTACATCGTTGGTTGTCCTGAAATGTATTTGAAGGCACTGTTGTGCAGTTCGTTAGTGTTTTATGACATATTAACTCTTGTGGGTCATTTAATCCCAAATCCAGTTTATATATATATATATATATATGTGTGTGTGTGTGTGTGTGTGTGTGTGTGCGTGTGTGTTTTGTAAGTGAATAGATCGTTGGTAACTTTTTTAAACGAGTCATTAGAGCTCATTTGTTTACTCCCAGTAAAATGGTTTCAAGTATTCCTATCTAACACTAATAATTCTATCTGATATTAATCATTTGTGTGCACATAGTTAAATGGTTTCAAGTATTGTTATTCCAAATTGATAATTTTATTCATAAAGTATACCATCAGATCCAGTTTAATTTCATACCTGGGACATTCGTGGTGGGGTGGGGTCCTACATATCTGCAGAGGTGCTGTCGGTATATTCTACAGCCCCAGTCGACAGGGCGGACATTTTTTATGTGTCAAACGAATGCACTTGCTTACCGGGAAAGATAGCATGGAGTCAGAGTGGTGGTAACCGATTTATTCGGTTAGTCGAGATAGAAGACGATGGTAAGACAGCGGACCATCGGTTTCAGAGGTGGGTAACGTGGAAACCGAAGCCGCCTCAAAGCGAGATAAGCTATCCTAAGCTGTCTTACATCGTTTTCTCTTGCCGACAACAAAGATCTTTGTAGGAAGAAAAACATTGTGGGAGAAAACAGAATGATGTTTGTACGTTAAATATGTATATTTATGTTAATACATACATAGACTGGCGTATGTGATCGTATTTGGGTATGTTTGCGTGCGTGTGCGCGTGTGTGCATATGTGCTGGTGTCCTGCGAGAAGTTCTGTGATTGTGTACATGTGTTTACATTCAATTAACTTTTATACACATGTACAGACACGAACACAGATGCACATGTAGAAACAGGTGAATTTTAACATGGCCATTCATAGAAAGAAAGAAAGAAAGAAAGAAAGAAAGAAAGAAAGAAAGAAAGAACTAGAAAAAAAGAGAAGAAATGAAAGCCAAATAAAGAATAAAAAAACTCAAAGAAAAAGGGAAAAGAAAGGAAAATATATAAATAAATAAATAAATAATTTGAGAAAATGGGGAAATAGAAAGAAAGAAAGAAAGAAAGAAAGAAGGAAAATTTGAAAGAAAAAGAAAACCAGAAAAAGGGAGTGATTAAGGTAAAAGAGAAGAGAGAGAAAGAGAGTGAGAGAGAGAGAGAGAAAGAATGTGTGTGTGTGTGTGTGTGAGAGAGAGAAAGAGACAGAGAGAGAGAGAGACGTTAAAGGAGGAAAGAATGAAAACGGTAACTAAAATAACAGGATGAAAACATAAGTCATGACTTCTTTAAAAAAGGTGGGAACAAGAAAAAAGAAATCGAGGTTGAAAATGTTGGCAAGAATTCGACAAAGGCGAAATAGAACATTTGTATATAAAAAGAAAAGAAACGGTGACGCAGTACAATGCTAAAAACATTCAAATTTTAAAAATAATATTAAAAGACTGTCCGGAATATATACAGACATTCTTGATGAAAGAAAAAAGAACCTACATCGGCCAATACCACCTTTGTCCTCTTCAAAGAATTTCCCCTGGGTTTTGTTTCGCTTGGTTTGGTTTGTGTTTAATGGCATATGAACCTTCGTTGCTTATTCAATGCCAAAGCCATCTTTGTAGAAGAACAGCAGTGATACTATTCAGCCCATAGCTGGGGGTGATAAGGGGTTCATACCTTACCTAACTGTATTAGATTAAAATCGAACGTAATCGTACGATCAGAGTTCCAGTTTGTTTGCTTCGACGCCCCAGTCATTAGCCATTACACTACGGAGACGATTCACTTTCTTTAGGACCATACATATTTCTCGCAGAGACCATTTAGCCTTTCAAAAATGATCTGTTCTTTTGAAAGTTCAGCCTCGTTTGCCTCGTTGAGTTCTCATTCGTCTAGTGTATAGCGTTTCAATGGCGATTTTATCTTTGGTTTAAACCAGAAGTCGCATTTGATTGTAAGTAATGGGATTATATTTACCTCCATGTGCATGCAATAAAATGTTGCCACTCGTCATACTGCAAGAGTGACAATAATAACTCCTCAAGAATAATTTCCAGATTTGGTAATATCCATTGTCCACCGAGATTACAAGATCTAACCCCAACAGACAACTTCCAGTGGAGTTACCTCAAAGAAAAGGAATGCACAGGAAACCCTTGCATAGTTGGGAAGTTAAAAGCAAAGTATCCATAGAGACATTGTTGCCATTCCAGTTGATATGCTGAACCATGTTATTGGATTGAGAGAGATACCTAGAATATTCTCTTCCTAACGATAAACACTTAATGGATGTTATATTTAAGTCTTTGATTATATGATAAATTTTCTATTATTTAGTTATACAGGACGTTTCATAAAAATAATATTTCGTAATCTAATAATTTGACCAATTCTTGTTCAAATGATCCCAAATTTTAACAGCATGTATAGAAATATCTCAGAATTCTATGTTTAATGTTATTTTTTTCTTTTGAGGTATAGAAATGTCATTCACTAGAAAAGAAAAGATTTTTAATTATTTGAACTAAATTATATCAATTTTTCTGAAACACTCTGTACATCTCAAATGACACCAATTTTTTTAAGACTCTGTATTTACAACATATTAGGCTTTTACTATCAGTAAATTTTAATCATTTAAATCCGTATGATTTCTGAAAATCAGTCGTGTGTGAGTGCCAGTCGTCAGAAATATTTTGATGCATTTGGATGCAATTTCATAGTTTTAATTTGTCTCATGTCTCATTCAATCTATTTGATTTCATTTGACACATTAGACACTTTTTAAATGTCAAGTTGGATCGTTGTAGAGGTTTTCGGACTGGCAGATTCTTTACATTGCTTTTAGAAAAAAAGGGCTTTTAAAAAGACAAAAGGAACGTCGAAAGGGAAAAGAAGAGGAAGTTGAAAAAAGGGGGTGAGAAGGAATGAAGAAAATGAAGAGAAGGAGGGAAATGGAAGAAGTAACAAAGCTTATTAACGAAGATGAATAAAATAACAGAGAAAAAGTAACTGGATAAAAAAATGTATTTCTCAAGTAGAATCATATACAATGTAGATGGCGTTAAAAAAATTAATATCATTTCATTTCCAAATAAGTTGACAAATTTTTGTTCAAATGTTCTCGAATTTTAATGGCATGTGTAGAAACAATTCAAAATTCTACGTTTAATGTTTCATGTATTTTTCTTTTCAGCTATGGAAATACCATTCAATGGAAAAGAAAAGACATTTAAATATTAAACGTAGAATTAATTTTTTTTTCGATCATTTGAATGAGAACTGGTCAAGTAATTAGATTACGAAGTGATATCGATTTTTCTGAAACATCTTGAATATCTCAAAAGACACCAATTTTTTCAGCTATGGAAATTCAGTGTGAAATAAAAGGTATTTAATCATTAAACATAGAATCATGAGATGTTTTACTCATGTGGTTAAATTTGAGATCATTCGAACGAAATATTATTAATTTTTCTGAAAAACCCTGGACGTCTCAAATGATATCAAATTTTGTTGAATCATACTTTATAATGAATATATTTTGTATTAAATGTCATTAATATAATCCAAGATATTTAGAATTAAAATGTGTCCCATTATCATGATTGTGTTCAGTTTTATGGCATATCAACCCTTGTGGGTTCTTTAATGCCAAATCATGTTTTTACGTATATATATATATATATATAACTTAGACATTTTTTCAAATATATCCTAAATGGCATTATATTTAGATTATCTACTAATTCTTCTAATATCAATAATTTCACTTGAAAAAAGCACGATTAGAAGATGGCGTTAAGAAATAGTAGTTACATACCCAAACTTGTTTATAAAACCATGGATGAAACATTGGATGTACGTAATAGGAAAAGTAATCGGGCAAGGAAAATTTTATGGTTCACACAACCATACAATATGCCCGTAGCTAATAAATTTGGGGAAGGAATTCTTTAAATTATTAAAGAAAAACTTTTCTCCATCGAGTAACCTATACAAAATATTTAACAAGAATAATGTTACGTGAAAGTTGCATACCAAATGTGACAAATTTGATTAATAAAAGTAAAAGCAAAAAATTCAGGAATAAACAACGTATTGAGCCCCCTAAATGTAATTACATTAATAAAGTCACTTGCCCTCTCAAGGGGAAATGTCAAAATGAATGTATAGTGTACAAAGTGGAGTTTTATAGTTGTAGACTAAATGATAGTAACGTTGGTTGTAATGATAAAAAAAGTATATGTAGGTTCTACACAAGGACCTCTCTAAAAAGATATTACAATCATATGAGTAGTTTCACACACGAAATATATAGACACAGAATTAGTTTATATAACTACGTGTGGGAAATAAAAAAGAATCTAGGTATGGATTCCATATTAAAACGGAATATAGTAAAAAATATTGTAAAAAAAGGGGAAGTGATGGACATTGCAACTATGGATGGAGGAAAAAATAGCAATAGCTTCCTATAATAATCCTAATGATTTACTCAACCAAAGGTCGGAGATACTTAATGTTTGCAGACATAAAAAGCTTAGTTTCTTGGTAGGTAAAATATATTTTAACTTAGTGTTTTTATATGCTAATTTTTATGCTTTCAGGCAGCCTTTTAATAAATAAAATATAGCTTGATCCAACCTTCTTTAGTCAGAGATGTCCTGATGAAGAGGTCCCCTCGGACTTTCTCGAAATCTATGTATGGCACTAGACCTTGGTGTCTAGTTCAAGCCATAACCCGGCATACGTGCCCGGACCCAGATTTGAGTTCGTGAAACTGCTTGCCTCATCAGGTTCACATTGCACCAAGTGAGCCGATGAGCAGCATAGACCAGCAGGGTTCGAGTCTCGGCTCGTTCCCGACCTTCCCCTTCCCTTTATCCTCACTTTAATCGGCCTTCGTGCTTTTGACCATGTGTTAAGTCATGTCTGGTGGGAGGCAGCGACAAATAAACAGAGATGTCCTGATGATCTGGTTAGGTCAATCCTAGGTAGATTACTTCTGGATTTATCGGTATATATATATATATATATATATATATATATATATATATATATATATATATATATTTTTTAGCAAATGGTTTGTAGATGGCATTTCTAAACCAATCAGAGATAATTTATTTATTCACAAATAAATGGTTTCAATTATCGTTATCCAACTCTAATAATTATATTTAATCATTTGTTCGCACACACTTAAGTGCTTTCAAGCATTGCATGGTCGTATTATTATTTGTACACAGCTAAATCGTTTCAAGTATAGAAAATGATTAACCATTTCTATTTGACCCATAGATATGATCCTAAGAGATTCTAGCATTCTGGGTCAGAGTGGATCTGAGAGTAATGGCAATGAAGGGGCAGTCCACATAACCAATACCCTGAGACTGAAGCCTCACAATAATATGTAGTTTAATGTCATACCCAGGACACCTCATTATTATTGAACACTGTCTATATAGGGGGTGTACTCGTGGTATAATGGTTTAAGCGATGGACTTCGGAATCGTAGTAAGTGAGTTCGAACGCTATTACGTTCACTTTCGGACAAATACCCTTGGGAAAGGTATGAACCCCCTTATCCTCCCAGCTATGGGTTAAATAGTACCACTAATGTTCTTCTAGGAGAATGGTTTTGGCATTAAATAACCTACAAAGGTTGATATGCCATTAACCAAACCAAAAGTCAACATTTTAAGCTAGCAAGCAGGTTGAGTCAGATATTTTTTCAGATTTTCACTGGTGATTTTTCTCAAATTGTATGTCCGTGTTGTATCATTAATTGTTAATTTGTCCAATTGTTGCTAAATTGTTTATTTCTTAAATTTCATATATTACATATAAACCTTTATTGTCTATTCTTTTATTTACACCTTTAATAAGTGAAGAAAAAATTGCAATTAGAGCCATGCCTGTGGAAAAAAGGACTGTGATTGCAAGGACAGTGGCAAAAGAAATTAATCATATGGAAGGCCTAGGAACTGTTAACAAACATGTGGCATAAAACTCGTTAAAACATTTCAAGGAAGGTGACACCACCATCAAATACACACCAAGGTCAGGGATATCTTCTGTGGTGAAAGAGGAAGATTTGCTTAAAATGGTTGAACAACAGTCTAGTGGCAAGCACTCGTACATTGTTGACCGAACTTGGTCCTTCACAAAGCGCCATCATTTGGCACCACCCAAGCTTGGCCTGGTGAACTGATGCTGAAATAAGTGAAATTCAAAATAGCTTGAAATACTGCAAAACTTTTAATTCACCCTAATATATATATGATAACCTTCAAATGATACAGTGGAAGGAATTTCTCAATATTAGTCAGGCCATTGCAAGTTTATTCTATACGAAAACACGGCATTGTGTTTCTTCATTAATTAATATCTTTTTGATTTCTCTGTCATTTATTAGTTGTAACTGCGGAATAATTGCCTCAAGAGTTCCGATTAAAGATCCAGATGGATCGTTATTTAATTGACTAAACAACTGAATGTATTCAATATCTGAAACTCCCAAACTTTATCTTAGTCCATGGATTGCTAACGAACGAAACAATTGCTTAAAGTCAAACTTCAGGTATTTTTCTTAAAACTATCCAACCTTAAAAACCCAAACTTACACACCGATACATCTCAGTATTTACAAAACTTTGCGTGGTCTGAAATAATTAGAAAGAGAAAAATTATGTTACACCAATTTTCCAAATGAAGCAAGTGTAGCTGTTGAAAATTAACACTCCATATTTTAGCTTTTCACCCCCCCTCCCGTCAGTAGGAATTCGAATACACCGACTCTATCCCTTGCTGGGAGCCAAAACTCCACCTTACAAAATGAGTGTTCTGTGTATGACATTAAATTACATTTGGCGGGAAAGCTATGGATATATGGGGAGTGTGGAGTAACCCTTAATTATCTTAATTCCTGGGCCCACTCTGACCCGGAGTGTTAATATTTAGAGTCCCATCTATGGGGAGATCAGTTTAAAATTGATTCGTATTCTAAGAAACTAGGTGCAACTAAAACCCTCTTAAACTACACAATTTGAACGCGATTTCTTAACCTCTATGCCTAAAATAAAATCAGTCATTGGCTTTATACTGATCTCATATACCAGTGAAAATGAAAAATGCACAACTACTTTAGCCACTGAGCAGGCATGAAATATGTACTTAGTTTCGTCTAGTTACAGAGATACAATAGTTACTATTTACTAAGCTTTGTTTACTTGCTTTTTTAATGGCATATTAAACTTCGTGGGTATTAGTCGCTTAAATTTCTGAGACGAAGCTTGATGATTTTTATCAGTAAGATTTTTCGAACTATTGTCTTCATCTTTATTGTTATTTCCACAACGTTTCAAGTTCTTGAACGCCTTGTTTGATCAACAGTAAAACTTTAAAAATGATTTCCTAGGTTGAATAATTTCTATGCCCAGATAAAAAGGGGACACCTGAGGAAGGCCGGAGGATACAGCGGCCGAAACGTAGTGAAAATAACAATAAAGATGAAGACAATAGTCAGAAAACTCTTACTGATAAAAAATAACTTTCGTAATTCGAAAGATACCATTTTAGAAGAACAGTAGTGGTACTATTTGACTCATAGCTACAGGGATAAAGGGTTCATACCTTTCTCAAGAGTATTTGTCCGAAAGTGAAAGTAATAGCGCGACTGTAGTTCGAACTCGCATACTATGAGCGCGAAGACCAGCACTTTAGCCACTATGCAAGGGGTACTCTCCCCCACCGAAATAACAACTGTTTTTTAACGGTCACCCATGGATGTACTGAACCAGCACATCCCTGAGACCAGTGAGACTTCTACAACATGTAATTCAAATTAATCCTATATTTGTTTTCTTTAGATTGGGCTTATTGTTTCTTCTTTTTATATATCTGCCGGTCTTATAGTACTCACTCGTGACATGTTTAAAAAAAGCAAGTGAGGATAAGTAATTAAAAACAGCCCTTGAAAACAATTTTCTTTAAAACTCTTGCTAATCATGTACTGTTTCTCAAATTTCACTGTTCCACTCCAAATTTATCGCTCAAGGTAGACACAGGGAGGACCCCGCCCTTATTGTGTGCAAAGGTAGGGAAAAAAGTTTGAAATGTTGGTTTCCAACTACTTTGCAATAACGTGAAAAAGCAATGTATGTAAAAAGATTTTTAGTTTAATCTAAATTAATTTCTCGATAATCCTTGTTTTTAAGTACAATGTATATGAGATAGATAGATCAAACTAAGATTGATAGATAGATAGATAGATAGAATGAGAAATATTGATAATGAAAGCTATAATAGATAGATAAATTGATAGATGATGAAAACTAAGATAGACAGATAGATAGATAGATAGATAGATAATGAAAACTAAGATAGATAGATAGATAGATAGATAGATAATGAAAACTAAGATAGATAGATAGATAGATAGATAGATAGATAGATAGAATGAGAAATATAGATAATGAAAGCCCATAACAAAGTTCTTTCTTATTTGAAGCTATTTTTTCTGGTCTTTCTTAAATTCTATACGGATTCAGCGTAAAGGAAAAAATAAAGAGAAAGAAAGAAAGAAAGAAAGAAAGAAAGAAAGAAAGAAAGAAAGAAAGAAAGAAAGAAAAAGTTATTTAGCACAAAACTGTTATCCCGGTAAAGTTGGGTTAACTTGCTTGTAACAAACAGCACTATGAAATATAATACAAAAATGACAACACAATATGGCTGCAGTGCTGTCTATTAAGGTGGTTTATTCGTCGGAGATGAAGGAAAACCCCCTGGTCCGGCAAAAGCACGTGATGCTGAGGTTCTAAGAACAGTTCACAATTCTGTATTTGTATAAATGAACGGTTGGTAAATTTAGCTTGTTGATATTTCCAATTTTTTTCTTTTCTTTTCTTTTCTTTTTTTTTTTTTTTTTTTTTTTTCATGTTTATCTCAGTTCGCTCGCCCAATACGCAAAATTCGTACAGCGAGTAAGTTATGACAGGTGCATTCGCCATGCAACGCTTGACGTCACAAGCGTCACCAGGCAACGCTTGACGTCACAACCGCCAGCAAGCAGCGTCTGACATCAATTTGGGCGATCAAAAAAGATACTATTTTGAAGAGATAACAGCGCAAAATAATTATTATGACGATAATGAGGATGAATATTATCAAAATAGTAATGACTAAGTTTAATTAATAATTTACACAATAATATAATAAAACTAATAAAGACGGTTGTGGCATGTTTATTTTTATGGCCTTTATAATAATCTGTTTCAATGCACAAGCTAAAAGATCTAATCTGTGTTTTTGATGTGAATTGAGAATCTTAATTCTTCCAGTTATCATATCAGTAATTGGATGAGTCCAGAGATTATCCGGTATTTCCAGTTACCTAAATCTGTTGCAGATTAACGAGTCTAGAGATACTATGTTGAATTTATTTCTGAGAATAATCTGTGATATTTCTCTTCTACATACACTGGCAGTTTAAAAATTACCTCAGAGAGTATTATAAAAATAGTTACGTTATATCTAAATTAGGGGTTTCAAAATCAGGGACTCAAAAAGACCATTACGCTCTGGGGAAGAGATATAGCGGGCCAAAAGTGAGCTGATGTGGAGGGTTGTGATTTCCTCCTGTTATAATACTTATCTGCAATACAGATGATAGGCTGCTATTTATTTTTCGTCAAAATGAATACGGGAGTATGTGGGATATGTGAATTGATACAAAATGTAGGGGGGAAAAATTTCCGTTCCAAATTTTCCTTAATTCTGTTTTTACTTGTGGTAAATTCTCTTTTTTCGTTTCTATTTCATGGATAAATTTTAATAAATCATTCTATAAATATCATTCAAATGAAAACAAAAGCAAAATTCAAAGGTTTATCTCGTCTAAAGAATAGGCTCCCATTAATGGGTCAAATAGATCTGTTTAAAAATTATTCGTATTCGACTGGAAGGTGTTAAAGAAAAAACAACTCTTAAATAACAACACAAAAAGTAATTATGAATTAACAATAAACACAATTCTCTAACCTCTCGGCATAAAATGACTCGAGAGTAGTTGACATGCCGTTAAAATCAATCAATTAAGCAATCAATCACAGTTTAAAAATATCAGAAAAAATGTTTATTCAACAATCAACTCACAAACCTTTTCTGAGATTTTCTATTTCTGTGTGTCGTCTGTCATCTCAGGTACACCTTCCCTATGCCAATATGAGTAGACAAATCTATTTTTCATTACGTAATAAAAATCAACAAAAAAAAACCCAACAAATTTCAATATCTTCTCTTGTGGATTTGTTAGTTGTCTATCATCTCAAGTATACTGTCCACGTCAATACGAGTAGTCTAATCTCACCCTTTTCATTTTCTGAAACCAAAAACATTTTCTATTGTGTGAGTTAATTTTCAATAATAACAATTATCCTTCTTCTACAATAGGCCGTTAAAACAAGCTGATGTAGACTTCACTTACATTCTTATTAAGAGTGTCTTTTTTTAATGTATATAAAATTGGATTATTTCTACTTTTCAGGTTTTGGTCCGGAAGCAAAAACGATTGAAACATTAAAGTACATTCAACACTTCTCTAGGAAGAAACACTAGGGTCTAGGGACAAATTACCAATTCTTTTGAAAATATTAGTGACGAAAATTGTTCAGCCACGTGCTATAGAAAAGGGATGTGCGTGTGTCACTGTGTGTCGAACTTTGTCTCGATGTCAGGTTGCATTTGAAGTTACTATCTCATATCAGTTAATTAGAATTGAACATCATTGATTAATTATAATTATATAAGTGTTTAAACACTTTCGACCATTTCGTCGCCATCGTCGAGAATAATACGAAGGTCATTCAAAAAGTTCCAAGCCTCACCAAGAAAGAGGAACCACAGCAAAATATTTTTGCTGTGGCAACACACTACCACTTCTTATAAAACGAGAAAAACTTATTCATATTTCTATCTCAATTTCTCTGCAGACGAAGCCCATATAAAAGTGAGAAATATGGGACAAATCTAAAATATAAGTAAGGTTTAAAACTTTATCAAGGACCCCCGTATATATATATATATATATATATATATATATATATATATATATATATATAGGGATTTCCAGCTAAATCACAAGCAATGGCTGGCTAGATAAGCTTTTAAAATCCAATTCCTCGACAAGCACTTTAATGTATTCAATATGCATGGAACATTCAATAAGTTTCCAGACTTTTTTGTACAGGCATTTGAAATAGTCGTAGACTCTTGAAAATTCAGTATGTTATTGTTATACATCTTATAAGATGACTGACCAATTATTATGATTTCAGCTTCAAATCAACAGCTACAGCAGCAATTGGAATACACCCTACTAAAGCCTGATTGTCACAGCTGGTGAATTTCAAAAATGCAATCTGGACGTGAGGACACTTTAGAAAAATGATATGCAATAAAATTCTGTTTTAAACTTGGAAAAAAAGCCACAGAAACATAGGGAATGCTTCAGACTGCTTTTGGAGCATCTTGTATGAATCGAGCATCAGTTTCTGAGTGGCATAAGAGATTCAAGGAAGGCGGGGAGTCTGTGAGGAATGATGAGAGGTGTGGGAGGAGTAAGGAAGTCAATACACCACAGTTCATTGGCCAAAGGGTTGGGGTTAGGGTTACTATGTTGAGGTTTTACGGGAGTTCAGGAAGAGATTCCTTGGGAAGAGGCCAGCACTCTTCAAATCGGGTCAGTGGCATTTCCAGCAGAACAATGCACCAGTCCACAACTCCATCCTTGACATAGACTAATTGACCAAGATGGGCATCAAGACAGTTCCTCAGCCTCCTTATAGTCCAGACCTTGCTCCCTGTGAACTGTGCTTATTCCCTAAGCTCAGAGGCGGTTGTTATGAGACAATTGAAGAGATGAAAGAGGCTGTGACAAAGGTCATAGACACACTCACACAAGAGGACTTCCATGGGGCCTTCCAGAAATTGTTGGAACGGTACAAGTGCATTGGTGCCGGAGGAGATTACTTCGAAGGGGACTAGAGTTTTCTGTGTGTACTATCAATAAAAGTGCCCATACAAAAAAGTCTGGAAACTTATTTAATGATCCTCGTATATCAGGATATAAAACTATTTACTAAGACTACCTCAATTTGGTATCGGGTCAGGTAAATGTGCATCGAACACACTGTCTAGAGAATTGTACTGTGAGACAGGAATGATAACCATCAAAAGCTCTATACATACAATATAAAAATCGTATTTTACCCCAAGAATGATAAAAATTCAGGTATTAGTATTTTAGAAAAAAAAAAAGATTTTTTATAAAAAAAACTGATAAGGGTGTACTTATATATATATATATATATATATATATATATAATAACATTGAAAGAATGGAAAAAACACATTCGACTATATTATGGTAATCATAGAAACACGCTAATATTAATGGATAAAACGCTTGCAAACACTAACCCCAAATTATATTTAACATCAAACTGAATGGTTCTGCTTTGACAAAGGATAGAAAGATTTTGGGTGACCATAGCGTTCTATACTAAAAGTCTTCTCATAGCGCAGCGAAGGGCTAAAACTGGAAGCCTATTTCAGAATGTTTGAGAGCGATCCATTGTAGTTTCGGTTCGAGGTTTTACTTATTCACTGTGTAGTCGGCTAAAGAAAGTTAAAGAAAGCTTTGCTTTTACACTTGGAATGACTTTTATAATTAATCCATTGAAGTAAGTTTGAGAAGGCCTTTAGTATAAAACGCCATTGGTGACACGTAAACACCTAAATAAACAAATAAACAAACCTTGACTAATTTGAAATATATCCCTTCCATGCTTAACATATAGCTCTCAAATGAAGAGCTCGTTGCCAGGTGTCCTGACAGTATATATATCTATATATATAAATGTGCCCGTGGTGTATTGGTTATCGTCGTAGGAAATGTACACGGTGACACGAGTTCAAATCCTGGACGAGACTGATTGCATTTCACATTGCACTAATACCCTCGGGAAAGGTATGAATCCAATTATTCTCCCTCCAGCTATGGGTAAAATAGTAGGGCAGACTAGGTTCTTCAGCCTTGTTGAGGCAACTAGGCTAGGAGAAGGAAAACTCTGAATTCAAACCTGTTAAACTCCGCTTAAAAAATTGACCTTGTGTCATATCCTGCCCGAGCGGAGGAGTTGGGTAAATATGTATATATATAAATGTCAGTTGAAGACACTTGTATACCAGAAAATGATTTTCGGTGAATGAACGGATACGCTATGTCACCAGAACATTTTTCGTTGCTGTTCTTGTAGCACATCAATTATTTTAAAAAGTTTCTCAAAAAAATTTTTTTTTCACAAAAACGTCTGACGATGACCGAAGATCAAAACTAGTTGATAACAATAGAATCGAATATCAATTAGCTACCACAAGCAGTTTACTGACTTTGGTACCAAGAGCCCCGACGAACCATTTTTATAATTCAGTTACACTTCAGAAATTGATCCTTCCATTCTTTTTATTTGAGTGAGGTTCTCTTCTACATTACCATCTGCTGGTGACTAATGCTCGTCTGTATAAAAGGGAAGAAAAACAACAACAACAAAAAAAACAAACAAAAAAAACAAAGCAGAAGCAATAGTAGTCAAAGGTCGAGTTTAAAAGAAAAGAAATAAAGTTAAGCGAAAAAAAAAGAAGAAAGAAAATAAAGACAGTTATGTACTAGACGAGGTAATATTCTTTCTGTTGTATACAGTTTTATATACACAGGGTATCCTGATGGTAGAAGCAACAGGGGCAAGCCATTTGAATCAGTCACTGCTCTATATCTTCTCCTTCTCCTTCTCCTTCTCCTCCCGTAAACTTCTTTGGAGCAGAGAGAACTGTTGTGGGAGAGATAGACTTGAAAAGAGAGAAAAGAACTAAGAGGTGGATGTTATCGTGAACGGTCCAAGATAAACCCTTTTAAATAAACTGACGCTGGTGAGCACGGTGTCTTTGTTTAATAGGTCTCTATTAATCTGATGGAGAGAAAAAGACGAACAAACAAATAAACAAAAAAACATTAGTTGCCTTTTACACACACACACACACACACACACACACACATATATATATATATATATATATATATGCGTGTGTGTGTGTAAAAGGCGACTAATGTTTTTGACTATATATATATATATATATATATCGAGATAGATAGATAGATAGATAGATAGATAGATTGATAGATAGATAGATACCAATTCTGATAATAAATTACAAAGTATCAAGTGAAATAAACGAAATGAAAGATTTAAGAATTAGTTCTCCCGAACATTAAAAAATCACTGTATTTTGGTAGTTGTGCTTTACCTTAGAGGTTGCCTCGTTCAGCAATCATCTGGAAATGCTAAACGAATCCCTTTATTTCATAAATGGGTGTATATTGTTGCCCTTCGTAAACCTGTTATGTCCAGTTCCTTTCCAAATAAAGCGCCTGGTTAGCAGTGCCTCCCCGGCCAGTTATTATAAGTATAACACTACACTGCCCCCGCTGATAAGAATCCAACCATGCAGATTTGGAGAGAGTGGATTTACCTCTTCGTTGCCATTACTCCCAGTTCCACTATGTCTCTGAGTGGTAGTACTTCTTAGGGTGCCATAGATCTGCTTAGTATTCGACAGAAATACTTAATCAAAGTGCGTGCAAATTATTAGTATGAGATAGGAATTCTTAAAACCATACAATTATGGGCTAATTAATTGTATTAAGAACATTTAGTTGTTTACAAATAATTATTATTAGAGTCGCACTTAGTGTAACGGTTATCGTCATAATAAATTGAGTCAGTGACTCGAGTTCGAATCTTCAACGAGATGCTTTGCTTTTCACTTTGTGTTAACGTCCTTTGAAAAGGCCTGAATCCATCTCTACCCAGAATTCCGAGTTTTCCCTTCTTCGAGACTGGTTGCCTAACGAAGGCTAAAGAACCTAGTCTACCCAATTATTTAGCCATGGCTAGGGTGAAAGGGATAGATTTATGCTTTTCCAACGGGCATTAGCACAAAGTGAAACGTAAACAGCCTCGTCCAGAATTTGAACTCTCCTCGTCGGGTCCATTTTTTTACGACGACGACGACCGACATATATATATATGAGATAACTCTACGACTACTCTATCTGAACTTATATCTACATATGCACTATCATCGATATTTAGCACTCGTTATCTATAAGAACGGTGAACTATATTGTTAATATATATCCGATTTTAATTAGAATTTGGATGTACGATAGTCATTTATTAAGCTTAGCTTAGTTTGATATGAGCAGGATCTTTGATTTACTTGTCAAACTAGTAAACCATTACAAGATCTAAGTTGCCCATAAAGACTAAGCTTATATTAGACTTTTCACAAGGTCACAAGTATAGTATAACTAGTAAAAACTGAACTCCTAACTTATGACTAATGAGACTGTAATACTATCTTAATTAATTTCTTTTAATAGCAGCACAAAATAATGCCATAAGGACGAATTAAATCAAAGCGAAAATTAATAATACGCAATAGAATAGCATGTGTAGGTTATTTAAAGACAGAGATTAAATGGTTAATCATACAATTAGCAAAAGCAGCAAACTAGCATAAAATTAGTACGAGATAAGGTATTACAGAGCGGGAAAAAGATATTCATTAAGAATTCTGCAGGAGATTTAAATTTAACCCTATAAACAAAGGGCATATGCATAAACCAGAATCTGTCCAAGAAAATGAGACCCATAAAATTATCTGAGATTGTGATACAAATGGATCACCTCATCTCGGCTAGAAGATCAGACCTAGTGTTAATTAACAAACAAAAAAGAAATTGTCATATAATGAGTTTTGCTGCTCCGGCGGACCTCAGAGTAAAAAATGAAAGAAAGCGAAAATATAAACAAAAACCTGGACATTCCAAGAGAACTTAAGAAAAGCTGTAGAACAATAGGCGATGTAGTTGATGCACGTGGAAAAGTCCGCAAAGGCTTAGAAAAAGATTTCAGGCATTGGAAATCTGAGGATTGCTAGGATCGGCTGGAATACTTAAAAGAATCCTGGACACCAGAAGAGACTTGCTGTCAGTCAAACTCCAGTGAAAGACCACCACTTCAAACTAGCATGAAAACCAACAAGAATTGAAATAATAACTTTATTATGAGAAAAATTAGGTAAAAAAAAAAGAAACAGTAATTTTTCACAAACAAGCAAAACAAATAGAAGCTACATTTTTGGTTTATGTCCAACTCGGTTAAGCTGAGCAAATGGGGGTACATATTTAATTTTCCCCTTACATTGGATGTGTTTGTTTTGATGAATGTTTATTCTACTATTGATATTAGTTTTATTTGGTTTGGTTTCTTTGTTTAATGGCATATCAACCTTCGTGAGTTATTTAATGTAAAAGCCAGCCTTGGAGAAGAACAGTAGTTGTACTATTTAACCCACAGTTAGAGAGATAAGGGGGTTCGTACCTTTCCGTTGGGTATTGGTCCGAAAGTTGACGAAATAGTACGACTGAAGTTCGAACTCGCTCACTACGATATCCGAGTCTAGCACTTTAGCCACAACACCACAAATAATCCCGCAATCATAAATTTTAGTTTCACTTTTATTTATTTTATGCTCTGATCACTATCACCAACACCACCACCACTACTACTACTTCTACTACTACTATTATTATTATTAGTAGTAGAAGTAGTCGTAGCGGCCTTTCACATCAGCATGAACTGGTCCTTCACTGAAGTCTGAGTGACAGCAAGTCTCCTCAAGTCTCCAGAACTCTTCTCAGTATTCTGGCCGATCTTAGGCATCCTGTAATTTGGATGGTCTCGGCACGTCCTCTGATTTCTCGTATTTTCAGTTCCCTCATTATTATTGATATCAATGTCACGTTCACGTTCCACAGTTTTTTTTTAGTTCTCTGGTAAGGTCCAAGTACTTGCCCCTCTTTTCGTTTTTTTTTTTTAAATTTATTTTCCTTTTGTGGTCCGCCAGGACAGCATAGTCCACAATTCAACAGGTTCTCTCTTTTCTATTTTTACTATTTTTTCTTTGTTAATTATCACAAGGTTTGGTCTTCTGGCCAGGATTAGGTCATCAGTTTGTATCTTAAAATGACAGAGAATTTTGTGCGTCTAATTCTCCGGGACGGTTTCTGGTTTGTGCATATACCATTTGGTAGAATACCATTTGGGGTGTCCTCGTGGTGTAATGGTTAAAGCGATGCACTGCGGAATCGTAGTACGCGAGTTCGTACTCCAGTCGCGCTATTATGTTCACTTTCGGGCAAATACCCTTGGGAAAGGTATGAACCCCCTTATTCTCCCTCCAGCTATGGGTAAATAGTAGGACGGACTAGGTTCTTCAGCCTTGGTGAGGCAACTAGTCTAGGAGAAGGAAAACTCTGAATTCAAACCTGTTAAACTCCGCTTAAAAATTGACCTTGTGTCATATCCTGCCCGAGCGGAGGGGTTGGTAAATAGTACCATTTGGTAGAATGATCAAATTTCAATTTCTTGCACAATTCCAGTCGTGTTTAGTTTTGTACTCTTTTTGTGCTAGTTTGTTACATTTGCTTATTATTAGTAGTAGTGGTAATTTATGAAGTATTTTTGTTTACAATTTTCTCTGTTAGACACGGAACAGGAGGAGTAGTGCAAGAGTTATCTTGACAAAGTGTTTTTTTTTTCTTTTCAGCATGATTTACAGAAAAAGAAAAATTTGTGAGTGAGTATTTCAGCCTATCAGTCTCTCATGACAAGCGGTAAAAACAGTAGAAAGGTGTTACACCCAACAAAAAATATGATCCGACCAAATTGCACTCATATGAATTGGGTCTCGGTGGATTTCTTTTAAATTTACTCGGGTGAGTCAAAAGTTTTGCAATATTTCGTCCGCTTCGGATGCTTTTGCCGATGTCATGAAGGTGATGAGCCACACAGGACGGTGAGATGCCAAGCTCTCCTGATACTCTCTATGAGCAACTCGCTGGATTTTTCGAGGTCATGAAGATGACGAACCACACTGGATTGCGAGATACCGAGCTCTCCTGATACTCTCTGTGTACTACTTGCTGAATTAGCCGCGGTCATAAAGATGACGAACCACGCTGGATTACGAGATACCAAGCCTTCCTGATACTCTCAATGTGCTACTTGCTGGATTTGCAGTGGTCGTGAAGGTGACGAACTACACTGGATTGCGAGCTATCGAGCTCTCCTGATACTCACGATATACTACTCGCTGGATTTGCCGAGGTCGTGAAGGTGACAAGCCACACTGGACGGTGAGATGCCAAGTTCGCCTTATACTCTCCGATTGTTACTCACCATATTTGTCTCTATGGCTTGGAGCACAGCCTCGGAATCCACGGTTTTAGACCTACCTCAACTTGCCTGATCGTCAAGGTTCTTGGAGACCGAGTGAAATTTCTTCAACCATCTGGTTACTGTACTGTGATCAACTGCACCTTAAACTTCCGTATAACCAATTTTTTTTAGCTGCATCTGCTGCGTTATAGTCCAGTTCGTATTCGTAAAGCTTAAGTTCTCGAATTAGACAACGTTGCACGTTGATCTGTACGGCTTTTAAGTCACTCACGGAGTCATAACGTGCAAAGCATCAACTACTACGATATAACCATTCACAGCGGGTACTTAACCATGTCTTGAACTGCTTCAGTCAAAAAAGAGCACGTATCAAAATATTGCAAAACTTTCAACCCACCCTCTTAGTATTTCAAATGAAAGTATTTCTGCACAAAATCTTATCTCTGTTCCATACAGAAGAATCCTGTATTAACGATAATAAATTTGACGATTTCGAGACTGGAAGGAATGTCTAGAAAAAATTTACATGGGCGAGAAGTTGAGTTATCAGTCAAACATAACAGGCACGTGATGTAACAGTTAGTGTCTAAGGAGATGGACACGGAGAACTGAGTTCAAATCCAGGTCGAAATTGTTTGCATTTCACTTTGCGTAAATGATTACCGGAAAGGCTAACCCAGTAGGCTGGGGTTGTAGAATACACCGACTACTTCTCTGCAGAAAGGTAAGACACCCCCACCACCAATGAATGTCCTGATATGACACTAAACAATCTCATGTTGAGGTTCCAGTAATACTGGAGCTTTAGGGAATGCAGAGTGCCCCTTTATTACCACCGCTCCCAGGTCCACTCTGGCCAGGAGCGGTAACACCTGAGAGTGTCCTATTTATGGGTCAAATAGAACTAAACTGTGTACTGTGGCTAAACTGAATTGCTTGAAATAGAACTGCTTTTGACATTTAAAATGTGTACTTATGTTAAACTGAATTATTTGAAATAGAAGTTTTAACATTTAACTGTGCGCAACCAAAAACAGTAATTATGCTAAACTGAATTGTTTGAAATAGAACTGTTTTTAACGTTTAACCTATGTACATAGGCTCAAATAAATTTTTTGAAATAAAATTGTTTACATGTATAAAAATGGATTTGGCATAAATAAGCTACTTTGGTAGATAAACCATAAAACCAAACTAAACCAAACCAAACTAAACCAAACCAAACTTGGGAAAGGCATTAATTCATCTCTTCTCGTCCCAGCTATGAGTACAATATTAGGACAGACTGGGCTCTTTGCCCTTGCTACGGCAATAGGTCAGAGAAGAAAAATATCTGAATTCAAACAGATTGATATGAACTGATTTAGGTAACTAGATATGAACATACAACGATCGATAGATAAATAGATAGAATTATAAACAGTAATTGACAGAATTTTTTTAAAAAGCCAGATACAAAGAATATCAACACAAATTAGATATGAATATGTTATTTGAATACACATAAGCAATTACGTAGAATTAGATAGATAGATAGATAGATAGTGTTTAACGCATTTTATAATGTAGCTGCTACATTCAAAGTTGTTCTTGTTTCTTTGGTTTCTTTGTTTTAATGGGATATCAACCTTTGTAGGTTATTTAATGCCAAAGCTATTCTCCTAGAAGAATAGTAGTGGTACTATTTAACCCATAGTTGGGAGGATAAGGGGGTTATATACCTTTCCCAAGGGTATTTGCCCGAAAGTGAACGTAATAGCACGACTGGAAAACGAACTCGCTTACTAAGATTCCGCAAGTCATCGCTTTAACCATTATACCACGAGGACACCCCCTGATCTTGTTAAAGGAAGGTTTATTAATCTTTATATACAGAGTTTCAAGAATTTATAGTTTGTGTTTGATCTTTTCCTTGCGTAAGATGGAGGTGTTTTCTATTAGAATTTTTCTCTGTTTGGCGGAGAGGCACTAATAGTTTTGAGGTGTTAAGCGATAAGTGAAGTGTTAAATATCTTGACAGAGTTGTTTTAGTTTGGCCGATGTAGGTAATTATTTTATTGGAGAAGCATTCTCTTTGTGGACATTTAAACAACACTAGTTAAATTCTTTTCTTCTGTAAATTTCCCCACCCTCATATTGTTCTTCCTTTTGAAAAAAAAAATGCTGCCTATATGTACATCTCTCTCTCTCTCTCTCTCACACACACACACACACACACACACACACTAATACACACACACACATATCTATCTATCTATCTATCTATCTATCTCGAAAGAAAGGAAGCAGATATAAATAAACTTATATATATATATATATATATATATATATATATATACAATTATAGATATTGACTGAAGATGAAAAGGCCACATACAAAAAATATTAGATCATGTTAGATATAAATATATTGCTTAGATACGCATCAGAATTTAAGGATAGATAGATAGATAGATAGATATGAAATTAAATGACTTCGAATGATAGCGTGTTGCATATTTAGGATAAATGGATATATATAACAAGTATTTCAGGTTTCTTCGTGTAAGATCATTCCGGAAGTGTGAACCAACTTCTTGCTCTTTTCGGAAATTCATCGTCATAAGAAAGACTCGCGTCATTTCCGCTCAGTCTGACTGTCAGCCAGGAAGAGAGAGAGGGAGGGAGAGAGTAGGGCAGGAAGATAAACGGGCAATTTATCTTACAGACAAGTCAGGAAGTGCTTGCTAAAGTAGTGAATAAAATTGTGCAAACCATTTAACGGATACATATTGTTAATATTTGCTACCTCTGCCCCAAGGAACCGCCAGTCTGTCTCCGGTCCTGGCTTTTATGGTAGTGATTCACCACACAATTTAATTTTTTTTTAAGAAGATTTTATCAAAACATGAAATCTGAAGATTGAAAATTCCTTTCTATTTTCGACAAACATATAGTGAAATAGTAGACGCCATTAGCCAATTGTATTTCCTCAAATTATCTTGGGTGATTAATTTTATATAAGCTATTTTTGTGGGCATTAAGGATAAGGTCTAAACCAGGTATGAGCAGCCTTTTTCGGGAAGCGAGTCGCATGAGAGATGGCTCACCATCAGGCGAGCCACACTTCTACAAAAATTTATAGTAATTTTTTATTGAAGGTACCTCAACCTTTTATTATTTTTTATTGAAGGTACCTCAACCCTTTATTATTTTTTATTGAAGGTACCTCAACCCTTTATTATTTTTTTTATTAAAGGTAACTTAAACATTTTATTATATTTTATTGAAGACACTTCAACCCTTTATTATTATCCTATTTACCCAACACCTCCGCTCGGGCAGGATATGACACAAGGTCAATTTTTAAGCGGAGTTTAACAGGTTTGAATTCAGAGTTTTCCTTCTCCTAGACTAGTTGCCTCTCCAAGGCTGAAGAACCTAGTCTGTCCTACTATTTACTCATAGCTGGAGGGAGAATAATTGGATTCATACCTTTCCCTATGTGAAATGCAATCAGTCTCGTCTAGGATTTGAACTCGAATCGCCGTGTCCATTTCCCGCGACGATAACCAGTACACCACGGGTACCTCCAAACCCTTTATTATTATAGAAGACTATAGGCGTAAGAATCTGCATTAGAAATTGGGAAAAAAAATTCTTTTTCTCTTTGGTAAAAAATATTTTCTATAAAAAAAAATATTAAATATACTACTGATATCAATGTGATTGACTCAGGCTGCTGCCCAGATACATTACGGAATAGTGATAATTTACTAAGCTTTTCTCCGAGAGCGTCTTTTTGTCAGTTCGTTGACTATTATGCTAGTTCTATAATCCATTGCTTTTGTGTCTCATATAAGTATCAAAAGAATGCTTAACAACATAGACCTGAAGAAGAGCGAAATGTGATAAAAATATGAAGATACTAGGTGCCCATGGTGTAATGGCTATCGTCGTAGGAAATGGACACGGCGACACGAGCTCAAATCTTGGACGAGACTGGTTGCATTTAACATAGCAGTAAAACCCTTGGGAAAGGTATGAATCCAATTATTCTCCCTCCAGCTATGGGTAAATAGTAGGGCAGACTGGGTTCTTCAGCCTTGGTGAGGCAACTAGTCTAGGAGAAGGAAAACTCTGCATTCAAACTTGTTAAACACCGCTTAAAAATTGACCTTGTGTCATACCTGCCCGAGCGGAGGGGTTGGTAAATATGAGGAAGATACTAGTAATAATTTATTAAGCTTTTTGCTTAGATGTGCCACAAGGCTATATGAAATGGACGCCCAATGAGACTAGAACTTACTTGTATAAGTTTGCTAGTCGAACTTGCTAACCATTACACCACCAGTGGCGGAACAGTTACGTGAAAAGCAATGTATTCATAATATCAAGCCTGCCAGAAAAAAAGATTATGATTACATTGATTTTTCAAGTATTCATTTTTTCCTTTAATTTTTCCGAAATTCCCACAATATATTTGACATTAACGAGCAAGGAAGGTTAATCAAGCATGTAATAGTTATTCTTCTTTGACATGTGCTTCCCGAAATGGTATTGTAAAAGAGAAGGAGAGAGAGAGAGAGAGAGAGAGAGAGAGAGAGAGAGAGAGAGAGAGAGAGAGAATGTGTGTGTGTGTGTGTGTGTGTGTGTGTGTGTGTGTGTGTGTGACTCAGTGAGAATGAAACGAGACAAAAAAATTGTAATAAACCTTATTTTCTCCGTGGAATTATGCTGGAAATTCAGAAGGCACCAGGGGCTACATGTCTTCTGCAGACTGCAGTTTGCCCAGTACTGGTCTAAGCAAACATGTTGATTTACTTCTTTACCTATGAGGTGACAAAATATTCTAAAAAATGAATAATCACTGATGGATTTTAGTACTGACCGCATTTCAACTTGTTCGATATGAACAGACTGAGATAGGATTGATAGATATGAACACAGAAATAGATAGATAGATTGATAGATATGGACACAGAAATAGATAGATAGATAGATAGATAGATATGGACACAGAAATAGATAGATAGATATGAACACAGAAATAGATAGATAGATAGATAGATAGATATGAACACAGAAATAGATAGATAGATAAATAGATAGATATGAACACAGAAATAGATAGATAGATAGATAGATTGATAGATATGGACAATATTAATTTGTTATTGGAATACAGTATAACATTTGTTTAATGTTCTTAACCAATTAGTTTTAAAACTTTTGAAAATCATGAAAGACTCCCCACTTCCTAAAAACGTTTGTGCATTTGTTTGTTAAAATCATTTTTGGATTGTTTTTTCTTTACAACAAATTTCCAACAACAAATATTTTTTCATCAAGTACCTTTATGCTTATAGAGACTGTTTTGCAATAAAATTAATAGCAAATACTTCCGAAAGAAAATTAGTAAAACGAAAGAAAATTGCTTCAGGTCCCCTGCGGGCTCTCCTAAAATGTTAATGTTCATTTAGCCCTAAAATCCCTCATTAAGTCTCTTCAATGAATATAATAATTTAGTATTAAAATGCTTTATATCCATTGTTAGTTTTAACAGATTGAAATAACTGCATCATCTTAAAACTTTACTTATATTAAGAGACGAGGACATTATTGACACTAACTCTATTTATACGACTCAGACTATAATCCTCATCTTGGTTTTTATATTCCTAACGTTTCGGTCACTGTATTCTCTAACCTTCTTCAGGAGTCGTTTGTCGTAGTCGTTAACCATCAGGGAATTTCAAACCAAGCCACGGATGAAGATTGTTCTCATTGTGTCAGTTAAATTGGACGAAGAGGATTGAATAAAGTGTTTGGTTTAAAATTATTTGAAGGTTACCGACGAAGGCAAAAAAAAAATATATATATATATCTGAAGAACAACAGATAGTAAATAAAAAGTAAATTTGGCAACCTTTGTCGAGGGTGACACGAAGGCTCCCTTTTCAATAGCTACTACACCGAGATTACTCTACTTTATCCTTGATCCTCACCTTATAGTGCTGAGTGCTAAGCAAGTTGGCCTCAGGTACCATTTTTTGAGTCTTTGGTATGACTCGACCTGGGATTGAACCACGGTCTCGCAGACCATTGGCGAACACTCTACTCATTAGGCCAATGACAGTACAGCCACCAAAACGTTGTAAATATAAAAAAAAGATGAGGATAACACTCGGATTCATATAAATAATGTAAATAATACATTATCTAGACGAGTATAGAAAGTAAGACACAAGGTCAGTTTCGTGTAGGGGGTACCTCTCAGGAATCGAAACTTCCACGAAATGGGGACAAAGTTGCTTAGTTCCGTCGGTATTCCCTTTCCGGCTGTTGGTTGTGTTTTATCAACTCCTATGGTTTATTCGATGCTAAATCCTATTTACACACACACACACACACACATATATATATATATATAATTTGTAAACAGATAGTTTATAGGTAACATTATTCTGAAACGAGTTAGATTTCATTTGTTTGCATATAGTTAAATGGTTTCAAGTATTGCTATTTACCTAGGAGTAATGAAAAGGTTCTCTGCATTCTCCAGAGCGCTAGGACTGGTGCTTCCGGTGGCTTAGTGTCATATCTAGGACACTTGTTGGGGGGTCTAAATCGTTTGCAGAGATGCAGTCGGAGTATACTACAGCTCCAGTCAACTAGGCTGTCCCCGTCCGGAGCGCCTTAAGTGCCGAGCAATGACCCTAGTCCTTGCCAATTTTACATCAGGGATAAGTACTGCCGGGAACTCAGCTGTTATTAAATATCAACCATCCCGCACAAACGCAGGGTAATTATGTTATCTAGATGAACAATGTTCTCTCCATTTTGTAAAATGACGCAACATTATGTTTTTTCCTGATTTTCTCCTTGAGCTGAACAATGTTAAGCTTAATAAATATCAACGAGTTTTTTCTTTGTTTGAATGATCGATTTTTTTTCAAATCACGTTAAGTGAATATATTGTTCGAAGAATAACTGTAAATAATTAGATGTTAAGGTAAGTCTTACACAAGGCTGTAATAACTGGATATTAGAATGAAATCCACAAGGCTAACGAACCATAAGGCTCAGAGAAGGACCGAATGAAAGTCAAACCAAAATAGTTTAGTTTGGTTTTATGGCTTATCAATCGTGGTAGTATTTTTGATGCCAAATCCTTTTTAAGCATATATATTGAATATATGATTTCTAAACATATTTTGTTAATAACATTTTAAACCAAGCTCATTTTTTTCATAGAGTTAAATGATTTCACTTATTTCTATCTAATACGAATAATTCTATTTACAATTAATCTTTTGCTTGCGCACGGTTTAATGTTTTCAAGTATAGCTATTTATCACTAACAATTCAATTAAACAAGTCATTCATTTACACACAGTTAGATATAAAAACAGTTCTATTTCAAACAACTCAGTTTAGCATAAGTACACATTTTAAATGTGAAACAGTTCTATTTGACTGATAAATAAGACCCTATCAGGTACAACGATTCCTGGCCAGAGTGGAGCTGGGAACGATGGCAATGAATGGTTACTCTGCACTCCTCAAAGCTCCAGTATTACTGGAACCTCACCATCAGATTATTTAGTGTCATATTATGGCACTTGTTGGTAGGATCATACCCCTCTGCAGAAATGCAGTTGGTGTATTCTGCAACACCAACCAACAGGGCCCAACAAAAATATAGATAAAACTGTGAGATACAAGTCAACTTCGATTTTGATAAAGTCGTTTGAGTTTCTCATTCTGATAGAAAGATATGAATCCGTCCTCTTTTCCTTCAACTATTGATGAATGGAAGAATAGATTGGGTTCACTAAGCTTGATGGGATTGTTAACATCGTTGAAAATGGAACCGGCGGGCCGTGTTCAAATCGTAGACGAGGTTGTTTGAGTATAACTTCGTGCTAATGCTCTTGGGAAAGTTATGAATCCATCCCCTTTTCCTTCAACTATTGATGAATGGTAGAATAGATTGGGTTCACTAGGCTTGATGGGATTGTTAACATCGTTGAAAATGGAACTGGCGGACCGTGTTCAAATCGTGGACGAGATTGTTTGTGTATCACTTCGAGTTAATGCTCTTGGGAAAGTTATAAATCCATTTCTTTGCCCTTTCAGCTATGGGTAAATAAGGCAGGGTTCTTTAACGTTGGTAAGGTCACTAGTCTAAGGGAAGGAAAACTTTGAAATTAAATCAGCTGTGCTCTGCGTAAAAATTGACCTTGTGTCGCACTCTGTCGGTAGCGGAGGGGTTGAATAAATTAATACAGTGACTAAGCAAAAATAAATTGATAAAATAAAATGAAACTGTTATAGAAATGAAGTGCAGATGAATCAGGAAGGTCATAACAGCAAGACATAGTATAAAAAAAAAAACAACAAAAAACTGAATCACTTCAAATGTTTTCTTTGAAAAGTACTTGAAAATAGATATACAATCAGCTATTTGTATCTAGAGGTAAATTTCCAAACAGATGTAACGAAATTGCACCGAGAGACAATAAAAAACAAGAAAAATAGTTCCAAGCTAAAAGGACTCAATAACCTATTGTGCACTTAAAGACGTGTACTTGAAGAGCAAGTCTCTTACTAAGAACCAACTGATGCATATTTTACTATCATTATGGATGTCTTTTGGGAATCAGGAAAAAAAACTTGCTGTACCATGTTCACTTAAGAAACAGTGCTGTGGTTAAGGAACCCACGGGCCGGAACACTCAAACGTTTGCAGAAGAGACACAGAACTCTAGGCGTCAAAGAGGAGTATTTTTCTTTTTTCTTTTTTTTAAGTGTTTCCTTCGTACAGAAGATGTCAGAAAACTCTATTTTAATATTATACTCCTTGACATTAGTTGCTCCTCTCTTACCGGCTTCAATTTAAAAACAAACAAGCACTTGTTCAATTAATATCTATCTAAATATTACTAAAATCCTCATTATGTTTATATGCATGTATATAACCGCAACCCGACAAAAACAGCATATTACAGTGGGATCTTTATTAAAGCAATCTATCTATCTATCTATCTATCTATCTACCGAGCGGAATAAAGCTGGTTTAAATTCAGAGATTTCCTATTCCTAAACTGGTTGCCCTACCAAAACTAAAGAACCCAATCCGCTCTACTATTTACCTTTAATTGGGTGGGGTAGGGAAGATCGTCAATGCATTTCCCAAGGTCAATTGCACAAAATGAAATGCAAACAGCCATGTTCAGGATTTGAGATCGGGTCATCGGTTTCGCTTTTACTTCATCGGGTTACCGAAACTACTATCTCTTTTTTTCTGAAACGCAGGAGAGAGAGAGAGAGAGAGAGAGAGAGAGAGAGAGAGAGAGAGAGAATAGATAGATAGATAGATAGAGAGAGAGAGAGAGAGAGAGAGAGAGAGAGAGAGAAATACTCTAATACTACGTAAACTATTTCACTAAATTCGACTCTTAACGAGTTGAATCAAATCAAATCAAATTAGATTAAATTAAAACAATTTCCAAAAAGATAAAAAGATTTTATCTAGGTTTTTCCAGTGAGCAAGGAGAATTTTTCGAAATCTGAGAATTCGAATGCTGATTTTCAAAGAATGCTTTTCAGCTCTTCCCATTTAAATTGGTTCTGTGTCATACGAAACAGAGCTTAATAAACATCAGGAGTACATCTTTTAGGGTTGGCTTCAAAGATAAGCTATATTTCTCGGTAGATTTTCAAATCCAGAAAAAAAAAATTACTATACTGATTTTACAGGCAGGAAGACCATTCCTGCGGTAGTATTGGTGTATCATAATTCTCCTAAAATTTCCAATTGGCCTTGTTCCACACAAAGTTAAGATATAGATATAAACAGTGAAAGGTTGTTTGATTTGAGCGGAGCAACATTTATTTCACTCGACTAAGAAATTTCTGATGCAATGAATTATTTGAAAAAAGATGGAACTTGAAACCAACACAAGAAGAAGAAGAAGAAGAAGAAGAAGAAGAAGAAGAAGAAGAAAAAATTGCAAATACTAATTATGGTTACTTCATGTGGAATATAATTAAACGCCAAGTCTTTTTGTTTTTGCTTTCTTTTTTTTTCTAGCTTTTATAATTCATGTCATTTAAAAAATTAAATATGGGATCGCATCTACAATATGTGATATATGTATAAGTTGTGATACTTTTATAATATAAATTTAGGAAGTAGGTTCATTTATTTTTACTTTAAACTTTGAAATTAATCAACTTTCATCACCCACACACACCCACACACACACGCACACACACATATGTGTGTGTCTATATATATATATATATATATATATATATTCAAGTAACTAATAATAATATTTAGTAAGCAATTATAGCTTCAAGTAACTATTCTTAATTATAAAAATTACATTTATATCATTGCTATATCAAATATTCTTATCTAATATTCTTATCTGATACTAATAATCTGCACACAGTTGTATGGCTTCAAGTATTGCCATTTAATATATGATTTCAAGTAATTATGTCTATTTAAGAATAATCATTTGTTTGTACACATTTATATGGTTTCAAGTAACTAATTGGTGGAGTCACCGTTACGTAGTGGCTAGGGTGACGGACTTCGACATCGTAGTTAGCGAGTTCGATCTCCAGTCGCACTTTCGGACTAATATCTTTGGGAAACGTATAAACTCCTTTATCCCCCTCAGCTATGGGATAAATATTCGAATTATTAATCTTCTACAAGAATGAATTTGGCATTAAATAACCCACGAAAATTGATATGCTATAAAACTAAGAACCTACATCAAACTAAGTAACTAATAATAATCCTCACTAAACAATTATTGCTTCAAGTCACTGTTCTTGATAAAAAATAATATACTGCTATATTCTATCAAGTATTCCTATCAAATACAAATAATTCTCAACAGCTCTATTTGACTCATAGATGGGACCCTAACCATATTTACCAACCCCTCCGCTCGGGCAGGATATGACACAAGGTCAATTTTTAAGCGGAGTTTAACAGGTTTGAATTCAGAGTTTTCCTTCTCCTAGACTAGTTGCCAAACCAAGACTGAAGAACATAGTCTGCCCTACTATTTACCCATAGCTGGAGGGAGAATAATTGGATTCATACCTTTCCCAAGGGTATTAGTGCTATGTGAAATGCAATCAGTCTCGTCCAGGATTTGAACTCGTACCGCCGTGTCCATTTCCTACGACGATAACCATTACACCACGGGCACCCTAACAGGTGTTATTACTCAGGGTCAGAGTGGGTCTGGGTGTAATGGCAATGAAGAAGTACTCTTTACTACCCAAATTTCCATTGCCCAGTCGGCTGGGGCTGTAGAATATATCGACTGCATCTCTGCAGAGGGGTACGATATCCCCAAAGAGTGTCCTGGGTATAACACTAAACAATCTCATGGTGAGGCTCCAGTAATGTGGGAGCGTTGGGAAATGCTGTGTACCCCTTCATTGCCATCGCTTCCAGGTCCACTCTGCCCCGGAGTGGTAGCACCTGATAGGGTTCTATCTATAGGTCAAACGGAACTGTAACAAATGACTTATGCTAAACGGAATTGTTTGAAATAAAACGGTTAAGAATTTTAACTGTATGTAAACAAATTACTGACGTTTAATTGAATTGTTAGTGATACATAGCAATACTTGAAATAGAACTGTTTGACCATTTAACTGTGTGTAAACAAATGACTGATGTTTAATTGAATTGTTAGTTTGGTTTGGTTTGTTGGGTTTTATGGCATATCAACTTTTGTAGGTTATTTAACGCCAAATCCATTTTTATGTAAATAATCTGTTCTATTTAAAACAATTCAGTTTAGCATAAGTAAAGTTTAATTGTCAAAAACATTTCCATTTCAAACTATTCAAGCAGTTATACGTAACAATTCAGTTAAGTGTAAATACATTTTTAATGTCGAAAAACAGTTCTATTTGAAATAATTCCGTTGAGCATAAGCACACTGTTTAAATGTATATACGGTTTAATTGTCAGAATCATTTCTATTTCAAGCTATTCAGTTTACTCAAACAATTCATTTTAGCATAAGTATGCTGTTAGTTCTATTTAACCCATAGATAGGGCCCTATCAGGTGCTACCACTCTGGGCCAGAGTGGACCTGGGAGCGATGGCAATGAGGGGATACTCCGCATTCCCCAAAGCTCCAGCACTGCTGGAACCTCACCATCAGATTATTTAGAGTTATATCCGGGACACTCGTTCGGTTTTTTTTTACCCCTCTGCAGAGAAGCAGTCAGTGTATTCTACAGCCCCAGCTGACTGGGCAATGAATTGTTAGTGATGCGTGGAATAATTTAACTATTTGCAAACAAATAAGTAATGTTGAATAGAATAATTAACGTTAAATGGTAATACTTGTGACTACTTCCCTATGAGCAAACAAATGATTAATATTGCAAAGAATTATAAGTGTTAGATTGCAATAATTGAAGCCATTTAAATATATAGAAACAATAGCAATGCTAGGGCGCAAGCAAGTTAGTTCTAATGAAATTAAGAACAAACTAATCTCATACATATTATGTATGTCGATTTTAAATGTAACCACACAAATGACTGATGTTAGATCATGACTGTTATATAGCAATACTTGAAACCATTTAACTGAATGCAAAAAAATGAGCATAGGCTCTTTAAAAAATGTTATCAACAAAATATGTTAACAAATGGTATATTTAATGTATATGTATAAACATGATTTGGAATTTAATAACCTACAATGGTTGATATGCCATAAAACCAAACCAAACCAAACCAAACCAAATCTCCAAATGCAGTTTAATATCATAGTGCGGGTAGCTACCCCCCTTTTTATAGGGGTCTTCAGCGTATTCTAAGCCCTGCCGATAGGATGATTTCCTTTTTGGATTGCCGAAGCTAAAACTCCCTTTTCCCAGTCAGCTGGGGCTGTAGAATACATTGACAGCTTTTTTGCAGAGGAGTAAGACCTCCCAATAAATGTCCTGCTTTGACATCAAAACAATCTGATGGTGAGGCTCCAGTAATACTGGAGGTTTGGGGAATGTAGAGTACCCCTTCATTGCCATTGCTCCCTGGTCCACTCTGCCCGGGGAGGGAAAACCTGATAGGATCCTATCTATGGGTCAAATAGAACTAAACTGTGTCCCTATGCTAAACTGAATTGCTTGAAATAGGACTGTTTTGACATTTAAATCGCATACTTATGGTAAACTGAATTGTTTAAAATTGAACTATTTTTGTATGCTAAACTGAATTGTTTGAAATAGAACTGTTTATATGTTAAAATAGATTTAGCATTAAATAACCTACTATGGTTGATGTACCATAAAACCAAAGCAAACAAAACCCAACCCAAACACCCTTTTGTACAACCTCTAACATTTCTTTGATTAGTTTGGCTTTGATGATAATAATCATTATAGTATTATTTACTTTTTATTACTGACTACATCTTGTGAATGACTATTACAGCATTTAACATTATAAACATTACCATTATTATAATCTAAATTACTATTTTATGAGTCGAAATTTCGATTTTATTATAGAAATAGATTGGATACTCTTCATTTTAGTATCCTAAGAGTGCTTGAAAAATAAAACAAGAAAACAGAAAATAAACAAACAATAAAATAAAAAGGAAAGAAAATATAACCCAACAAAAACCGGTACTTGTCTATTTATTTATTTATTTATTTCTATAAGGAGAATTTCGGTAAGAGAACACAGAGAATAACTGATAAGATTCTAAGTACACGATCTTTTAATACGCAAAACCCCAAAGCCCAAGATAGATTAAGGGCATCTCACTTCAATCCTCAATCAGTAATAAACAAAGATAAAGTACAATAGAATAACAACGTGAAAAGAGATAAAAGCAATGGACGCAACTTGATACTTAAATCACTTGGGAGCTGAACTTCACACGCACAAGACGACTCCCAGGAATTAGAAAAAAAAAAACAAAAAAAAACAAAAAAAAAAAAAACAGAACTCTTCATGAAGTTTTCTTTGATTTTCATGAGTGACTGGAAACTAGGTACAGAATTTCAAGCATTGGTTTTTAGATATTTAATAAGTTTAGCTTAATCTGATAAGATCAAATGTTGGGAAATTCTGTTAAGGAAGATTCAGTTGTATCAATTCTAGTGAGAATATTAACCAGCAGCGCCTTTTTGAAAATAAGCAACATTCGTTACCAAACATGCTGGCTATGGTTTCTTGAGAGAAAGAAAAATGATATCAAATGAAATTATCTATTTTCTGCAGGAAAGGTACGAAGTCGTTTTAAAGGTCCGAAAAGACACCGAAAATCCTTAGTAATTTGACAGATGAACAGGTTGTATATTCTACTCAAAAGCACATTGATCAATGGGGGCCATTGTGCATTGATCATTGTGTATAACCATTCATACAACAAGGAGGCTAATGACATCCTAAATTTGAGGGGCAGTACCCGTTGCGTCAAGATTAACTTATTGGACTGTGACATCGTAGTCTGCGAGTTCGAACTTCAGTCATGTAATTACGTTCACTTTCGGACTGATACCCTCGAGAAACGTATGAAACCGCTAATTCTCTCGGATATGCGTTAAATAGTAGAATTAATGTTCTTCTTAAAGGATGGCTTTGGCATTAAATAACCCACAAAGGTTGATATGCCATTAAACAAAGTCATCAAATCAAACCCTGTTCCCTCTAATAACTACTCCCTAGAATTTTCATTCAACCGACAACTTTATGTTTCTACAAGAAGCTAATTCATATATTCATTTCTACGTTACTTCTTTCAGAAGATAGAATCATAACCTTATTCATTGGCTACATACTTACCTGGTACTGCCCTACTGTATGGCTGAGAAAACAATATTATCTTGGTTCCAGGGGTCTTACCACCAGGCAATACTTGCTAAGAAGGGATGAGTTTATCGCTTAGAACAAGAGAATGGGGAATGCCGAGGGAATCAAGCATTTTTGGGGACAGCAATGCATAAGTCTCGATTCGTGCGTGGCCCACCTCACCTTACAATAAAATGACTTCAGGTCAAATTTGACTTGGTGGGAATGCTTCCTCATTTACAGGCTGCAGTATTTCATGTACATTTTACATGCAAAACACTCAGGACAAAACTCATTAAAACATTCCTCATATAAAATGGTATCGATAGGCTCTATGTTTAAAAAAAAGAATGCATTGATTGATTTTGTTTCTTTATTTAAATGGAATATCAACCCTTGTGGGTTACTGAATGCCAAAGCCATCGTGGTAGAAGAACAGGAGTAATACTATTTAACCTATAGCTGGACGAATAAAGGGGCATATAGCTTTCCCAAGGGCATTAGTCCGAAAGTGAATGTAATGGAGCAACTAGATTTAGAACTCACATCGAGACTAGCGTCGAACACTTTAGCCATTACGCCACGGGTATTCTCTGACTGCATTAAGGATTGTGCAGATGCAACAATTCAGGAAAATTGAAAGATAGAATGAAAGAAATGAAGACAGACTAAAAGAGAGAAAGGGTAGGGAGAATTTATCATTTAGCTACAGATTATTAACAAGTAACGGTCTGTTTAGATAGATAGATAGAGAGATAGAGAGAGAGAGAGAGAGAGAGAGAGAGAGGTGGGGTGAAAGGAGTGACTTAAAGAAAAGGAAAACTAGGAAGAGGTTTTGGTTACTAAATCTACAACAATCAATCTTAACACTTTAAATAACTACTATGAAAAACTGTAGAGAATATATAATTCCCCAATGAAAATATACCGCCCAGAGGTTTTAGGGGAAAGATATAGTAAAAGAAATGAGAGAGGGACAGAGAGATAGAGACAGATAGATAGATAGATAGATAGATAGAGAGAGAGAGAAAGAGAGAGAGAGAGTAAAAGAAAACTTTAATGTAGGTGAAAACGAAAAGAAAGATAATGTTTGAATGGAAGGAAAGGAAAGGGTGGATACGGCCGGAGGTTGAGTTACGGGAGGCATATGCCGATGACGTCAATACAGGGCCAGACCGCTTTCATCTGTCCCACCTCTAGACCCCCGAATCAGGGCGCCTGGTGTTTTCACTACATAAAAGTCTTCCCGACTCTGACACGCTGCCAACTAATGTGTGTGTGTATGTAAGTGTGTGGAGGTGATCTGTATTCATTTCTATTCAGAAGGATTGGATGTGGACACACACACGCACACCTGTAAGCAAACATAAAGCAACACACACACACACACACACACACACACACACACACACACACACACACACACACACACACATATATATATATATATTAATGTGTTCATATGCCTTTTACTATTCGATATTCGCGTATAAATCAAACGCCTGATATGTCGAAGTATGTGCGTTTTTTTCCAGACAGCGACTCCTATCATTATATTTATATAGTTAAGTGTGTGTGCGCAGGTGCACATGTGACTAAAGTCACCTGCTAATTGTTTCAATTAATTTGCTTGAAGCCATGCATTGTTTCGGCTCCTTTTCCAGAAGAATGTTTTTTATACGGGCAACCTTAGCTGACCCCATGCGGTATACAATTTTTGCCACACACACACACACACACACACACACGCATATATATATATATATATATGTGTGTGTGTGTGTGTGTGTGTGTGTGTGTGTGTGTGTGTATGCATATGCATATATATATATATATATATACTAATACATGGTGCATTCAATAAGGTTCCAGACTTTTTTGTTCTGGCATTTAAAATTGTCGTAGACTCTTGAAAATTCAGTATGTTATTGCTACATCTTATGATATGACTGGCCAATTTTTATGATTTCAGATTCAAATGAACAGTCACAACAGGAATTTGAATACACCCTACTAAAACCCGATTGTCACAGCTGGTGAATTTCAAAAATGCAATCTGGACGTGAGGACACTTTAGAAGAACGACATGCAATAAAATTCTGTTTTAAACTTGAAAAAAAAAGCTACAGAAACGTATGGAATGCTTCAGACCGCTTTTGGAGCATCTTGCATGAATCGAGGATCAGTTTTTGAGTGGCATAACAGATTCAAGGAAGGCAGGGAGTCTGTGAGGGATGATGAGAGGTGTGGGAGGAGTAAGGATGTCAGAACACCAGAGTTGATTGACCAAACGGTCATGGTTACTATGTTGAGATTTTAAGGGAGGTCAGGAAGAGATTCCTTGGGAAGAGGCCAGCACTCTTCAAATCGGGTCAGTGGCATTTCCAGTACACAACTCCATCCTTGTCACAGACTTTTTGACCAAGATGGGCATCAAGACAGTTCCTCAGCCTCCTTATAGTCCAGACCTTGCTCCCTGTGACATTTGGTTATTCCCTAAGCTCAGAGGCTGTTGTTATGAGACAATTGAGGAGATGAAAGAGGCTGTGAAGAAGGTCATTGACACGCACACACAAGAGAACTTCCAGAGGGCCTTCCAGAAATTGTTGGAACGGTACAACAAGTGCATTACAGCCAGGGGAGATTACTTCGAAGGAGACTGGATTTTCATGTGTGTACTATCAATAAAAGTGCCCATACGAAAAAAGTCAGTAAACTTATTTAATGATACTCGTATATATGTATTCATATCCAAACTAGGGTTAGTGGAAAGATATATATATATATATATATATATATATATATATATATATATATATATATATATATATATATATATTCCATTGTTCTGGTCTTGTGACACATCCAAACTTATATATATATATATATATATATATATATATATATCTTTTTATTTAGCTTAGTTTGTATGTGTCACAAGACCAGAACAATGGAAAGTACAGTGAAAATCAACCTCCCTAATAATGGTTTCCTTATAAAGCTTGCTAGACGTTATCCTACATAAAGTGTCAATACCTATATATATATATATATATATATATATGAACTTTTTAAAAAATTTTGATCAGTTGCGCACACGAGTACAATCACAGAATAAGTAGTCAGCATTGTTCTACAGCAAGATCTTCTTATATATCTCTTTCTCACTCTCTTTCCTTCTCTCTCTCTCTCTCTCTCTCTCTCTCGCACACACACACACACACACACACACACACACACACACACACACACACACTCTCTCTCTCTCTCTATATATATATATATATATATATATATATATATATATTTATGTGTGTTCGTGTTTCTTTCTTTGAAATGTCTTCATTTTCCGAAATTTTTTTAATGTTGATACTCCAAATGGGAATGGAACTCTCGAGAGTATTGAGTCACACTTTTGTTGCCGTTACTCCCAAGTTCACTCGGATGAGATTTGGTAGTACCCGTTAGAGCCTATATTGGGTCAATAGATGTGTTTGTGATACTATTTCAAATAATGTAAACCTTATTAATACACTGACTTCTGAAATGTTGACTTTGCAAACACGAAGTTTTTACCACACACACACACACACACACACACACACACACACACATATATATATATATATATATATATATACATATAATAAGCTACATAATTTATATATAAATATATATATATTTATATATAAATTATGTAGTTTGTTATATTTATAGATAAAGAGTGTTGAACATCGTTAATAGAGCATATGCAGATCTAAGAATAACGTAGACACAGAGTCAACGTCACCTGGGGATAATCACACCAAGATCTCTTGATGATCACGTAGGCGAGAAACTGACATTCATCAAACACGGCTGACACTGTATCTACGATATTATCTCTCTCTCCCTCTACCCCCACCCCCTCTCTCTCTCTCTCTCTCTGTATATATATATATATATATACACACGAGGTTGAGCTGAAAAGTTCATAGGCTGAAAAATTTATATGAAGATATCTGCTATTGATGACTTTTTAAATTAATGGAATCCAAGAACTGCAACGCTGATAAAAGAAATACATGGACCACAAGGTATCCTATGTTAAAAAATAAACCCCATTTAGTCATATTCAATCAGAGTATCATGGCCAGCCTTTCAGGCCACTTATATATATATATATATATATATATGCACAAAGCATCTCCACACAAGATCTTGCATTCCCTCCCTCTCTCTCTCTCTCTCTCTATATATATATATATATATGTGGGTGTGGGTGTATGTGCGTGTGTGTGTGTTTGGATAGCGTAGACACAGAGTCACAGGTGCTTGGCAACTGTCAGTTTCTCGCCTATGCGTTCATCAGGCTTGATGAACTTATAGGTTCTATGAATGTTATTGAGGACGTTTCAGATTCTATTAAGAGGTAGCTGATGTTTAACAAAAATATAAAGTACTAAAAAAAGATTGACATTTTTTCAGAATGCTTTGTCACCAGATAGATTAGCGATACTAAGATATAGAAAAAGCATGAAAATATCAAAAATCAATTAAAAGTTCAAAAGAATTCTCGGAAAACTTTTCAATGGAGCTTTTCAGTATCACTTAGATACACAAGATTTTCTTATGTGTCATTCTTTTGGATGTATTAGAATTGTTTATCGATATAGACATGTGACAATCACTTAGATCCCCAAGAATTGCCACATCAACGTATACATACTTCAATCTCTTAAATACACTAGAATTGTTAATCGATATAGACATGAGACAATCTTTTACATACACATGGATTGCTTATCAGTATGGACATGTGTCAATTAAAAACATATTGATAATTTCCAAGAAAATGTAAGAACAAATTCAATGTGGTACATAAAGGCAGTATACTAAAAAGAAAGAACACGTAGTCGATGGACCCGAGTCATACCTTAAACATCATTTTTATATTTGTATATCTTATAAATAAAATAGGGTAACAAGGGTCATCATACGAAAACACGCTTGAACTGCTTTATTGATGATCGGTTGATTTTAACGGTATGTCAACCTGTCTAGGGTCACTTTTTACCTAAATTTTAGGGAATCACGTTCATTGTACATTTACATTATTTTTAATGTTTTTTTTTTTTTATGTTTTGCACACAGTTTTATAATATCAAGTATTCCTATCTAATACTAATAATTATATGGTTTCAAGTAATTATTTCGGTTCAGTAGTAGTCATAGGTTTGCACACAATTATATGGTTTCAAGTAACTGATAATAATAGTAATAATTATAATAATAATAATAACAAAATAGCAGATGTAGATTATGTGATGACAGAGACGAAACAATCGATCACATAATGAGCGAATACAGTTAATTGGCCCAAAGAGAGTATAAGACTACACACAACTGGGAGGGGAAGGTGATCTACAGGGAATTGTGCAAGAAGTTTTAATTTGACCATGCAAACAAATGGTTAATGCCCAACCCAGATTCCGTCCTAGAAATTGAGACATACAAAGTTCTCTGGGATTTTTAGATACAAACGGACCATTTAATCTTTGCCAGACGACTAGACCTAGTGATAGTCAAAAAAAAAAAAAAAAAAAAAAAAAAAAAGAACCTTCCGAATAGTAGACTTTGCCTTTCCGGCTGACCACTGGGTAAAATTGAAGGAAAGCGAAAAGAGCAATAAATACCAAGACCTCCCTTGAGAAATAAAAACAAATAAACCAGGGAACATGAAAGTGACGGTGAAACTAATTGTAATTGACACGCTCAATACAGTCAGCAAAGGATTGGTACAGGGACTGGAGAACCTGGAAATAAGACCATCCAAACTACAGCATTATTGAGATCGGCCAGAATATTAAGAAGAGATCTGGACACTTGAAGAGACTTGCTGTCACTCAGACTCCCGTGGAAAACCTTCAGCTAACGCTGGTGTAAAAAAACTCTCAAATGAGTAGAATAATAAAATAATAATAATAATAATAATAATCCTTAGTAAACAATTACAGCTTTATAAGTACCTATAATTAATCATTTACTGTTATATAATATTTACTGTTATATAGGGTCAAGTATTCTGATCAAACACGAATGATTTTTAAACAAATGTATTTGATTTATACACGAGGCCTTAATAGGCACTACTACTCTGAGTCAGAGAGCATTTAAAAGTAATGAAGGCGTACTCCACACTCCCCAAATCTCTAGAACTGACAGTTCATCATCAGATGCAATTTAGTGTCATTCCCAGGATCGCCCATTTGTTAGAGGGGGTCTAACACCTTAGCAGAGGGATACAGCAGCGTATTTTAAGGTGGAAAAAATTACTGAAACTGGTTTCATAATATTTTTTTCCACATTGGAACTGACAAGACGTCTCAACATTAGATAAGCTGATGAGTTTTGCCTAAGTCTTCATTTAAATTAAACAATTTATTTTTTTTTTAAAGTAAAGCATCTGTCTCGATACTTTTTGATCACCGTGTATATATTGAATTGTAAAAACTCTTAGTATAATAAGGTCAAAGGTGAATTCACTGATAATGTAAACATTGATAACGAGAATTTGTAATTGAAAGCAAATGTTGGTCTTTCCACCTTATGTAAATATAAACATATTTGTTTATATTATAATTAAATGAAATTATTCATTTCTCACTTTGTTAATCCTTCGGGATCACCTGGAAGAAGTTTAGCTTGATACCTAGAGTGAGTTTAACAGCAAAGATAAACAATGTTAATTATTGTAAATTTAAACGCTAGGTTATCAGAAATTTCGTGATAACACAATTGACCACAAGCGAAAGGAGTAAAATCTATATTAATTTACTGCTTATGTTGTTGTTGTTTTTTCTCGAAGCTAACAACTACAAATTAATAAAGGGTGTAAGATATAGTTATTTTTCATTAGAGTTGTTTATCAAACTCGGCCCAGACTGGCAAAATATAGAGAACCGAGTGAGAAATAAGCTCTCTACGGTATTAATAGTCCGTGAAACTAGTTTATTACCAGCTGCTCTTCAGTAGGCTAAAATAGACTAGAGACCTCCTGACTGGGGATCCATTTTCTAGATAGCACTAAGACGATCAGGAACAGCGGGAGATCCAGACGTCTGCGACCATAGCCAAAGAAACCAAGCTATTTTTGGATGAACCCCGTATAATACGACCTGAAGTCGTGTACTCTACAAGGGTGTGCCAAAAAGTTCATAGATTGAAAAGTTGATACGATGACGTCATATCTACTGTTGATAACGTTTTTAACCAATGGCATCCAAGCACAGCAACACCGATGGAAGAAGTGTGTGGACCGCAAAGGGAATATGTAAAAAAAAATAAACCACTTTTAGTCACATTCCATGAGAGTATCTTAGCCTACGAATTTTTCAGTCGACCGTCGTATTTTAGCTGATACGCGAAATACATCACACACACACACACACTCACACACACACATAACTGACAATGAGTCAAAATTCTGCTTTTATGGATAAATAATATTTTTATTACCTGAAGAAGCCGAAGATTGGATCAGCGAAATTGTAATTAAACAAGAAGAATGAGAACAATAGTTCGAAAGAACCCTAGTAATTGTTCCTGTTGCATACAGTCAGCCTTGATACATTTAATACTCAAGTCGTCATCGAATATCGATTGGTTGTCATGAGATCGTTCGCACTCATGTTTATCTGCAAGCAAATGTGCAGGTGTTCAACAGACATCCGCTGAGTTTCATGGTACATAAAAATTTGCATTCCTGTCAATATTTTTATTACTGAACGCAACAAAATTCTAACAGATGTACAAATGATATTTACAAATTACTTGCGTTAATCAAAGAGACAGCTAGACAGGTGTAGGCTTGCAAACATAGGCACAAACGCTTACAAAGATAACTATTATATATATATTATTACATAACATATATATATATATATATATATAATATGCTGCCTAGATTATATACAATTAACGTCAATAGATCTAATGAAAGAAGATGGTTTCACACTAAAAATGGTAAGAAGCAGATGTTTGCGCAAAAACTATTACTGATGCAGACTATGCAGATGGTCTAGTGCTTCTTGCTAATACACCTGCTCAACCCGAATCTCTGTTGTATAGCCTGGAACACACAGTAAGAGACATTTCTTTCTACGTGAACATAGATGCAATAGAGCTCGTGTATTTTAATCAAGATGCTGCCATCTCTTCATTAAATGAAAAGCCTCTGAAATTACTGGACTAGTTCATATACCTCGGTAGCATTATCTCATCTATGAAAAGCGATGTCAACCTTCGCACGGGTAAAGCAAGGATTGCTATTGGCAGGATTTAGTCCACATGGAAATCTAACCTCTCCGATAAAATAAAGCGGGATTTTCTCCAAGCTCTAGCCGCATCAGAATTAATGAAATGATTGGGAAAAAAGCTAGATGGGAACTACACAAGAATGCTACGTGCTGATTAGGACGAATCCTGAAAGCAGTATTCCACAAAACAGCAACTGCACGACCACTTACCTCCTATCTCACAAACCATCCAAGTAAGACGAGGAAGATATGTTGGGAACTGCTGGAGAAGTAAGGACTATTCATAAGTGACGTTCTACTATGGATTCCTACACTTGCACAAAAAAGCCTTCGGTGATTAACAAAAATTTACATTCATCAGCTCTATTCGGACTCTGGATGCCGTCTGGGGGACTTGCCAAGGACGATGGTCCATAGGAGCAGATAATGAATGGGATTCAAAGGATTACGTGCTGTCAGCATTCCTTGATGATGATGATTACATTTATATATATATATATATATATAATAACGATAATAAATATATATTTTATATATATATATATATATAACAACATTCATCTGGCAGTTAAGAACTGCCTGATGAATGTTGTTATAAACTTCATGAAATCTTAGGTTGCAGAACAATATTTTCCATGGATTAAATATATATAAAATATATATCTATTTATCATCATTATTATTATAATAGCTCTATCATAGATATTGAGCACTCTCCATATTATATTGCACTTGGTTCGACACATAACCACATAGTGATTTACTGACGACCAACACTCTCATAATATATATATATATATATATATATATATAGAGAGAGAGAGAGAGAGGGAGAGACAGACAGACAGACAGAAACGATAGAATGGAAAATAATAGAAACGCCGGAAGATAGAGGGATAAAGCGTCTTCAAACTTTGGCCATAAATGATTTTAACATTAAGCTGAGTGGCTCTCAAGGCGACACTTTGAAAAAGGATTGACACTTTTAGGGTAACACATAATCGCCTAAATATACAAACCAAGCAGTCACGGCTAATTTGAAACATACCCTGCCCATGCTTAACATATATCTACCAAAGGGAAAGTTCAATGCCAGTTGTCCTGAGAGCAAATATATAAAGGTCAATTAAAGTCCGTTGATTACTAAAAATAATTTTCATTCAACGAATGAATATACTTTGTTCACCAGTTCATTTTTTATTGTTTCTCTTTGAGGAGAAGTTTTTTTGTTGCTTCTCTTTAAGGAGAAGTTTTTGACAAAAGCAAAATAATATTTTTCTTTTTTTTTTTAGAGTTTTTTTTTTTTTTTTGTAAAGGTAATCTCTGCATTATTTGAAATTAGTTCATAGCAAAGAATAATTCTAATCTCACAACGGTATTTGTTTTGAGGCTATTCACAATGGTGGCAAATCAAACAGAATGCTCCAGGCTTGAACAGAGGTCTGTCATCAATTTTTTGATTGCTTAGACGAGCAAACCATATGAAGTTTACAGAAGAATGTGTGATGTGTACGGAGAAGCTTGCTTTAGTGACAAAAATGCTTAAAAATGGGGTAAATATGTGTCCACCACAAGACTGATTGTCAATTCGTTTGGCAATATTTCACCGTATTTATTGAATGGCCCTCGTAGCATATCAAATCCTTTTAAAACTATAAAAAAAACTTTCTAGGAAGAGCTTTTTTTCACAAAAACTTTTAGCCTAAGGTCGAAACTAGTTGAGAACAATCAAAAGAAATATGTCTTTGTCTAATCACTTTTCTGCATTCTTTTCGATTTTCGTGTTTAATGCTATACCAACCTAGTTTTGTTTATATATATATATATATATATATATATATATATATATATATATATATATATATATATATTGTAGTAAATAATGAATTGTAATCCGACAATTTGTGAAAAAAATTTGATAACAAGGTAATCCAAGTAGAAGTCGAGATATATTGAGAAGCAAAGTCGACCCTATAGCGTTTCGGTTCTAATGAACCATCATCAGGACTATGAGGGATGATATTAGTGATGTTAAATTAACGATGGATGTGTAAAAAGTCTAAAATATAAAAACCGAGGAAAAATTTGTATAATAAGAAAAAGTTGGCCGTTTATGATAAGAATAAGTTGGCCGTTTGATAAATGAATCAGCGTTTGTTGTTTTAAATATATATATATATATATATATATATATATATATATATATATATATATATATTGTGCTAATAAAAGTGGATACATCCGTAAAAGAATTCTTTTTCTTCCGTGTTTCTTCAGAGGACGACCACAGGAAAAAAACTACTCAGCAATAAAGACGTTGAGGGGGGAAGCAAGAGGAAAAAATCTTCAAGAAAAATTAGAAGATAAGTTAACTTACCGTATCTGACGGCATATAAGCCGAACTTTCTTTTTACTAAAAATATCTTTTAAAATTCTCCAGCGTCTTATATGCCATATGTAGGTTTGAAATTCGCGATAGTCGACCGAAATTAACAACCTGGCAACTCCTATTAGCTTAAACTTTAGAGTAACTTTCATATACATATTGTCATTATTCCAAAGGAAATTTTACAGATTAAATGTTGTCATTGATAATATTCATCATATTAATTTCATCACGTTTATTATTAGCACATTGTTGGTTTTTTTCTTGATTTACCCTGCTGAAATTGGGGTGCGTCTTATACATCCGAGCGTCTTATATGCCGTCAATTATGGTAAGTATATATTTGGAGAAGTTTGTCTTCCTGTTGTACTCTGAAGATATACAGGTGTCACGTGATATCCCACTGGGAAGAGGGAGATAAAATTACTACTCCTCGTGTTTGAATTGACAGTATCAAGCCGTCAAAGAGTGACCGTTAAGAAAGAATGTAGGTCACAGAGGGGATACCAACAGATGTTGGTACTTAGTAACCTCAGGTCGCCGGACACCAGGGGGAAGGAGGGAGAAGCCAAATGATTGGCTGGGACCCTAAAACGGAAGTGGCACCTTCTCCCCGTCGGCGAAAAAAAAACGAGAAGAAAAGTCAGTTATTGGAAGGGGCTCGTGGCAGACAGACCCATAGCCATTACTCCGGGTGAAGAAGACAAAAACATATCTCGGACACGAGGGACCCAAGTTCTTCAAGCCAGTGTTAAAAATAGCATAAAGTCTATTAGCCCGTGAAAGAAGAAAGATTCTCCAGTGGAACCCCGTCGAAAAATAAGGTAAGTAACTTTGGGGCTATTTCTCCTTTATACCCAAATTTTATATACCACTCTCTCTCTCTCTCAATTTGAAGGAAAACGAAAGAACAGAAAAGAAGAAAGACATTTATGTCCAGGGACTGTTCAATTCATTATATATTTGACACTTTCAAAGTGTATCTCTTTGTATAGTAAAGGATTCATGTATTTTTATGTTACCCCGTGGTCGAGGTTGTTCTTTGCCGTGTCTTCTACGAATTTGTTACCTCATGCTTCCTTTTCAGCTTCTATTCGCCTTATGTTATCTTGCTTAGAATTGTCCTATTAATTCCTTTTAAATATCACACGGGAAACCGGAGTTGCCGACTACTACAATATAATATTATTACGACTAAACCTATAGGTCCATATCTTCCATTGTCTAGGGGAAGGAAGGAAAGCGACCTGGTGGGTGTGTGGATAGTGTGAAATTTGGAACCCCTTGCCAGCGGCGGTCAGTCTAGCCCTAAATTAATCCCTCACATAATATGCCAGTTCTTATATGCCTGAGAGAAAAACTCTGAACGAGGAATTATTCTAGAAGGGATCAAGTGCCAACCTGCCCCGTCTTCACACGTGCGAAAATAAAACCCCGTTCTGGGATAAAAGTAAACCTTTCGCGTCACACGGGGAAAATATTCTTTTTTAGATCAATTCACTTTAAGTAGAAAGTTTCAAATTTTGTACCAATAGAAAAGAATATATATATATATATATATATCCGTGTGTGTGCGTGTGTGCGTGTGTAGGTGTGTGTGTCTGTGTGTGTACGAGTGTGTGTGTTATTAACAAAAGAATGGTAGAAAAAATAAACTTTGGATGTATAAATTTGTTAAGCCTAAAGGGTTTCAGCTTTCGGTCACAGGATTGGCTTCCCGTCTGAATGAAGCTTGATCTTTAAATCTTAACGATTTAAACTTTTGACTTCGCACGTATTTATAGTTTTCAATCTTTTTATGTCTTTGTTCATCTTTTTTTTTTCTCGAAGATATCGTTAAGTAGAAAGATCAGGCTAAAGCGTAATTTTTTTGAATATTTCAATAGGTATTTGAGAACCATTGTATATCGATTTTTGAGTGGCAAGCCTCTAAAATTCGTAGACAAGTTCGCATTCATTGGCAGCAATATCTCATCTACTGAAAGTGATGTCAGCATACGCCTAGCGAAACGCATAGAGGAAAAGCTAGACTATAACTAAGTGCTGTCTTGAACAAATCCGGAAAGCAACACCCCACAAAGCAGCAGCTGTATGACCACTTACCTCCCATTTCAGAAACTAATTTAGACGAACAAGACATGCGGAGAAGTGCTGGAATAGCAAGGATGAACTCATGAGAGACTTTCTTCAGTAGACCCTTACACATGGATGTGCATGTTTTGGTTGTCCAGCAAAAACGTACATACATCAGCTTTATGTGGACACGGGGTTTAGTCTAGAAAACATACCAGGAGCAATGGATGATCGGTGCAGATGGTGAGATTCTAGAGAACTCTGTACTGTCAGCACGACTTGATTAGGATTATGATATTGGACAGGGGTCGAACATTTCTCCCACTCTCTTCCTGATCGACCCAGAAAATTCGCACAAGGTTACGAAAATCCAAAGCCAAGAAAAAATGTGGCTAGATCAAGCACAAGCTTCAAAAGCCATTTACCTCCTAACTCAAAAACAATTCAAATAATACAAACAAGTTATTCGGGACACTGCTGGAGAAACAAGGACGAACTCTATGGACCCATACACATGGGCGTGCCAGTATTGGCCGACCAGAAAAACTTATTTACATCAGCTCTGAGCGGACTTAGGGTGTATTCTGGAAGACCTGTCGGGAGTGATGGATGATAGGGACGGATAGAGAGAGAGAGAGAGAGAGAATCAGAGAAATCCGTGCTGTCAGCGCGACTTGATGATGATGATGACTGGATCGAGAAATTCGAAAGCGGAACCTTTTCGTCGGCGGTAAATACTCAACTGTTTCATCCATCATATAAAAAAGCCATGTGTCAGACAAATTTACATCTGTACAATAAAAGACAGGACTAACTCATACCTTTGACAACGAGAGGGTAAGCTTTTGAAAACATTACTCATCCAGTTTATACGCCACGAGCTCATTTGAGATAGTATAAACATCAATGTTCCCTTATAGATGAATTCAAACTTATGGCATATATAGATTTGAATAATTTGACGTATGTGTGTATCGATAAATATTCTTTTTACTTATATATTGTTCGTTCGATGCAAAAGTTTTAACGTTGTCTTTTGTGAAGGAAAATCTTCTAAATATCATACAGGTTAAGCGACCTCTTTATTTCTAATGCAATCATTCAGCTGTTTCTTTGTCGTTTAGAAAACTTACGAAAAATCCAGAGACTAGGAAAATGTGCTTCACATGAACATATGGAAACAAATATCGGACAAAATTTGAACATTTTTCCATTTCTCTTTCGGTTTGATACTGAAAATATATACACAGAAGATTACGAAAAACAAAGAAAATCGTGACAAGATCTGTTATGTAATGCTGTCATCTTCACCATCAATTTCCGAGCAGTGATGTACATATTTGGAGGACGAGTAGGGCCAAAGGTTATTTCCGATTGAAACAGACGATGAGAAAGTTTGCGTTTTGAGTTTGTTGAGATAAGATTTTAGCAGTGCTACAGAGCGAACTTGAATTATTTGGAGTTTGCTTTTATAAGACCCTTTTTAGAGGCTTCTATATTTTCGTTCTATAATAAACAGATATAGACAGATAATGAACAGACATAGATAGATAGATAAATAGATAGATAGATATGTTACGTTCCGCTCTCTGGTCAAACAGACGGCAACACGGAATGACAAAGAGGCAGTAATAATTAAGACGCAAGAAGGATAAAGACGCAGGAAGACTTCTTTAACAATATATTTACCTCTCACTTTATTGCAAGGGTTCGAAAGGGTTGTTCAAGGGTTGCATGTGAGAGGGAGCTGGAGACCGAACATAAACTGTAATTTCTTGACCCCACTGTTACTGTTATGACTGTCACGTTGTGTCTTTCTTGTTCTCCTGATGCTGGGGTTCATTCCATCGGGGTTCCCGGTCGGGTGTGGCCTTCCCTACTACATCTGGTCTCTAGCTGTCTGGAATTCTACTGGCAACTGCTTCTTGGACTCGAACTAAACTGAGTTAAATAATAATTCAACGCCCACGCGATCGCCCACTGGATCTTTGAAATCGAATGTTTAATCGTCATCAAGCGGAAATAACTGTCATGCAGTTCAGAGGTCACTCTCTTCCGGTGCATCAGTCTGTATTAGCACAGTGGGACCTTCACCTTGTCCCATATTATAAGCCTTAATCTGCCCACGCGATCTCTTTCGATTACTGGTCATTGAAATGTGTCACTTCCTTCCGGTGCATCACCTTGGAATAGCATTTTTTTGGGCCGGGTCGAAGGTAACAGATAGATAGATAGATAGATAATGTACAGACATATATGTGTGTATACAGAGAGAGAGAGAGAGAGAGAGAGAGAGAGAGAGAGAGAGAGAGAGAAGATATAATATATATATATATGTATATATATATATAAACGGACATAGGTAGATAGATTGATATGAACAGACATAGAAAGATAGGAAATGAACGGATATATATATATATATATATATATATATATATATATATATATATATATATATATAATGCACTCACAAACATGTGTGGATATATATGTATATATATAGACAGAGAGACACAGAGAGAGAAGAGAAAGGTATGAACGGACATAGAAACATACGCAATGAACGGACGTATATATATAGACAGAGACAGAGAGAGAGAGAGAGAGAGAGAGAGAGAGAGAGAGAGAGAGAGAGAGAGAGAGATGAATTTACATAGGTAGGTAGATAGGTCGGTATAGCAAAAACCTTAGAGATTGTCCTTTTGTGATTAGTATCACTATACGGGAAAAGTGGCCTACGAGACGAATGTGCTTACCAGGGCACCTCAGCTAATGCGTAACGTTGATATGAGAAAAAATCATCATCTAAGATTGCCACTCACCCACTCTTTGATCCTTCAGCCATCGTGGCATACTTGCGATGAGACATTTGATTCAATAGCTCTGTATATTGGATTCATATCTCTCTCAAGGCCATCTATGAAGTGCTCACTGTATTGAAAAGTCAATGATTATATCATCATTCTCTTTCCTCTTCCGTTAAATTCAAGAACGCATCTGTACAGCTTTTTATATTGATATTAAGTATCACTGGTGACCTCTTGTTCTCTTAAATTACAACAAACTATTAATTTACTGTTTTCTCATGACCTCAGCCAGAAAGATGCAAGAGATTAATTATAAAGTTTTATTTCCTTGAATTTATAAATAACGTCAGGAGTGGGTTTTTTTTTGTGTTTTTTTTTTTAGTGAAACATTCTCTTGAAAAAGATTTTCTGAAATTCTTATTTTAAGAATAAAAGTTAAAATCCTAACGTTTGCTTAAAATAGTATACTGCAAAGTAATCACTTCTTCTTCTTCTTCTTCTTCTTCTTCTTCTTCTTCTTCTTCTTCTTCTTCTTCTTCTTCTTCTTCTTCTTCTTCTTCTTCCCCAGTCGGCTTGGGCTGTAGAATACAACGACTGCACATCTGCAGAGGGATAAGACGCCCCCCAACGAGTGTCCTTCTTATGATACTAAACAATCTGATGGTGAGGTTTCAGTAGTGCTGGTGCTTTGGGGAATACGGAGCACCTCTTCATTGTCATTGTTCCCAGGTCCACTCTGGCCCGGATTGGTAGCACCTGATTGGGCCCTATCTATGGGTTAGATAGAACTAAACTGTATACTTATGCTAAACTGAATTGTCTGAATTAGAACTGTTTGACTTAACTGAATAGCTTGCAATAGAAATATTTTTGACAATTAAACTGTACTTACATTTAAATTGCATGCTTATGCAAAACTGAATTGTTTGAAATGGGACTGTTTTTTATATTGCTTTATGCTAAAACTGAATTGTTTGAATTAGAACTGTTTGACTAAACTGAATTGCTTGAAATAGAAATGTTTTTGCCAATTAAACTGTGTACTCAAGCTCAACTGAATTGTTTGAAATGGAAATGATAATTTGAATAAAAATGGATTTGGCACTAAATAACCTACAAAGGTTGATATGCAATAAAATCCAAACAACCAACCAACCAATCAATTTCTTTCAGTCTTCTGTTTCACGAATTTCCTCCAAAACTTATGTCACCCTGTCAGTGGGACTTATAATATCCTGACTGTATCTGCTGCAGTGGAGTAAGATTCCTCCAAAGGGAGTGCTCTGGGTATGACACAAAACTGAATCTGATGTTGAGGCTCCACTTCTTGAGTTCTAGGTTTAGCTTACTTTGTTTTAATGGCATATCAACATTCATGAGTTATTTAATGTATAAGGACACTATTGGTACAACTTAAACCGACGTTGGAGGGGATAAGAAAGTTCATACATTTCCCGAGGGCATTAGTCCGAAAGTAAACCCAATAGCGAAGATGGAATTCGAACTTGCTTACTACGATGTCACAACCCAGCATGTTATTAAGAACGGCACGGGGATTTCCCTCTGGAGCTCAAGGTAGTATGAACTACTCTTTTATAACCATTAATTCCATTGCCCAGTCGGCTGGGGCTGTAGTATACTCCGATTGCACCTCTGCAGAGGAGTAACCCCCCCATGAGTGTCCTGGATATGACACTAAACAATCTGATGGTGAGTGGGGAATAAGGAGCACCCATTCATTCCCATTGCTCCCAGATCCACTCTGGCCCGGCGTGGTAGCACTTGATAGGGCCCTATTTAGGGGTTGAATAGAACTAACTGCATACTTATGCTAAACTGAATTGTTAGAATTAGAACTGTTTTGACATTTAACTATGTGTAAACAAAATCTGTACTAATACTAAACGGAATTAACTGAATTAGAACTGCTTGACTAAACTGAATAGCTTGAAATAGAAATGTTTTTGACAATTAAACTGTGTACTTATGCTAAACTGAATTGTTTGAAATAGAACTGATTATTACATAAAAATGGATTTGGCGTTAAATAGCCTTTAAAGGTTGATATGCCATGAAAACCAACCAACCAACCAACCATTAATTCCAGATCTATTCTGATCCGGAGTGGTAGTAGCAGTTAGGGTTCCATTAATGGGTCAAATAGATCTTTTGATAATTATTCATATTTGATAGTACTGTGTACAAAAAGGAAAAAAATCAATAAAAAAAAAAACAACCAACTTCCCAAAAGCATAGAATGAAGGCGATTCTCAAATATCTAGGCATAAAATAACCCCTGACTGGTTGACAGTTGTTAAAATCAACCAATTAATCAAATCCAGGTATTATTAAGGGCAGATTTTAAAAAATTAATTAATTAATTCCAAAGGTTTTGGTTTTGTTATAAAATACACCAGAAACAGAAAGAGCCAATCATAATCCTTCAAAGAGAATTTCGTGTGGTAGATTGAGTTGAACACATTATCAGACTGTTTCCGACAATGAAAATTAGGAACTTAAGCTAAAAAAAATCCCTTAACATTGACTTCATATGTAGAACGTGAAAACTTATAATGTTAAACTGGATGACAACTTTTCAACACGAAACATCATGAGAAATTATTTATTTATACAAACGGATTCTTAAACAATGGAAAGAAAGTATTTACACGAATAGCGGACCCTTCTTGAAAGATATGCATTTCGCAGTCGCTCGAGTTACTTATCACTGAAAAAAGCCTTAATACTCACATATACGTTTTTCTTTGTTTACATACGGATATATATATATATATATATATATATATATATATATATTGTATAGCTTCAGGATATATACGTATGTACGTATATATATATTCGAAAGTATGTAAGTGCACACACATATATATATATACACACACACATATATAGATATATATATATATATATTGCGAGTGCATATATATGCAAATATACATATATAGTTTTCATAGTGCATATATATATATATATATATATATATATATATATATATATATACATTTCTCTGCTTTTTTATGGAATATCAAGCTTCCTGACTTATTTAATGCCAAACCTATCTTTGTTAATGAACAGTAGTGGTACTATTTAATCTATAGCTCACGGTATAGTAGGATTCATACTTCTCTCGAGGGAATTAGTTCGAAAGTGAACATAAAAGTCTGGAATTCGAACTTGCTTACTACGATGTTGCAGTTCATTACATTAGCCACTACGCCACCGGGACTCAGTGCATATATATATATATATATATATATATATATATATATATATATATATATATATATATATATATATATATATATATATATATATATATATATATATATATATATATATATATATATATATATATATATATATATATATATATATATATATATGGCCCTGTGTGTGCGTGTGAAGGTGCTCATGGTGTGGCTGTTATCATTGTAAGAAATGGACACAGTGATTCAATTTCAAATCCTTAACTAAGCTGTTCGCATTTCACGTAACGCTAATACCCATGAGAATGGTATGAATCCAACTATTCTCCCTTCTACAATGGTTAAATAATTAGGCAGACCTGAGCTCTTACATCTTGGTATGGCAACCGGTTTAAGAGAACGAAAATTCTGAATTCAAACCTGTTAAACTTGACCATGTGTCACATCCTGCTCGTGCGGAGGGGTTGATAAATACACACACAACACACACACACATGCACGTATATGTATGTCAGTAGATTGGTTTCTTCTAAATATGGAAGGCTTTAGTGAAGTTGTGTGTGTGTGTGTGTGTGTGTGTGTACGCACAGCGCATGTTCGCACTTATTAGTGTATGTAGATATTTGCTAATCATTGCTTAGTTTAGTACACAGTCTATTTTTATTAGTCTAAATTTTTGTAAATGAAGCTTGATGATTTTTATAATTTAGAGCATTTGGACTATTATTAAATTAACAACGTTTCGGCTGATGCATCCTTCCGCCTTCTTTAGGTGTTTCTTGTCGAACACGGGAGCTTACACGGAACTTCTTACCGAACTTTTTATCTAATCCACGGGGGTTACGGTTAACGGGGGTAATGGTTAATAGAATTAGAACAATATACCTCTGTGGATTAAATAAAGGTTTCGGTTAGAAGTTCGGTGTTGGTTCCTGAGATCGACAAGAAACGATTAAAGAAGAGCGAAGGACGCATCGGCTGAAACTTTGAGAATATAATTATAAAAGTGAAGACAAAAGTCCGAATACTCTAAATGATAAAAACGCCTATTGTTACTGGACGTCCTGTATCACTGTCAAGACTCTTTAAGAATAACCTTGAATCCATTGCTTTGCGATAAGTTCTCCAAGAATATATGCGTGTATCTGTTCTGTAGGTATTTACTAAGCTTAGCCTAGTCTGGCACAGGGCTACAGTATTGAGACATGAAGTGAAGAATGCATTCATTTGCAATGGCTTGCAAACTGTGACAATCCAACATATATATATATATATATATATATATATATATATATATATATATATATATATATATATATATATACGTTGTATAAACACGTGAATGTTCGTGTTTGTATGCGCATTTGTGTTTGTTGAGGAAGGGGATGCCTGGGTCAGATAGGTTAATAGGCTAAAAAAGCTATGTGGATGATAGTTTGTGTATGAGTGCATGCACGCGTGTATGTGCGTGTGTCTGTGTGTCTGTGTGTGTGTGAGAGAGAGAGAGAGAGAGAGATTTCCAGGTAGATTGATAGAAAGAGAGAGAGAAAGAAAGAAAGAGAAGTGACTGGTAGTTGTTTCAGATTGAGCCTTGAGTTGAAGAGTTCTCTTGTTGGGCTGTGAGCGCATGAACGAAAAGACAGATACACTGTAAAAACATGTCGGAAAGTATAGAAGTGTTTACATTGATAGCGAATTGAGAGAGGAATGAAAGAAAATAGCAAGAAAATGAAGGTAAAAAAAAAAAGAAGTTGAAAAGATACCAACAAGAAACGCTCTATCGAAAAGGAAAAAACATAAAATTATTAATGGAGAAAAACGAGTGAAAGCAAGGAATTAGAAGAGAGAGGGGGGGGACAAAACAGAAGGCGGCAAGAAAACGAAGGAAATAGAAAAATCTTATAAAAATGGAAATAAAAGATGGCATTAATGATGAAGGAAGATGAAAGGATGGGAAAGAAATGAATGAATAAGAAAAGAAAGAAGAAATTCTTTAGCATGACAAAAATATTGTCAACGAAAACTGGAGGAAGATACAAGATAAAAATTTAATTTCTAAACAATACCACTGTGAATTGGGCAAGAAGTTTAAATTTGACCATACAAACAATTTAGTATATGAACAACCCAGAATCCGTCCTGGAGAATGAGACGCACAAAATTCTCTGGGATTTTGAGATACAAACAGATCATCTAATCTCGGCCAGACCACAAAACCTCGTGAACGTCAGCAACAACAAAAAAAAGAAAAAAGAAAAAAAAAAGAGAACCTATCAAATAGCGGACTTTGGCTTTCTGGCTGACCACAGGGTAAAACTGAACGAAGGCGAAAAGAGAGATAAATACCTTGACCTCGCTAGAGAACTGAAAAAAACTACGGAACATGAAAGAGACAGTAATTCCAATTGTAATTGGTGCGTTCGGTACAGTCACCGAAGGATTTGCACAGAGACTGGAGGACTTGGAAATAAGCAGACGAGTGGAGACAATCCAGACTACAGCATTATTAAGATCGGCCCGAATACTGAGAAGAATCCTGGAAACTTGAAGAGACTCAGACTCCAGTGAAAGACCATTTGATAACACTGGTGTGAAGAACTCTCAAATGAGACTAATAATGATAATAATAAAGAGAAGTTGAAAATGAGGGAATAAAAGTGCTAAATTACAAAAGAATCAGAACGCTCGGAGAAAAGGAAACCGCCAAGAACTTAGAAATAATGGAAGCGAACACAATCAAACAATTAGATTTGAAAGAAAAAATGATATGGACAAGAGAAGAACTCAAACAAATGGACCAGAGGACAAGAAAGCTAATGACAAAGCATAAGGCCTTACACCCGAGGGATGATAATGACGGACCATATGTACCAAGAAAAGAAGGAGGACGAGGATACACTAGTACTGAAGATAGCGTGGATACGCCAATACGAAGACTAGGAAACTACATTAAAAAGAGTAAAAAAAAAGATTAATTACAGTGACCAGAAATAGCACAGACAACATAAATGTGGGGTATCACCCACCTTTCTCCACACAATGAACTAGTCCATCTGCCATATATAGCAGTAGCTACTAATACCAGCAGTCGAGAAGGTGAAGAGCCGCTTCGTATAACGGAAGCCAATACTATCGTTGGACTATATCCTTATTTTGTATTCACTAATCCTATGTTCTTGTCAACTAAGAGTCTCTCTATTGTATATACTTTTTCCTGAGAATATAACTCTATTTCCTCTCATATCACGGTTTGTCCTTTATTTAATATTACAAGCGTTCACTAACCAGAACGCAACAATAAAGATCAACAGAACAACAATAACTAGGAAAGAGAAATGGTAAGAAAAACAACTATGGCTATTTCAAGCGACAAACTGGCGAAATGATACAATAAAAGACCTGGACGTGGCTGAGAAAAGGAGAACTTGAAAAGAAAGAAAGAAAGAAAGAAAGAAAAATCTTTTCGAAAGCACAAAATAACGCCATAAGGACCAACAATGTTAAAGCAAAAGTAGATAAACGCAACAGAATAGCAAGTGTAGGTCATGTAGTGATAGAGACGAAACGATCAATCACATAATAAGCGAATGTAGCAAACTAGTGCAGAAGGAGTATAAGACTGGACATGACTGAGTGGAGAAGGTAATCCTAGAAATTTCAATTTGACCATACTAACAAATGGTATATGCACTAACCAGAATCCTTCCTGGAGAATGAGACACACAAAGTTATCTGGGATTTTGAGATACAAACTGATGGCCTAATCCCGGCCAGACAACCTGACCAATGGATAATAAATAAAACAAAGAGAGAGAGAGAGAGAGAAAGACAGAGAGAGGCAGAGATAGAGACAGAGACAGAGAACCTGCCGAATAGTGGACTTTACCTTACCTGCGGACCACTGAGAGAAAATTTAAGAAAACGAAAAGTGAGACAATTATTTAGACTTTGTCAGAGAACTAAAAAAAAAAACAGAACAAAAAAAAAAAAAACCTATGGAACATGAAAGTGACGGAGATACCAGTTATAATTGGTAATTGGTAATAATAAGAATACTTGGAGAAAAAGAAAATTACGAGCACTTTGGAATACTGGAAGCGAGTAAACAGAGATGAAATAATAAGTAAGAAACGATTACTTCAGAACAAAAAAATATCTCGAGACCAAACTCGGCAACAGAAACCTCATTGAAAAAATAAACACCTGGATACTCTAGACCCTTCTTAAAATTCAACAAATAGACCATAGAACAAAGAAATCAATGACTATGTACAAAGCCTTAAACCCAAGCCTCTATGCCTCATTATGGAGAGTGAGATGCAAAAAGTTTTTTTCTGGATTTTGAGATACAAACGGATAATTTAATCTCGGACAAACGACCAGACCAAGTGGTAGCCAAAAAAAAAAAAAGAGAGAGAGAGAGAGAGAGAGAGAGAGAGAGAGAGAGAGAGAGAGAGAGAGAGAGAGAGAACCTGCCTAATAGTGGACTTTGCCGTCCTATCAAACTTCAGATTAAAGTTAAAGAACGTGAAAAAGGGATTGATATCAGGATCTTCCGAGAGAGAAACTATGGAATATCAATTGTAAATGGTTCACATGGAACGATCTCCAAAAGATTTGCAAAGGGACTGGAAGACATAGAAATCGGAGGACAAGTAGAGACCATCCAGACAAATATCGGCCAGAACACTGAGAAGAGTTCAAGAGAGTTGAAGAAACTTGCTGTCACTCAAACTCATTTAACTTTGGTGTAAAAAAAATCTCAAAGGAGTATAATAATAATAATAATAATAATAATAATAATAATAATAAGAAGAAGAAGAAGAAGAAGAAGAAGAAGAAGAAGAAGAAGAAGAAATAATACTGAAAAAAGAGGTTGACAATAGAAGACTTGGTTTAAAATTTCTTTTCTTTCATTCTTTATTTGATTTACGAATTAGTCAGACAGATCTATTACTCGTGAGTTCAATTTTTACAATGTGTTGCATACTTCTAGCCTAGTTTAAAGCTAAGCTAAGCTTATTAAATAACTTGTTTCTTTTTCTCTTTCATTGTTTGATGTTTTTTTCTTTCTTTACTTTTTCTTCTCATATTCTTTCTTTCTTTCTTTCTTTCTTTGTGCATTCTTTTTCTTTAACTTTTTCTTCTTTTCCTTCCATTTGCACTCATTCTTTTTTTTTTTAATTCATTCGAGTATTCTTTTTTTTCTTTCTCTTTCACGGTATACTTAATTTTCCCTTTACTATTTCTTTTCATTTTTTAAAAGTTATTCTTTGATATTCATGTGCTTTCTTTCTTTCTTTCTTTCTTTCTTTCTTTATGATCTCGCTTGATAATTCCTTTTCTTTCTTTTTCCATGTTCGGTTTCTCTTTCATTCTTTGACGTTTTATTTTTCTTTCACTCTCATTTTTTTAATTTCCCTTTTCTCCCCTTACCAGGTTGTGTTTTTTTTGTTGTTGTTTTATTTATTTATTAAGGGTCTTTTTTTTAATCTTTTTTATTCTTTTTGCATATGTATTCATTTTTATTTTTCTTTCATTCGATTATTCGTTTTCTTTTTTAATTTTTTCTTCTTTCATAGCATGATAATTTTCCTCTAGTTATTTCTTTTACTTTTTTTGAAAAGTTATTCTTTGATATTTATGTTCTTTCTTTCTTTCTTTCTTTCTTTCTTTCTTTCTTTCTTTTTCTAAATCGGTTTCTCTTTCATTTTTTACATTTTTTCTTTCATTCTCTTTTTCTTAATTTCCTTTTTTTTCCTCTTACTATGTAGTGTTTTTTTGTTTGTTTTGCTTAGTTGTTCTTTTATTATTATTATATGAAACAATTTATCTTGGTGTAAGCCAAAGGTAATTTCTTAAGTTTTATTGTGTTAGGAAATGAGAAGAAGCCAGATGGCCACTAATCCACTGCTCTACAGGTTGAAACCGGAGATGGCAACATCTGGGAAAAGAATCCAGATAAGGTCTTGTTACGATTGGAGAGACCATGTACGCATATAAAAACCGGTGATTCCAGGGGACACAGGACTCATCAGTAAGACATGAGAACACACAAATAGAATTCCCGATTCATTTAGCACTCGAAGTGTTTTCAGTATTAGATAAGAATAGCTTAGTCTGACTTATGTTCATAAATATCAGGGCAAAATCACTGGGATGTTTAGCTGGCGCTTGATCCTGCTGAGGTCTCAAAAGCTGCCTATAGTCATTCCTTTTCGGATAGCAAAAGAAGTAAACATACAAGTAATCTTTAGTTTTATTCTCATGTTTATCAATTAAACATTTTGATTTAATCAGACCGGTGTTTTCAGTGATTTCTAACTGTCGTTCAAAGGAAGGAGTCTCTTTTTGACGGACCTCCACAAAATTTGAAATATTAGAACCTCAAACCCCGTTCGACTCTGCCTTTCTCTAATCGGCAACTGACTAAAAAACTAACAAAATTTCCCAAATCCCACGTGACGGTCCTGAACCAATGAACGAACGATGCACGTATTTCCCACTGGTGATAGACGATTTATGGTTATAGATTACTTTTTTTCACTGTCCTACTGTCACATCTAAGTAAATTTTGGGGTCTCATTTCAAAATTGCTCACTCGCCTAGGGCTGTAGAATACACCGACAGCTTCTCTGCAGAGGATGGAGACACTCCCAAACGAGTGTCCTAAACACTAAACAATCTAGTGGTGACGTTCCAGTAATGCTGGAGCTTTTGAGAATGCGAAGTACACATTCATTACCATCGCACCAAGGTCCACTCTCGCCTGGAGTGGTACCACTGTATAGGGTCCTATCTATGGGTCAAATAGAACTAAACTGTGTACTTATGTTAAACTGAATTGCTTGAAATAGAACTGTTTTGTATGCTAAACTGAATTGTTTGAAATAGAAGTGTTTTTTACATTGAAACTGTGTACTTATGCTAAACTGAATTGTTTGAAATAGATCTGCTCTTGACATTGAAACTGTGTACTTATGCTAAACTGAATTGTTTGAAATAGAACTGTTTTGACATTTAACTGTATGCAAACAAAAAATATACGTATTCTAAACTGAATTGTTTGAAATAGAATTGTTTATTGGTATAAAATGGATTTGGCATTAATAAACTACAGTTGTTGATGTTCGATTAAACCAAACCAAGCCAAACCTCTTTTTAAAGACTTAAACAGTTTCTCATTGTTAGAAGCAGTTTCTATTCATGCAGGGATTGATAGTGCATGTTTCATCGTGATGTTTTTTGTTTGATTGATAGTGCATGTTTCATTGTGATTGTTTTTTGTTCATGTATAATTTGTAACATTTTTGTACAACTAAAAATAACTATTTAAGTGTTCCTACTGACTATTTTTGTGGAGTTTGTTTCATTATGGGAAATAGTTGCCTATCAAATTGGTAGACAAACAATATATATGCTGTATATATATTCGAGTAATGGGCGACCTCTAATTATAAGCTACAAACAGGTGTTTTTATCATATATTGTGTGTAATGAACGATCATAAACTTTTGGCTCTGCTAGCCTACAAAAGTATTTCTTTAACATCCAATGACATGATGAGAAAACATTCAAACACTTATTTATACTTTCAAAACTATGCTAGTATAATAAAATCAATGCTAATACCGTAAATAAATAATGTTGTCTATATCGTGTTTACTTGGATATTACAAACATATGATAGGCAATAGCATTGATTACATGATAATTAGGTATGTGATTGATAATGTACGCTTTGGAGGCATTCTTATATAGGTTATGCAATGACACTTTGGACCGAAGGGCGACAAACAAAATAAGCTTCGACGTTTTAAAAATATATCATATGTAATGAACGACCCCTTGTTTTTAAGGCGAAAAAAGTCTTAAAAATCGTTCATTAAACGAGTATATATATATATATATATATATATATCAAATATGACTTTTTGCTTGAAATTCATTATTTCTTCTCTTTCGGTGTTCAACAATTTTTTTCCAATTTGCAGAAAGAGTCGGCATACCTTCTGTTCATAGATCAAAAACGCAAAAACGAAGAATTGTAGAAGAATTTCCAGGTGCCAAGGAAAACATATTATACATTCTGAACAAGAAAAATCCAGACGCTGATATTAAGAACCGAGGAATTGGGTAATTCCTGCCCATTCATCATATAAGGAAAAATGTTAGTTCCGAAAATCTTAAGCAGAAGTCAGCATACAAACATGATTTTGCTCGAATAAGAATAGCCTGGATTTCGAACTTAATGTAAATCTAATTTGGTTTGGTGTATTTGCTTAACGGCATATCAACTCCTTATGGTTTATTTAAGGCCGAAAACTGATTCATTTGTAAAGATTTAGTTTGGTTTATTTGGTTAACGGCACATAAACTCCTTACGGGTTATTTAGTGCTGAAATTTGATTCGTTTGTAAAGTTTTGGTTTGGGTTACTTGTTTAAGAACATATCAACTATTTCCTTCTTTTTTCTCGATAGATAGAATCTGTCTCGGGTGTATGGTTTTGTACTTATCAAATTCCTTATTCTATGGTCCATATGTCTGAATTCCTCTCTTGAGCATTTTAAAAAAGGTCCTGAGTATCATACCTAGGGGACAGCCGAGCAGGTGTTCATTTATTTGATGAGAGTTCTGCTATTGAGTTTGGTTTCGACATGTTTTCTTGTTATAAATTATTCCTTTTTTTATTTTTTATTTCGTCTCTGTTTGCAGGATGGTGTCCACTTTTAACATTCTAGGTAGATGTTGCTTTTACTTCAGTTGGTTTATTTGGTTTGATGGCATATCAAACCTAGATGGTTATTCAATGCCAAATCCTGTTTATACAAACACACACACACACACACATATATATATATATATATATATGTGTGTGTGTGTGTGTGTGTGTGTGTGTGTGTGTGTGTGTGTGTGTGTGTGATTATCTAAATGAATGCTTAGGTTGGCTTATTTGGTTTAATGGTATATCAAACCTAGATGGTATTCAATGCCAAATCCTATTTATACAAACATATATGTATATATATGTGTGTGTGTGTGTGTGATATCTTTTAAGTAAATGGTTCGGTTGGTTTATTTGGTTTAATGGTATATCAAACCTAGATGGTTATTCAATGCCAAATCCTGTTTATATATATATATATATATATATTGGCAGAATTTCTTCATCGATAAATATTTGACTGAACATAATAAACGTTTTTTGTTTACATATTTTTTTGTTAATCCTTCCGAAATTCCGTATTGATCTTATGGTATTCAGCGGGAATTGGTTGTAAACCTTCCATAATTAGTTATTTCCCAAGTACTTTCTGTCCAAATTTGGGCCATCATCAGGGAAGGATGTATTACAAAAGTGATGTAACTTTTGTATGTACATTACTACTTTGTAAGAATGAGCGTTTGTACTGTTGTATTGTGTAGCGTTTACTTTTCGAATATATTTCTATAAATAGCGTCAGTAGCTAAAGACATGTAAGTAAATTAGGATTGGTTTCAAAATTAATTCTATTAAGTTTGGGTTGTATATTCCTAATCTGTAGTGCCTCAAGAATCTGTTTTTTTTTCTTGTCTATTATGTTCAATCATATATATATATATATATATATGTGTGTGTGTGTGTGTGTGTGTGTGTGTGTGTGTGTGTGTGTGTGTGTGTGATTTTTTAAGTAAATGGTTCGTAGGTAACTTTACTTTTCAACGAGTTAGAACTCATTTGTTGGCACACAGATAAATGGTTTGAAGTATTGTTATTTATTGTTTGTATACAGATAAACGGTTTGAAGTATTTTTATTTAAAACAAATTATTCCATTTTACCTTAATTATTTGTTTTCACACTGTTATATGATCTCAATTATTGTTTTTTAACATTAGTAATTATATTCATCAAGTATTCCGATCTGATTAAATATTAATCATTTCTTTACCCACCGTTAAATGGTTTTAAGTATTGCTACCTAATACAAATAATTTCATTTAATGTTGCAGTTTTCATAATTATTTAAGAATAAACATTATGTAGTATGGATACTCAATTGATTTTTCTGATTGAAACATATGATATTCATAATAATGTAATAAGTTTATTATTGTATCAATCAGCGACATGACATGATAGTTTCAGTATAATTTGAGATAAACATAATGCTGAAACTCATTTAATAAAGCATTTATTTAAACTGTCTATTCTATGATTTTGACAAAATTACTTCAGAAATTACTTACAATAGATGAAGAGAATGTAATTGTCTCTCGGAAAATTTCTAAGACTTCGACATTCAGTATAGAGAATAAGACTTATGCAAAATTAAAAAGAAAACACAAACTGTTCGTCAATCTGATGCTGTAAGAATTCTCTGCAGCACTGGCCTTAATTTTCTTCCAGTTTCTCTGAAAAATTACATCACTTTTCATTAAGTTTTAGACATAAGGAGTCGAAAAGATCCTCTAAAAAGTGCCTTCCCTTATTCAGTTATTCATTTACAGTTAATTATGTTATAAATTCTATAAATAACATAATATCTAATTCGACAAACGAGTTAAATGATGATCGTTAAAGAAATAATAATAATAATAATAATAATAATAATAATAATAATAATAATAAACAACTTCCGGTACATCTTAATCTAAATAGACTTCCATTTTTATCTATTTTCCAAAATTTGCTTGTAATTTACAAATTTTATGAATTTAATCGCCGGATGTTGATTCCAGTCTGAAGCTGAAAAGCAAAATACCGTCCGCCATTCGTATAAACAGGTTTTTGTCGATTCAGTAAACAGCAAACGGTACCTGATTGTCTGCTTTTTTTCTTTCCTTATCAAATGTTCATCAAAACGGAAGTCGTGGCCATCTGAACTTTTCAGGTAAAATATAAAGAATAAAAGTCAGGAGTAAAACAAAATAAAATTTCATGCCAGTATTTTATCGGGAACATGACGGGTGAGGTTTTTTAACTTGTTAAACGTGTGGACGTTTACACACACACACACACACACACACACACACACACACACACACACACACACACACACACACACACACACACACACATATATATATTAAAAGAACAAATCACATTTGTTTGGTTCGCAAAAAAAAACAAAAACACTCATACATTTATAAATGCACACACACACACACACACACATATATATATATATAAGGAGAGTACTGAAAAATTGTCAGCCTAAGATGGAAATGACCAAGAACCATAGAGCTATAACGCGTACCAGTCTGTAATTCAATACACTTGAAACAATGTTTCTCAAGTGTTTTGACTGTATCATCATCATCATCATGTCGTGCCGCTAGCACGGATATCCCTGACCCTCTCTCGCCACTTCTCCCTATTATTCATCGCCTCTGGCAGGTCTTCAGGGCTACATCCCGTATCCTCACATAGCTGCTGTATGTATGTTCGAGCTGGTCGTCCTGCTTTTGCTTGGTCATATGCGGGGGTCCATAGGAGTACATCATTTATGAGCTCGTCCTTGCTTCTCCAGAAGTGTCTTGCATGTCTGGTTCGTCTAACTTGGATAGTTTTCGTGATGGGAGGCAGGTAGCCGTATAGTTGGTGCCTTGTGGGGTGTTGCCGCCAGGACTTGTTCAATATTGCTCTCAACATTCTTGTGTAATTGCCGTCTAGCTTCTTCTCCAGCCGTCCAAGTAGTGCATCCATATAGCAGTATCGATACGACCGCTGCCTGGAAGAAACTGCGTTTGGCTTTTCAAAACTACCGTATATATATATATATATATATATATATATATATATATATATATATATATATATATATATATATATATATTAAAGTGAGATTAGGACTTGATCTCGGCCCCGGACATTTTTCCTCCTTAACATATTTGTAACATCTGCAGTAGACTCTGTCCAAAGCAGGACTTGTAAGTCATATGAGATCTCTTGACAGAAAACAATCACAGACTGTTTTATACATGTACATCCACAGTAATTTAAAGATAAGACTATTTCCAACAACTGTCCTGGTTAGGGCAACTAACTGCATTTGATGGTGAGGCTCCAGTCCTGGAACTTTGGGAAATGTTTAGTCCCCCTTCATTGCCATTACTCCCCGGTCCGCTTTGACCCTGATTGGTTGTATCTGTTAGGAACCCATATATGGGTCAAACGATTATTATTAGTAGTAGTTATTACAAACCATACAGTTGTGTGCAAATTATTATATTACATTGGATTACTTATCGAATAGAATTACTAATAGTAAATAGCATTGATTGAAACCATTTAACTGCATGCAAATAAATTAGTTCCAACTACTCGTTTAAGAATAGTTATCTACAATCAATTCGCTTACAAATCATAGAGGTCTGTTGTTTTGTTTTACGACATATCAGCCATTTTCAGGTTATTTAATGCCGATGCACAAATCATATAAACAGGTTTTAACATTAAATAACCCACAAATGTTACATGCCATAAAACACAAAACAGTCAACCAAACTAACGAAAATGAGAATAATTGTTGCTCTAATCCTATTTACCCAACCCCTCCGCTCGGGCAAGATATGACACAAGGTCAATTTTTAAGCGGAGTTTAACAGGTTTGAATTCAGTGTTTTTCCTTCTCCTAGACTAGTTGCATCACCAAGGCTGAAGAACTTAGTCTGTCCTACTATTTACCCATAGCTGGAGGGAGAATAATTGGATTTATAATTTACAGACGTATTTTTTAAACTTCATTTTCTTATACTTCATTACGTACAAATTAAAAAAATAATGACTCACCATCTCTCTGTCTCTCTGTCTCTTTCTTTCCTGATTATATATATATATATAATTTTTTATTGGTGCTGAATTTGAAAATTGCTGTTAGTAGTAGATTAATCCTAAAAAGAATTCTTTTTTTTCTCCTGTGTTTCTTTAGAGGGCGACAACAGGAAGAAAAACTACGAGAATATGCACCCAGTCTACAATAAGGGAAGCCGCAAAAATTTCGGGATTTACCCTAGATCCAATAGCGGCAGAATGGAGGCACGAATAAACTAGAGGTTGTAAGCAAACTTCTTTTATCTGCAAAGACAAGGTTTTTGTGATGTTATGTAAAGTGCTTTCAACTCACAAAGTTGAAATTTGGAGCGTACTCGGGTGAGCACTGTAAAAGTACTGTTCCTATAACACAGTCCAGGTTGGCCAAAATGTGCTGACCAATGGCGGAGTCTGCATTCTGATTAGTCGAGCTGCAAGACAGTAATTGAGTATGTGACCAAATAAAGAAAAACACGGACTGTTTGATTTTTATTTTATATCCTTGTGTAGTGCGATTGATATAACGAATATCACATTCGCATTTAAATCGATAAATTTAGAAATTATTGTGATGAGCAGGCAGACTATACTTGCGGTCAGGTCTGTCAGGAGTTTACATCAAATGGGTGTTATTAGTTTGAATCGGCTTGTTCCTTGTGGCTTTTCCCACAGACAATACATGCTTAGAAGTGCTGTATTCATAGTTTGGCACCTGAGGCGCCTCATTATGGAGAATGTCGAGGAGATCAAGTATTTTTTGTGACAGCTGCGCATGAGTCATGATTCGTGCATGTTCAAACACGATAAAACAACCTTGAATCATATACCAGCTTGGTATGTTGTCGGTTAAATCCCAACACTATACTTGATATTCGAAGGAAAAATCATGTTAGATTTGAGAAAGAATCTCAAATTAACTACAAAGAAACACCTGCTCACTGATTTTGTTATATACGAGTAGAATTGTTACCTAATCAAGGTAATTTTTTATAGATTAGATATTTTTGAGAGCCCAGCTTGGCGTTAAGAGCAAACTTGTTAGATTTGTCTCGGATAGTAGTTCTAACTATATCTTCAGGATAAACGGTATTTATGAGAATATTTTTAATGATTTCAACTTCAGGGTCTTTCAACAGATCATAAGGACAGGATGAACTAAAGTGTTAATTTCCACTCTTTGGGACAAAATGAATTTCTGCGTGTATACAGACCTGTAAATGTACGTCTTCGATACACTGAGGTAAGAAAACAAGAGTCCAAATGTGAGGATACGGGATGTTGTCCTGAAGACCTACCTAGAGCGATGAACGATAGGGAGGAGTGGCGAGAGAGGATCAGGGATATCCGTGCTACCAGCGCGATATGATGATGATGACCTTAGGTTGAGGCTTGGAATACACCGACTACATCCTAAAAAGGGATATCTCACGTATATCATTAAACTGTATCCAATGGTGAGGTTCCACTTCTGGAGCTCTGAGGGGTGCACAGTCCTTCTTCATTGCCATAACAACCAGGTTCATTCTGACTTGAATTGATAGTACCTGGTTGTATCCCATCTATGCATAAAAGAGATCTCTTCAAAAAATATTAGATCGCAATACTTGAATCTTTAACTGTGTGCAAACAAGTAGCTAGTAAATACTCTTTCTTTATTAAATGGCGTATTAACATTCCTGGATTATTTAATACCAAAGCCATCACTGTAGATGAACAGCAGTCATACTATTTAACCCATAGCTGGTGGGATATGGAGATTCATAGCTTTCCCAAGGGTATTAGTCCGAAAGTGAACGTAATAGCGCAGCTGGAGTTAGAACTTGCTTACTTCGAGGCTGCATTCAGTTCAGCACTTTAAACATTACGCCATGGAAGCTCTTCCAGATATTTACTGGAGTAGTTACTTGAAACCATATAATTGTGTGCAAATCATTAGTATTAAATTGGAATACTTGATATGATTACGTGGAAACAACTCCAAGTATAAGTCACAAGGAACTGATACGCCTTAGAACAAATAACGCAAATACTCTAACTAGAATATAGCAAACTATATAACTCTCTTCCTCTCGGTGTATCTCATTTTATATATATATATATATATATATATATATATATATATATATATATATAACTGTTATATATATATATAACTGTTATATTTATATATATATATATATAACTGTTATATATATATATATATATATATATATATATGTATATATATATAGCCAAGTTGATAGAATGTTCGCCAATGGCCTGGGCGACCGGGATTCAATCCCAGGTCGAGTCATACCAAAGACTTAAAAATGGTATTGATGCCGTCTTGCTTAACACTCAGCATTATAAGGTACGTAGCAAGAGTAAATTAAAACAATCCAGGGAAAAGAGTAGCACTCTCCCCTAGAGCTAGGTGTAGTAGCTAATAAAAAGGGAGTCGCCTACTTTACTTTATATATGTGCGTGGGTGGGTGTATATATATATATATATATATATATATATATATATATAACAGTTAGAAGAGGTAAGAGATGAATACACAGATAGACAAGCTCCAGTGCTCGGAAGGAAAAAGATCTGATCCTCAATTATCATGTATTAGATTTTTAAAGTACAATTTTAAGTTTAAATTTATCTCGATTCATAATTTGATATTCAGCTTTATCGAGTGTAAAGATGAATACAGTTTTGACCGGAATTTTAAAATGCATGAACTTTCTTTTTGGCCTAATCGATGGTTAATAAGATCTAGTGATTAATTTCAAACTTCTGACTGTAACGGTTTAAAACCTGACATAACGATTTTTTTCGTAACATGAGTGCTTTTTGCGGCTTTTCTTAAATGAGAATTTTTCTCTTTCACCGGAAGTTACATACTAAATCAGACTAATAAACACTAAACAAGATGTAAGACGTCAAATAATTGGCGCTTAGGTCTCTTCTGCGTCGTTCATGCAAAAACCACAAGTACAGTAAAAAAAAAAAGAAAAAAAAAAAAAAGAAGGAAAGATGATTGGTAGATAAATGATTTTGATAGAAACGGAAAGAAAAAGATGATGAGACAAAGAGTGAAGCGGGGTCATTATTAATACTATTATCGAGGACACTTGTCCGATAAACTCTCTACACGGCAATTACTTACTTCTTCGGTTCATCAGGAGACTATGTAATTCTCACTTGTATAAGCACTGACTCTACTGGAGATCCTCGGCATCAAAAGTCACACACTAGAAACCATCCAATCATGAAGATAGAATAAGTAGATATTTTTAATGAGTCGTGTATGAAAAGGAAACTTGGAAGTACGTTTTATTTTGTAGTTTTCATTTACAACAGCAGCAATAACTTATAAAAAGAAACAAACCCGGAAACAGACAGTTCAAAGTCAGTCAACCAATTATTATTAATGAGACACAGTTTGGCGAATTTTGCTTTATTTTAAAGTGATTTTTAGTGTATCGATTCTGGATCGTTTAATATTCAATTGTGGAGGCGCAGCAGTTATCGTCGTAAAAAGTGGACTCGGTAACTCGAGTTCAAATCTTGGACGAGACTGTTTATATTTCACATTCAAAGATAATTTTTACACACACACACACACACCTCTATTACCGTTGGGAAAGGCATGAATCTCTTCTTGTACGTCAAACTTACTCTCTTTGAGAGATCCTCCAACTACTCCTCATTTTCCCTCTCTCTACATGTAAGATATTCAACTTCTCACACTGGTTTTATCATTCTCAGCTTTTTAGACAGAACTCTCTTCATTTTTTTTTTCATTAAATAGAACTTGTCACTGTCTTTGTATATAAGAAAGTTTCGTGAAGGCCACAGAATAACTAATACACACAAGGCCGAGTCTAAAATTTTGCAATATTTTGTTAACGTGACGCACAATTCTCTGTGCTTAATTGTATTTGTGTAAACACTGAATATCTAAGCTTTTTTTTTCTATGTGCACTATGAAAACGTATTTGCAAAAACCACCATAAAAGAAATGACTTCTATTGTAGTAGAGTATTTCAGTGTTCGCCAATGGCCGGGGTTCAATCCTAGATCGAGTCAAAAATTGTACTTGATGCCGCCTCGGTTAACACTCAGCATTACAAGGTATGGATCAAGGGTAAAGTGGAGCAATTCAGGGAAAGGAATAGCACCCTCCCCTACACCTCGGTGTAGTAGCTATTGAAAAGGGAGCCATCGGGTCATCCTCGACAATGGTAGCCAACTTTACTTTTATTGAACAAATCTAGAGCAGAAATTAGACTTTTATTTTCTATCCGTATAGAAGAATAAAATCGGATCCCAAACCATTTCATTCAAGGGTGAGTCAAAAGTTTTGCAATATTTTTTAATGAGAGGCACAATTTGGGAGTTTCGGGTGCTTTTGCCCTGGTCTTGAAGAGGACGAACCATACAGGCACTATGAGATGCCAAACTCATCTGATACTCTCCGAGTAGTACTCGCCAGATTTGTCTCTATGGCTTAGACCACGGCCTTGGTATCCACGCTTTTAGGCCGACCTGAACTAGTTTGATCGTTGAGGTTCTCGCAACTCGAATGAAATTTTTTCAACCATCTGGTTACTGTAATGTGATCAACTGCACCTTCCCCTTTGTTTGTTTCTGCATTGAAATGGCCCTGTTTAAACTCGTAAGGTATAAGTTCCCGAATTAGACTACGTTGCACATTAATCTTTGCGGCTTTCAAATTATACACGGAAGGAAGCAATACACAACGTGCCAGCGCACTAACAACCCATGATACTGCTAACTTCAGCGGATACTTTTTACGGCTTGAACTGCTTCGATCACGTGATATACGCTCCGCAAACTAGCATTTACTAAAATATAGTAAAACTTTTGACTCACCCTAGAATGAAAATGGGGCTAAAATACAGTACCTCACAGTGATTAATGGTTTGTGTACGACGAACCATCTGAGAGATAGTTGAACTTGAAATTACTTATAGAACATTGCACACATGAATACACAACAAATACACACGTACACGCAAAATCTCTTATCCAATGACATTCTTACGAAGCTAGGTGATAAAAAAAGGTGAAACGGAAGATTTATTTCTTAAATGTTCTAAACAAGAACATAACATTGTGAGTTTTTCTTTATTATATAAAGTCACTAAGACATTTACTGGTATGCTTAGTGGCTGAGAGGAAGATACTTAGTCAAATCCGGAGCATTGATATATATCCGTAAATTTCCAAGTACTAAACATGATTGGTGTATAATTAATAGGTCAGGAATTAAATTAATTACTTTTAATAACCTGACCAGACTGTGTGTTAAATATTGTAATTTTCATGTTTAAGTGATACATTGGTTTAAATATTGAAAACCTTCAGAAAAAGATGTCTACACGGTAGTTGTATGATAAGTAGGTCAATATTATAATGCATTATAACTTGGCAATAATATACAATCAGTGATACCAAGAAAGAAATAAGCACACGAAAATCTGTTAAAGAAAACAAGTACTGAATATAGTAGGTGTATAACAAGTGGGTCAGAAATTATAATAAATTATAATAAATCATCATAAATCAAAATTTGGTTATATAGTTAAATGATATTTGCCTTAAATATTGTAAAAGGTGTATTTATGGTAGGTGTATAACTAGTGGGTCAAAAATCATAGTGCATTATAACTTGGGAATGTAACTTGTATGTATAGATTTTAAATGCTGAAAACTTCCAGTAAAAGGTGTATACAATTTTAAACTCTGAAAATGTGTTTTGTGCAGTTGTGCGTGAATGAAAACAAACTTTGGTGTCATAAAATAAAATGATTTTTACTTACCGATGGTAGTCATGACAGTAATAGCATACAGCAAGGAACTAGCGTAAGACCATTTTATGTCCAATTCTTCATCGTTGCTGCTCGTATAATAAACATCGTTCTTAGTAGCATTGTGTACGTTTTGCTGGAACGTAACCAGCACGTTGTTGACCTGTTTCGTAAAGTTCCAACGGCTTAACTTTGTCATATTAAACTCAACGCTTAGCTGAGAGATCTTTGATATGGTGTCCATTCTCAAGGCGGTAACGTTGACGACGTTTTTCTGTTCGTAAGGCCCTTCAAGGGCCTTAAACACAAAACCCCCCATGATGGAATAAGCTACCACCAGAGAACAGAGACCAATATGAGAAAACAAGAAAGCGATGAATTTCTTAATACAGCTGAGGATTTTACGACGTCGCTCAATCATTCGAAAGACCTTACTCTCTCTTCTCATCTGTGCCCGTTTTGCAATAAATTCCGGATCATCTTCCAGCGACGATTGAGATTTCGTCTGGTCCAGTTTATGGGGCAGGCCGCTCTGCCCCTGACTGTCTCCTATGAGAGCAGTCTCGCGAATATCTAAAGATTTTAGCAAATTTGTTTCGTTTTCTATCGGTATCGGTGCATCTAGCGGCTGTCGGACTAACTGGTTCAGCAGATTAAGTTCCCTGAGTTCGTCATCATTATCAATGTCCATTCCAGTTCGCAGCCTTCGCTGGCATGCAAGTCGATGTTTAAGCATTACAATAGCCGGCCAGGACGAATGGTTTGTATGGTCCTTCCACTTTTCATAATCTTCCAAGTCGGGGTCGAAATCAGCTTCGACGTCTAATGTTATTCCCGATAGATGGTTTCCTAAAAGGACAGTCTGCGTATGCACTGAGGGAGACATGTCATCTTCCTCTTTCTTTGAAACCGTGCTGTCCGATTTTTTCACTTTTTTACTGGTTTTCTTATCTTTTTCTTTCTCCTTTTTTGATTTCTTTTTCTCTTCTTTTTCTTTTTCTTTCTCTTTCTTCTTCTCTACGGCGTCTTTTCGGCTCCTACCCTTGAGTGACCATCTCTTTTCCGTCTTTTTCTTCTCTTTTTTATCCTTGTCTTTCTTTGTCTCTTCAGTGTCCAGCAGAATGCTTTTCTCTCCGGATTTTTCCAGAGCAGATTCTGAAGAAGTTAGCTTTTCCCCTTTCCTATTTAGGGGCCGTTCCTGGTTGTCTGCCATTTCTTTGAGCTTGCTCACATCTTCGGCGCTGATTCTTGTGATCTTTCGCATCGAATCTGTTTTGACAAGGATCTCGCTGATTTTTGGCATCGGCCGTTTCGAAGCGTCTCTCTCAGAAAACGACCTCTGAACTTTTTTCGTTTTCTTCTCGCGCACTTCTGGATCGGTCGTCGTTTCCTTGACAATGTCGACTTCCGGAAAGAACATGGTCGGTTCAGTATCTCCCTTTTTCGTTGGAGAGGCTGACCAGGCCGAACTACCAGCCATTGCATCAACAATACTAGAACTTCGAGGCGAAGGGCTCCGGGAAGTGGAGGGATGTGAATACTTGGCGCTGCCCGAGCCATCGGTGCTTGTTGAAGAGGATTTATGGCCGGGACTCACAGATTTTGTGGGGCTCTTTGGAAGGGTTTTTAGAGAAGGCGTCCTGGAAGGAGTCTTTGAACGCGAACTTCTGCTGGGGGGAGAAAGAGAGTCTTCATCAGCCTGAGAACCCGTCGAACTTCGTGGTATGTTAATGGTAAGCTTATCGGTTTCGAGGCCCGCCTTGGCCGCTGAGGGTTTGATACTGCCGGATCTACTAGAAGAATCGGCTGCAGAGTGATCTGGGACGCTGACTGTTGGAATGGGTACAGAATGACTTGGTTTTGTTGAATTTGATGGAATGACAGACTTAGCAACTGACTTGAAAGAGGCAGAAGGAACTGTTGACTTTAGAGTCGAAGAAGCAGTCGGCTTTGTGCCAGAAGATGTTAGCCCGGCCCCTGGAAATGTGGACTTTACGCCAATAACAGCTGGCTTTGATAGAGTAATAGTAGGAGTCGGGCCGAACTTACTGGTGGGGCTAACTGAAAGAGGGCTTGTAGAGATTGGGCTTGTATCTGTTCTACATGTAACCTCTTGTTCAAGACTACCTTTCGTTAGACCAGATCCGGATAAGTACCTTGATGAAGAGCGACTAGTTGTTTCCACAGCTTCAACATCTGTTACCGTCGATGTTTTCTCTGGTTGACTTTCGTAGCTAGCTCTAGACGACGAGGAACTCTTTTTATCTTTAGTGCGATGCCGGGTGGGTGAAAACGTTCTAGTATATTTTTGTGAAGGAGAAATGGGGAATGTTGGTGAGGTTGGGGATGTTTCGGCACTGTAATCGTCAAACACTGGCCACGTTGGTGAAGTGGGGCTCATTGAATCATCATCCAGCCTCCAGTGGGGATCGCTGCTCTCTCGTCTTGAACAAGCGCCCGAACTTGCATCTTTCGAAGATAGTCGACTGTAACGAGGATCCGTTTCTGATGATGCGGGTGACCTAACACGGGGACTTGCGCTTTTGGGTCGCACGTCACTGGTCACAGCTAGATTGTCCATTTTAGATGAATCGTTCTCGGGCTTGCCCGTCAATAACAAATTCGACGTCGATCTCCTCAGAGAATTGTACTTGCTCACCGCATGTAGATCTTTTTCTTGTCCCGCAGGCGACAAACAATAAGGCGAAAGCGTCTTGCTCAACTCCATAAACAGTGTGTGTGATTCGTCATCGTCTGCATCCATTTCCTCATCATCCTGTAACTCTTCAGCGTGTCTCGGTGAGTACTTCTCCTTTTCACTTTCAACGGCCATCTCTTCATCATCATCATCAGCTTCGTCTGCATCATCGTCTCCTACATAGCGCCGCTCATTTCTGTGAATTGGCTGTGTTTTGGCGCTTTCGGTACGTTTCGATCTTCCCTGCTCTTTCTCCATGGATTTAGTTCGCCTCTCTTTTTTTAGGCTGCTTTTACTGAGTTCGTTTTTTGCTGATAGGGAGCGGCTGACTTTTGGGGATCGCGATGCGCCTCTCCTTGGAGATTTGGAACGCCCTGAAGAGTACTTTGCGCGATCTCGGGACTCTTTTCTCGAGCGAGACCCGGGAGATCTAGATCTCGATGAATGTCTCGAGGGCGACGAATAATGATGTCTCCTGTGAGGTGATGGAGACGTTTTTTTGCTTGTCTGTTTTACATCTTTACTTACTTTTATATAGCAGACTTCCTCTCCTTTGCGACTAACCCGTTCGGGACGTTCTTCTTCTGTGTCTATACTTTTGCTAGATTTGTTACTCTTTGCCCTTGTGGGACTCGTCGACTTGATTATCTTTTGCAACTTGTCTGTTTTCAGACTTTTCGTCGCAGAAGGGTTGGTGGGTTTTGTGGAAGTTTTAAGACCAGGGTCACCAGTGGAGGGAGCTGTTGTTGCTGCAGCTGGTCTCCTAGTGGTGAATTCACTCCTGTCATCCCGATGTAGGTCGGGAGAGGACGCCGATAGGGTTCGGATGGAGGCTACTTCTGCTTCGTAGTCGTCATATTCCTGGCCATAGTTTTCCTCGGCTTCAGCACGCCGCCTACGACTTGACGAGAGGGCGTTGCTGGACGAGACCCGTTTCACTCGTTTCTGCATCATCGCTTCTTTGACTGTCATTCGCCGGAAGCGATCACGTGGTTTTGTCTGTGCACCTTCCTCATCGTCGGAGAGGACTTCATGTGGGGATGCCACATCGGTGGAAGTTGCCTGCGGTTCCGGTGTAGCATCGGGTGGCCCGACATCAGCTTCACCCCTCTCTTTACTTTGAGTTCGTCCAGTACTCGACGATCGGCTTCTTTTGAAAAAGCTACGCCTCTTTTTCGAGCTGGATTTTCGCTCCAGACCGGCTGCTTCGCTGCTCGTGGCGGTGGAGGAGGCACCAACTGTTGTTGTCGGAACAGCGCTTTCAGACCTCTCGTCTTTAATTTCCGTTTCGGATTTTGCTCGTTTCCGGCTCAGTTTCTTCTTGCTTCCAATCTTACGCCCTTCACTGGAAGCCCTCTGCGAAGAACGCTCGGGAGAAGCCATTTTGAGAATTACTTTTTACACAGCCAGTAAAAGCATTTTTTATATTTCGTTTTAGTCTTTGGAGATTAAAAAAAAGATTCTAATTGGAAGAAAGAAAAAGATATATTTTCAAAATCTATTATCAAAATAAATCATTTGATTGTTTTATAGTTATCGTCTATTCTGTAATAGAGATTCGATTGTCAGAGTTGAATTCTTATTTAAAGTTTCTTTATTTGCTTTTAAGGGCAATAAATTAAATTTAATTCAGTTTTAAATATTTGCTTGAGCAAATCGAAACATTACGAATCCATATTAACTCGTAACAGTGTCAGTGATTTTCTATGATGAGCAAAATGTAATCAAGAAAACACATTGATTAAATATATTAATATAAGTTCTAATAAATTACGGCTCCACAAGATAACAAAATGACTCGTGAAGTTATTTAAATATGTACAAAGAAAATGCAAAAGCTTATAAAATATTCTTTTGATATTTTCGGTCAATTAGAGACCAATATGAGATACTTTTTTTTCCCTGCAATATGTTAATACACATTGACAAAATGTTTCTAGAACAAAACTTTATCTATTTTTGTTCTGTTTGAAAGCCAAATGAATCAGATATCAATAAGGATTTTAATAGATTAGTATTAAAAAATATCACATTTGCTTTTTTTTTTTTTTTTGCTTTTTCTTTTTTTTCTTTTTTCTTTTTTTGCTTTTTTTTGCAACTGATGAATTCACTCTTTTGTTTTTCTTTTCAAAAAATAGATCTTTGTAAAATGTATTGTTTACAGTACTGTAGAATATATTTTCAATCTATTCGATGTGAGCAATCAATAATTGCATTTAGGCAGTAATTGATAAAAAATTGATTTAATTCTATTTTAGTAAATATATTATCGAAATTATCTTTTTAGAATATTCATGTATGTATATATATATATATATATATATATATATATGTTATTCAATATATAAACAAAATTCTCTTTGAAACAGTTATTGAAGTAATGTATTAATTTTATTTAGCTAAAAACAGATTTATAATATCACTTCTTGAAGAATCTAATTTCAGTTCTGATTTACGAGACTTTGTATTTAAAGAATTTTTGTTATTTATTGCTAATTTTGATATTTGATAATACGAGTATGCAGAATGTTTCTGGCGTATATGACTTAGTACTGCTCGGCATATGAAAAGATAAAAGAGAATCTGTTTTTTTTTTTCTGTTTTTTCTTTTTCGTTTTTCAGAATAAAAATTTTGACACAAAAAGTGAATTATGAAAGATCGATAAATATGCAGATTGGCACAATAAACATTAAAAGATCACTATCTGTTAGCCAATCAAATTGCTTGCTCGCCACTTTTATATGTGTTCATTTGTTTGTTTGTTTTTAATTTTTTTTTTTTTTCAGTCGCTTTTTGAAGTCACAACTGATTCTTTGTCCCGTTTAAACCGGTACGGAAAAAGTGAACGAACTTCCGCCTTACTCTCAATAGTTTTTGCATCGTTCTTATCGTTCGAGATTGAGAATGGGTCAGACATTGACGTGCAGTTGGGTGGCACTGGTTTTAAGTTTCCCGGTATTTTTGTTTCCCAAAAAGGTGCTCTCAGTAAGTAGTCTTGGATGTAAAAGAAAGCGAAGAAACCAGAAGAAAAAATCCCCCAAATATCCGTCAATTCTGCTGGGTTCTATTGATACAGCAAACTTGATAACCAGTCAGGAATCTGCAATAGTTAGAAAGAAAAAAAACATGAAGACATAAAATCTTTACTAATATATATATATATATATATACATACACACAGACACATATGCAAATATTAATACTTATACACTAGTATATATATATATATATATATATATATATATATATATATATATATATATATATATAGTGCAATAAAAATACCTCCTACATAATAAACAATCACCTGTGTTAGGCAAGTGGTTATGGTAGCTCCATCTATCATTTCTTTTTTATAAAACCAGTTACAATCATGGTTTGTATCTGTGCACACCGTGTGTTTGCTGTTAAAAAAGTTTTTAAGACTGGTGAATCTGAAATTACTACATTGAGAACTTTTCATGCTTATTTCCTTTTAAGTCAAAATTATTCTGTTCAAGATAGAAAATCGATACTGTTATGGGTTGAGAATTCTATAGAATATACCAATACAATAGTAAAAAAAATTCTTTAGAAACAACTTCAAGAAACATGTAAACATGAATGTATATTGAATGCGATTCCCTAACTTTTAGGCATGAAATATCACTTGGTGATTTGACATACCGTTAAAATCAATCAACCAGTTAATTAATTCAATACAATTTTCTAAGTATTACACTAAACTGTATCTGATGGTGAGGCTCCAGTGCTGGTGGAGCTTTGGAGAATGTGGAGTACTCTTTCTTTGCCATTACCTCCTGGTGTACTCTGGCCTGGAGTGGTAGTACCTGTTAGGGTCCCATTTATGGGTTAAATAGAACAGTTCAATGATTTACTAGGGATTATAATTATTATTATTTATCCGAAACTCTGCAGCTGTGTGCAAATTATTCATATAACGTAGGAATACTTGATAAATAAAATCATTAGTATTAGATAGGAATACTTGAAACCATTTAATTGTATACCAAAAAATGAGCTTTATCAACTCAATGAAAAATAAAGTTATCAGCAAATCATTCGCTAACAAATATGTATATATAAAAACAGGATCTGGCATTAAATAAGCCACAAGGGTTGATATGCCTTAAAAACAACCAACCAGCCAGCCAGCCATCCAGTACAAATAGTTGTAAGTAACAACTATGCAGCACAAAGAAAGAATAAAACAAATTTCCCCGGCATAAAATAACCCAAGTGTTGACATGCAGTAAAATCCAACCAAACGAATCAAACCAAACCAAACAATCAAAATATTTTTAATGAAACGGGATACGCCTGAACCCTTATCTACCTTCATTTCCTCTTTCTTCTTTCCCTAAAAAAACCCTCTACATCTTCATATTTCCTACTTTCTCTCTGAAATTAATCCACTTCTATCTGGTCAAATCTCTGATGAAATCTGATACACTTTGGTGCCACCTAGCCCCCGACCATCTACCCAGACGGTCACAGTCAAAAACAAAATTAACCCCGACCACCATCACTCAAACCTATATCTATTTCCCTCCTTGTTCTTCCCTTATCTATCTCTTGTCTTTAGTCTCTTTACACCTTTTTAAATTCTCCATTTTTTTAAAAATGAAACGCAGTTTCTTCCAGGCAGCGGTCGCATCGATACTGCTATATGGATGCACTACATTGACTCTAACAAAACGGCCGGAGAAGAAGCTAGACGGCAATTACACAAGAATGCTGCGGGCAATCTTGAACAAGTCCTGGCGGCAACACTCCGCAAGACACCAACTGTACGGCCACCTGCCTCCTATCACGAAAACTATTCAAGTTAGGCGAACCAGACATGCAGGACACTGCTGGAGAAGCAGGGATGAACTCATAAGGGAGGTACTCTTATGGACCCCCACACATGGCCGAGCAAAAGCAGGACGACCGACACGAACATACATTCAGCAACTATGTGAGGATACGGGATGTAGTCCAGAAGACCGGCCAGAGTCGATGAACGATTGGGAAAAGTGGCGAGAGAGGGTCAGGGATATCCATGCTACCAGCACGACATGATGATGATGATGACATTCTCCATTAGTTTATTTTTCCTCGGTTGCAAAAATGTAGAAAACCCCAAAAGATGTTTAGTCTAATGAAGTTCTTCTGTTAATATAAAACGACATATTACCACTAAACCCGTTGTAAGTGTTTGATTTATTCACTTTTTCACTTATTTTGATCATATATATATTCAGTAGCAACAATAGTTAGTCTTTTGAACATAATAGTTAGTCTTTTGAACCAATATGTGTGTATATATTTCACATAAACGACAGGTATTACTCGTCCAGTCATTTGTTCACAGGCAAATTCAGATATTTGGTTGAAATAAAAACATGGGTGGAATAAATATACGAGTCAAGGGACTTTTTATCCTTACATAGATGGAGCAAGAATCTTTTGGGTCCACTGAAATTCTCTCACATGATAAACAGAAAAATATTTGCTGTTAACATTTACCTGTTAATTTGAAACAAAAATATCTACTTTGAAAAACAGATAATTAAACAAATTTGATATATCTAAAGATTATCTTCATTATTTCAGCCAGAAATCTATTCCTTTAACGTCATGTGATTATGATAATTTCGTTTGTTTTTAGGAATAATTTTCATGGGCTCGAAATAACTAACAGCGTTATAAACAAAATTTATCTAAATCAACATTTTAAGGCATAAAAATCAAACAAAGCCATGAAAATGAGTTAAGATAATAATACATGACTGTTCGAGTTAGGAAGAGCTTGGACAAATGACTTGTCCAGAGAGAATTTTTCTTACTTCAAAATAAATAGACTTGGAAGAACAGCTCGTCAAGCTGAACCCGAAAAGCTTTACCTTCAGAGTTCCCATTAGTATATATATATATATATATATATATATTGTAATTAAGAAGGTCTGAAGAATAGTTTAAAGTTGATTTTTTTAATTGCTTTTGAAAAAAAAATGATACAAGAGTTTCAGATTTCAGTGATCTTCATCAGGCTAAAATCAGTTTTAAAGAATTCTTTCTAAAGAAAAAAACTTCCCTGAAAGATTTTCTCTTGGGAGAAACTACTTTCTCTGTTTTTTTAAGCTTCTTTTGGGTTTTGGTTATATATATATATATATATATATATTTCGTTTTGGTTATATATATATATCTGTGTGAGTGTGTGTGTATTCCATGTTCTAAAGCTTTTCCAGTTCCCTGGCAAGATCCAAGTATCTGTCAATCTCTTTGTTTTCTTTCACTTTCATTCTGTGTTGCACTCTATCAGTAAAATCTATATCTTTTCTTCTTGTTTATTAACCAACAATTCGTCTGGCCTTCAAGCCGGGATTGAGTGATCCGTTGATTTTTATTATTATTTCTCTTTTGAGAGTTTTTCTCACCAGTGTTAGCTGATGGTTTTTTACTAGTCAGAGAGAAAGCAAGTGTCCTAAAGTCTCCAGGACTCTTCTCCATATTCTGGGCGATCTCAACAATGCTGTAGTTTCGATGGTCTCCTCTTGTCCTCTTATTTCTGAGTCCTCCAGTCCCTGTACCAAACCTTTGGTGACTGTACCGAGTGCGCTATATACAGTTGGTATTAACGTCACTTTCATGTTCCATAGTTTTTTCAGTTTTCTAGGAAGGTCTACGTACTTATCTCTCTTTTTGCTTTCTTTCAGTTTGACCCTGTGGTCAGCAGGAACGGTAAAGTCCACTATTCGGCAGGTTCCATTTTTTTTAATTTGACTATCACTAGGTCTAGACGTATGCCTGGGATTAGGCAGTCTGTTTGCATGTAAAATCCCAGAGAACTTTGTATGTCTCATTCTCCTGGACCGATTTTGGGTTCTGTACATACCATTTGTTTGTATGGTCAAATTTTAATTTCTTGTACAATTCCTAGTAGGTCGCCTTCCCCACCCTGTCGTGTTTACTCTTGTACTTTTTGCGCTAATTTACTGCGTTCGTTTATAATGTGATTGATTGTTTCGCCTCTATCACCACATTATCTACATCTGCTATTTTGTTGCGTCTTGTCTATTCTTACTTTGACATAGTCCTTATGGCGTTCTTTTGTACTGCTATCCGAAGAGTTTTAGTTTCTCTCTTTACGTTTTTCTTTCTTAGTCATGTCTAAGTTTTCTCGTGTGAGATTTCGCTCGTTTGTCGCTTGAAATGTCCATACAATTGTTTTTCTTCTAATTTTTGTTTTCCGTTTATTTTTGTTTTGTTGATGTTTGTGTTGTCTGAATTGTTTCTTGTCGCTGTTATCAGTCTCCCTCTGCGTTTTTAGGCAGTCTTCTAGTCGTTGCATCGATGCTACGACGCTATGTTGAATTTTGGTGAGTCCTCTTCCTCCTTGTTTCCTTGACACATACAGTATGTCTACGTCTTCTCTGGGATGTAAAACCTTATACATTTTCATGAGTTTTCTTGTTCTCTGGTCCATTTGTTGAAGTTCTTCTCTCGTCCACTTTAAGAATGGTCCCGAGTATCTTATGAGGGGGCACAGCCCAGATGTTTATTCCTTTGATGAGATTTCTACTATGTAGTTTGGTTTCGAGTAGTTTTGTCGTTATCCTGAGGTATTACTATTATTGTTATTATTATTATTTCACCCCCGGCGAGTTTTCACACCAGCTTTAGCAGATGTTCTTTCACTATAGTCTTTTTAACGGCATATCTCTTTTATTATTATTATTATTATTATTATAATCACCGTCCCATTGGCATAATTATTAGAGTGTTCTCTAATGGCTCGGGAGATCTGGGTTCAGTCCCAGGTCGAGTCCTACCAAAGACTTAAAAAATGGTACTTGATGCTACCTTGCTTAACACTCAGATTTATAAGGTAAGCATCAAAAGTAAAGCAGAGCAATCCAGGGAATGGAGAAACGCCCTCTCTTACACCTTCGTGTGGTAGCTATTGAAAAGGAAGGACCCTAACAAGTACTACTACTCCGGATTAGAGTAGACTTGGGAATAATGGCAACGAAATAATGACTCCACACCTCAAAGCTCCAGAACTGGAGCCTCACCTTCGGGTGCCACTTAATGTCGTATCCACGATACAATTTTAAGGTGTTTGGAAGTTTGAAAGCACTATTAATTATTTAAGAATTTCTATTCCCTAATCCAGAAAAATTGTGGTTTCCTTTCTTTTTCAGTTTCCATGAACGAAAGTTATTTGTACTTGTATAATATGTGTTGTAAATTAACTGTTTCTTTTTCAGCTGGGAGCGCTTTGGTACAACATCAGAGTCTGAATGACAAACGTCATGTCATCGCAAAAGATATCGCTTTTCATTTCAATAAACAACCGAAGCCTTCTCTCTTCACATTAAGACATTACAATATACAGGAGACGTCTTTCTGGCGCCGGCACCCACTCCTCTAAATCGACGCCGAACCTACCCCTCTGCTACTTCACTGACATCGGATATGATATCAGAAGAAAGACAAATGAGATAATTTTCTTCTTACCTGTGCCTTAATTGATTCCAGCCTCTTGTATGATGCCATGTAAACCTATAACCATTTTTTAATATTACTAACCGCAACAGCAAGGTTTATTCCCCGTTCTTTTGACTGAGGTGAGTACCGCAGCTTTTTCGGGTTACGTTATTGATAAGTGAGAAGGTGGCAGCCATAACAATGCTTTCTTATTACATGACCACCAAAATTTGTTTATATGTGCACTCTCATCGAATCTACCATTCTATAAACTTCTTGTTGAATATCATAATGTTGGAAGGTAATCTCGAAGAGATCTTAGACCCGTCAGCGGAACTTAGATTAATCCGACTGTTTTGCCAAAAAGAGAGGATATCCTGACACTAAACAGCATCTGATGGTGAGACTCTTGTTTTAGAGATCTGGGTAAGACATAGCAGAAAAGGATTTCCTGGGTATGACACTTAACAGTATCTAATTGCGAGACTCTTCTTCTAGAGATCTGGGTAAAACATAGCAAAAAATAATTTCCTGAATGTGACATTAAACTGCATCTGATCGTGAGGCTCTAGTTCTCGAGAAAAGAATTTCTTCAGTATAACACGAAATTTTTATTATCGCCCTGTCAGCTGGGAATTTTGAATACGCCGACTGTACCTCTGCTGAGAAGTTAGAGTCCCACCCAACGAGGCCACCTTTTGGCCGTCGGTGGCAACCCGTAATGCTTGAGGATAGGATCACGGAGGCTGAGCAGTTCGTGACCCGGCAACCGAAGTTGTCACGTGACTTGCAACATTTTACTTTGGCCCTTAGTCTGCTAGACGGTTGGTCGGAGATACCCGATCCGATATCAAGGTCATATCAAGCTCTTGTACCTATAAGATAGTCCAGACTATAGTCTTTAAATTCCTCTTGTAACAAAGAGGCACCCAAAAGTTGCTAGCAGGCGGTAGTTGAGTGTCAACTGCGCTGAGAGAACAATATTTGAAACCATTGAAACTGTGTGCAAACAAATGAGCTTTAACTCGTTTAAAATAATTTCCTACAAACTATTTGCTTATAAATTATATGAACACATATAAAGAGGATTTGGCAATAGATACCCCACAAGGGTTGACATGCCATTAAACCAAATAACGAAACCATAACCGTATTACGTAGTAACGCCTCAGTTCCAGAGATTTGGTGAATGTAAACTCACACCGTCTGTGCCATTACTTCCTGGCTCACTTTAACCCAAAATTTTGGACGGGATAGGGTCCCATCTACAAATGAAATAGACCTGTAAGATAATGAAGTGTTTACCTATTTGAAATACTGTGAATATTTTTTGTGTGTTGTACGTAATTGGAGACCATACTTGTTAAACCGACTCAGGTATTTCTTTTTCTAAGTAGAGGAATTGTGTTATGAATTGAATTACCATGACCAGAAAATCCGGCGAACACTTACACTCGACATACGGAAAGACTGGACAGTGGTTTCGACATTATTAGGTCTCATCAGCAGTGTATACCTTAATATCCACCTCTGGAGAGGGAACCAGCGACCACAGATTGCAGAGCAGAAACTCTATAACTCTAGCCATCAGTCCATATCGCACACAAGTGACGCCAAATCAAGTAATGGTAACTGTGCAGCCAATTAACCTAAATGTGTTTTGCAAGTTACATCTGTACTCTTTACAGAGGACACGGTCACCTCCAGGGCCACATCTTCCAAAGATGATTAGAAATACGTATCCGCGTAATTATCATAACCTCAAGGGCAATGATATAGATGTACATTTTTCTTTTTTAAGTAGAGGAATTATTTTGTGAATTGAATTACCATGACCAGAAAAATTATTTGTATTCGTTAGGACCATGTACAAAAAATTCTCTTTAGAAATAAGTTCACAAAAAATGTAAGTAAGAACGTGCAACTAACAAAATTCCTTAACCTCCCAGCATAAAAGAAATTTAGATGTGTTTACATCCCGTTAAAATTAATCACTCATTCAATTAATCGAAGAGATTGATACAATCATTCTGGAGCGATCGTTTCTGGTCGTTCATAATGAATTACATGACCCATTTTAACACACAGCTGTTTTTTAGCAAAATCATATTTTGGTAAACATTGAAGATAATAGAAACATCACGAGTTATTACGTTATAAAAAGCTGTCGTTATATGGTAAATTTAAAATGGATTGTGAGCTTGCGAAAAGTACAGAGAGGAAGAAACCAACCCTTCAAATTGGCCACATCGAAACTCCAGCGCCAAAACGACGCGGCGAAACGACCGCGCTGAAATGGCCACGCCGAACTGGCTGTTCAAAAGTAGCTAAATGAGACGAACGAACCAAAAATGGTTGGAACAAACGTGCTAAAACGATTGGAATAAATATGCAATCGCGCCAAAACGATTGGAATAAATATGCAATCGCGCCAAAACGATTGGAATAAATATGCAACTTTTTCTTTTTCAATGAACTCAGTGTCATCTTTTCATCACGTCTTTGTCTTCGACAACTTTTTTCAAGGACCAGTGATGCAATATTTTTCCCGGCATACCGTTGATTTATGATAGTAAAAACAAATCAACGAATGACGCATCGCTAAGTGTAATGGCAGCAGAAAATTGTTCTTAAAATGTACATGTACATGTTTCCTTGTGGCCAGTGTGGTGTATTAACCTTAACGAGAATTCCTAGCGTCCATGGGGTAAATTAAAAGAGGAAGGATTGTCATTTAAAGCTTAGAACAATGGTCAACATTGATGGACTCGCTCAGTGATCTGCGTCGCCGCACGACGATTCAAAACTGTTTAGATAACAGTTAATATTGACGAGAACATAGAAAAAGAGTAGCAGCAACAAGTGACGAAAATGACACAGCAAAAAATATTGGTAAATAACACAAAAATGGCGAATCTGACCAATGCAGTTCGGAATAGAATTTCATAAGAGTACTTTCACGCCTTGATCATGTTGGTCAGATAAAAACGACAAGGCGACAAGTTTTTTTTAAGTAAATTAAATAAAAAAATCATAATCCTCAGTATGATAGCCAAGTCAGCATGGGCTGTAGAATACACAGACTACATCCTCGATATGACATCAAAATATCTGATGGTGAGGCTCCCGTAATGCGCTAGTTTAGGGAATGCGAAGTACCCCTGCATTGCCGTCGCTCCTAGGTCCACTTTAATCCGAAGTGGTAGCACCTGAGATCCTGCCACCCTCATTTCAATTTTGGCCCGGTGTGTCTCTTCCCCGGGCCAAAATTGAAATGAGGGTGGCAGGATTTCAGTCAGTTATAATGTTAATCTGCAATGCAATTGATATTATTTTTCAACCAAATAAATACGCATATTATAGTAAGTTGGATGCGTAAATTAGTCCAAAATTTTGGTGATTAAATTTTCCGTTTCAAATTTTCCTTAATTCTGTTTTTTACTTTTGGTAAATTCCCTTTTTTCTATTTTTATGTGTTTCATGGGTAAATTGCAATCGAATTTACTATAAATACTATAAAAATAATGAAAATAAAAGTAAAATTCAAAGTTTTATCACATTTAAAGAAATTGTTGATATAATTCCTATATTTCATTTAACAATCTGCTCTCAATCATTTTCATTGATTTTCTATTTCAGTATAAAATCTTTCGTCACAGGTTCACCCTTTCGCCATGCCAATATGAGTCGACAAATCTATTTCTTTTTATGTTATAATGTTATATAATAGCCGAGGGATTTCGGTTCATGCCTTTGAGTTTAGTTAGGCTGAGAACCTTTCGGCTCAGCACATGGGTTAGTTGGGTGCAACACTGAGGCAGGTGTTAACGCGGGCGCGCGCGGGTGGATGGAGGTGTCACTCAGATGTCATAATAGTCCGAGGCGAAACGGGGTGACAGGGTGCTGGTGACGTCACGCACCGGAAGCGCGCGGAGGTTTATGTGAGAATCTGAGGAAAGTCAGAGTTGGGTACTAGACGCCAAACGAGAAGGATCGACTTTTGGAGCTCGCAGACGCGAGGCGAACATGCGCCCTATGGGGGCCGCTCGAGACGGGGGCCAAATGAATAAGACAGCATAGAAGATTGTGTCTCTCCTCCTTACGTCGAAACCTTTAACTCAAAGTTAATAAAAAGGTTTCATACCTGAACAAGAAGTCGTTACGTGTTTTCGAATTCCGAGATTCCTATGTTCTTTATATGTTCTATCGTTATGAACATTATATGCACCCATTTCGCACATGGCCATATTCGTGTATATTGCTATGTAACAATAAAACAAAACAAATTTGCTCATGGCCAGTTGTGTGTATTAGTTGTCTGTCATCTCAAGTACACCCTCCACGCCAATATGATTTGTCGAATCCACCCCATTCTCACTTTTGTGTATAGAGAAGGGGTCGATTCAACCTTTATGGGTTATTTAATATCAAAGCCGTGCTTTTAGAATGATAGTAGTGGTATTATTAGACTCATAGCTGAGGAATTCGGGAGTTAATATCTTTTCTAAGAGTATTAGTCTGAAACTGAACGTAATATACCGACTGGAGTTCGAACTAGCTAACTACAAAATCGCAGTTCAGCACATTAGCCACTACGCCACGGGGAATATGATACAAGCCGATGTTTCATTAACGTTCTTCTTAAGAATTTTTATATATATAAAATTAGATAATTACTACTTTTCTGCATTTAAGAGAAAAGCTTGAAGTAAAAGTAACAGAAATATTGAAGTATATTCTTGCTTTCTCTGGAGAGCAAGATGGTTAGTGGTGAGGGACAAATTACCAAGTTTGAGAAAAATATTTGTCACGAAGATTGTTCTGCTCTGTGCCAAAGTAGTTTGCAGGCCGTGTTTGTGATCCCTGCTCGAGGGAATCCAAGTGCAAAGTGAACACTGGACTAAATAAACCAAAACTTGACCTTTGTTCGCCGATTTTATTTTTTGCTGTGTTAACGCCCCATCACCGATATTATATCACCAGTTCCAAATCTATTTTTAACCTATTGAAAATTATTTATTATCTTAATAAATCAACCGGCGTTATCTAAAATCGATTGCCTGCCGAGTCAGTTAAAGTGCAAAGAGCTCCGATTAAAGTCTGGTGCCAAACCACGAAACTCGAAACACAACGTCTATCGGGGAATTTCTCTTTTATTATTATTTTTTTACTGTTTTTTTTTCTTCTTCAAATCATTCTTTTCTTATCAAAAGTTGAGTTGAAATAATTTTCTCAGCACGTAATATCATCTCTCACTCAAAATGTTACGCGTTTCGTGAGCGCGTCTCTCCATCAACGTTATCAACAAGTTGAAATAACTTCAATAAGGAGGTGATTACTATTAGATTTCTATGCTTACTGACATTTTGCAACCTTGTCAGGTTTAGATAGAACAACATCGCTGATAACAGGTTCTTAGAGTATATAAGCTTATCAAAGGGAAAAGAAGAGGAATTTTCCGTTCAGTAGAAAGAAAAATAAATTTCACGAAACAGTGTATATATTTATTAGCACCTTTCCCTCTCCTGGGCCCTGTTAATTATGGAGATATCCCACGTATGGGTGTGTGGTGCCAAAGATAGCTCTACAGCGTCGGTAGTCTCCTCTTAGGAGAGCACCAGTTATTAGAGATTAACACTGATCCTTTCTGGTCTACTGCAATGGAGGAGACTCCGCTAGGTTGATTAGTTTATTGATTGATTTTAGTTGCATGTCAACTCGCCTAGGGTTATTTTATGCCAAGAGATTATGGAAGTGAGTTCATTATACGTTTATATTTTTGTGTTGTTGTTTCTTAAGAGAATTATTTTTTTAGGAGGGGTAGGGAAGAAAATGGTCCAATCGAATACGATTAATTTTTGTACATATGGATTTGACTTATAAACGGGACCCTAACAGGTAATATCACTCCGAGTCAGAGTGGACCCGGGAGTAATGGTAATGCAGGAGTACTCTATACTCAACAAAGTTCCGGAATTGTTGCCTCACTATCAGATTAATTTTTGTGTTATACCTAAGACCCTTTTTTAGGGGGGGGTGATGGTCTTACCTCCCAGTCAGCATATTCTGGGCCCCACCGACAAAGCTAAGATACTGCTTGGAGCGAGTGGGACTATCTGAAGCTGAGCTAAATAATTATTCCCGGTCACGGAGGTGACCGGTGATCTGAGCTGAACAGGGTATAACAACAGCCATAATAAGTAATCAATCCCCGTTAATCGTAGTCCGGCATATATATATATATATATATATATATATATATATATATATATATATGAGGGTCATTCAATAGATATAGTGTATGAATAATTTTTTCAGAAATTTTATCATTAATGTAAACTCTATTGTTTGTAATTGGTTTACAGCAAGAACTATTTTAATCTCGCAAAAGAATTTGTTTTAAGGCAATTCAAAATGGCGACAAATCAAACAGAGTGCCCCAAGTTTGAATTGTGGTCAAACATCAAATTTTTTATGGCTAAGAAATGCAAACTATACAAAATTTACAGAAGGATGTGTAATGTAGAAGGAGAAGCGTATTTCAACTTGAAAATGTTTAGAAATGGGCAACATTACTTAAAGAAGGCCGAAATATCAATCATGATAAAGCACAGCTTTGGTAGGGACACAACGGGGAATAAACCTGAAATGGTAGAATCAGTTAATGTGCGAATTTTGGCTGACAGGAGAGTTACTACGGAGGACATTTTTGAACAACTGTTAATTTATGTGGGTACAGTACACAAAATTATGCATGATGACCTTGCCTTTTTTAAGGTCAGTGGTTGTTGGATTTTACCCTGACGATGCAAGGTCTCATACTGTAGCAATAACAATGGAAACCATCAGTCAGTTTGATCCTGAACAGCTGCTACACCCTCCTTACCGTCCAAATCTGCCCCCATCTGATTTCCACTTGTTTGCACCCCCCTCATAGAATTTCTGTGTGGAAGCGATGATGAAATGAAGAGCACCGTGAGCAAATGGCTATGATTTCAATCCGAATATTCCTGTGCAAAAGTAATACAAAAGCTTCTTTTTCGATGGAAAAAAAATATTCTAAAGAAGGGAAATTAGACTGAAAAATGAAACCAAAATTTATTTTTCGGGTAAAATATGAGTCATTATATGGTAAAATTCACTTTACTTAGTGAATGTCCCACCTCATATATATATATATATATATATATATATATATATATATATATATATATATAGTGAAGCCAAGATAGACAGAATACAAAAAAGCCGTTAATTTAGACTGCATAGATAGAAAACGGACAATCATACAATACATTAGTTCTGAAATTAGCTCTGAAGTACAAAAAAAAGACATAACTGGTTTCGAAAGTTGATCCACTGGGAAAAGAGCGAATTATATAAACCAGCGACATACATCCAAATAAGAAAATGCCCAAGAGAAAAATAAAAATAAAATTCTTTAGAACTGATCGTCAAATTCAAGCCAGAAAATCGGAATTATAATAAAAAGAAAATCTATCAGAGAGAAGATATAATTAAAGTCAAAATCAAAGATAATGAACAAAATTCAATGAACGCACGAAACACTTCTTATAAATATATCTCTCATTTTATTCTCGAAAAGGACACATAGTTTATTGTTAGTTTGAGAGATAGATGGAGATAAATATACTCAAAGAGAGGACTTCTTCCTATATCTTCTTCCGGGAGTCAAGGGGTGCCAAAGCTTGCACCCTCTTGCAAGCCGATACGCTGTTGATCGGCTGCGTGTCCCTTGCTAGACTCCGATTCTCTGTACTCTCTAAATCTGACCGCGTGGTTCTCATCACGTGGTCTCCTTCCGGCTACACACCTGCTGCCCTGATTGCGATGCCCTGTTTACTAATCACAACGTGACAGATTTTCAAAGCACACGGGGTCACTAGGAACGAACCTAAAAAACCATGTCCTATGTTGGATAACACATTTACTCCGTACAAAGTAAAACCGAAAGAAAGTAATTTTGTTCAAATTGCAAAAAAAAGAGCTTTTCAAGAGAATGGAAAATTTTTAGTGCATGTAGGTAACAATTGTTTGTTGATATTGCTGTTATTGGCTGCTGTAGTGAGTTTTTCTTTACTCTTTTTACTGTATTACTAGAGTTCTTGGATTGTTCCATTTAAGCAATCTTCAATACTGGTAAGTGCTCTTCCTTCTTTTCTTAACACATGGAGTCTAAGACCTTGTGCAGAGTCATCAATTTCCTTGTTCCTTGGTCGATTTATTTGAGTTTCCTCCTTTGTCGATTTTAAGAATTTCTTAGAGTATCTTACAAGGGAGGCTATCTTTAAGTTTATTCTTTTAATGAAATTTCTGTGGCAGAGTTTGGTTTTGAGAGATTTTGTTCTTCTGAGGCTCTCTTTTCTTATTTTTTTTAATTTCATCTTTGTTTAATGGTGTTCGCTTCCAGTATTCCAAAGTACTTGCAATTTTCTCCAACTTTTTTATGCTTTCTGGATCTGGTAGTTATATTACTTCTGTTGTTTATTTTCCCTTCTTTTTCATCATCAGCATGGTACATTATCACTGCTTTCGAGTTTTTCATACCAGCTAGTGGTCTTTCAATGAAGTTTGAATGATAGCAAGTTTCCTTTAGTCTGCAGGACTCTTCTCAGTATTCTCTTAATAATGCTGTGGTCTGGATAGTCTCATTTTTATCTCTGATCTCTTGTTCCACGAGTCTCTTTACCAGCTCTTATAGTGCCTTGCAAGGGCACCAACTACAATTGATTTCACCTTTACTTTCATGTTCCACAACCTTTTCAGCTCTCTGGCAAGATCTAAGTAATTGTCTATGTTTTTCTTTTTGTTGTTGTTGTTGTTGTTACTCAATGGTCCGCTGAAACAGCAAAATTCACTAGTTTAAAATTTCTTTTCTTCTGGCTAATTAACACTAGGTATGGCTTGGATTAGATGATCCATTTGTATCTCAAAATCCCAGAAAATTTATACATCTCATTTTCAAGTTTGTACATATACCATTTGTAAGGATGGAGAAATATTAATCTCTTTGTATTTTAAATTATCATGGCATCAACTTTATATGCAAATTGTTGTTCACAGAAATAGTTGCGGTTATGATTTTAGTAATTATATATTGTATTAAACCGTCTGTATCGAGACTTTCGTGTCACAAAACGTCAGACTATTCCCATCAGGGTAAGTTACAGCACCCATCATCCACATGTGTGAATATTGCATTAGTCGCAGTTATCTTCCCTGACCAAATCCACATCAGCACTTGATAACGTGTTCTTAGTTGTTCACGTTGTAAGCGACATAATGTATCTTCTCTTAATTACGTCATGTTAGTGAATATCAGAGATGAATCATTGGATCAGCATTTTTGGTCAATCCACTTTGCCGAATATGCATATATTACAACATTCTTTAAACGTTTTATACGGTATTTTCAGAAGTATAAATCAGGAATTTCGCGACCATTATGTAGTGAAAAAAATAAATAAATAAAGACTCGCGGGAAATGATGCAGTAATACGTAAATAGTTCTTGAAATGCAGAAGAATACATATAAAAAAACAACATTAATTTGTGACAAACGAGTTATTCCATCCGTAAGTACAAACAGCCTCACTAAACGAAGACAGTGATGAAATTCTATACTTACACCAGGTTGTAGCCTTTTCACTTCAGCCTATCCACCAGCCAAATAACGTATTATTAAGATTCAACTACAAACGCTGCTGTGACCAAACGAACCAAATTTAGCTACGCGAATTGGCTGTTCACAACTGACTGAATTTTCAGAGAAATTTTCTCGGCTCGAAATTAATTGCCCGTACAAAACTGATGAAGATATAGATATTTCTAAATAATATATTTCTGGCAAGGTTACCTGGGGTTGCCCGTATTGAAACAACGCTCATAGATCATTGTTTTCCTACTGGCCAATAGATTCCCGTTTTAGAACCACTGCAATAGCCGTACTTACTCAAACATAATCAGGAAAGGATAATGATTGAGTGAATAATTGATTTTAAACTCATTACGATCTATCAAAGGTTATTTTATGTCTATAGGTTAGGGAATCGCGTTTATTGTGTGTTAATATTTACATTTTTAGGTAGTTGTTTCTTGAGATTTTTTTTTGTTCAGTTATATGATATCAAGTATTTCTATCAAGCACAAACAATTTTCACAAAGTTGTATGATTTCAAGTATTCTTGTTCAATACTAATAATTTATACACAATCTTATAGTTTCAAGTAACTATTTCTATTTAATAATAATTATTTGTTTACACACAGTTATATGGTTTCAAGTATTCCTATCTCACACAAGAAAAAATATATACAGTTTTATAGTCTCAAGTAACTATTTCTATTTAATTGTAATATTTGTTTGCTCACGGTTATATGGTTTCAAGGAACTAATGATAATACTTAATAAACTATATATATATATATATATATATATATATATATATATATATATATATATATATATGTGTGTGTGTGTGTGTGTGTATGTATAAAAACCGATAACAACGATTCAAGTGGAAGGAATGATTTATTGAGAGGTCGACACTATAGCGTTTCGGTTTTGCTGAACCATCATCAGGACCATGAGGGGTGATATTAACAATTTTGAGTTAACGATGGATGTTTAGGAATGGGAAATTTTTCTCCTAGGTTTTTGTATTTCACATTTCTAAACATCCATCGTTAACTCAAAATTGTTAATATCACCCCTCATGGTCCTGACGATGGTTCAGCAGAACCGAAACGCTATAGTGTCGACCTCTCAATAAATCATTCCTTCCACTTGGATCGTTGTTATCAGTTTTTATACATATTGTCGGATTACAATCCTTTATTTACTCTTCATATATATATATATATATATATATATAATTTGTAAACGAATAAATTTTGGGTAAAATCTTTTAAACAAGCTTGAACCTATTTGTTTGCAAACAGTTAAAGGGTTTCAAATTTAGAAAATGATTAAATTGTTCTATTTGACCCACAGATGGGAACCCTAACAGTTACTACTATTCCGGGTCAGAGTGGACCTGGAGGTAATAGCAATGAAGATATACTCCACATTCCCCCAAGCTTCAGAGCTAGAAGGTGTATTCCACATTCCCCCGTGCTTCAGAGCTAGAAGGTGTACTCCACATTCCCCCAAGCTTCAGAGCTAGAAGGTGTATTCCACATTCCCCCGTGCTTCAGAGCTAGAAGGTGTACTCCACATTCCCCCGTGCTTCAGAGCTAGAAGATGTACTCCACATTCCCCCATGCTTCAGAGTTAGAGCCTCACTATCAGATAATTGTTTCATATCAAGGACACTCGTTGGGACGGTTATCTTCAGGGATGTAGTCGGTGTATTCTACGACCCAAGCCGACTTGAATGTATCCTTAATACAAACTATTTATACACAATTTATATGATACCAAATGTTCCGAACTAATACTAATAATTTTCAAACAAATCTATTTGATTGGACCCTAACAAGTACTAGCATTCCGGGTCATAGTGGACCTGGGAGTAATAGTAATGAAGGGGATCTCCACACTCCCAAGAGCTCTAGAACTGAAGCCTCAACATCAGATGCAATTTAGTGTCAGATTCATGGCACCTCTTTTTAGCGAGATCTTAGATTTCTGCAGGGGGTACAGCGGACGAAACATTTTGAATATAACTGCCAAAATAAGGACAATTGTTAGATGTATGTAAATTACTTTATCAGTATTATATGCGTTCAGCTATCAGAAAGAGATTGTATTTTAGGACACCCTACAACTGCTGAAGACTGTGCCAGTAGGTCAAATTTGATATGAACAAGGGTTGTCTTGTTATCAGAAGATATATCTCATAACCTTATTAGATCGTAGGGAAGCTACTATATGTAGCGTATTTTAGGCACAATGGCCGAGAGGAGACAATTCCTCAGTAGGGCTACAACTAGTTTGAATTCAAAGTTTTCTTTCTCTTATTCCGGTTATTAAATAAAGGTTAAAGAACCCAGTTTGCCCAACTGGAGGAAGAATACTTTTTTCTAGGTTATTTGCTCTATGCCAAAAGAAAACATTCTCGCCCAGGATTTGAACTCAGGTAGCCGTGTCAACTTCCTATGACGATAACCACTACACCACCAACGCCTCCACAAGCTATCAGTAAAATATTGTAAATTAAGAGATGTCTGTTTGAATTAATATGAGTGTTGCTATTCCAAGTACTCCACAGAAAGTAGTTCTCAAGTTTACTCATACTAACCAATATATATACAAGTATATATATGAACTAGAAGTAATTAAAATCTCAGCTTATTACAATCGTTTCATTACTTATAAGTTTCATGTATCTTCTATAACAGAGAACACAATCATCAGATTAGTCTTTATTTTGTTTTTATTTTGTTAAATAATTTCGTCTACTGATTTGGATACAAAAACAAGAAACAAGAAACCTATAATAATAAAACGATATTAAGAAGCTGAGGTTTTAATTAATTTTATTTTTTATACAGCTCCACTGGTTAGTTTTTTAGCACTTTTTTTATTCATCAAATGTTTTTTAAGCGATTATTTTTATCTGTATATATATATATATATATATATATATATATATATATATGTGTGTGTGTGTGTGTGTGTGTGTGTGTGTGTGCGTGTGTGTGTGTGTGTGATAGCAAAGAAAACTCAACATATTTTGTCGAAATAAATTCATAATGGCGTAATATCTGTTAAGTTCTCTTTGATATGAGACAAATTTGCACTGTATGTGAGTTTTTTATATATATTATATATAAATAGCTATACAGAGAGCACTTAGAATTATATGGTACCTCTCACATATTCCATAGATGAAATATTCCAAACTGAACATTAATTTATATTGTTTAATATATATATATATATATATATATATATATATATATTGAAGATATTATATATATATATATATATATATATATATATATATATATATATATATATATATATATATATATAAGATGTTATTCAATCCAGTAAATCCGGAGTAGGGAATAATTCCAATCAGGACCAATAAAATAATCAAAAATAGAATATTAAATTTAAATAATCTTGGTAAAGAGCTCAATGTGAAAAAAATCTACGGAGCAAATAATTCTCTCTTAAAAAAAAAAAAAAAAAAAAAAAAAAAACAACAATCGGTCACTTTAAGATGATGAATTTATTTCCATCTTGTTAAAAACATTGAGATAAATCAATGCTCTAAAAAATTAAACAGGACATCTTAAGATAAAACAAGAAATTGATTAAAATGAATTTGAAATGCTGAAATAAATGTTGCTTCTGACCCATCGTACTCCAAGGCCTTCTTACAATTAAAAAGAAATCTTTGAGCTGCATCCAACCCAATCAAAGTTAAATAATCTCTCTCTCTCTCTCTCTCTCTCTCTCTCTCTCTCTCCATATATACAGAGGCAGAATTTTCCCTTTTAGAAATGCTTGATTAAATCGGAGAGATATGTCATATCTGCCTATTCTATCTTAGATCTGTTAAAGTTTCTGTATGTAGAATGGAATGAATTTAGAAAGACGCTGTAGGTTTCCCAAATAATTTCGGCTCCAACTGTAGTCATCTTCGAGGGAGCGAATAATCAAATAACAAACTCAATAAAGAATCGTATATATCTATATAAAAAGTAGGTAGTAAAACAAATGAGAGGAGAATTTACGAAAGATGAGAATTTTTACTAGCTTTAAGAGGAAGAATTGGCGGGAATGTGCTATACTTAAGTTAGAATGTGGCACCTATATTGGAAGTTGATCTTTAAGGAAGGTTAGTTAATCTTTATATAGAGAGCATTAAGTATTCTTATCTGTCCTATTTAATCAGACTCACACAAGTATCAATATATATATATATATATATATATATATAGAGAGAGAGAGAGAGAGATAGTGTGTGTGTGTCCATTTCTATGCTGCGAGTGGTTTCGTTTGGTTTGATTTTTATTGTTTAATGGCATATGAACCTTTGTAGGTTATTTAATGCCAAAGCTATTCTCCTAGAACAGTAGTGGTACTCCCATAGCTGGGAGGATAAGGGGGTTCATACCTTTCCCAAGGGTATTTGCTTGAAAGTGAACATAATAGCGCGACTGGAGTACAAACTCGCTTGCTACGATTTCACAGTCGATCGCTTTAACCATTACACCACGAGGACACCTCCTATGCTTCGAGTGAAATAACATACTAATCCAAGAGAGAAATCAATAAAGTTACAAACTTAAACATTTAGTTTCATCTTTATTAAATAAAAAAATATATAGATTCAAGGCATTCTTATTAATTTAACACTTAGGGTGATACAGTATCTTGAATTTATCAGGTTATAACATTTATTATCAAGTTCAACTTGGTGTAATGGCTAATGTAGTGGACTGCAGCCTCGAAGTAACCGAGTTCGAACTGTAGTCGTACTATTCCGTTTACTTACGGATTTATAAACAGTCTTATACCCCCACCTATGAGTTAAATAGTACAAGGATGGATTTGGCATTGAATTACTCACAAAAAGTTGATATACCATTATACAAAGATAAGGAACTATCTTATAACATTACTAATTATATTGAAAGACTAACGGGAGAATCCCTGTAGTGGCTAACGTGCGGGATTGCGACATCGTAGTAAACGAGTTCGAACCCCAGTCGCGCTATTACGTTTACATTCGGACTAATAACCCTGGGAAAGGTATGAACTCCTTTATCCTCCAGCTGTGGGTTAGGTAGTACGACTGTTGTTCTTTTATAAGAATGGCTTTGGCATTAAATAACTCACGAAGGTTAATATGCTATTAAATAAAGAAACCAACCAAACTTAAACAACTTTAAGGGATTCTAATTTGTTTAGGCATAAATTGAATCTATCATACAATGTTCATCCTAATTCAAAGTTTTATACTGACAACTTGACACAGTGTAACTGCAGAAAATATCAGTTTTCATAAACTTTTTTTTTCTTTTTTAGTTGTGACTGCAGTTAACATGACTATCAGAAACTGAGAAAAACCGTGTCTTAAAACTGCACCCGGTGGTCAGGCGCCAGTTCTAGAGCTTTGAGAATTTCGGGGGTTACTCTTTCATTGTCGTTACTTTCAGATCCATTCTAATTCATAGTTGTACATTTAATGGTCCCAACTATGGATCAAACAGATGTGTTAGAAATAATTTTGCAAATGATTTTTAACTATACTGATATTGATTGGTTGGTTGTGTTTTACGGCATATACAAATAAATAAAATGAGCATTAGATATATAAGGTTCGTAAACGAATAGTTTATTGGTAACAATATTTAAACGAGCAAGATCTCATTTGTTTGCATACGGTTAAATGGTTTCAAGTATTCCTATCTAGCACTAGTAATTCTATTCAGTATTGTTCATTCGTTTGCACACAGTTAAATGGTTCCAAGTATCGCTATGTAATACTAATAATTCGATTTAACATTAATTATTTGTTTGCACACAGTTAAATGGTTCCAAGTATCGCTATGTAATACTAATAATTCGATTTAACATTAATTATTTGTTTGCACACAGTTAAATGGTTCCAAGTATCGCTATGTAATACTAATAATTCGATTTAACATTAATTATTTGTTTGCAAATGGTTTCAGGAACTAAAAATCGTTAAATAGTTCTATTTGACCCATAAATGGGAACCCGAACATGTACTACCACTGCGGGTCAGAATGGACCTAGAAGTAATGGCAATGAAAGGGTACTCCACGTTTTTTAAATTCCGGGACTGGGGTTTCTCTGTCAACTAGCTCTGTGCTATAACAGGACACTCGTACGGGACGTCTTACCCCTCGGCAGAAATATAGTCGGTGTATTCTACAGCCCCAGCCGTCTTGGGCTGAACATTGATATTGCTTACCTGCTTAGAACTATTGTAAAGATACATTTTCATACTGTATATTATTGGTAATCATAATTATCAGATAGCTCAAAATAACTTAACAAAAGGCCGACGTAGCGTAAATTCAAGCCACCTTCACAAAGAATTGGATATTTTTTGCAATTTCTTTTTTTTTCTTTTTGAAGATCAGAATGTGTAATTAGTTGATCGGAAAACGATTGCCTCTCGTAGAAAGTCTTCGTTAAACTAAACTTAGAAGCATGAAGTGTTATCAAAAAATAAAATACGGTTAGAAAAAGACCCAGATATGCTTTCCACACAGTTCATGTGAAAAATAATTGACTGTCACGTAGAATTAAAGAACAGATACCATGAACGCTTCTTGAAGTGTCCGTTATTATTTGTATATAATATGCATTTGTGTATAACACGCTTCCCTAACTTGAGACGACACAGTTCAGAAAAAAAAATTTCATGTATAATTAGCACTGAACCATTAGAATTTGTAGTGGCTAAATTTAACCTAAATTTAGCAGTTGTTCAACTTTTATTGATTCGTAGAGACTAAAAATAAGGTTTTAAATAGTTTACATTATGTCGTTAAAATACAAAATTCACACCGTAATTAGAACAAACACAGGGACATGTTCTAACAAAAATGCAACAAGCTTGTAACAAAAATAAGCTTACATTAGGAGTACATAATTATAAACAAACATTCATTAAAGTGGACATTCCTCTGCAACGGCATCAGACACATTAGTTTGAACTATAGATATAAGCAACTTTCGGTCCCGAATACCATGAGGCATGAAACCGCAAAAATTTAATTATATCATCATCATCATCATTAAGGCATGCCTCTCTCTCTCTCTCTCTCTCTCTCTCTCTCTCTCTCTCACACCATCCGTCCCAAGCATCTATCGCTCTTGGCAAGTCGTCTTGGAAGGAGATGCTTAATATAAGTTTTTGCTGGTCCGATAATACTTTGTCCATAGAAAAACTTCACTCATGTGTTCGTACTTACTTCTTCGGCAGTTCCAAACCTGTCTTGTTCCTCTTACTTGGATTGTTTGCGAGATGGGTGGTAAGTGGTCGTACAGATGCCGTTTTGTAGAATGCTGCTTCCAAGATTTGTTCAAAACAACGCATTGCATCCTGGTATAGTTCCCATCAAGCCTTTTCCCCAAGCGTTTCGTTAGAGTTTTAGTGGTCTCATCATACAGTAGTACCGACACAGCTACATCTTGGAACAATTCCCGTTTTATTTCATCAGAGAGATGAAATTTCTATACAGTCGATAGCCTATCAATATTAGTCCATATCTTTCCTATACGTGTAAAATACGTACTCCAAACTTTTAGGCTGAAAATCTAGAAAATAGTGTAACATATTCAAATTCAAGCGATCAATGGAAGTGAAAAGAGAGACGAGAAAAAAAAGTCCTTCCTGAAGAGCTACGTCACCTGCTTACACTTGTGCATGTAAAAAATGTGCAATGGATTTTCGCCTACGCAAGGCTGTTCTTGTAATAGACATACTTGCAAATCATTTCTGTCATTTTTCTAGACTTGCTTCTTAGGTATAGTCTTCCCTTCCCCAACGCCTTTCAGCCTGTCTGAAAATCAATGTTGTTTTTCTCGGCACAGGTGAGGAAACGGTTTGAAATATCCAGTGCATTCCAACTATGCAATATGATTGTAGATACAAACCCTAACGATAAGAAAAGGGGGCGGCGAATATCCGAGTAAAATATTCAGCTATTTACAACTTGACTGCTTAGTGCCCATAAAAATATTTTATCCGCACTCATTTTTGTATCTTGTCTCAGCACTTAAGTATATTTGTGTAAACACTAAACACGGTGAATCTAAGCTTTTTCTTTTCTGTGTGCATTGTGAAAAAAGGTAGAAGCAAAAACCAGTATGAAAGAAATGACTTCAATTGAAGGAGAGCATCGAGTAAATTTAAAACAGAAATTTGACTTTTATTGTCGATCTTTAAAACGTAGATGATTATGATCGAGTTCAAAACATTTCATACGATGAGAATAAAATTTAGGGAATTAAATGTGGGAGTTAAATTTAGAACATGATATTAAAAGTTAATTCAGAGGATTGACTTGTGAAAAGGGTTTTAGTTATTGTGAACATACAGATGATTAGTATAAATTCCCTAGTTAATAAAGCTAACACAATCCAGTTCAGCATTAAACCCAGAAAGGACAAAACTCCAAAACAGGAAAATCCTAATATTAAATCCATTATCGGTTAGATGCTTCTTCTTTGCAGGAAAGGATTCATTAAATGTCCTACATGTGTCGGGTATTTGTTTATAGTAATTAGAAGAAATTAACTCAGAATGCTACGTCGATAGCTATTTATTTCAGACAGAAATTGGTTTATGGCTTATACCTATATTATTCAATACCCACTATCTTGGTATGAATGAAATCGACATTTTTATTTTTTGTCTTTGTTGTGTGCGTGTTGTTTTTTGTTTTCTTTTAAACACTTATTCTAAGTTAGGCAATAGACATAACATTTCCAAATTTAAAGAAAAATAAAATTTAGTTCTTTTATTTTATAAGAAAAAAGAATTACATGCTGGTTATTTTACTCACAGCTGAAGAGCGTAATCAATTATGTGCTAGATGTCGACATCGTAGTAAGCGAGTTCGAACTCCAGTCGAGGTATTGCTTTCACTTTTGGTAAAAAAAATGTCTTGTTTGTTTGTTTGTTTGGGTTTTATGGCATATCAATCTTTGTTGGTCATTTAATGCCAAAGTCATTTATATATAAATAAACAGTTCTTTTTCAAACAATTAAGTTTAGCATAAGTATACAGTTTAATTTTCAAAAACATTTCTATTTCAAGCTATTCAGTTTTGTCTAAAAGTTCTAATTAAAACAATTCAGTTTAGTATGTTTTTTAATTACACTCGGTTAAATGTCAAAATAGTTCCATTTCAAACAGTTCAGTTTAGCGTAAGTACAGTTTCAATGTGAAAAACAGTTTTATTTTAAACAATTCAATTTAGCACACAAAAAGAGTTCCGTCTAAAACAATTCAATTCAGTGTAAGTACAATTTCAATGTCAAAAGCAGTTCTATTTCAAACAATTCAGTTTAGCATACAAAAACAGTTCCATTTCAAACAATTCAGTTTAGTATAAGTACGCAGTTTAAATGTCAAAACAGCTCGAGTTCAAGCAATTCAGTTCAGCATAAGTTCACAGTTTAGTTCTATTTGACCCATAGATCGGACCCAAGCAGGTGCTACCACTTCGAGCCAGAATGGACCTGGGAACGATGGCAATTAAGTGGTGCTCCGCATTCCCCAAAGTTCCAGCATTACTGGAACCTCACCATCAAATTGTTTAGTGTCATATCCAGGACACTTGTAGGTAGGGTCTCACCCCTCTGCAGAGGTGCAGTCAGTGCATTCTAAAGCCCCAGCTATGGGTTGAATAGTATCACTACTGTCCTTCAATAAAGTTGGCTTTGGCATTAAATTACCTACGAAGTTTGATATGTCATTATCATAAAGAAATTTAACTTAATCTAATATAGCTGAGGCTCTCGACAGGTACTATCATTCCGGATCAGAATTAAACTCTTTTTTTCCTTCCTTAAACATTGAAGATTACAAATGAGTTCAAGACTATTTCATAAAAATTTAATCTGAAATTTACTTAAAATTAGATAACAAAGATTTTGTTTCTCAACTGAAGACTCATTTAATCAAACATGAAGACTTACCTGTTGATACACTTTGAAATTCGAATAGAAAAGAGTTTCCTTTGGCAGTTAAAAAAGGGCTTTTAATATTTTTATAAATATTTATATAAATTGGAATTCCCTCAAAAAAACATCGAATGCTAAAAAATTGAAAGACTTTTGTAAAAATAAGAAATAAGAATATTTGCCTCATGTAGATCTTAACATTGAAATATTTGACTAAAAACAACGAATTCACGTTTCTCCTTTTTTTTAATGACTGCTAGTGTGAATCAAAAGTCTTGCAATATTTTGACACGTGCGTACTGGTTTGCAGCGCGTATATTGTATAACCGAAGCAGTTCATGCCGTGGGAGGTACTCGCTGTGGTTGTTAATATCGTGCTTGTAGGTGAGTTGACATGTCATGCATTGATTCATTCTTTAATTCACAAACAATTCGCTAAAATCAGTTGCCTTATCTGTAACAAAAAAAGAAACATTTGAATAAAGTAGATTGATTGATTTAAACGTCATACCAACACATCTGGGGTTACTTTATGCCTAGAAGTTATGGAATCATGTTTATTGTATGTTTACATTTTGTCTAATTGTAAAAAAAAATATCATGGCTATTTTTACGGAGGTGGGATGAAAGATTTTTATTTATAAAGATAAAGAAATAAAAATGAAAATAAAAAAAGGAAAAAATTAAAATAAAAAGAGGTGACTTTACGAAAAACTTTTTCGAAACTTTTAGAAGAATGATTTTCACAACCATTCGTTTCTTTCTAGCTTTGTTTAGTGTTATTATTGTTGCTTTTTATCATATAATTCTATTGGCAGGGTCAGAATACACTGACTGTTTCCCATATAAACGGGTAAGACCCTTCAAATAAAAGGCGTACTCTGAGTATGACACTAAACAATATCTTTTCGCGAGATTCCAATTCTAAATACCTGGGGAGTATATAGCGTGGAGTACACCTTCATTGCCATTGCTCCCAAGGTTTGCTATGGTTTCTTTGTTTAATGGCATATCAACTTTTGTAGGTTATTTAATGCCAAAGCCATTCTCCAAGAAGAACAGTAGTGATACTATTTAACCCATAGTTGGGAGGATAAGGGGGTTCATACCTTTCCCAAGGGTATTTGCCCGAAAGTGAACATAATAGCGTGACTGGAGTACGAACTCGCTTACTACGATTCCGTAGTCCATCACTTTTACCATTACACCGTGAGGACACCCCATTGCTCGCAAGTTACGTCTTGATTAAAATAAACTTGAATAAGATACTACTACTACAACTAATTCTACTACTACAACTACGACTACTACTACTACAAATAATAATAATGTTTTTTTCTTGAAAAGAATGTTTGAAAGTAAAAACAACTTCGTGCAATAGTTCTGACTACTTCTTAATTAAAGTTTGTATCATTTGGCGACAAAATGTCTTCCTGAAAACCTCATGCACGTATCCACATAGTTTCACTGATCTCAATTATGCAAATTTTTCAAGAATGTTTATATTCATATATTTTTGTCTGTCTCATCCAGTTTGAATCATTATCTATATGTACTATTTAATCCACTCCCCACGGGGGTAAATATGACACAAAGTATTTTAAATGAACAGTTTCACACTCCTTGCTTGTGGGTGTGTTCAGAAATTACCTCGTCTCAACGGCTTTTACCGAGAGTGTCGGGTGTATCACAGTCAGTCTTTCTCCCATCGGTGCCAAAGGGATGTGATACATAGCAAACGGGTCCCAGGGAAGTAGGCTGATACTTCTATTAATTTCCAACTAAGAATGTTCAGAAGACCCCCCACCACCACCACGGCTTCCAAGAAAAATGGTCATTATCTATCTCTATCTATATATTTGTATATATGTATGTTTCATTTGGTCTCATGTGCATTTATCATCTGGTCATACGTATTTTTCATCTGGGCTCATATATACATTTTCGTTTGTCCAAATACGTATTTTTCATCTGGTATTCTTCATCTGGGTTTCTCACATTTTAATCTTTTAATATTTTTGATCTGGTTTAATAGGTATTTTTTACCTGGTGAAATACGTATTTTTTAGCAGATCTAAAAAGTATTTTTCATCTGGTCTCATATACATTTTGATATTTTTATCTGATCTAATACGCATTTTTTATCTGGTCGCATGTAAATATTTTTCATTTGATCTAATTCGTATTTTTAATCTGGCCAAATATTTATTTGTCATCTTGCATTATATATATATATATATATATATATATATATATATTCTATCTAGTTTAATACTTATTTTTTGTCTGGTCTAATATGTATTTTTCATCTGGTCTCCTATTCATATTTTTCATCTAAACTGCAGGGCACAAATATAACTAATTTTATTTTTCATCTGGTATAATTCATATCTTTATGCAGGTCTCATATACCTTTCATCTGTTTATTATTTTCAAGAATATCAGCTCTCCTTGCCAATGCACTTAATTCAGTTGTAATTATTAAAGATATGAACATTCTAAAGAGAAAATTCAGATAAAAATTCAGTATATAACTAACTCAGGTTACGGATAAAATGGACACACATTTGACAGTAGAACAAACACACCGTTAATAATAAAATAGACATAGATTTAATAATAAAATGGACTCAAACTTAATAATCAAATGAATACTCACTTAATGATAAAATGGACACCATAATAAAATAGCTACAAATTTAAATATAGAATATGCAAACACTTAATAACAAAATGGACTCACACTTAATAATCAAATGAATACTCACTTAATGATAAAATGGACACCATAATAAAATAGCTACAAATTTAAATATAGAATATGAAAACACTTAATAACAAAATGGACTCACACTTACTAATAAGATGGACTCATATTTAATAATAAAATGGCTACGCAGTTAATTATAAAATGAACACACATTTAATAATATAATAGACACTGGTTTAATAATAGGATAGACACAATTTTGGTAATAGACTCACACTTAATAATAAAATAGTCATGAAATAATAAAATGGACTCACTTCAGAAAAAAAGATCCTTGGTTATTATATGAAGTTTAATTTAACGTTTTTATTATAAAGAATAAACATAATTATCAAGTAAACTATATCTTGTAATTTTGTGAAAATTTCTTTTTCGGAAAAAGAATATACGCTTGAGATTAACGTAACTTTAGTCAATACGGCATAAGACCAAAGATATATATACCATTTATCATATTATAACATTTCAACACTCTTTTTCCCGACTATTTCGAAGACTTATAATGACATATTAAGTCTACTAGTTCTCTATTACAAACCTTTATTATTTATTATCACGTATAAGTAAGTTTTTGCTCGATAATAATTGCCGCTAAGATATATATATATATATATATATATATATGAGGGTCGTTCAAAAAAGTTCTAAGCTTCTCCCAAAAAGAAGAGCATAACTGAACATTTTTTATAATAATACACATAATGCAGATTTTTCTAGTTTTATAAGATATGATAGCGTGTTCTTCTTTGTGAGGCTTAGAACTTTTTTAACAACCCTCGTATATATACATACATATAAAGTAAAGTAAAAAGTAAAGTTAGCGACCGTTGTCGAGGGTGACCTGAAGGTTCCCTTTTCATTAGCTACTATACTGAGGGGTAGAAGAGGACGCAACACCTTTCTCTATATTGCTTCACTTTACCCTTGATCCGTACCTTATAACGCTGTGTTAAACAAGGCAGCACCAAGTACCATTTTTTAAGTCTTTGTTATGACTCGACCTGGGATTGAACTCCGGTCTCCCGGCCATTGGCGAACACTCTAAAGAACAGCAAAAAAGGAAATTTATTACCTAAAAAAGTCATCGATGGACGGTATAAGACCTACAAATATTATAATTAACGACACAATAAGTCCATTGCCCAGTCAGCTGGGGCTGTAGAATACACTGACTGCACCTCTGCAGAGGGGTAAGAACCCCCCCCAACGAGTGTCCTGGATATGACACTAAACAATCTGATGGTGAGGTTCCAGCAGTGCTGGAGCTTTGGGGAATGCGGAGTACCCCTTCATTGCCATCGCTCCCAGGTCCACTCTAGCCCGGAGTGGTAGCACCTGATAGGGCCCTATCTATGGGTTAAATAGAACTAACAGCATATTTATGCTAAAATGAATTGAGTAAACTGAATAGCTTGAAATAAAAACGTTTTTGACAATTAAACCGTACTTACACTTAAGCTGCGTGCTTATGCTTAACTGAATTATTTGAAATAGAACTGTTTTTCGACATTAAAGATGTATTTACACTTAACTGAATTATTACAAATAACTGCTTAAATAGTTTGAAATGGAAATGTTTTTGACAATTAAACTGTGTACTTATGCTAAACTGAACTGTTTTCAATAGAACAGATTATTTACATAAAAATGGATTTGGCGTTAAACAACCTACAAAGGTTGATATGCCATAAAACCAAACAAACCAAACCAAACCAATAAGTCCATTACTTAAATTTCACATGTTTTCCAAAATCTTGAGACGGCCGAGCGATAAAAGCACAGGTCATCGATTCCATTTCCTACGACGATAATCATTATGCTTAGTGCACCTGTCCTGTACATGCATGTACATCTAAAAACCGGTATCGAGTTATATTCTCCCATGCTACTATACGACGGTAGTCCGAACAGGTGCAAATAGATATAAATCGACAGGAAATAAAACTTCGTGAAGATTGTAAACACTCGGCAATAGGAAGCATTCTGGCATTTACAACAGCGCATGCTTATGCAACGACAAAATAATGCCTGCCACCATAGTGATATATAAGGTGTTTTGCAGGCCAAGAGCAAAAATTCTCCATAAATTCACAGTGAACCTGATGCTGTGCAAAGCGAAAATGTAATTCATTCACAGCGGGGCGTATGAATTTGAAGGACGAAACTCGTGCAAGGCGACCACGTCTATTAACAGTCCGTGAGGTAGCAATGGAACTAGGTTTTTCCGAAGTTGGTCGTCGATGAAATTTTCCACGAGAAGTTTCTGTTGTATAGCCTGGGGCAATCGGTGCGAGTACAGGTATCGATATTTTGACGGACAAGAATGGGGACTAAAGCTGAAACGCGATGAGAAAGTAGATTTAGGATTTTGAATAGATGGTTTTCAGAAAAAGTACAGAACGAGATACCTTAATGTGGTCTTAACGATTTTATGAGCCCCATAGAAAGGGTCATCTACATAGATTTTCATAAAAATGTAGAGACCATTGCATTTTCTCTACTCTCATAATTTTCAGTGTCTTCTCAATCCTCTCCTATACCATTTCAAAAGCTGAAAAGCGTAATGGCTAACGTGCTGGACTGCGGCCTTGAAGTAAGCGAGTTTGAACTCTAGTAGCGCTATAACGTTCACTTTCGTACGAATACCCCTGGGAAAGGTATAAATACTCCTTATCCCCCAGTTACGGGTCAAATAGTACCACTACTGTTCTTCTTCAAGGATGTCTTTGGCATTAAATAATTCACGAAGGTTGATATGCCATTAAACAAAGAAACCAAACTATTTGATCTTGTGCTTCTTGCAAGTGCACCGGCCCAGATCGAATCTCAACTTCATAGCCTGGATAAGGCAGCAAAAAGCATTATGTGAACTCGGATAAAAAAAGTTGATGTATTTTAATAAAAAAACGTCTTCCTCCTATCAAATGGCTAGCTCTGAAATTAGTAGAACAGTTCATATACCTCAACAGCAATATCTCATCTACTTAAAGTGATGTCAACAACTGCATAGATAAAAGATGGAATGCTGTTGACAGGTTAACGATCATATAGAAATTTGATTTCTGATGAAATCAAAAGGGATTTTTTCCAAGCGATAGTCCTGTCAGTACTATTGTATATCGGCACCACTTGGGCTCTAATGAAACGCTTGAAGAAAATACTTGATGAGAACTACGCTGGGATGCTGCGTGTTGCAGCCTACAAAATGGTAGCTCTACGGCCACTTACCTACTATCACACAAACCGTTTAAATCAGGCGAACAAAACATGCTGGAGAAGGATGAACTCATAAACGACACAGCAGAATTGGCCGATCAATAAAAGCTTATATTCATCAGCTCTATGCGGACACTTGGTGATATCAAGAAGACCAACCATAAGCAATGGCCGAGAGGGATAGATGGTGTGTGTGGGTGTGGGTGAGAGAGATAGAGGGGGGAAGAGAGCTAAAGCAATCCGCGCTTGATGATAATGTTGTGCCCTAAAGCAATTAAGGCTTTTGAAATGGTATAGGGGAGGATTGAGAAGACACAGAAAACAGTGAGAGTGGAGAAAATGTATTAGATAACTTGTTAACAGCTGTTGAATTATTGAAGGTACAACTAGTTCATACATTTTTCCCTTATGCAACCATTAATTATATTAAAAGACTAATGTGAGAGTTTCCGTGGCAAAGTGACTAACGTGCTGGACTGCAACTCCGAAGTAAGCGAGTTCGAACACTAGTCGTGCTATTGTGTTCACTTTCAGACTAATACCATTGGGAAAGCCATGAACCACCTTATTCCCTTAGCTCTTAGTTAAATAATACCACTAAGGTAATTTTAGAAGGATAGATTTGGCTTTAAATAACTCACGAAAGTTGATATACCATTATACAAAGATACCTACTTATCCTATAACATTATTAATTATATTGAAAGACTAATGGGAAAATTCCTGTGGTGTGGTGGTAAACGTGCTGGAGAGCGACATCGTAGGAAACGTGTTCGAACTCCAGTCGTTCACTTTCAGACTAATACCCTTGGGAAAGGTGTGAATTCCCTTATCTCCCCCTCCCAGATATGGGTTAAATAGTACCACTAGTTCTATTATAAGGATGAGATTGGCATTAGATAATCCGGGAAGGTTGATATGCCATAAAACAAAGAAACCAAACCAATTCATAAGGTTACCCAGGAGACAAAAGTTGATTCTATGACATTAGAAGTATTTTGGATTATTAACCTCTGCACAAAAAGTTTAGAAAAAACTGGTTACAACAGTGTTTTAGGATGCAAAATGTCTACAGCTAGAGCATTTTTTCAGCGCATGCGCAGACAGTTAACAATGATACAGTGAAATGCAGAAGGAGAAAAGGTGTCCGTCGAAAGAGGCCGGTACGTTTGCATAAAGGGTTCATTCTGCTGAACGATCACGCTACTAAACAAACGACCAACCTGACGAAAGAGTAGCTCCAGCAATATGGCTGCGCTGTTTTACCGATAAATTTTATCACGACACTCCTGACTTGACGCGCGCTTAGCATAACATTTACCGTTGTTGGAAATTAAATTGGTGAACCAAGTTCTTATTCTGGACTTGACAGTCTGCGTTTCTTTTCTAATCCTGTTTTACATTTGATATTTTATTTTTCACTTGAAATATATTTATGTTGTGAATTGAATTACCATGACCAGAAAATCCGGCGAACACTTACGCACAACATAAGGAAACACTGGACAGATATTTCGACCTTATTAGGTCTCATCAACAGTGTATACCGAGATCTCCACCTCAGGAGATCGAAGCAGTGACAACAGATTGCGGAGCCGAAACTCTACAACAGAGCCAACAGTCCATATCGCACACAAGTGACGCCAAATCAACTAGTCGTGGCAATTGCACGGACAATTAACCTGAATGTGTCTTGTAAGTTACATCCGTACTCTTTACAGAGGGCACATGATATGGATCTGCTTTTTTGTGCATTAAGCCCTGTAAAGAATTTAAAAACGTTAATTATACATGCACAAACATATATATATATGTATATATATATATATATATATATTACCTTCCTCTCCGCACGACCAGGATACGACACAAAGTCATATTTTGTTTAACAGGTTTGTATGCAGAGTTTTCCTTTTTTTTAGACCGGTTGCTCTACCAAGGTTAAAGAGCTTATCCTGTCCTACTATCTATCCATTGCTTATCGTATCTATCAGTGACAATCTAGTCTTAAATGGATTTTTACACAATGTTTTCATAATTACATTTAGCTACATTATCAGTTAACGAAACAGGTTTGCGTTCTTTTCGTTGATTTTTGGAACTTAGCCATTTATTAGTTCCCAGTGGGAGATATTATCTCATTACTAATGTTATTATTTTTGTTATTTAACTGCAGTTAGTACAATTGTTTTGTTGCTTACATCTAAATAATTTGAACTCAAGGAAGGATAAAATGTTAACATTTGTTATGATATTGCTCTGCTTTTTAGTGCATTGAGCACAGTCAAGATTTGGTTTATTTGCTTAACGACATATCAACTTTTCATGGTTTATTTAATGCTAAAATTTGATTCAATTGTAAAGGTTTGTTTTGTTTTGTTTTATTTATTTGATGGCACATCAACTCCTCATGGGTCATTCATTCAGCGTCAAAATGATTCGTTTAGTTTGGTTTGGTTTATTTGTTTAATGGCATATCAACTTCTTATGGATTATTCAATGCCAAAATTCGATTAATTTGGAAAGGTTTTGGTTCGGATTGGTTGGTCTATTTGTTTAATAGCACACCAACTCCTTATGGGTGATTTAATGCTAAAAATTTATTAATTTGTAAAGGTTTTGGTTTGGTTTGGTTTGGTTTGGTTTATATGTTTAATAGCACATCAACTCTTTATGACTTATTTAATGCCAAATCTTGATTAATTTGTAAATGTTTAATTTTAATCATAGCAATATATTTAATGTTCAATTATATCTTTTTAATTGCACTTTTGTTTGCCTATAATCATTTGATAGCACAGTTATATCTTATCAAGTATTCTTATCAAATACAAATAATTTGAACTCAATTATATGATATCAAGTATTCTTATCAAATATAGATAATTTGCTCACAGTTAAATGATATCAAGTATTCTTATCTAATACAAATAATTTGAACACAGTTATATGATATCAAGTATTCCTATCTAATACAAATACTATGCATACAGTAATATGATATCAAGTATTCTTATCAAATACAAATAATTTGCCCACAGTTATATGATATCAAGTATTCTTAACAACTATAGATAATTTGCACATAGTTAAATGATATCAAGTATTCTTATCTAATACAAATAATTTACACACAGTTATATGATATCAAGTATTCTTATCAACTATAGATAATTTGCACATAGTTAAATGTTATCTAGTAATCTTATCTAATACAAATAATATGCCCGCAGTTATATGATATCAAGTATTCTTATCTAATACAAATAACTCGCACACAGTTGTATGGTTTGATTTATTCCTGCCTAATTGTAATAATTCATACATAATTACATGGTTTATGGTAACAATTCTATTTAATAATAATCATTTGCTTGCATTCACTTATATGGTTTCACGTATTCCTATCAAACACCAATAATTTGCAGGCAATTATATTACATCAAGTAGCTTATAATAATCCATAGTAAACAATTATAATCACTATTCTTAATGCAAATTATTTGCACATAGTCATATGGTATCAAGTATTTACATCTAATACGAATAATTTTCAAATAGATATATTTGATCCATACATAGGACCCTAATTGTTATTACTATTCCAAGTCGGAATAAAACTGATAGCAATGAATGGTTAACCCAGACGTCTCTGATCTCCTAAACTGGAGCCTCACAACTAGATGCAGTTTACTGTCATATCAAGGATACGCAATGACTTGAGACAAAAAATTACAGGCTTTGATCACTAATAAATTTCACTCAAATTCACCTTTCTCAAATTAAAAAAAAAGACATGTTCAAAAACCTTTTCCGATACTTTCAGTTTCTGTGATGAATACAAAAACTAACAATCATTCACAATAAAAGTAAATCTGTTGCATGTGTTACATGTATCTGGCTATGCTCAACTTTTCCTCTTTCTCTGTCTCTGTCTTTCTGTTTCTCTTTTTATATATATATATATATATATATATATATATATATATATATATATTCATTTTCCTGAACCCTCAATAATATAAACATATTCATGAGGGTTCGGGGAATTGAAAATTGAGCCTGAAATAAAAATGACTATATATAACCTTTCCGGATTTGAATAATTTGCTAAATAAAAGACTGGAGTTGCGAAACCCATCATGAGAGTAAATATTTACCGTGAAATTTGGCACTGGATGGAGCCACGTGACTTAATGTGCCAAGCGCGTAATAGTCGCGGGACTCAGAAACTATTGAAAAAATGTATATTTTTGTTCAGTTGCTCAACCGGGGACGGTAAGTTTTTATCCTGGTTTATATCGAATTTTAACCGGGCCATTGGTCTAATGAGTAGAGTGTTTGCCAATGGTCCGGGAGACCGGGGTTCAATCCCAACTCGACTCATACCAAAGACTCAAAAAATGGTACTTGATGTCACCTTGCTTAGCACTCAGCATTATAAGGTGAGGATCAAGGGTAAAGTTCTGCAATCCTGGGAATAGAGTAGCTCCCTACCCTTCACCTCGGTGTGGTAGCTATTGAAAAGGGAGCCTTCGGGTCACCCTCGACTAAAGTCGCCAACTTTATTTTATATTGTATTTTATGATACATACATAAACTTGGTACTCCGTTTGCACATGACATAATCAGTACGTTATTGGTAAAAACATTTATTTAAAACTCTCAACACACTGTAACAATTAATTTTCTGGATAATCATCAACGATGGTCGAAAGTATGTACTTATCGACCCTCTTCGCTACGGACAGAATGTAACACAAGGTCAATTTATACTGGGCCGTATTTATGGCATATTACTGGCCGGCAGGAAATTTTTTTTTTCAATGCACTGAACAAATTATCTTTGTTTATTATATTTAAAGAACTTGTACAAAAGAAAAGTTACCCCACACATACATACACACATATATATATAATGTATATTTCTATATCATAAACAAACGATCAGATGATTACATTAGCGAGAAACTGACATTCACTAAACGTTGTCGACTCTCCGGCAACTTATATATATATATATATATATATACTGTAAATAATAGTGCCCCGTTTGTCATGAGTTTATTCCGCTTTATTAATCAGATTTGCTGACATTAGAAAATTCCTACAGCTAAATTTCCTAATTCTGAGTTTAATTTTTTAAATATCTTTGATTAATTGTTTTAGATTTTTTTAAATAATCATTCTATTTAAAATGTAGTAAATAGCGTTGCAAAAACTTGTTTTTTATCTGCATTTTGATACTATTTCTGATCTTTTATTTTAAAAATTTTGCTACTTTAGAAATATGATCAGTCATTTTCTCCTTCAAGCACACAAAGTATACATCGCTTTGATATAATATTATATGCTGTTATATGCTAGTACGCTTCTCTTTTTCCGTGATATTCTAAAGACTTTTTTTTGTTTCAGAAGACTCAAACAGACACACACACACAAACACATATACATATAGCGTATTTAAAAAAAAAAAATTATTTTTATCGGTGATTGACTTCTTATATTTCAAGGTTTTTTTAAGTTTTCGAGGGAGTTCCCGTGACGATGTGGCTAACGTGCTGGACTGTGACATTGTAGTAGGCGAGTTCGAACTCCAAACACATTTTTGAGTTCACTTTTGGACTAATACCAGCGGTAACGGTGTCATCATCATCATCATCATGTCGTGCTGCTAGCACGGATATCCCTGACCCTCTCTCGCCACTTTTCCCTATTATTCATCGCCACTGGCAAGTCTTAAGGCCTACATCCCGTATCCTCACATAGCTGCTGTATGTATGTTCGAGCTGGTCGCCCTGCTTTTGCTTGGCCATATGAGGGGGTCCATAGGAGTACATCACTTATGAGCTCGTCCTTGCTTCTCCAGCAGTGTCCTGCTTGTCTGGTTCGTCTAACTTGGATAGTTTTCGTGATGGGTTGCAGGTGGCCGTATAGTTGGTGCCTTGTGGGGTGCTGCCGCCAGGACTTGTTCAATATTGCTCGCAACATTCTTGTGTAATTGCCGTTTAGTTTCTTCTTCAGCCGTTTAGTTAGCGTCCAAGTAGTGCATCCATATAGCAGCATCGATACGACCGCTGCCTGGAAGAAACTGCGTTTCATTTTATCGGTCAGGTCTGATTTCCATATGATCGAGAGCCAATCGACAGCTGTCCATACCTTCAAAACCCCTTATTCCCCAGCTATGGTATAAATAGTAATATTACAGTTCTCCTACAATGATAGTTTTGGCCTAAAATAACCCACGAATGTTGATATGCCATTAAACAAAGAAACCAAATCAAATCAAACCAAACCTTATGTTTCCAATGTCCTTATGTTTTTAACGCCTTTTTGTTTCTAGGGCCCTTATGCTTCCAGAGTCCTTATGTTTCCGGGGTCTTTTTGTCGCACCAACGTAAACTTCTCTTCATCTTCAAAAAACAGATGATGATATACCAGTTGGAGTAACAGATGGCGATAAATAGAGAAACTCTGTTCGGAGGGGTCACTACAATGACACATGTACAAGATTTGTCTCATGTAACCGTCAATTCGCTTAATTTTGGCAGAAATAAGTCTGAAATTTGATATATAACAACCTTATGTAGAAGTTGGGACACCTAATAATGTCATACAAGATATTTTTATAACCCGATCACCACTGACTCAGATTTCCTACGCCTTTGCTTTCAAACCACAAGAAAAGCCGATTCTCAACGTAATCACTTTTTGGCCGACACGTTAGCCATAGCAGCAACTAAGCCTTAAACAATTTTAGAGTTTAGGCAAAAAGTATAAAAAGGGATTTTATAAGCAAAGGCAAGGGGAAAAATCAAAATCAAATATAAGTATTTTTAAGAGAGGGATACTTAGAGCACTTTTTAAATGAATTTATAAATAGCAAATAATAGTCAACTAAAGTCTTAGAAAATGCTGACCGTATTCCCTACTGAGCTTTTTCTCCATACGTTCAGGTAGCGTCCATGTAGACAGCAATATTGAACAAGTCCTGGTGGCAGCATCCCACAAAGCAGCTGGTGTACGGCCACCTACCACTCATCACGAAAACTATCCAAGTTAGACGAACCAGACCTGCAGGTCACTGCTGGAGATTTGGGAACGAACGCATAAGCGACATGCTCCTGTGGATCCCTTCACATGGACGAGCAAAGGAAGGACGACCAGTTAGAACCTATATACAACAGATCTGTGCCGATACACGATGTAGCCTTGAAGACCTACCGGGAGCGATGGACGGTAGAGACAGGTGGCAGTAGAGGGTCAGGTAGATCCCTACTGGGGATGCGACATGATGATGATTCCCAACTGAAGAGTAAGACGCCCCACCAAAAATGGGTGTCCTGGGTATGACATTAAAATTAATCATCGAGGCTCCAGTTTTAAACATCTCAGAAGTGTGGAGTAAATGGTCTTCATTGTCATTAATCCCAGATAACCTAACAATGGAATCAGGTTTGGTTTTGAGTTGTTTGTTTAATGGCATATTAATCTTCACGCGTTATTTAATGCCAAACTTATCCCTATAGAAGAACAGTAGTGGTATCATTTAACTCGGGAGATAAGGAGATTCACACCTTTCTCAAAGGTATTAGTCCAAAATCGAACGCAATAATGCTACTGGTGTTCGAACTCGTTTGCTATGATGTCGAAAACCAGCACGTCAACCACTTCGTCACAATGGTCTGATATTCTTATACAATAAACATTTTACCGCGCAAGAAAAGACAAGCTGTTTAGGAAAATTTGGCAAATGAGTGCATTAAAAGCAATGATGTAAATCTCGTAACAGCGGCACATCCCAGGATCAGAAGCATATAAGCAGGTAAGCTGGACTTGAATTGTTCATTTCGATATGTTGCATACAGCATTTACGGGGGTGGACGGAGATTTTAACGTCTTTGAAAAAGGCTAAATTGTTATGGTCAAAAAACTAGGTCAGAGTATTTCAGAAACTACTGGAATACTGTTCAGATATTGTGAGTACCTATCAGTAGTAAAAATCAGCAACAGGAAATACCTATGGTGAAGTGGCTAACGCACTGGACTGCCACATCCTAGTAAGCGAGTTCGAACTCCAGTCGCGCTGATACGTTCACTTTCGGACTAGTACCTTTGGGAAAGGTATGAACCCTTTTATCCCCCCCAACTATGAGTTGAACAGTACTTTTACTGTTCCACAAGGATGGCTTTGACTTTAAATTACCCACGAAGGATGTTATGTCTTTAAAAAAAGAAAGTAAACCAAACCTAAAAATCCCTGGCTAACGACGACACATCAATGTGAAAAATGACCGGAAGTTTTCTTGAAACAATATGAACCAATAAAATGGTTATCATGAAACAAATTGCAGATAGTTTTAGGTTGGGTTTTGTTTGGTTTAATAGCACATCAATCATTGTAGGTTATTTAATGCCAAATTCATTTTTATACATATAAGCAGTTCTATTTAAAACAATTCAGTTTCGCATAAGTACACAGTTTAGTTCTATTTGACCCACAGATAGAACCCTATCAGATGGTATCACTCCGGACCAAAGTGGACCTGGGAGCGATGGCAATAAAGGAGTACTCCGAATTTCTCAAAGCTCGAGCATTACTGGAGCCTCGCCATCAGACTGTTTTAGGACACTCGTTTGAGGAGTCTTAACCCTCAGCAGTGATGAAGTCGGGGTAGTCTGCAGACCCAGCCGACTGGGTTAATAGGTGGTTTTAATAAAGGTGGAGAAAGGAATATGCACACACAGTGCACTAAATCTTATTTTGTGGGTAGTTACGTCTTCAGTGGGTGTGTGAGCATCGAAAGTAGAGTTTATATTAATGAAAAAAGATCTGAATTGACTGGACGCTAGAGTATATGTGTGTCGTAATTCTGAGAAAGCAGAAGTATCGAAAAGTACTGGAGAAAAACAACCGAAAAGCACTTTGTTATATATCACATACTTTGTGGAGGCGCCCTCAGAGTAACAGTTTTGGTCTTAGGAAATGAAATCGGTGGCCATATTAGAAATTTTAGACGAAGCTGTTTGTGTTTCACACGGTGCTAATAACCTTGAGAAAAGGCATGAATCCATTATTTCTCACTCCTGGTTAGAGGAAGATCGTAAAGCAGATTTGTCCTTTAAGCTCTGATTAGGCAACCCGTCTAGAAGATTGAAAATTTTGAATTGAAACCAGCTTTACTCAGCTTAAAAATTGATCGCATCTTTCCCGTGCCGGAGTGGTTGAATGAATACAGAATACATACATACACTCCATAAATTTCAACATCCCTGACGACATAGTACACTCGTTCATGTTAAAAGTCTTTGACAATGACAGTCGTATCGTTTAACAAAACATTGAATCTTGCCATACGGCAGGAAATATGTGAGATTTTCAGACTTTACTATTTTTGCACTCATGGCCCAGTCGGCTGGGACTATAGATTACACCAACTGTATCTCTGCAGAGGGGTAAGATTCCCTCAACGAGTCTCCTGGATATGACACTAAGCAATCTGGTGATGAGTCTCAAGTAATGCTAGAGCTTTGCGGAATGCAGAGTACCCTTTCATTGCCATCGCTCCCAGGTCTACTCTGGCTCAAAGTGGTAGCACCTGATAGGATCCTATCTATGGGTCAAATAGAACTATGTACTAATGCTAAACTGAATTATTAGAAATAGAACTGTTTTGACATTTAAACTGCATACTTATGCTAAACCGAGCTGTTTTACATTTAACTGTGTAAATAAATGACTGATATTTAATTGAATTGTTCGTGATACATAGCAATACTTAGAACCATTTAACTTTGTTGACTAAACTGAACAGGTTGAAATATAACTGTTTTTGAAGTTTAATATATTTACTTATTCTAAACTGATTTGTTTGAAATAGAACTGTTTATACGTATAAAAATGGATTTGGCTTTAAATAACCTGCAATAGTTGATATGCCATAAAACCAAACCAAAATAAAACAGTCTTTATCAAAGTGACTTGATTCAGCATTAAATCATCTGAAAATGGTTGATATGCCGTAAAACAAACCAACCAACCAACCTATTTTTGCACTGACTACAAGGTTCTCTGGATCTCAATCCTATTTAGTATTCCTGAAATTTGTCTGCTATAAATTTGCTCTTCAGACCGCTCTGTTTGTGAGGTTTAGAATAAGCTGTCTGCATCCCTTGCAAATGGAAATGACATCCTCTCATTAAAAAAAGAGGTGTCCTGGGTATGACACTAGACTGCATTTGACAGCGAGGTTCCAGTTCTTGAACTCTGGGTAGTGTGGAGTAATCGTTCTTTGCCATTACTCCCTAGTCCACTTTGACCGGGATTGGTAAAATCTTTTAGGATCCCATATATGGGCCAAATAGGTCTGTTTGAAAATTATTAGTATTCAACCGGAATACTCTATGCCATATAACTGTAAATTATTTGCTTCAAGAGTAGTTACTTGAAGTAACTGTTTACTAAGGATTATTATTACTATAATAATTATTATCATTGTTATTATTGTTATTATTACTATCTGTTTATTTATTTACTTACTTGAGACAGTATAACTGGTTTGGCTTATACCATTTATAAGCAACTATCTACCTATCTCAATTACTCACACCTACCAATGTCTATCTATCTATCTATCTATTTTACAGTCTCACGCTTTTTCTTTTTCTCTTCCTCTATCTCTATCCATCTATCTCGGTTAAACATCCTCACATTCTATCTATCTATCTATCTATCTATTTCTATGTTACAGTCACCCCCCCTCTCTCTCTTTTCTCTTCCTCTATCTCGATCGATTTATCTCGGTTAAACATACTCACATTCTCACTATCTATCTATCTATCTTTGTTGTTCTAGTTGTATTCATTCATTCCAGTTGAATAGCGCTGGTCGCGCCAACATCATCATCTTTAAAATCCTCTGACAGAAAAATAACTCCATCATCATCACTATCATGAATTATCTTATTAGTATTGCCGCCATCATCACTGTCAAGATCAGTAACAACGAAAGAAAGAAAGAAAGAAAGAAAGAAAGAAAGAAAGAAAGAAAGAAAGAAAGTAAGTGGTGCCGGTGAAGAAAGTTATTTGCTTTGATCTCTGGCCAAATACCTGAACCGGCATTTCTCTCTCTCTCTCTCTCTCTCTCTCTCTCTCTCTCTCCATTCTAAGAATCATAAGTGGTAAAGAAGACTCAATGGTTCTTTTCATATTGGAGATTTTTCTTTATTTTGCTGATTTTTCTTAAGACTTTGGCAACGGATACAGCTGCTTCAGGGGCACATGCATCGCCTTTAGATATACGTGTAAACACACACACGTATACAGACACACACACATTTTATATATATATATATATATATATATATATATATATATATATATAGACGCGCCTATGAACGTATATATGCATGTATTAGTGTGTGGGTGTATTCAGCTTCCTAACTAAATCGAGAACATATTGTCCATTCAGAGATCTATCTGTATATCTGTTTCATTTCATTGCTATGAACATGTGCTATGTTGGTGTTTGAAGAGAAAATGTTATTAAGATATTAATCTATTTACCGACTACTTTAGTGATTGTCATGGTGAAATGAACAATGACTAAATATAACGCAGATAATGACATGAGACGAAAATGAATTGTAATGGCCAACATTTTCACCGTCCCTCGTGGCCTTGTGCCAAATTCATCCATTGTTGGTGGAAATTAATATCTACTTCAGTCTAGCAATATGTCTGTTAGTATTTCTAGTTGTCTGTTTTCTGTTAGTCTCTCTCTCTCTCTCTCTCTCTCTCTATATATATATATATATATATATATATATATATATATATTGGTTAGACACTCACTCTCTTTTTCTGTCTGTCTGTCTATCTGTCTATACCTACCCTCTCTTTCTGTCAATCCCGTTCTGTCCAAATATATATATATATATATATATATATATATAGAAAGAGAGAGACAGACAGACAGACAGACAGACAGAGAGAATTCTCTCTCTCTCTCTCTATATATATATATATATATTTTTTCATTCTATCTTTTCAAGAGAACAGCCCATTTATCTTGCTATCTATATATCTCTCCGTATGTCTGTCCGTGCGTCTCTCTGCTACAGTCTCTATGTGTGTGTGTGTGTGTGTGTGTGTGTGTGTGTGTGTGTGTGTGTGTGTGTGTGTTAAACACACACTCTACCCACACATACACTCATATATGTATGAGTGTGTGCGTCATTCTGTCTGTTTCTCTGTTACAGCCTTCTCTCTCTTTCTCTCTCTCTCTCTCTATATATATATATATATATATATTTATCGTTGATCCCATTATTTATCCATTGATCGATCAGTCTTCCTGTCCACCTGTCTGCCTGCCTCATCAGAATCCTTTTGGATCTTTCTCTTTGTATTTATCGATATTTGCCAAACTTCTCTAACAGCACTGATCTAAATTGTGAGTTGTACGTGTAGAAAATATTTATTGCACCAATCTTCCTAGAATCAAGTGCGTGATCGCTTTGGAAATCTACATTAAAAGTTCTGATCCCAAAGATCTACGAGACTAGTTTGTCAACCTCTACAACAAAAATTCTTCTGACAGCGTTTAACCTTGCAGAGTACTAGGTTAGAAACGTAGGACACCTAGTTAGCATCAAACTCGTTGCAATATTGTCAGTGGAAGTGGCTTTCTAACGTGTACTTTACAGTCCTTATTTTCATTTCTTGATGTTCATATCTCTAGGTATCTATTAAGTTTAGACTAACCCGCATATGTGAAGTGTCTCGCGATACTCAGGCTCACCCACAATCACAATGGTCTACAAATCTAGTTTCCAAACCGCTATTATACGGAAAAGCCTAGATATTTACTACGAGGTCGAGTCATACCAAAGACTCGAAAATGGTACTTGCTTAACACTCAGCATTATAAGGTGAGGATCAAGGGTAAAGTGGGGCAATTCATGCAAAGGAGTAGGACCCTCCACTACATCTCGGTGTAGTAGCTATTGAAAAGGGGGCCTTCGGGTCGCCTTCGACTACAGTCACAAACTTTACTTTTACTTTTTTAGTCTGTCAAAATTCAATTACGAGGATCATGAAATAAGTTTCTAGACTTTTTTTTCGTATGGGCACTTTTATTGATAGTACACGCATGAAATTCTAGTCCCCTTCGAAGTAATCTCCACCGGCCGAATGCACTTGTTGTGCTGTTCCATCAACTTCTGGAAGGCCCCATGGAAGTCCTCTTGTGTGAGCGTGTCAATGACAGGGATTGAGTTGTGGACTGGTGCATTATCCTGGTGGAAATGCCACTGACCCGATTTGAAGAGTGCTGGCCTCTTCCCAAGGAATCTTTTGCTGAAATCCCTTAAAACCTCAACATAGTAACCCTAACCCTAACCCTTTGGCCAATCAACTCTGGTGCATTGACTTCCTTACTCCTCCCACACCTCACATCATCCCTCACAGACTCCCTGCCTTCCTTGAATCTCTTATGCCACCCAAAAACTGATGCTCGAATCTTGCAAAATGGTCGAAAAGCAGTCTGAAGCATTCCATACGTTTCTGTGGCATTTTTTCCAAGTTTAAAACAGAGTTTTATTGCATATCGTTCTTCTAAAGTGTCCTCATGTCCAGATTGCATTTTTGAAATTTACCAGCTGTGACAATTAGGATTTAGTAGGGTGTATTCCAATTGCTACTGTAGCTGTTCATTTGAACCTGAAATCATAAAGATTGATGAGTCATCTCATAAGATATATAGCAATAACATACGGGATTTTCAAGAGTCTACGACAATTTTAAATGCCTGTACAAAAAAGTCTGGAAACTTATTGAATTCACCACGTATGCAGTACTCAAATATACCTTCTCAATAAATTAGCTATGTGTTGACCAGATTATCTGTTTACCTATCGCATGATTGGATGCACTGTTTGTGTATCTATTCAGTATTTTTTGCGCAAGTTATACATGCCTAAGAAACTTCAAATTAAAGCGGTATTTTGCCGTTATTCCTTCGAAATTAAAGACAATTCCATGAAAAGTCTTATTTTTCCAATGCATAAATTTTAAGTGAAAGATAATTGTTTAAAATATAACAAGCTTTATTATATATTTTCATCACCATCATATGTAGTCAAGTGTCATACCCAGAAAGGAGAGTCTTGCCACAACTCAAGAAATACAGACAGGGTATACTAAGCCCCATCGACTGGGCAAGAATTTTTAACACAGGAAAAGAGGTGTATTCCAACAATGTCAACAATACAGCTACATCTGCAGATGTCAACGATTTCTCATTTGATCAAATCCACTAACCCTTGTTACATTCGGTTGATGTGGTTCTATGTAGTCTGAACACATACACATTTAGATTAAGGAGAAATTCCAATTTTGAATTTCGAAATTCTTTTCAATAAGCATCTTTGTTTACCGGATGTCATTTGTCTCTTACTAACTTTGGTGCACTTCTGCGTCATTTCAATAAACTATGTTTATAAAACTGGACTCATTACATCATAATATAATTTTCAATTTAAATGGACGCAACTCATTTGGAACCTAGTGCAGCAAAATTGTCCAACTTCAATCACTCAACTCTGGGTGGCTCCCATGGGATATCATAGAGAAGATTTTGAATTTTGAATTCTAAGGCTAGATTAAACCGCCCTCTCTCTCTCTCTCTCTCTCTCTCTCTCTCTCTCTCTCTCTCTCTTATATGTGTGTGTGGGGGCATACGCGTATAAGAATAACAGTATAATCAAATCCCGAAAGGAATTGCAAAATTTAAGCCACTATATGACAATATAAACATACATACATACATACATACATACATACTTTCAAATTCACACATGCAAATACACATATGTGTACATACACACTTGCATATACACACTCCCATACATATTCATACACAAATATATATACACACACATAACTACATATGCACACAAATATATTTCTAGATCTGTCATGTGACACTCTAAAGGCCCACAATTGTGTTGAATATTGACCCTTGACCAAGCCGTCAATCAGAGACGCACCTGTGTAAATATGCGGTAGAAGATCACGTGATCTAATCGGAAGTTGTTGGTGTTATGAAATGATATATGCAGATGCCTGCTTGAGTTAGGTCAGTGAGGGCCTGCAAGAGAACCAGCTTGCAGTCACGTTGAGCACCCCACTGAGGACTGCAGTCCACACCGGGCCTCTGGTTGAGTATCCACGGCTGAGAAGCAGAAGAAGTGCTAAGTGGGGTCTTGAAGATAACACAGCGTGCTATGGTCAAGAGAAAATAATTTATGGGTCAATGGGGCAGTCTGTCTTCGTCACCTTCCATCCGTCTCTCTGTCTGTCTGTCTGTCTGTCTCTCTCTCTCTCTCTCTCTCATACCACCGAGGCTTTGACTCAAAGAAGAATAAAGAAAGTTATATGTTATAACTAAGTGTTGTGGTTCATCCTTCATCCTTCAACCGCTATATAACAATTGGACATGTAAATTATCTACGTGAAATAATTATCTATAGTATACTTAAAAGAAATTATGAATTGCCAACTCGATATCAAACTAGAACAGTTTACGGAGGAAGAAATTGATGTAGTACTAAAAAAAATTAAAAGCAGAAAAGCCGTAGGCCTCAACGAAATACCTCCTGAAGCACGTAAACAAGGAGGTCTAATTAAGGAAAGTGGCTTTATGCTAAAAAAAAGGCAAGAATCAGACGATATCCCGCAGAAACTATAACAGACGCTGACAACGCAGATGATCTAGCGCTTTTCGCAGATACTCCTACCCAGCCTGGTGCAAGCAGCATGAGGCATTGAACGCAATAAAACAGAGTTCACTTAAAGTGGCAAACCTCTAAAATGAGTAAAACAGTTCACATACCTCGTCAGCAATATCTCATCTACTGAAAGTGATGTCAACATAGGCCTGGCGAAGGTGCAGATTGCTTTCGACAGTTTATCGATCATACAGAAATCTGATCTCTCCGATAAAATAAGACGAGATTTCTTCGAAGATGTGACTATGTCAATACTACTGTATGAATGGACCACCTGGACGCTAACGAAACGCATGGACCAAAGGATAGATAGGAACTGCACAAAAATGCTATGTGCCGTCCTGGGCAAATACTGATGGCAAAACCCCATAAAATAGCATCTGTACGACCACCTACCTCCCATCTCACTTCTAAGACGAACAAAAGATGTAGAACACTGCTGGAGAAGTTAGGACGAACTCATAAGCGACGTTCTTGTATGGATTCCTACACATGGACGAGCCAGTGTTGGCCGACCGACAAAAACTTCCATCAACTCTGTACTAACACTGGGTGTAGTTTGGGGGACCTGCTGGGAGCTGGGAATTATAGGGACGGATGGAAATAAAAAGGCAGAGAAATTCATGGTGCCACCGCGATGATTATATATATATATATATATATATATATATATATGCTTATATGTGTGTGTGTGTGCGTGGATTCCTTTATGCCTGTATATACGGGTATACTCATGTTTGTATATATATATATACTCAAATATACACACATATAATCTCTTATTTCTCTCTCACGGACACACACGTATATATAAAGCCACACTCCTTGCTGCTCTCTTATATGGCTGAAAAATGTGGATCACTTATCATCACCACCTACGACTCTTTAAGCGATTCCACCATCGGTGCCTCTGCCCCATTTTCAACATCCACTGGAATGACCTCGTTACCGATATTGGAGTCCTTGAACAGCCAAACATCACCAGCATCGAGGCCATGCTGCTGAAGTTCTGTGGCACTTGACGTCTCACTACCAACCATATTGTCTTCTCCTTTGAAAACACCCACCGTGTCACCCTCAAGGACAAAAGACAATGGAAGATGAACCGCAACACTGTACAATCGTAGCCTGACCGGAGCTTTAACAGCAGCCTCTACGACTGTTCCTGCCTGTCACGCTTGGCCTTATCAGCCACAAACATGCCAGCAGTCAGTGTATACCACTCCTTTTATGATATTGCTCATGAAGCCAAGACATGATAATGACATATACATATTTGGTGTTACAAAATCTTTTCCCAAACTGTCATTAAGTTTCTGCCTGATAAAGTTATGCTTAGCACACGAACACTGGCGCATGCGCATATACACGAATCGGGTACTCATGAGGTCATATAGATGGTTAACAAGGTAATTTCGTTGATTGTTGCGAATAAAATGAGTTCGCCCCCACCGTAAATTTGGCACAGGTTATGTTATGCTTAATATATATATATATATATATATATATATATATATATATATGGGGGTGTACTCCTTATACACAGATGCGATGGGGTGGGCATTTACTAGGATGGGGATGTTAGGTTAAATTAGCAGCAATTTTACAGACAGTTACAAAGTGGTAAACGTCCGTGACATAAACGTTTTAAGGACGTTCTCAAAAGCAACTTTAAGACGTTTAGTGTAGATCTTGGAGAATAGGAGTGGAAAATCGAAAAGTTTGTAAAAATGTTAGCGATGGTTTTAAAAGCATTTGAAGTACGGAGAATTGAACACCCCATCTCGAAACGAGAACTAAAGAAACAGAACTTGACCTCAGTTCCAGACACTTTTAAACTTTAATATGTTCGGAACATCTGCAGTTGAGTCTATCCAAACTCAGATTGGTAGTCATATGAGATCTGATGACAGTAACAATATATATTGGGATAGTTAATAGAGTTCGCCAGTGGTCTGGGAGACCGGGGTTCAATCCCAGGTCGAGTCATACGGAAAACTCAAAAATGGTACTTGATGCCTCTTTGATTAACACTCAGTATTATAAGGTACAGTTCAAGGGTAAGTGAAGCATCCAGAGAAAAGAGTAGCAGCATCTACACCCAGTGTAGTAGCAGCAATTTAAAAAGAAGCTTTCGTGTTGCCCTCGACTATGCTCGGCCAATTTACACACACACACACACACATATATATATATATATGTGTGTGTGTGTGTGTGTGTGTGTGTGGGTAAGAATGTTAACCATAGCGTTGGGTTAAATAGTACCACGATAGTTCGTCAACCAGAATGGCTTTGGTATTAAGTAACCCACGACGGTTGATATGCAATTAAACAAAGAAAACAAACCAGAGTGTCAGTGACATAATTGTTTTATTGCTAAGAATATATTCTAGTTGTTATAATTAGTATCAGGTTTTATTATTTTTGTCATCCATACTGCAGCTATTTCATGAGACACTCGTAAAGTTAAGTGGGATTTAATCAATTATATGTAAGGAAAGTTACCTCAATACCCACTTGATCTTTAAAATGAGTTGACAGGTAAATGATACTGGGTGTATTGTTGCCCAGCATAGTGTAATGGTAAGCAAGCTCGGCTGGTAGACTATTGTTACTGAGTTCGATTCTCACTGGGTTCTTCATTTTTCTTGCATTGTGCCGAACTAATCTTTGTAAATGATCATCTAATTCCCTCAATAGGGATCTGGCGCCGAATAAAAATCTTATAAAGACGCTGTAAATGATACAACCGTCTCGAACCAATATTTAAAATGATACAGTTGATTGTTTTTAATACTGTATTAAACAATCCGTGAAAAAACTTCAACGTATCGGTAAGTGATTGTTCATGTTTAAATGGTCTGTGGTTTCGTTATACAAAATTTCAAACGAATTTGCTGTCGTGCTCGGTTTCAGATTTTCTATGTGTTTTAGGAAAGACAGTATTTACCTAGCAGTGCTGCAACGAGCAAAACTTGTAAAACGAGTCAGTTACTGCTATAAAAACCATTTACTAAGCCAATATGCTTGATGGGGGAGGAACTGTGGTGCACAGGGAACAGTGCAAAAGACTATTTTGACTATAAGATAAAATTTTTTATAAAATTGTCATTCATAGGTTGACATCAACCCGTCTAAACGGAACTCAAAACATCTTAACATCACTTTATCATATAAGTTGCTCAGCTTTGTACAGGTTTTCATTCATGTTTTAGATTTACAATTAAAAAGTTTAAACCTCTAGTCACGACACTTTTCTTACACCCTCCAATATATATATATATATAGGAGGGCTGTTCAAAGAGTTCCAAAACTAGCCTAGATTGTAGATTTGTCGCATACCTCACACATAGACCTGTCTAAACGGTGCTGAAAACATCATAACATTACTTTATTATATAAGTTGCTCAGCTTTGCACGTGTTTCGATTCATGTTTTAAATTTACGATCAATCATGACACTTTTCTTACACACACACACACACACACACACACACACACACACACACACACACACACACACACATCCATATACATATATACATATTAAAAAGTTCCAAGTCTATTTTAGATTTGTCGTACATCTCTCACCTTTGTATGGGTTTCACTTGCACTCAAATTAAGACAGAAATCTGAATTAGTTTTTCTAGTTTTATCAGATTTGGAAGTATGTTTCCAAAACAAAAATGTTCAGCTATGGCTCTTCTTTCTTGGTGGGGCTTAGAACTTTTTGAATGACTCTTATATATATATATATATATATATATATATATATATATATATATATATGAAGTGAAACATATGAACATGTCTGTAACCGCTAGATTTATCAGGTTACCATTTCAATATTCATGTTTACTGTAGCAACAGCAATACAATAACAGCAATACAATGCATTTTGATTTCTTTGAAAAACAATACGGAAATTATACAAACACAGATATATATATAAACATATGGCTAAAGACTTTTCCATATGTATACATGAATACACATACACGTGCATATATATATATATATATATATATATATATATGCATATACATATATATATATATATGCATATACATATATATATATATATATATGCATATACATACACGTATATATATATATATATATATATATACGTGTATGCATATGCATATATAGAAACCTGAAAACGTATACATGTAATTATCTAACCCCACCATCAAGTGTAGAATGCGACACGAGTCAATTCTTGAGCGGAATTTAACAGGTTTTAAGTCAATGCTTTCCTTCTAGGCCTGTTGCCATGTCAAGGTTAAAGAGCCCAATCTGTCCGACTATTTGCCCGTAGCTCGAGGGAGAATAGTTGGATGGTTACCTTTCCCAAGAGTAATAGTGCTATATGAAATGCGAACAGTTTCGTCCAGGATTTGAACTCCGGTCACCGTGTTCATTTTCTGCGACGACAACCATTACACCATGAGTTTCTCCTCTATACTCTTTGTTTTTCAATTTTTTCCATACGGTCGGATTCTTTTCTATTATTTACTTCCACAAATACTACTTTAAAAAACACAAGAGAACTGAATCATCATTTTGCAATGCCGAACACTCCATTAACGCGGGAGTTTATAGATTCTGAAAACGGGCGTATTGTTAGTGGAATTAGCCATCGTTAAATAGTAGCTGTGAAACACGATCGCACAGATCACCAATGCGTCTTGTCCGGGCTGATTTGATTCATGGAGAGACATTTTCATGCGATAAACCAGAAAATTGAAAACAGTAAAAACAAAAAAAAACAAAAAAAAAAAACATAAAAAGATTCTGTTAAGAGGTACCTGATAGGGTCAAGCATGTACAACTCAAGCCGAAATCAACAGCATCCTTATTACTGTAACAGCACAGCATAAAGAAAACTTTTTAGTGAACTGGTCAGTAGTTAGCAGGGAAAAATACCCGGAAATTGAGATGGTACCTAACACGGTTAGGAATTATATTTTCATTTTTTAAGCTCTGGAGAAATGAGATTTGGAAGAAAAAAATTGAATAATGACTTTTTATATTGATTGAGTGAATGATTTTAACAGCATGTCTAGGATTATTTTACACCTAGAGGTTTAGGAATTGTGTTCATTGTACATTTATATTTTGGTGTTGTTGCTTCTTAAAAGTTCTTGCAGATAGTTATATATCAAGTGCTGCTGCCTAATATTAATAATTATCTAGTTTCCAGTAGTTATTTCTATTTGATAATTAATTTGCAAACATTTATATGGATACAAGTATCTATATCTAATTTGAATAATTTCATGGTTTCAAGTAATTATTATTATTTAATAATAATCATGTGGCTCATTGGTCTAGTGGGTAGAGTGTTCGGCAATGGTCCGGGAGACCTGGGTTCAATCCCAGGTCGCGTCATACCAAAGACTTTAAAAATGGTACTTGACATCTCTTTGCTTAACACTCGGCAATATAAGGTGCGTATCGAGGGTAAAGTGGAGCAATCCAGGGAAAGGAGTAGCGCCCTCCGCTACACCTCGGTGTAGTAGCTATTGAAAAGGGATCCTCCTGGTCGTCCTCGACTACGCTCGCCAACCAACAATAATAATCATAAGTTGGAAAACATTTATATGGATACAAGTATCCATATCTAATATTAATAATTATATGGTTTCAAGTAATTATCACTTAATAATCATTAGTTTGCACATAATTGTATGGTTTCAAGTATTCTTATCAAATATTAGTTATCATATCCTTTCAAGTAATTCTATTTAATAATAGCTATTTGTATGGTTTTCAAGTAGCTAATAATCCTTAGTAATCAATTTTAGTTTCAGGTAGCTATTCTTGATACAAAAAATTTACAGCTAAATGGTATCAAGTATTTCGATCGAATACGAATAATTTTGAAACAAATGTATTTCACTCATAGATGAGACCATAACAGATATTGACATTCGTGATCGGAATGGACTGGGAGTAATAGCAATGAAAGGCCACTCCATTGTCCATCAATCTCCAGTTCAGGAGGTTTGGGGAATGTGGAGTGCCACTTCTGGACCCTCAGCATCAGATGCAGTTTACAGTCATACCTAAGACACCCCTTTGGGAGTGAGCGTGACTTTCCCCTTTACAGGTAATTCAGTCACCCTATTCTAAACCTCACGAACATGGCGTTAATGAATTTTTAAAGAAATATTAATTGATAAATATTAATGAATTAGATATTAAAAATGATAAAATCATTCAGTTGGAAATGCCCAATCTGTTAACACTTCTGGATATTTACCATAATTTTTTTTATACTAACAATTCTAGTTGTTATATAACTATAATAAGGGAAGAATATACATGCATGGAAGAATGACCATAATACTTCGTTATAATAATATGATTCTCTTTATTCTTTTTAGAGTCAAAGACTCAGTGGTGTGAGTGAGACAGACGGAGGGAGGAACACGAAGTCAACCTGCCATATGGACCCGTAACTTCTTTTCCTCCTGGCCATACCACCATGCGTTATCTTCAAGCCCCCTACCTTAGCACTTTTCCTACTTCTCAGCTACTCAACTGAAGGCCCACTGTGGGCCGCTCTGTGTTATTTTCAAGACCTTACGTCTTCTCTTCCGACGAGACGTACTCAACCGGTCATCTCCAGGGGCTTGCTTAGCCCCCAGCGGCGACGGTTCTTCATCTGCCGACTCAACTACGCTGCAAGCTGGCACTGACTCAAGACTCACACTGACTGAGACACTCACGTATCATTTTGTAACACCCACACATTTCCGATCAACCACATGACTGCTTCCGGTTATATGGATGCTAACAAAAAACATAAAAAAGCTAGATGGGAGCAACTCAAGAAAGCTGAGTGCAATCTTGAACAAATCCTGGACCCCCACAAAAAAAAACAGCATTTGTACGGCCACCTACCACCAATCAAACGACCCATTCAAGTAAGACGAACATGCAGGGCTCCACTGGAAAATTAAGAACGAATTCATAAGCAATGTTCCCTTACGGACACCTACTCATCGACGCGCCAATGTAGGCTCAGCAACAAATACATACATACATCATCTTTGTGCAGACACTGGATTCAGTCTAAAGGACCTACCACGAACGAGAGAGAGAGAGAGAGAGAGAGAGTCAGTGAACTCCGTGCGGTCAGTACAACTTGATGATGATGATGATCTTTTAATCAATATTAGGATGAGTAAAAAATTTTGCAATATTTTGGTAATATATTTGCTTTATTCTTCATGTTACAAGAAAAGAAGTTCTAAGTTATGGCTATGGTGTTGCACCGTCTGGAGTCACCATTCTGCCAGTTGTTTGGTTCCATACTGATTCCAGTTCTTGTCGTTTGAAACGAAAAACTCCTTCACTGAAGCTTTCAGCTCGTCTTGGTAATTGAAACGTCGTGAGCGCACGAAGTGTGACATAGAGCAGATCAAGTAATAATCCGAGGGAATTAAGTCCGGACAAAATGCTGGGTGTGGCATCAGTTCAATTTTCCCAAGTTACTGGAGATTATTCCGGGACGTTCGAGAGATATGAAGTCTTGTGTTTTCTTGCTGCGGAAGAGCTCGTTGTCTATTAACGAATGCCGAGTGTTTTTGCGGCACAATGGCATACATCCGTTTCAGCGGTTTGGAGTACGGGTTGGTATCGATGGTTCGACTCTCCAGAACAAACTCGCAATAAATTGCCTTTTTATAGTTCTGCTAGACACGAAGTTTCTTGTGTTTGAAATGCAAATATTGCAAAACTTTTGACTCACCAATGTAATAATAACAATCCCTTTGTTTATAGAGCCTAATCAATATAAATTATAATTCAATTTCCTACGATGATATCTGCCACACTAAACATGCTTCCAACCTGTATCTAATAAGTACTGATAGTTATTTATTTTAGTATTTTAACTTGCTTTTCTGAAATGTCAGCGGTGAAGTTAAACAAAGTTATCTCTCACTGGATCAGTTGACTAAAGAATTGTCACTTTAACTGGACCACAGTTAGTTTATATCGTCCAGTTGGCTGGGGCTGTAGAATACACCAACTACATCTCTCTAGAGGCGTAAGACTCCCCCAACGAGAGTCCCAGATATGACATTGAAAAATCTGATGGTGAGGCTCAAGCCTTGGAGATTTGAGGTATGTGGTGTACCCCTTCATTGCCACCACTCTCTGGTTCCTTCTGACACGGAGTAGTAGCACCTGACAGGGTCCTATCTATAGGTCAAATTGAACTGTTTGACATTTAAATTATCAGCAAACAAATGACTTACATTTAACCAAATTGTTAGAAATAGAACTGTTTGACAATTTAACTGTGTGTAAACAAATGATTGTTTAACTGAATTGTTAGTAATGAATAGCAATACTTGAAACTCTTTAAATTTAATTATTGGTATTGCATGGTAGAGCTTGGAGCCATTTGACTGTAGTGTTGGATGAAATACTTAGCATTCGGTGGCTATGGTTTGGGTCACTTAACTGTGTGAAAACAAATAATATCGATTGGAATTATTAGTGTTGGATAGCTGGGATTGAGGCTATTTGATTGGGGAAACAATGTCAGTGTTGGTGTGTGAACAAGTTGCTTCTAACTTATTTGAAAATGAAAATACCTACAAACTATGTGTTCAAACAGAGAGCAGATGTTAAATTCTGAGTGTTATATCGCAATGCTTGAAACCATTTAACTGTGTGCAAACAAAATGAGCTCAGACTCGTTGAAAAATGTTATCAGTAAAATGGGTTGACAAATCATACATTCAATATATATATAAATAGGATTTGGCATAATATAACCTACAATGTTTGAAATGCCATAAAACCAAGCCAAACCAAACTAGTTGATTAGTATCGAATAAAACTTTAGTAAAACATATACCTTCGTCTTTTTTAACAGTCTTATAACTTTTTTCTTAAATTTTACTCTTTTTTCTTCTCAAAGCGTCATCATTTGTTAAATTATTAAAAATGTGTAAATAAATATTAGAAAACTAATGTCAGTGAATTTATTTTTGTTGGGTATACATTCATTTTGATTTATCTTAACAGAAGATTCTCCCCTTGTTTTTTTAGACTCCGGGAAACTTTGCCAGTGAGTTTGTGGCGTTTCAGCAGTAAGTAGGTTTTTATGGGGCTCTTAAAATTCTTTTATGTGAGAGGGACGGTGTAAAGATACTATTCCTACTTTCTGACGTTAATACTTTGTGTAAGTTTTCTTGCAAGTAATTGATAAGCATAATATGACCAGCTTTTTAAATGTTCGTTTATATAAAACATACCGTTTATCCATGTTTAGCCACGTAAATAGCCACGCAGTATAAACCAGACCGCCCTTCCAAGAATGCTTCACAAACTAGATCCTTTTTTTCCATTAGGCCACACACAACAGTATATAAAGAGAAACCCACCTCGTGAGGACCTCTTGGTCTGACAATTACATTGGCGAGAGATTGACAGTCACAAAGTGCAGTTGACTTTGTGTCTACGCTATCCTAAACTATATATATGGTGGTGTAATGTTTATCGTCGTTTGAAATGAACATGCCAACACGAGTTCAAATCTTCAACGAGACTGTTTGGATTTCACATAACGCTAATGCCCTTTGGAAGGTATGTATCCCACTATTCTCCCTCCAGATATGGGTAAATAACCTTAGTATAGCTGTTATATAATCAAGAAATAATTTTTTATATTAATCATTTTTCGTTAATCATATTTTATTATTCACTTTAGTAAGGCTTTGAACTGTTCGGGTCTCTTAGTCCGGATGTACAGTCTTACGCCCACGCGTAAAGGATATGTCAATCATCATTTGTCTAAATAAACACCCAGACAGTAAACGGGCCTGGGGTGTGGATGACGTCATGCCCAGAAGAGATTGTCCAGAGAATTTGAGGATTTTGAAAAGACTGTTATTTGAGTTTTCTACCGTTGAGGCGTGCGATTGAATTTTAAGGATCTTGACCGGCAGTGATCAATTAACATCTTAAACACCACAAGATGCCTCGCGCATTGGGGTTGGGATCAGCGTATTATGGTTAGCATAGGCTTTTAAGAATTGTGTCTCTCTCCAGAAGCCAGAAGTTAATAAACCTGTTCGTGTCTGAAACGACAGAGTCAGCCTGTATTTGTATAGGTATTAGTTTTATTATCATTATTGAGATCATCGTGATTATTCACCATAGCAACCGGTTTAGTTGAAGTAAAACTCTGAATTCAAACCTGTTAAACTCCGTTTAAAAATTGACTTTGTGTCACATCCTACTTATGTGAACGGAGTGGCATATATATATATATATATATATATATATAATGCGTGCATCTATTCTAAATCAAAGGTGATGTAATAGAAGTAGAATTTTCTAATGTTTTAAAATTGAGAAATCAGAGATCATAATTTATTGTTAATGTTCACGAAGGTTTCAATATAGACAATTAAATACAGAGCATCATAAAATTTAATATTTTATAAGCATTATATTATTTCAACCGGGCCATTGGTCTAATGAGTAGAGTGTTCACCAATGGTCCAGAAGACCGGGGTTCAATCCCAGGTCAAGACTCAAAAAATGGTACTTGAAGTTGCCTTGCTTAACACTTAGTATTACAAGGTGGGGATCATGTGTAAAGTCGAGCAATCCAGGAAATGGAGTAGCACTCTCCTTTACACCTCGGTGTAGTAGCTATTGAAAAAGGGAGTCTTCGGGTAACCCTCGACAAAGATCGCCAACTTCGCTTTACTTATATTATTTCAAATGTACTTAAACAGGTCTGTTATTTTTTTACGTTACGATAAACTATTTGATATTAACTTATTTACTAAGCTTTGCTAAATTTGACAGAAGTTTACAAATATGGAGCACTTAATTAGAATCGAACTTACGCACAATTTTCTTCTAGACTGGCTCACTAACCATTGCACAGTGCCCAACACCGTTAATACTATATTTACCACGTGTTCATGCATTTAATGTACCGTGTGAATCGTGGTATTGCTTACTATATATATGAAAAGGGTAATTTAAAAAAATGTTAACACTCTTATGGGCGTACCTTTTTGATATAATTTCAAACAGTCTCCACATGTTCAGCATATCTGTTAACACCTTCTTGGAATCTCCCGCAGGTGATTTAAAAAATGTTAATATTTCTATTGGAGTATCTTAATTAGAAAAGCAGAACTGATATTACGGAGACCACCACCTAGGGAAGATTCCAATAATGTGTTGACAGGGATGGTGCACAGGTGGAGAATTTAAAATCATAATATCAGAAAGGAACTTCCAGAGAAATGTTAACATTTTTCAACACCCTATATATATATAAATATATATACTATTTTATTGAATATGTGATGTTTGAGTGAGTAAATTTGGATGTAATTGTTGAATGAGTTTTAACCGTGATATCACATTTTGTATAAACTATAGTTATACAAACAATTACCGTATTGGTGTCTTCAGCGTAGTTATTTAATGTAGACTGTATATTTATTCTGGTCTGTGTCAGAAGCATTTTCGTCTTAAACTCTAATCATTTGTGGGTGGTATACAACATGGTTCATAATATATAACAGCTCTTAAGGTAATGGAAAACTGAATATTTATTTATGCAGTAGCCGCTTTTGATGAAGTCGGCCAGACATAATATCTTTAAGCGTTTTGGACAGAGAAGGAAACTTCAGCTATGATTCGTTCTCTTTAGCCGTAAGGCCAGAGAGAGACAGATAACGGAGATGTGAAAATCCTCACGAGGAAACTTGGCTTACTCTTAAGAGCCATATGGTAGAAAGTGGTCAACAAAAAGGAATGGCAACACTAGACAAAGTTATAAACATTAAACAAGGCCATTAAAGTTTGTTTGTTTTTTTTCATCGGACACCATATTAACTTACTGACAAATAAACCAACTAAAACCCTACAAAAACGGCAATATTTTTTTACCTCCTGAAGGCCATAGAATATCGCAAGTCAATTGACTTTGTTCTTAATTCGAAGATTGTCAGCGAGGCTGAGAATAAGTTAATTGCATCCAAGGGGGTGTGTTTGAACTCCATTCATGCTATTACGTTCACTTTCGAACCAATACCCTCAAGAAAGGCATGAACCTCTTAATCCTCCCTGCTATGAGTTGACTACAATCACTGCTATTCTTCGACAAGGATAGCTTTGACATCAAATAACCCACGAAGGTTGACATGCAATTAAATAAATAAAAAAAAAATTAATTTGTATTCGATACATATAACTAGAAATTATTTGCATCGGGAAATGTTTCTTGACGCAATAATTGTTTATTTAGGATTATTATTAGTTACTTAAACTGTGTACAAACAAATTTCTATTATTGAATAGAAGCAATTATTGAACCATGTAATTATTTTTAAATAGGAATACATGAAGCTATACAACTGAATGCGGAGCTCTACAGAGTGGGGAGTACCCTTTTATTGCCATTACTTCCAGGTCCACTTTGACCTGGAGTAGTAGTATATGTTAGATTCCTATCTATGGGTCAAATAGATCCGCTAGAAAATTATTAGTATTGGATTACATAGAGCCATATAACCATATATATATTATTTATATTAAGAAAAGTTACTTAAACGCTATAATTGTTTACTAAAGAGTATTAGTTATTTAAAACGATATAATTGCTTAAATTATTAGTATTTGTGCAAACTATTGATTATAGACTAAGTGAAATTAAAAAGAAAACTGCAAGGTCAATTAAAAATATAAAGCGATAACAATCAAACATTTACAAATTCGGCATTACATAACATAGAGGTTGATATGCCGTGAAGCAAATAAACTAATAAAAAAAAATAGTTGTATATATAACACAAATTAACCAGCTAAAGATTAAATAGCATATCAGTCTTGGCTCTGTAGCTTTGGCTCTCAACTAGTCAAGGAGAAGGATAAAAACGAAATTTCTTGTTCATTTGCCTTACAGCCATACCTACAAACAGGAAACGCTTCAACAGAAAAACCTGAGGCTAAACCCGGACCTGGAGTTCCTTAGGCAGTCTGATACGGTGTTCAAGTCCTTTCTGGCGACTTCTGAAATAACAAAGAACACCTCACGTATGGTTAACGAGCCAGGCTAATTGATAATTTCTGCATTTATCCAACACCCCCACCAATAGCAGAATGCGACACAATGACAATTCTTAATTGAGGTACAACTAGTTTGGATTCAGTTTTCCTTCTCCTGAACCGATTGCTATACCAAAGTTAAAGGATTCAGTCTGTCCTGTCATTATAACATAGCTGGGATAGGTACTGTTATTTTTCTGACTTTTCCGAGTGTATAAACGGTTTGTTAAATGTAAACAGCTTCGTTCAGTATTTGAACTTATGTTACCTGGTCATTTATTAGTGAGTTCGATTCTCGATTGTAAATGAGTTCGATCTTATTGGTGTTAGATAGGAATATATAATTATATAACTATCTACAAACCAACGATTCTTATTAAATAGAAATATTCACTTTAAACTATGTGCGTTGGTTGGGACACTAGAATACACCAACTGCATCTCTGCACAGAGGTAAGTCTCCTCCAACGAGTGTCATGGATATGACACTGAACAATCTGATGGTGAGGCTCCAGTAATGCTGGAGCTTTGGAGAATGTGGAGTAACCCTTCATTGTCATCGCTTCCAGGTTCTATCTATGGATTAAATAGAACTGTTTGACATTTAAACTGAATGCAAACAAATGACTTATGCTAAACTGAACTGTTTGAAATAGACTGTCCATTTAAATGTATGTAAACAAATGATTGACGTTCAATTGAATCGTTAGTGATACAGAGCAATACTTGGCTTCATTTAATTTTGTTGATTTATGCTCTACTGAATTGTTTGAAATAAAACTGCTTGATCGTTTAACTATGTGTAAACAAATGACTGATGTTTAATTGAATTATAAGTGTTAAATAGCAATACTTGAAAACATTTAATTGGGTGCAAACGGGTGATTAATTGTAAATAGAATTATTCGTTAAGTGAAACCATTTAACTGTGTATTAAAAAATTTTATCTGCAAAAGGTGTTTTGAAATCATATATTTAATATATACGTATAAAAACGATTTGGCATTAAATAACCTACAAAGGTTGATATGCCATAAAACCAAAACAAACCAATTTAAACCATGTAATTGTGAATAAATTATTTGTATTAGATAGGAATATATACCTGTTTACTAACAAATGATTATAGACAAAAAAGTACAATATTAAAAAATCCAATGGAACATTGATAATATTGCTACGATTAAACACAAGAAGAAAAAAAATGAATTTTGGCATTACATAACCTAGAAGGAATTAATATCAAACAGATCAACTAAACCAAACCAAATATACCGAGAATCAAAGTTTCACTCCAAGGCCTGAAAATGATCAGTATAGTATATGTGCATGCTAAACTATTTCCACTATTACCATGTTATTTAAGCAGCAGTATACTGGGTCCGTGATATGTGACTTTGGGGCTTATTTCAAGAGTAGACGTTCAAATCACGGCAAGATCCAAATGTTAACTTTATATATCAATGAAAAAAGTTACAAACTGAATAACGAAGAAACATATTCATTATTACATATACTTTCTTTAAAATTTGTAAATCTTTTTCTCCCTGGAAAGAATACATATCCTATGCATATTAACATCCTTTCTCTTAACTGCAGCTGTTGCTCTTGAGCCACCATAGTTTGTAGGCATCTACCCACCTCTTCAACCTCGGATAGGTTGAGACACAAGATGAATTTTGAGCAAAGTACACCTAGTTTTGGGCCGGTCCATTGGCTTAGCGGTTAAAGTGTTCTCCAATGGCCTAAGAGACCAGGTCGAGTCATACCAAAGACCCAAAAAATGGTACTTGATGTCTTTTTGCTTAACACTCCACATTATAAGGTACGGATCAAGGGTAAAATGGAGCAATCCAGCAAGAGAAGTTACGCCCTCCCTTACACCTCGGTGTAGTACCTATTGAAAAGGGAGCTTTTGGTCATCCTCAACTATGGTCACCAATGTTACTTTACTACTTACAGCTAGCTTTAAATTCAAAGTTTTCCTTCTCGTAGACTGGTTGCCTTCCCAAGGTAAAACAACCTAGTTTTCTTTACTATAGACCTATAGTTGAGGCAAAAAGAAGTGGATCTATGCCTTTCCAAAAGATATAAGGGCGGAAATGAAATATGAACTGCTTTGTTCAGGATATCCAAAGACGATAACCGTTACATCATGAGCGTCTGTTGTTGTCGCTTCCAAATGGAGAGCTTAGAGCCAGGTGTCTATCATAGCAGCGATCGTATGAAAGTCAGCGGAAGATATTTGGATAATCGAAAATAATTTTCATTCAACGAACGAATGTCTAAAGCTACCATTTCATTTTTCGTTGTTTTTTTTTTGTATAGCATATCAAGTCTTTTAAAATTATTTAAAAAACTTTCCCCAAAAATTTTTCTTCACAAAATTTTTCCCTGATGATGACCAAAAGTCAAAAGTAATTGAAAACAATATATATATATATATATATATATATATATATATATATATATATATATATATATATAACGTCTAACGTAAAGTTGGACGGGTTTCGATCCTGGCTTCGAGCGTCCTGCGTGTCTAGCCACACAGAAGAGTTCTGATAGAACGAAACAGTCTGTCTGTGGATGACTATATATATATATATATATATATATATATATATATATATATATATATATATATATATATATATATATATATATATATACCTTCTAAAGTGGTTGCAGTACTAAGTCTACAGAACCCAACTCGTTCAAAGCATGTACGCGCAAGTTTACGTGCCTGTGTATGTATTCAAGAGAGAGAAAGAGAGAGAGAGAAAGTTTTGTGTGTGTGTGTGTGTGTGTATGTGAGAGAGAGAGAGAGAGAGAGACAGAGAGAGAGAGAGAGAGTGTGTGTGTGTGTGTGTGTGTGTGTGTGTGTGTGTGTGTGTGTGTGTGTGTGTGTGTGTGTGTGCATGTGCATGTAACAAAAAAAAGGAAGAGAAACGCGAAAAGTATGTAAATTAGTTGCAAATACTCACATCCCATCATTTAAATCCTCCTCACTATCAGAATGATCGTAGGTTTTTTTTTTTACTAGCATCTATTATTAAGCTGTCACTTGTATTATATCAGAGAAGAGAGCGTCTTAATTTGTGGTGAACTTGATTTTATAAAGACGTTGTGTGTCAAGAACATTCAAAGCTTTTCTTGTTAAAAAAAAATCCTCACAGGCTTGAAATAAGATGTCCTTGCCAAATTCAATGGAAGTTTGTCTTACGCGCTGATACCTCTAAAAACCCATGAAATTTTCTAATCAATAATCCTGTTGTCTCGTCTTGGCCGTGACGTAAGTAAATGCCCGATTAAACCATCTAGTTATCCAATTCGATGCACAAATGAAAGCAACAACAAAAAAATGGTTTGATGCGAGAGAAAAAAAAAAACTATTTATCGTTATGCTCTTGAAGAAAACGTCCGAGGAATTTTCTTTTGATAATAACTCTGCTTATTTTGCATAAAGAAAAAATTGTATTCAGCCCTTAGACAACTTGATAATAGCACATTATACACTCTCTCATACGTTTATGTATTCTTTAAAGGTTATTAATGTTTATGTTCCCAGACTAATACTTACTTATTTATGCATGAACTATCTGTCGGCGAGGTTTAGAATACACTGACTGTATCCCCTGCAGATGGGTAAGACCTCTTCCACAATAAGAGAGATATCCTATTAAACTATATCTGATGGTGCCCGGATCAAAATTTAGGTCCTTGATACTGCTTGACTCATTAGACCCACATTGCACTTAGTGGGTCAATGACTAGCAGGGTTCGAGTCTCGGCTCGTTCCCGACCTTCACCTCCCCTTTATCCCCACTTTAATTGGCCTTCGGGCTTTTGACCTTGTGTCAAGTCCTGTCTGGTGGGAGGCAGCGACAAATACATACATCTGATGGTAAGGCTCCAGTTCAGAATATCTCGGGTATGTAGAGTACCCCCTTCATAACCATTATTCCTAGAGGCATAATGACCTAGAGTGATAGTGCCAATTAGGGTATGGGTCAAATAAGTCTGTTTCAAAATTTGAAAGCAATTTCCGAACCTCTTAGCAAAAAATAACCTTATACAGGTTGACATGCTTTTAAAATCAATCACTTAATCAATACAAATCAATCGATTAATCAATACAAATATAGAAGCTTCGATAATCAATTTGGAATCCAATAATGACTCACAGTCAAGACCTGATGAAAGGTCAGTCTCTCATTCGACCATGAAACTAAGCAGCGATAAGTCTGTTCATAACTTTAATGAGTGACCATTTATTAATAGTAGGTACTGAAATCAATTTGTGGTTCATTCTGGTCCGTGGTGGTAGTACCTATTAGGTTCCCATTCATGGGTAAGATCAGTTTAAAAATTGTTTGTATTCAATCGGACCGTGTGCAAAAACAAAGCAAAAATGCCCTTAAACAGCTTCACAAAAATGTAAATTTGAACGTACAATGAATAAGATTTCCTAAATAACTATCGACTGGTTGACCCAGTAAAAAACAATCAATCAATTATTTATGCATTAATACAAGCAGATATACACACGTATTTTACATACAGTCCAATCGACTGCGGTTGTAAAATACACCGACTGCATCTCCGTAGAGGGGTAAGACCCCCCAATGAGTGTCCTGGATATGACACGAAACAATCTGATGGTGAGGCTCCAGTAATGCTAAAGCTTTGAGGAATGCAGAGTATCTCTTCATTGCCATTGCCCTCAGGTCCACACTGGCCTAAAGTGGTAGCACCGGAAAAGGTCCTACCAATGGGTCAAATGGGTCAAATATAACTGTTGGACATTTAAACTGAGTGCAAACAAAAGATTTATGCTAAATTGAATTATTAGAAATAGAACTGTTTGATCATTTGACTGTATAAACAAATGACTGATGTTTAATTGAATTATTAGTCGTACATAGCAATACTTGAAACTATTTAACTTCGTTGACTTGTGTTGACAAATCATATGTATTTAATACATATTTGATTTGGCATAATTGGATTTGGCATTAAATAACCAACAATGGTTGATATGCCATAAAACCAAATCTAGAACTGTATTTTACATAAACATAAATATCTATCTGTATGTAGAGACATACACACACACACACACACACACACACACACACACACACACACACACATATTTATGAATGATTGAATTTTCACCTTTTACACGCACACACACACGTGTACGTGGTGCATTCAATAAGGTTCCAGACTTTTTTTGTACAGGTATTTGAAATTGTCGCAGACTCTTGAAAATTCAGTATGATATTGCTATACATCTTATGAGATGACAATTTTTATGATTTCAGCTTCAAATGAACAGCTACAGCAGGAATTGAAATGCACCCTTCTAAAGCCTGATTGTCACAGCTGGTGAATTTCAAAAATGCAATCTGGACGTGAGGAAGAACGATATGCAATAAAACTGTTTTAAACTTGGAAAAAATGCCACAGAAACGTATGGAATGCTTCAGACTGCTTTTCGATCATCTTGCATGAATCGAGCATCAGTTTTTGAGTGGCATAAGAGATTCGAGCAAGGCAGGGAGTCTGTGAGGGATGATGAGAGGTGTGGGAGGAGTAAGAAAGTCAATACACCAGAGTTGATTGGCCAAAGGGTTAGGGTTACTATGTTGAGGTTTTAAGGGAGTTCAGGAAGAGATTCCGTCGGAAGAGGCCAGCACTCTTCAAATCGGGTCAGTGGCATTTCCAGCAGGACAATGCACCAGTCCACAACTCCATCCTTGTCACAGACTCTTTGACCAAGATGGGCTTCAAGACAGTTCCTTACCCTCCCTATAGTCCAGACCTTGCTCCCTGTGACTTTTGGTTATTCCCTAAGCTCAGAGGCTGTCGTTATGAGACAATTGAGGAGATGAAAGAGGCTGTGACGAAGGTCATTGACTCGCTCACACAAGAGAATTTCCATGGGGCCTTCCAGAAGTTGTTGGAACAGTACAAGTGCATTGCAGCCGGAGGAGATTACTTCGAAGGGGACTAGAATTTCATCTGTGTACTATCAATAAAAGTGCCCATACGAAAAAGTCTAGAAACTTATTTAATGATCCTCGTATATAATCGGAATTCGATTCGACAATATCAATGGAAACACACCAAGAATAATGGATGAAACGTCTCAATAGACTGACTCTAAATGGTTTTAACATAAAACTAAATAATCCCCAAAACACATCATTGAAATCAGTTTGTGAGATTTGGGATGATACCTAAACACCTAAATAAACAAATGCCTAAAAATATTTATATCTTATTTGAAACACACCCCGTCCATTCTTGACATATATTCTCCAAATGGAGAGCTCAGTGCCATGTTTCTACGATAGCAGATATCATATTGTTATGGTGACCGATCTACACGATAATGAACTCTTCCTTCTTCATAGATATTAACCCTATTTACTCTCGGGGAGATTTCCTTCCAGCGAAGGAGCTCGATCAGCCAGTGATATAACAAAAAATAATTGTTATTCAACGAATGGATTTGCTTCGTCACCCGCTCATTTTTCGCCGCTTCTCTAATAATATTTCACTTTTTTTTAAATATTTAAAAAAAAACTTTTCTTCACTAAATTTTTTCTCCTGACAATGACCTAATGTCGAAATACGTTGAGAATAATCAAAAATTAAATAACACAAAAGATATATTCCTGTTTTTTCTTTCACTTTTGATCCTTTAATATATATTAGTAAAGTTGACCGAGCGTAGTCGAGGGCGATCCGAAGGCCCCCTTTTCATTATCTACTCCACCGAGTTGGAGGCGAGGGCTTCGTTTTACCTTTGGTCTGTACCTTATAACGCTGAGTGTTAAGCAAGGCGGCATCAAATATCATTTTTTGAATCTTTTGTATGACTCCCAGGTTCACTCGGAGTTAGTGCTAATTTGAAAATTATACATGATCCCAGTGTCAATATTTATTGAACAAAGTGTTTTGGGTAAACCACAGGATTGTTCAAGTGCAACCCTCTCCGTACAGATTGAGTTTTGTGCGACTTTTTCCTGCTTTCTCAATAGAAAATCCATCTCAAGGTTAAAATATTTGGACGTGCAGAAGAGAAATACGACTCCTCAGTTTCGTACTACATAAAGAGGAGGTACTTTGACCAATGGAAAACTCTTTGGAATAAGTATGCTAAATACCAAGAGAACTATTCTGAAGAAAAAGTCCGTTTCATTTATTGTTAATTTCTGTCGCGGTAAATACAGCTTCAGTTTCCATACTTTTCGAACACACCTTCTACATTTTATAAAATGAATACTTTTCGTCGAACTTCTTGATTTTGAAGTAGATATGTATATTCATAAGCAGAAAACTTCACATTTTTTAATGCTTCAGATATTACAAAAAATGTCAACACTTTTTTACTGCCGTGTGAGATTCTAGTCAAATTCCTTCGGAGTGCAAGTATAGTTGAATTTTATACTACGTTATATTTGCGGGGTTATATGTTTTACCCTCAGCGGAATTTTGCAAAGAATTTACTCATTATTTTGACACTAGATTCGACTATTTTGCCGTCAATTTTCATAACAATGATTTACTCAGAAGCAATACTGATGATATTGTTCATATATTTGTTTTATAATTCTAAAAATAACTTATAATATTTTCATTGATTAGTAAATATTTTATGGCGATTCTCTTGCTTAAATGACCCCTGCTTCACAACCTTAAATCGCCATAAAATGTTTGTAAGTTATAAATCATTGTAAATTGGTTGCGTAGACCAAGGAGGCATTAACTGCTTAGCAGCGCAAAATTCATGGACTTGTGCCTGAGTTGACCGAAAAAAGAAATGCTGGGCGGATCAAGCACTTTTTGAGATGGACACGCATCAGTCTTGAGTCGTACTTGGTCCCATCTCTATAAAATAACTTCATTTTAAATCTGATTAGGTCGGTAGTTGGATTAATTTCCTAAATTTATTTACGTCCTAAGAAAAAGGGACAGCGGATCAAAAGTGAAATGAGGATGGGGCTTGATTTTCACCAGTTATAAAGCTCATCTGCAATACAGCTGATAGGCTGAGATTTTTTTTTCATTAAAATGAAGATGTATATGATAGCAAATGGGATATATGTAAAGTGGAGAAATTTTCTTTTTCAAAATATCCTTAATTTTGTTTTTAATTTTGGTAAATTTCCTCTTTTCCGTTTTCATTTTGATACATTCTGTTTTTTCTATTTTATACTGTTTTATGGGTAAATTACAATAAATTGTATCATAAACATTATTAAAAATAAGAACAAATTCAGAGTTGATCACATTTAAAGAAATATTATTTCTTTTTATTAAATGATTCGTTCACAAACATTTTTTATAATCTTTTATTTGTGCGTGTTGTCTTATTATTAAGTACACCTTTCTCAGGCCAATATGAGTTGACAAATTTATTTCATATTACGTTATGAAACAAGACAATTTTCCTTATGTTCTGGTGTGCGTGTTAGTTGTTTGGATGCCTTCAACAACAGTATTAAATTAACTCCTTTTCATATAATAAAACCAAAGGATATTTATGTTCTGTTGTATGAATTAATTTTCTATAATCCTAGTCAGCCCTCTACCTCAGTATTATATCAGTTCGCCCTCCTCCACAATATAATCTCAGTCATCTCTCTGCTACAATATAATCTCAGTCACCCCTCCTCCACAACATAATCTCAGTCAGCCCCCTAGCGTAATATATCAGTCACCCCTCCTTCACAATATAATCTCAGTCACCCCTCCTTCCCAATATAATCTCAGTCACCCCTTCATCACAATATAATCTAAGTCACCCCTCCTTCACAATATAATCTCAGTCACCCCTCCTTCCCAATATAATCTCAGTCACCCCTTCATCACAATATAATCTCAGTCACCCCTCCTTCACAATATAATCTCAGTCACCCCTCCTCCACAACATAATCTCAGTCAGCCCCCTAGCGTAATATATTAGTCACCCCTCCTTCATAATATAATCTCAGTCACCCCTCCTTCACAATATAACCTCAGTCACCCCTCCTCCACAATATAATCTCAATCACCCGCCACAACAATATAATTTCAGTCAACTCTTCCCAACAATATAATCTCAGTCAGCCCTCTACCACAATATAATCAGAGTTCGCGCCCCACAACAATATAATCTCAGTTAGCCCTCCACCATAATATAATCTCAGTCACCCCTCCTCCACAATATAATCTCAGTCACCCCTCCTCCACAATATAATCTCAGTCACTCCTCCTCCACAATATAATCTCAGTCACCCCTCCTCCACAATATAATCTCAGTCACCCCTCCTCCACAATATAATCTCAGTATCCCTCTACCACGATATAATCTCAGTCACTCCTCTACCACAAAAATCAATGTAAATTTCACTTATGTATTTATTTAGAATGTTTTTTTAATGTATATAAAATTGGATTATTTCTACTTTTCAGTTTTTGATCTTGAAGTGAATGCAACTGAGATATAAAAGTACACTTTATCCCCTCTTCGAGGAGAAACATGGTCAGGGCCAAGGCATAAATTACCAAACTTCAGCGAAATATTAGTCACGAAAATTGTTCTCCTGTGTGTCATAGTTTGCGGGTCGCATTTCTTATACACCTGTTGCGAATTAGCGTTTTTAGAAAATCGTTTTTTGCTTAAAAAAAATACTGCCTCAGCAGAAAACTAAAAACTACCGTAGCAAAAGAGATAAGATACATTTTTTTTTCGTCGTCAGAAAATATTTGGGTTGGCCAGTGTAAACTGAGAGACTTGGAAACTCCCAAGTAGAAATAAACTCATCTTACATTGTTTTCCAGTAAGGGAACCCCCAAAAAAATCCCTTATACCCAGCAGGTGTCATTCCAATCAAAACTCTATCCCAAAGAGAATTTTGCAAGTCCTAACCAATGACATAAATAAGTATTTGTAGCGCACATTTTTATTTGCTACTTTTCGAGACTTTGTAAAAAATTGTTTATACTAAGTTCATGTTGTGTCTATGCCCCGTGGTGTGTTTGCTAGTGAAGATCCAATAAAAAAACGCCATTTACAATTTAACTCTGTTCTCGGTCTTTTCTGTCTGCTTATCAGTAACAACAAACAACCCTAAATTTTGTATGCAAACACGTAATATATATATATATATATATATATATATATATATATATATACGAGGCTGTTTGTATTTCACATAGCGCTAATACCATTGGAAAAGGTATGAATCCAACTATTCTCTCTCCAGCTATGAATAAATCGTAGGGCAGTTGGGCTCTAACTTTAGCAAGACACCTGGCATAGGAAAAAAATTCTGAATTCTAACCTCTTCAATTTAGCTTAAAATTGACCTTCTATTGTGTCCTACACGTGCAAAGTGATTTGATAATAATATATATATATATATATATATATATATATATATATATATATATATATATATATATATCGCGATGCTGGCATGGTTCTCCCTGACCCTCTCCCGCCACCTGTCTCTATCGGCCATCGCTCTCGTATCGGCACAGAGCTGTTGTATATAGGTTCTAGCTGGTCGTCATACTTTTGCTCATCCATGTGAAGGGTTTCATAGGAGTACATCACTTATGAGTTCGTTCTTACTTTTCCAGCAGTGTCCCGCATGTCTGGTTTGTCTAACTTGGATAATTTTCGGGATGAGTGGTAGGTGGCCTTTCAGCTGCTGTTTTGTAGGGTGTTGCCTCCAGCATTCTTGTGTAATTGCTATCAAGCCTTTTCTCCATACGTTTAGTAAACGTCCATGTGGTGCATCCATATAGCAGTTTCAACACGACAGCTGATGAGATAAAACTGCGTTTTATTTTATCGGTCAGTTCTGACTTCCATATGACCAATAGCCTATCAATAGCTGTCCATGCCTTTGCTAGTCGGGTATTTATGTCATTCTGAGTTTATGAGACGCTGCTTCCGAGGTAGGTGAACTTGTCCACTCGTTTCAGAGGACCACCCTTTAGTGTGGAGATGTCACCTCTTTGATTAAAGCACATGTATTCTGTCGTGTCTACGTTGACATGGAGGCCTATGCCACCTGTAGCTCGTCCCTGACTATAATAGACGGGATTTGGCTTGGGCGGATGTATAAATATACCTTTAAAAAGTTTTTGATAAAATATTGATAAATTTTCGTTTTAAGAAAAGAAATATAACAGAATCAAAACAGACATTATTAGGAATTATTCATTAACATACTCTACAGCATTGAAACATTGTAACCAGATAAATGAATATTTAGCTGTCAAAAAAGTGTATATATATATATATATATATATATATATATATATATATATATATTTATTTATTCAAAATTATTTTTGGTTATAGACGAGTAAGAAGTTCATTTTTGCTTACATAATTTGACTGCAGTAAATTTAGGAAATAAATAATCCCTAAAAATATCTGTTTTCATTGAATGTTCCACTGAAAATAATAAAATCCAGATATCTTTACTTTTGACGAATATTAACTTTTTATAAAAACTGCTTGGGATGTGCTTATAATGTGTGTGTGTGTGGTTAAGGAATGTATATCTATAAAACTAATTTTTCCCGAGTTATATTTCCTAACCACATTTTCAGATAACCTTATGCAATATATATATATATATATATATATATATATATATATAGAGAGAGAGAGAGAGAGAGATAGAGAGTGGGGAAGTGTGCGAGAGGTTAGAGAGAGAAAGAAAGTCGATTTTTGTAAAATTCAGGTCTATGTTGCCCAGTCGTCTAAAGCTGTAGAATACACCGACTGCATCTCTGCTGAAGGCGAAGATCCCATAAAAGAGTGGTTTGGACAAGAGACTGAACAATCTGATGTTGAGTTTCCAGTAATACTGAAGCTTTAGTGGATGCGGAGCACCCATTTATTGCCATTACTCCCAGGTCCACTCTGGATCGAAGTTATAGTACCTGATAGAGTCCTGTCTATGGGTGAAACAGAACTAAAATGCGTACTTATGCTAAACTGAATTTGCTGAAATAGATCTGTTTTGATATTCAAACTGCATACTTATGCTAAACTGAATTGTTTGAAATAGAAGTGTTTTGAAATTTAAACTCCGCACTTTTTCTAAACTGAATTGTTTGAAATATAACTGTTTTGATATTTAAACTGCGGACTTATGCTAAATTGAATTGTTTGAAATAGAACTGTCCTGATATTAACAGTGAGTAAACAAAATCTATACTTAGAACTATTTGACTAAACTGAATAGTTTAAAACAGAATTGTTTTTGACAATTAAACTGTGTACTCATGCTAAACTGAATTGTTTGAAATAGAATTGGTTGTTTGTATAAAGATGGATTTGATATTAAATAACCTACAAACGTTGTCATGCAATAAAACCCAACCAACTCATTAACCAACCAACCAACCAACCAATCAAGTCTGTGATTATAAACGCTATAAATATCGATGTAAGATGTTTGCAAATGTTCCTAGTGCAAACTTTTTAGAGAAATTTAGTTCATTGGAGTTTATGATTTATAAGTGAATGGAAAAAATTGATTCCAACCGAATTTGCCAAGTTGGTTGGGCTGTTGAATACACTGACTGCATCTCTGCTGAGGAATACGACTTCCCCAACGAGTGCCCTGGTATATGACACTCTAAACAATTTGAGGGTGATGCTCCAGTAATGCTCGAGCTTTGGGGTATGAGTTGCTTTTCATTGCCATAGCTCCTAAGTCCACTCTGAGCCGAAATAGTATTGCCCAGTCGGCTGGGGCTGTAGAATACACCGACTGCCCCTCTGCAGAGGGGTAAGACACCCCTCCTAACGATATGACACTAAACAATCTGATGGTGAGGTTCCAGCAGTGCTGGAGCTTTGGGGAATGCGGAGTACCCTTTCATTGCCATCGCTCCCAGGTCCACTCTGGCACGGAGTGGTAGCACCTGATAGGGCCCTATCTATGGGTTAAATGGAACTATCAGCATACTTATGCTAAAATGAATTGAGTAAACTGAATTGCTAGAAATAGAAACGTTTTTGACAATTAAACCGTACTTACATTTAAACTGCGTGCTTATGCTTAACTGAATTATTTCAAATAGAACTGTTTTTCGACATTAAAAATGTATTTACACTTAACTGAATTATTACATATAACTGCTTGAATAGTTAGAAATGGAAATGTTTTTGACAATTAAACTGTACTTATGCTAAACTGAACTGTTTTCAATAGAACAGATTATTTACATAAAAATGGATTTGGCGTTAAATAACTTACAAAGGTTGATATGCCATAAAACCAAACAAACCAAACCGAAATAGTAGCACTTGGTAGGGTCCTATCTAGGGGTCAAATGGACTTATTTGACATTAAGACTGGATACTTATGCTGAACTGAATTGTTAGAAATAGAATGGTTTTTACATTTAAGTGGGTGTAAACAAAAAATTGCACATATGCTAAACTGAATGGTTTGAAAAATAACTGTTTTTTACATTTAACTGTGTATAATCAAATGACTGATATTTGATAAAACTGTTAGTGATACATTACAAGACTTTAAAACATTAAACTGTAAGCAAAAAAAAAAATGACAAATAGTAAATAGAATGATTCGTATTGAGAGAAATAAGTGAAACAGTTTAACTGTGAAAAAAAATGAGCTCGGGCTCGTTAAAAAATGTTATCTACAAAATGTATTTAGAAATTATATACTTTATATATATGAATAAAAAGGATTTGGCATTAAATGACCTACAATGATTGATATGCAATAAAACCAAACCAAACCAAACCAAACCAATCCAACCGAATTCCTCCATATAAACGTCTTGTTTGGTATGTGTGTGTGTGTGGGGGGGTAGCTTGAATAACAAACAATAATTAAGACACCTCATCTTGCAACGTGCAGAAATAAACTGTATCTGTGTATTTGTGTATCCACTAACTTACCTGTATGCACATGTGAATATATAACGCACACACACACACACACACACATATATATATATATATATATATAGATCTGTGTATATGTATGTATGTATGTATGTATTAGTCTATTTGTATGTATGTACGTATGTATGTATTGAGAGAGAGGGGGGTGGAGAGAAAGAGAGAGCGAGAGAGACTAACATACTGAGCTAGCTAAGTGGCTACCAAGATAGATAGATAGATAGATAGATAGATAGATAGATAGATTGGATTATGTGAGAGAGGAAAGCAGGAGGCGGGAAAGTAGAGAAGAGTAGAAAAGTCCTAATTGTAAGAGCACGATGCCAGTCGTGAGCCGTGACAGAAAATGTCGGCAGATTCATTTTAGATTCAGAACAATCCAAGCATGAATGATGAATAAGTGTACATGTGTTCTGGGAGACAAAGAAAGACTTACACAATACACACACACACACACACACACACACACACACACACACACACACACACACACACACATATATATATATATATATATATATATATATATACACACATATATACATATATTGAGAGAGAGAGAGAGAGAGAGAGAGAGAGAAAGAGGAGGGTTGGTAGGACAAGGTAAGAAGAAATAAGTGAAGAAATGCAAAAATAATAAAGAATGATCGTATATTTACACAGACACATATTTATATATTCAAACACACACACACACACACACACACATATATACATACATATATATATATATATATATATATATATATATATATATATATATATATATATATATATATATATATATAGGGGGCGTTTGTAGATTTATTTTGCATACATTTAAATCTTATATTCATATATCCACACACACACAAAGATATATATATATATATATATATATATATATATATATATATATATATATATATATATATATATATAAAGGGGGCGCCTGAAGATTTATCTTGCATACATTTAAATCTTTACTACGCAAGAAAAACATTTCACTTGCATGAATATTCCACAGCTGCACCTCTTAAGCAATTTCGGTGTATTTTCAGGATGACATAAGAGTACAGGCGGCCCAAACTGAGTCAAATAACGCCACCTGATAAAAAAGATAGATAGATAGATAGATAGATAGATAGATAGATATCAAAATTTGGGGGCATTTTTAACTTCGTCAATTCATCCAATTGCTTTCTTCTTATCTTTGTTCTGGCTGTAGTTTGTATCTGTTAATAGATAGTTGCCAAATACAATGGAAACCCTGTCGTCGGGCTTTAGATTACGCTGACTCAGAGGGTTAAGACCTCCTCCACATAAAATGGTGTCCTGGGTATGACAATAAACTGCATCTGACCGAACTGACGGACTTGGTTTTCTTTTAGTGTTATCTGCAACGTTTTAATTTTTATACAATCGACTACTTTCTTTTCGTATAATATTCATTCAAATAATCAAAATGACTGGGTTCTTGCAGATGTACCCAGTGCTATTTTAGTCACAATGATAAGTAAATCTTAGAAGTGTCTTTGTATTGCTCGTGTAGTCAATAAAATGTAGTAGATCATTTAAAAGACTTTGGGAAAAATCTCACCCTGTTTCAGCCTCGTATCGACGGGGCTTAGAATACGCTGACGATATTACTCTGCAGAGAATAAATTCAGCATATTTAAGCTCAGCCCCGATTAGGTGAAATACCAGTAAGATTGGTTTGGTTTGGTTTAGTTTTATGGCATATCAGCCATTGTAAGCTATTTAATGCCAACATTTTTATACATTTAAACAGTTCTATTTCAAACAAGAAGAAACTGCATTTTATTTTATTGGTCAGGTCTGACTTTCTTCCAAGCAGCGGTCGTGTCGATACTGTTATATGAATGCACGACGTGGACGCTAACTAAACGTATAGAGAGAAAGTTTGACGGCAACTACACAAGAATGCAGCAGTACGGCCACCGACCACCCATCACGAAAACTATCAAAATTAGTCGAACCAGACATGCGGGACACTGCTGGAGAAGTAGGACTCCTTCACATGGACGAAACAAAGGCAGGACAACCAGCTCGGACCAACATACAACAGCTCTGTGTCGAATTAGGATGTAGCCCTGAAGACCTGCCGGAAGCAATTGACGATAGGGACGAGTGGCGAGAGAGGATCTGGGATATCAGGGCTGATGGCGCGACATGATGATGATGATGATGATGGTGATTTCAAACATTTTCAGTTTAGCATAAGTACAGTTTTTTTTGTTTACATACAATTAAATGTAAAACAGTTCTATTTCTAACAATTCCGTTAGGCATAAGTACACACTTTAGTTCTATTTGATCCATAGATATGATCCTGTCAGGTGCTACCACGCCAGGACAAAGTGGACCTGGGAGCGATGGTAATAAAGAGGTACTCTACATTCCCCAAACCTTCAGTATTACTGGAGCCTTTCCATCAGATTGTTTACTGTCATATATAGGACATTCATTGGAGGAGTCATAGCCCTCTGCAGAGACGCAGTCGGTGTATTCTATAGTTCTAGCCGAATGAGCCAATATCATTTCGAGAAATGTGTTTAGTAAGTTGTAAACCACACTACTATGCGCACATGCGCACGCACACACACACACACACACATGTATGGGTGTGTGTATGTGTATCCTAAAAGTAATGATTGGAAGTCATCGATTGTTGATTGGTTGTTTGGGTTTTATCGTATATCAACCTTTGTAGGTTGTTTAACACCAAATCTATTTTTATGCAAATAGTCAGCTCAATTTCAAACAATTCAGTTTAGCATGAGTACACAGTTTAATTGTCAAAACAGTTCTATATCAGCTAATTCAGTTTAGTATAAATACAGATTTTGTTTACACACAGTTAAATGTCGAAACAGTTCTATATTAAACAATTAGATTTACTGTAACTAAAGTGTCAGTGTCAAAAACAGTTCCATTTCCAACAATTCAGTTTAGCATAAGTATGCAGTTAGTTTTATTTAACCCATATATAGGACCCTATCAGGTGCTACCATTTCGGACCAGAGTGGACCTGGTAGCAATAGCAATGAAAGGGAATTCTGAATTCCGGCATCACTGGAACCGCACCATCAGGAGGAGTCTTACCCCTCTGCAGAGAAGCAGTCGGTGTATTGTACAGCCTCAGCCGACAGGACAAGGGAAGTATTCGAGGGGTGGTGGGTAACGCATTGGATTGTAATATAATAGTAAGCAAGTTCAAACTCCAGTCGCGCAATTACGTTTACTTTCGGACTAATGCCCTTAGGAAAGGTATAAACTCCCTTTTCCTCCAGGCAATGGGTTAAATAATACCACTTCTGTTCTTTTACAAGGACGGCATTGGATTTAAAAATGCCAACAAACAAAGAAACCAGGAACTAGTAGCAGAACCAAAGTGTAAGGCAAATAAGAAGTTTTGTGTCTTTTCTCTTTTGGTTTTTCTTAACCAGTTTCCATATGTCATTGTTAAGAGAAAAGTTTTTGTGAAGAATAGAAAAGTGTTTCATTTAGAAAGTTTTTTTTGTAATAGTTTTTAAAAGAGTCGATATGCTATTAGAGATGCGAACTTGAGACGTAGTATACCCATTCGTTGAATGAAACTTATTTTCTGGCATCCAAGTGTCTTCAACTAACTGACCTTTGTAGGATCTCTGCCATTGTAGACACTTGGCACAGACTATTTTGATAGATTACCAGCAAAAGAAGAACAATCGGTTTGAAAGCTTTATTTTTCATGTGAGATTGTGAAAAATAAACAGATAACTGAAATCATCGCTCAGAATCACAGTAGCAGTTGTATTTGAATACAAGCGCAGTATATAACAAATGTGTGTTATTTCTGATATATTGTTACTTGTACTTAAATCAATCCGTGAAATGACTTCTAAATAATAGACACGAAACTGTAAAAACTCGAACGGATGAGTTTGTGAAAAAAAAAGAGGAAAAGCATAAAGATGACACAGTATATCTTAATACCAAGTGGAAGCCAGCTCTCAAAAAGTTTATTTTTACATGTAAAGGCTCCCGTATCAGAGATCAACGTCAAGCCATCTAAAGAGTTTCTGTTACTGCGAATTCGTTAAGGCTCTTTATTGTAGGGATCAAAAAGAAGGTTTATTCCTTGATAAAAGCAGACAAGATTTAATCACGTCCGTTCTCACGCTAACTCTACTAAAACGAGATTTTAGTTCTCCGTTTTTTGGAATCTCTTTGAGTGTAGAGCTATAAATTACGAAATGTAAAAGAGAGAGAAAAAAAGCAACTTCTAAAGCTCTTATTCTAAATTTATCTAACAAAGCAAAAGAATAGGTAAACAGAAAAGTTTTAGTAAAAAATACAAATGTGAAGACAATAGTCCCAAAAATATACGGAATAATGAACATTCTTCGAAGAATGATAGGCAGTGGTTAAGACGATTGTGAAAGTGGGGAAAGATAAGAATGATTTATTATGTAACTCGACGACACGTGAGCCCGTTTGGTTTCCAATGAGACATCAACTCTTGATCTTATTGAAGCTTACACTGAGACGAGAGAGAAGGATTCTTCTTAATGTTTTATAGTTTTTCTCCGTTACATCAATAATTTGTGTGAATTTTTCAAAAAATGAAGCTCAACTCCACAAAAAAAATTTTCAATTGCAAATTGGACGAGAAATTGCTTTATTCTCTGTAAGCATTCAAGTAAATTGCTCTGATAAAGAATCTCACTATGATGTGTCATTTTGTTAAGATACATTTGATGTTTACCGAATATATATATATATATATATATATATATATATATATATAGATAGATAGATAGATAGATAGATAGATAGATATATGTCTTCTTTGTCTTATATATATATATATATATATAAGGCAAACAAGACATGCGGGACACAGCCAGAGAACCAAGGACAAACTCTCAAGCGACGTGTTTCTATGGACCTCTATACATAGACGCATCGGCGTTAGACAACCAGCAAAAACTTACATCAGCCCTGTTTGAACGCTGGATTTGATTTGATTCCTCCCGGGAATCATTGATGATAGCGACGGATGAAGAGAAGAAGAGAGACAGAGAGTCCCGTAAGTCCGTCCTGTCTGCGCGTCTTGATTATATGTCTATATATATAATGAGAATTTTATTAATCCTCCGATAGTCTTTAAAATAAAATGATTTTTTTTTTCACTATTTGAAACAAAAGATAATATTCGATTTGTCAAATATTCAGTTGCAAATTGGACTGGAAACTTCTTTATTCTCTTTATTAAGTCTATGGATTTGATGAAAATCTCGCTATGATAAGTCGTTCTTTTGTACAGTTTCATATATGCATATAAAGAAACATTATGAGGATTTTAGTCTTTAGCTAAAATAAATTGTTTTTCTCTATTTGAAACAAAAAGTTATATTCTTTAAGCTCGTAAGCGTTTTAGTAAGCATTATAGTATGACACTGAACTGCATCTGACGATGAGTATCCAGTTCAGGAGCTCCGGCATTACTCCCAGTTTCACTCAGACCCGGAGTTTTAATACCCGTTAGAGTCCAAAAAATGGATCAAATATATCCCATTGATATTTATTAGTATTGAATAGAAATACGTGAAACCACACAGCACTGCAAATTATTTGTATTAAAAAGAAATACTTGATTCCATATAACTGTGCAAAAATGATTATTTTGGACAAATTACGATTTTTAAAAAAGAATACTTGCAATGAAATATTGAAAATATAAATGATTAGGATTAAACCTTTTGCAGATAAATCAAATTTAAGAATTTAAGAACCCATAAGGAGTTTATTTGCCATTAAACAAATAAAACTAACTAATCTTTGCAAATGAATTAAATTTCGATCTTAAATGACTCATAAAGGGCTTATATGTCATTAAACAGAAAAACCAGACCAAATCCAAGCATTAGAAAATGATATCAGCCAACATTTAAAGTTCGATTATTACCATTTCCGTACACCACCCAACACTGCGCTCACTATCTTTTATTATCCATTTACTTATTTCTAACACACACACACACACACACACACATATATTTAGAGAGAGAGAGAGAGAGAGAGAGAAAGAGAGAGAGAGAGAGAGATGTAGTATAGTGTGTGTACGCGCATGTACCATCATCATGACAGTATGGCCCCTGGAACGAAAATTTTGAATAGGACTTCTCCATCAGCAGCAGAACTACCAGTAACGGAAGGAGTTCGTGTTTTGCTTGTTTGTTCGTGTGCTTGTTTGTATGGGTATGTGTGTGTGTCCTGGAGAACAATCGATTATTAAAACAACACTAAGTTCATGCCATAGCCTTCTCTCCTCTGGTATCATGGTGCGCTTGAGTTCAGTTTAAGAGATTGCCTTGGATAACTTCTAGCACCATGTTAATCTGTCAACATCCTCCCTCTCTAATTTGTGATAATGGATTTAAGAGGTATATATATATATATATATATATATATATACAAGGTAGCTTTAAGTTTCACTTAAATTTTAGATTTGCCGCACACCTCTGTCTTTTGAATTGATCTCACCCGCACAGAAATTAAGACAGAAATCCGGGTCGAATGAATGTGCAGATCGTCAAAAGGAATTCAAGCTTCTGTGGTTATTATTACTGCGCGACGCCAACCAACGCTTCAATACCCATCGTCAAATTCGTTTAAAAACAAATACGTCAGAAAAAAGTCAATACGCAGCATTTTTTGAATGGTTTAAGACAATAAAATTAAACGGGTGCCCATGGTGTAATGGTTATCGTCGTAGGAAATGGACACGGCGACACTAGTTCATATCCTGGACGAGACTGATTTCATTTCACATAGCACTAATACCCTTGGGAAAGGTATGAATCCAATTATTCTCCCTCCAGCTGTGGGTAAATAGTAGGACAGACTGAATTCTTCAGCCTTGGTGAGGCAACTAGTCTAGGAGAAGGAATACTCTGAATTCAAACCTGTTAAACTCCGCTTGAAAATTGACCTTGTGTCATATTCTGCCCGAGCGGAGGGGTTGGGTAAATAGGATAAAATTAAATGGGTAAATCCTGTGGTAAGAAGAAATTGATCGAAGTCGCAGTCAAAAGTGCTCGAGACTCTAAAGGTTTGGACAATTTCTATAATCATTGCTTTCCCTTGTTTGGAAACGAGAAAAAAATTTTAAATTCTTACATTCCTCTTGGTTTTCTTTTACCAACCATATATATTCGCGGTTCCGCTGAAAGGTTCATGGGCTGACCAAGATACTCTTTGGAATGTGACCAAATAAGAATTATTTTGCAATATTCCCCCTTGTAATCCACACACTTCTTCCATTGGTGTTGCTGAGCTTGGATTCCATTCGTCAAAAGATTCAACAGCAGACATGACGTCATCATATGAACTTTTAAGTCTATGATCTTTTCAGTCACCCCACAGGTATATAAGTGTGTGTGTGTGTGTGTGTGTGTGTGTGCTATATCCACCATTCATATATCATGAATTCGACACCAAACGGTAACTGTCTGTCAGATTTTTGAAAATCTGGAATCACACCTTTTTTGCCATTATTCCTATGTCTACTCTGACCTGGAGTGGTAGTACCAGTTAGGGTCATGTACATGGGTCAAACAGATCCGTTTGACACTTATTCATATGAAATCGGAATGCTTGAAATCATATAACTATATACAAATTACACTATAGAAGAATATTTTCAATTTTTCTTGTTCCCGGGCTGAAGTGCTATTTCTTAATTACTTCTACCTAAAGTAAATAGTATTCTTTTCTGGATTTATTTTTCTGAAATAGGTAATGAAATTTACGAATCCACCAATTTTACAGAACATTCCTAGTAGATTCAGTTAGGTTTCTTTGTTTAATGGCATATCAACTCTTTTTAGGCAATTTAATGCCAAAGCTATTCTCCTTGAAGAACAGTAGTGGTACTATTTAACCCATAGCTGGGAGGATAACGGGGTTCATGCCTTTCCCGAGGGTATTTACCCCAAAGTGAACGTAATAGCGTGACTGGAGTACGAACTCGCGTACTACGATTCCGCAGTCCATCGCTTTAACCATTACACCACGAGGACACCCAACACCCTTGTAGAAGAACAGTAGTGGTACCATTTAACCCATAGCTGGGAGGATAACGGGGTTCATGCCTTTCCCGAGGGTATTTGCCCCAAAGTGAACGTAATAGCGCGACTAGAGTACGAACTCGCTTACTACGATTCCACAGTCCATCGCTTTAACCATTACACCACGAGGACACCCCCAGTAGATTCAGTGCTGATCAGCAAATTGAGAAATTTTTAGAACTTTCCAAAAATGTTTGTTCATTCTTGTAAAACTATTATATAAAATTCATGCAAAGTTTTATTCATTTTTTTTTATTCAGGCATTTCTTAAATGAAACCAAACCAAACCAAACCAAACCAAACCAAACCAAACCTAATTAATTCTTTTAAATTTAACTTTATTCTTTTATATCTATATCACGTTAAGAATTTTTAACAAACTATGTGATATCCATTGTTCATCTAAATTGAAAAATAACTTTTGTTGCATTTATTTCCTGTCAAAGAAAAATAATCATCTCTGAAACTATTCAACCCCCCAAAATTTAGAAATGTGAAATATCTATCTTAGTTTGTGCACGACTATCTATCTATCTTAGAACTATGAAATATGTTTTCCAAAATTGATATCTAATTTGTCGACACATTACTAATTCATTTTTCTTTTTTTATCCTTTGTAGCTCAACACCACAACTATATTAATACAACCGTTATCTCACGACGTCCATGTGTCGAATTACCTGACTCACTTCCGTTACAATTTATAGTCAAATGCGCATGGCGTGTTCCGACTTCCGCTAGTAAACTTATCTCAAACAGATTTAAACCGGGCATAAAACCATAAAGACACACAGAAGACGGACAGCTATTTTTTTTTCTTTTTACTCTTTTATACACTTAATCTTTTATGACTTTCAGCAATTACTATTTTTTTATATTAAAATTTTGTATTAATCAATATATATATATATATATATATATATATATATATATATATATATATATATATACAGACGGACAGACGTAAGACAAACCGTGTTCTTTAACTACCGAGGCGGTTTCGACAAACAAGATTTTAACTCTTTATAATAGACGTTTAAACTCTCTTAAAACATCTGTGAAATATAATATAATTGACAAATCCTTGTTGGAATATCTGTCTGCGTATCTATGTTATTGCATTTTTTTTTCATTTGTAATTAAACCAGACTCTTTCTTTGCTTGTTCATTTTAAAGTACTTGAAATAGGACTAACATTTGTCCGAGGTTAAAATAAATAGGACTAACATTTGTCCGAGGTTAGAATAAATAGAACTCAGATGCAGACTACACAAAACGTGGACCGTCAGAAATTGCAGCGAATGTAAACATGTAAACGAAAGTTGCGAGGTGCTAGTCAGATTGCCGCTCAAAACGAAGAGTTTTCTCTTGTCTATTACGACATTGTATTTTTTCTTACCTTTTCTATTATCTTATTTTCATTAACTACTGCAGGAAAAAATGAATCATGTCCGAGCCACATAAAGAAGGTTGTTTCGTTGGTTGGTTGGATTTTATGGCATATCAAACCTTGAAAATATATATATATATAGTACAATTAGTAGGAAATTCAAACCGGGTTTGAGTTTCCTTCTTATTGCTCTATATACGCTCTGTATGTGAGTTTTGTTATATATACCTGGAAGGAAAAAGATGTTGCAATAGCCATACATCGAGCACTCACATAGATTTATATAATATTCCTCATATATTCTATACAACTGTGAGTTAAATAGTACCCCTATTATTCTTCTAAAAGGATGGCTTTGGTAGTAAATAATCCACGAACGTTGATATGCCATTAAACAAAGAAACCGAAACCAGAAACATAGAGAACTTAACCCACAAATGATAGTCTGTTTTCCTAACTTGTTAACCCTTACACGTTATGGAATTCCAAATTTTATTTCTACCAGTTATTTTTTATAGCGACTCACTCGTTTTGAAATAAAGGAACAGTGCACATAGGAAACAAGACGTAAATAATAAGTTCCCGATGAGACTCGAACTCACACTTCCTTTTGCTTCGGGGAAGCCTGATTCTTTGGTTTCTTTGTTTAATGGCATATCCACCTTTGTAGGTTATTTAATGCCAAAGCCATTCTCCTAGAAGAACAATAGTGGTACTATCTAACCCATAGCTCGGGGGATAAGGGGCTTCATACCTTTCCCAAGGGTATTTGTCCGAAAGTGAACGTAATAGCGCGACTGGAGTACGAACTCGCTTATTACGATTCTGCAGTCCATCACGTTAACCATTACACCACGAGAACCCCCCCACCTGATTCTTTATATCAACGACTTTAGCATCTAAGTTACAAGAACAATGATATCATAGAAGTCCAAATAATACTTATAAGGCTACTCAATCGACCCTTCTTGGATTTGTCGACACTATACTGTTATTGTTTCCCAGATCATCAAAGTGTTCCGACTGCATCATCATTCTTTGTAAGTCCTCTAGATGACACCCAGTGCCATACATAGCTGATGGATATAATTTTTTGCTGGTCGGTTAGTAATAGTAAGTCCATAGGAGAACGTCACTTATGAGTTCGTCCTTACTTCTCCGGTTTAGCCCTGCCTTGCTCGTCTTACTTGGATGGTTGGGGAGATGGGAGGTAAGTGACCGTACAGATGTAACTGAACACTTACTGTTTTTTTAAGGTGTTGATTTGTTCAAAACGGCACGCAGCATACAAGTGTAGTTCCCATCTAGCTTTTCATCAGAGTACAAGTGGTACAACTATATAGTAGTACTGACACGGCTACTGCTCTGAAGAATAGCTGTTTTATTTTATCAGAGATCAGATTTCCACGTAGTCCAGAAATATTTAATTGCAGTTAGATAAATAGTAATAAGAAATAAAAAGATGAAGGACGATTCTAGTCAGAATTATAAATAATAGTGATTGACAGATCTTCATCAAAAACGAATAAATAAAACTATACTATTAAAATCATTTTTAAACTAGCCATAGTCCACCCGTTCACTCAAATAAACAATTTCAAGTACTCCTATGTATCATTAATAATTCAATTTAACATTAGTCATTTATTTGCACACCGTTAAATGGTTTCAAGTATAGTAAATGATTAAATAGCTTTATTTGATCCATTTGGTGGGACCCTCACAGGTACTACTATTCCGGGTCGGAGTAGATATGGGAGTAATGACAGTGAAAGAGTACCCCACATTCCCCAAAGGTCAAGGGCTGGAGCCTCACCATCAGGTGATTTAGTGTCTTATCCTGGACACTTGTTGAGCAGGGTGGGGTGTCTTACTCCTTTGCAGAGATAAATGCAGTTGGCATATTCTACAGCTTCAACCGACTGAGCTGGGAAAATGTTTGTGCATTCTTGCGAATACTTCTTGGATGTATATTATGTACGTATTAAATGTTCCTATATATATATATATATATGTGTGTGTGTGTGTGTGTGTGTGTGTGTGTGTGTGTGCACTTATCTTGTCTTTTCTTCCATTTATTCAGCATTACAAGCTAAGCCCAGACCCGAAAGAATATTTAATCATATTTAATTTTAAAACATGTACAGATTATGTTTGTTTTTGCTTGTGTTTTATAGAATATCAACCTTTGTAGGTTAGTTAATGCCAAATCCATTTTTATACACATAAACAGTTATCTTTCCGACAATTCAATTTAGCATAAGTACACAATTTAATTGTCAAAAAACATTTCCAATTCAAACAATTCAGTTTAGAATAAGTATAGTTTTTGTTTACACACAGTTAAATGTCAAAACAGTTCTATTTCAAATAATTCAGTTTAGCATAAGTAAAGTTTCAATGTAAAAATAATCCTATTTCAAACAATTCAGTTTAGAATTCAAAAACAGTTCCATTTCAAACAATTCAATTTTGCATAAGTACGCAGTTTGGATGTCAAAACAGTCCTATTTCAAACAACTCGGTTTAGTTCAAACAATTCAGTTTAGTCTAAGTACAGTTTCGATGTCAAAAACTGTTCTATCTTAAGCAATTCAGTTTTGCATAAATACGCAGTTTTAATGCAAAAACACAACCAACACAGTTTAGTTCTATTTGACCCATGGATAGGACCCTATCAGATGCTACCACTCCGGGCCAGAGTGGACCTGGGACCGATGGGAGGGTACTCCGCATTCCCCAAAGCTCCAGCAATACTTGGGACTCAGCATCAGATTGTTTAGTATCGTATCCAGGACACTGGTTGGTGGGGGTGGTCTTACCCCTTTGCAGGGAAGCAGTTGGTGTATTCTGCAGCTTCAGCTGACTGGACAAAGAGATTATGTTTATTAGATAATCTATGACATAATACCTGAAATATTTTGAAAAAAGGCAATGGAATTTTCTATTTTTATCAAGTTTTTATAAGAATGTTCAAAACAATTGGATCAATTTTTGTTCGGTTTCAGTTTCTTTGTTTAATGGCATATCAACCTTTGGGACAAATTGCAGAATTCAATAACTTTGTTTTTATCGAACGTAAGACGACACTCTTTATATAACATTCTTCTCCAAACTTCTTTTTAAATATGTAAATTTTAAGAATAATTTTTTTTGGTCTATGCGTGACAATTTTGTGGACATACCTACTGTACTGCCCTCAAATAAGTTCATGTCTCACAATTTTTACTAATCTCTACAACATTGAAACTGTAACAAAAAATATGAATATATATCAGTCTAAAAATAAGTACGCACCAATTCGAAATTTTATTTAGTTTTATTTAGTTAGATATTTTTTCTTGTTTACAGAATGTCGAGCTATAAAGTTTGGTAAAAATAATATCTAATGATATTGGTTTTGATTGCATAATGTTTGACTAGAAATAATCAAATCCTTGTATATTTTGTTTAGGAGAAAATTAACTTTTTATTCTAAAATATTGTCCTGGTATACTGTTGTGATCTTCAGATAAGACCGGTGGAAGAACAACTCAAACAACGGGTGATAGGTGAACGTAATTGTATTAGCAGAAAAAGGAAATCATACAAAAGAAGTACTAGCTGTTTTCGGCTTGCAGTCTGTCTGTCAAATGTCTCGTAAGAAACGAGAAGTTGTCTTCCCCGAGCTAGCTTAGGTTGGACGAGTCCATCTTTGGGGTATGGTAGGATATGTCCCCATAACATATACTTATTTCTGGGCGTAATTGTAATAAAATTTCTTGATCATACCTGTTAAAATCAATTAATATAAGAACGCAAAATAAATGAAAATAGATAACTAATATTTTACTTTAACTCAAGTTTACAGATGAAAATACGATCAGATTTCAATATATAAGGTAGAAACGATTGACTGGTTGCCAAAAAAAATTGGATTTTTGCGACGATTTCTATAAATGTAAAATACGTCTAGTCGGCGGTGCTTAGAAGACATTGACTGTAAACCCCTAGCAAATTGGTAAGAACCCCTCCTCATTGGCAAAAAAGAGATATTCTAGGTATAAGACAACAGCATCTGATGGTGAGTTTCCAGTTCCGGAGATCTGGGTAATGTGAGGTACCCCTTCATTAACATTACTCCCAGGTCCACTCTGCCAGGTCCCATCTATGTTTATAAATTACCCGTTTTCAATAGGACCGCGTGCAAAAGATAAACTCTTAAGAAACAGCAGCATAAAATTGTAAATATCAACGCGATTTCCAAACCACTAGGCATAGAATAACTCTTGGCCAATATGAATACAAAACTCATGATGATCGACTAGGACTCCGATAATGACTTACAGTTAAGTCACGCTGAAAGGTCTGTTTTCTATCAGACCATGAAATTAAGCAGCGATGAGCCTGTTCAGTTCTTAAATAGGTGGCCATTTATTACGTAGACACTGTAAGCAACCTGAAACCTGAATGCCGTATTGAATAAAACAAATTAAAACAAAACAACTTTGACCCTGATAGTAGTTAGTATTATTGTAATAAAATTATTGATAGTAATTAATTATATTGGCCAATTATTCTATTCGTAGTGATAAATTGTGAGTTAACTAAAAACTTTGAAATGAACTGTAGGTCGCATTGAAAGGTCGTATGTGTTCACACGCAACGATAAGATGTCAGCTCAAGTCAAAATAAAGAGTAGTTTTGAAATCCGCAGCAGTCAGGATGTTTAAAATAAGCATTATTGAATGCAATAACAGCTAATTTAGATGACGTTTTTATGGAAAGTTTTAATGACACGTATTCTTATCGTCATTAGTTAATAAGATAATTAATAATATATAAGCAGTCAGTTAAATCGGAGTTAGTTGAGTTCAGATTGTCGGAAGCAGAGGATCGCAGTTGATCGGACAGGTCCGGGTTGAGAGACGGGCGGTCCCGTTGGGAGGAAGGTGACGGCTGGTCGGAAAGAAAAAATAGAAGTCGGTGTTTTGATCGTTTATCTCTCTCGTGTAAAGTTATCTGGGTTTCTCATGACTCATTCTTTCAATCTACCTTTCTGTCATTTTGGTGACGACTGCTATGAAATGTTGCACTCAGAAAATAAACTTTCGTATTCGAAACAAGTGTTCGTCTTGTATTTTGTATAATGTAACACCAATTGATATTGAAGATGGTGCCATGTCGGTAAGGTAACGTCATATTATTATTTTATACCCTGTGAGTTTCTCACATCAATTTCAACTGGTGGTTTCTCACTGGATCCTGTATGTCAGTAAGTCTCCCCCGGTCTCCAGCTGATCTGAACACTGATGCTACCAATATAGTCTCGATTCTTCCACTGATTTCCTTTAGTCTTCTTTCCAAGCCCTTTGAGACCGTTCCAAGAACTCCAGCTACAATTGGTATCTCTGTTCGTTATGTTCTACAGCTTTTTCAAAACAAATTTTTGTTTATCTTTACACTATGATCGATTTGTGCTTTTACTATTTTGAGAGCTTTTTCTTTACATATAAATTACCGAATATTTCCTGTTAAGAGGTACAAAACATGTATTTATGTTGTTGTTATGTTGTCATGCATGGTGCATTACGGCGACGAGACAGAATAATTCTGGTCCAGTAAGATGGGGGTGTAGAATACACTCACTGCATCTCTGTATAGAGGTAAGACTCCCAACGAATGCCCAAGATATGACCCTAAACAATCTGGTGGTTAGGTTCCAGTAATGCTGGAGCTTTGGGAAACATGGAGCACTCCTTCATTGTCATCGCCCCCAGGTCCACTCTGGCCCGGAGTGGTAGCACCTGATAGGGTTCTATCTATGGGCCCAATATTTGACATTTAAACTGTGTACTTATGCTAAACCGAATTGCTTGAAATAGAAAAAAATGGATTTGGCATTAAATAACCTACAATGGTTGATATGCCATAAAACCATATCAAACCAAACCAAACCTGAATTTGTGCAAACAAATGACTGGTGTTAAATTGTTACTGTTACATAGAAATACTTGAAACCATTTAATTGTGTAAAAAATGAGCTCAGGTTCTTTTTAAGATTTTATCAACAAAATGTGTTTACTAATCATATATATTTAATAGTTATGTATCAACAGGATTTGTTATTGAATAACCGACAAAAGTTGATATGCCATAAAACCTAACCAACCAACCAATCAACCAACTGAATAATTCATATTTGAATGCATATATTAAAAATGTATTGCTATTACACAGCTAAACCTGTTTATTTTAGTCTGTTAATATCTATTTATATCTGTCAACACACACATACGCACACACATGCACACACACACACACACACACACACACACACTTACATTCATGTACGTATGCACATACGTATGTTTATAGGGGAATTCATGCTTTTCTCAAGGGCATTAGTGCAAAGTGAATTTGTCTGATGCAATTTTACACATGACTAAACATTATGACACCAGCAGCTATGCATGCCTAATAATAGGACAGTCTACTTTATTTAGTCTTTGTAGCCAACCATTATAGGAGAAAGACAACGCTGAATGCAAAACTAGGAATCAACAACCCGATGAATTTAGTTTGCTCAGGTCTGTTAATTAATTTTCTTGAAATATTAGTGCTTGTGTCTAAATAACAATACAGAAAGATTATATGTATTGATACATGTGTGTGTGTGTGTGTGTGTGTGTGTGTGTGTGTGTGTGTGTGTGTGTGTGTGTGTGTGTGTGTGTGAGAATGTCTGCTACACAATGTGTCTGTGAGAGTGTGTTTTACTGTTTTTATATATGTGTATGTGCGTGTGTATGTGTGTCTATGTATGAATATCTGTCTGACAATGTGTCTGTAAGAGCCTGTTTTAAAGGTAATATATATATATATATATATATATATATATATATATATATATATATATATGCGTGTGAATGTATGCGTGTGCATGTTTGAATGTCTGTCTGACTATATGTGTAAGAGCGCGTTTTAAAGTTTATATATATGTGTGTGTACGTGTCTGACCATGCGTCTATGGCAGCGTATTTTTATATACATATATATATGTGTGTGTATATATATAATTTGATTATAGCAGTGAAGAAGTTTGTAGGACAGGCCTTATTTTTTGAAAGTGTTGAGATAAATGCTTACCACAGACCATTTCATGTTTTGGAGTTTGACTTTTTCGTATGTGTTTTTAATATACTATACACATAAAAAAAATCATCAAATTAACCATAAATAAAATTATCTACATTTATAATAAATTATATTCATTATATATACTATAATTAATAATTAATTCCAATTCATATATATATATATATATATATATATATATATACTAGCAGTCAAAAGTATTTGGCAACCCTCAAAAATTTTTAATTCTCATCCTAAAAGAGTTATTTTTAATGAAAAAATTAAGCACTACAATGTTTCTATTCATTATATACTAAATACTAATCTTCCTAAACCACACTAAATTCAAATTAAACAAAAAAAAAAATTCTCAAACTTTTGATTCATCAAAATGACCGCCAATGGCCGCTATTACTGTTTTATAGATTCTAGGTATTTTTTCCACCAAAGACTGGTAATAGACTGAAGATAGTTTTGCCGAGGTTTCTTTCAAGAGTTGCCTTAGATGAGACACACTTGTGAGTTGTTTAGCTTTGACTTCTCGGTTTAGTTCATCCCACATCGATTCAATGGGATTTAAATCCACCGATTGCGCCGACCAAGATATCAGTTGAAGGTCGTGCTGTTCCACTTTGTTTTTAATGTACCTTTGGCTGAGTTTACTAGTATACTTTGGATTATTATCTAGCATGAATACAAATCCTTGACCCACAAACTGCGTTCTTGATAGGATTGCGTGATGCTGCAGATGCCCGTGATAGCCGGCCTGATTCAATTTGCCCTTCCCCTGGGGCAAATCTCCGACTTTGCAATTGGCAAAAGCCCCCCCCCATATAAAAGAGCCTTCTCCATACTTTACGGTTGATGTGATACAGGGAGTTGCAGCTCTTTTACTAACTCTTTACTACACATAGACCCTACTATTTGAGCCAAAGATTTAAAACTTCGATTCGTCAATCCTAAGGACTTTATTCTACTGCTTTATTGGCTTGTCTTTGTGTGCCCACAAGAGCCTTTTGACATTGTTTTGCTTCCACAACAGTGGTTTCTTGACAGCAATTCTGCCATATAAGCCAACTTCACTAATTTTTCTCCTCACGGTGGATGCTGACACATTTTTTCACGACATTGGTTCAGTTGTGCAGTGATATTTAGTGCAGTCAGCCTTATGCCGCGCAAGCTGGTGACTCTGATGAAATTGGCCTCTGCTCATATTGTTGATTTTGGTCTACCAGCCCTACTTTTGGTTCCGTTTCCTGATGTCTCCAAACAGTAAAATCCACTTTAGTTCTGGTAATTTTTATCTTTAGTACCAAAGAAGAAAAACACATTCAATTTTTAAAAGATATCTGGTTATACTAAGGTCAAAATTACTGAGGAAGACTTGTATTTAGTACAATAAATAAAAACATTTAGGTGCTTGACTTGTTTCATTAAAAATAACACTTTTTGGATGAAAGACAAAAAAATTGAGGGCGACTAAATACTTTTGACTTATAGTATATATATATATATATATATATATACACACACACACACTATATATATATATATATATAGTGTGTGTGTGTGTGTGTGTGTGTGTGTGTGTGTGTGTGTGTGTGTGTGTGTGTGTGTGTGTGTGTGTGTGTGTGTGCATTTACGTAGCAGATTTTTATTAGATTTTTCTTGTTCCACAGCCTCGGTGATTCACAGTCACGTGATCCTGAATTGTCAATTCCTCAAATTCAAACCAGTACCAACGAACTGCGTGTTCAAACATGACTTCATCAACTGCAAACGATGTAAGCTTTCATTCAAAAGATTCATCGATCCCATAAGATATCTTATAATCTACGGCGTGATCGTACAGACATCCTCGACAATGACCAACAAAGGTCGAAAGTGAAAGTACTCGGGTTGTAACATCAGTGATTTCGGACACTTATAATCCAGCCTTCATCCTCATTTACGACATCTCACTTACTAACAAGAAAAGGTTGATAAAAAAATCAACTTCAAAGACTTGTCTACCATCTTTCAAAAATATGCCTACAATCAACATGTATATATATATATATATATACGGAGAGAGAGAGAGAGAGAGAGAGAGAGAGAGAGAGGCACCCCGGATGTAATGGTCATCGTAGTAAAAAATGGACACGATGACCCAAGTTCAAAGCTGGACAATACTGTTTGCATTTTTCAGCACTAATATCCTTGGGAAAGGTATGCATCCGACTATTCTTTCCTCATTTTGGGATGAATAGTCGGATAGACTGTGCTCTTTAACCTTGTTAAGGTAACCGGTCTAGGAGAAGGGAAAACTCTGAATTCAAACCTGTAAAGCTCCACTTAAAAATGACCTTGTGTCACATTCTGCTCGTGTGTAAGGGTTAGGTATATATATATATATATATATATATAATTTTGTATAGTCGTAATACAAATACAAGCGGAAACATAATCAAAGATGATTTACGACTTCAATGAACGAACGAACCACTTCTTTATAGAAATATATCTCTCATTTTATTCTCCAAAAGGGCCCACAGTTAGTTGTTAGTTGAGAGATAGAGGGAGAGACATATACCCAGAGAGAGGACTTCTTCCCATATCTTCTTCCGGGAGCCAGGGGGCGCCAACTCTCGACTGCGATTCTCTGCACTCTGTCCAAATCTGACGGCGTGGTTCTCATCACGTGGTCTCCTTCCGGTTACACACCTGTTCGACTTGAGTGCCGTGATCGTGCTGTCCTGTTAACTAATCACAACGTGACAGCATGTCAAAGCACACGGGGCTACTAGGAACGAACCGAAAATCCATGGTATATGTTATATAACAATAAGAGGACAACTTAAAACTTATTTGGCCAACCAAAACAGAGATCATCTTTTTTTGTTTTTGTTTTGTATTCTTATTGTACTTTCTTTAGAAGGGTAAAAAAAAACCTCGAGAAACAAAGTGCATTAAAATGTGGGATGAATATGTGAAATAGTTTGTTCGTATCATTGCTCTAACTAACAATATTTTAAAATCTTTTCTTGTTGTTGTTCCTTCTTATTCAAGTTATAATCTTTTCAATACACCTTCTCATGGGGCAGTAAGCACTGTTTTATATCTTACTAATTACAAGTAACTATTCTCAACGCAAACAACACTATCTAACATAGATTTTGTTCCAGGTTAGTATGTTTCATTTCTTAATTGCTTATGTTGTGAAACTACAGAAAATGGCAATTATTTCCTCAAAACATCAATTTTGGGTTGTAGATAACTTATTTTCAGTGTAAAAACGAACAAATTTGCACAAGATCTGAATCAAAACACATGATTAAAAAATTTACACGTATTTGTATCAAAGTTATGTGAAAATGAACAAAAATATTTAATTGTCTAAAAAAATTCCTCTATTAGCTCCCCAACACTAAATCTACTTGGAATGTTCTGGAAAATTAGTGAATTTGAAAATTTCATTACCCAAGTCAGAAAAACAAAACCTGAAAAGAATATGTCTTTTCTATTTACTTAAGCAATAAGGAAATAACTCTTCAGTCCAGGAACAACAATAAAAAAGATTTTAAAATATTGTTAGCGTGATTTGCATAGTTAATAGGGTTTCAATTTTTCTTTTGGTTTGGTATCTTTGTTTCATGACATATCTACCTTCGTGGGTTATTAACTGCCAAAGTCATTCTTGTAGAACAATAGTGGTACTATTTAACCTAAAGCTAATATATATGTATATATGTGTTTAGTTTGGTTAGTTTGACATATTAACCTTTATGGGTTATTTAATACAAACACATAGAAGAAAAATAGCGGTACTATTTAGCCCATAGCTTTGTGGGGATAAGGAGAATCATACATAAAGTAAAGTTGGCGACCGTAGTCGAGGGCGACCCGAAGGTTCCTTTTTCAATAGCTACGACACCGAGGTATAGGGAAGGGCACTACTCTTTTCCTCGGATTGCTTTCTTTTACCCTTGATACGTACCTTATAATGCTGAGTGTTAATCAAGGAGATATCAAATACCATTTTTGAGTCTTTGGTATTACTCGACCTGGCAGTGAACCCCCGTCTCCCGGGCCATTGGCGAATACTCTACCCAATTGGCTAAACCAAAAGTATTACCCAAAAAGTGAACATAATAGCACGACTGGAATTCAAACTCGCTTACTATGATGTCACAGTCCAGCACCTTAGCCACTACATCATAGAGACTTCCCCTTTTAATTCTTCCTATCTTATATTGATAATTTTCAAACAGATCTATATGATCTATACATAGGAACCTAACAAGTCTTACCAGTCCAGGCCAGAGTGGGGCTGTAGAATACACCGACTGCTTCTCTGCAGAGGGGTAAGAACCCCCCAACGAGTGTCCTGGATATGACACAAAACAATCTGGTCGTGAGTTTCCGAGAATGCAGAGTACCTCTTCATTGCTATCGCTCCCAGGTCCACTTTGGCCAAGAGTGGTAGCACCTGATATGGCCCTATCTATGGGTTAAATAGAACTAACAGCATACTTATGCTAAACAGAATTGTTTGAGTAAACTGAACCGCTTGAAATAGAAATATTTTTGACAATTAAACCGTACTTACATTTAAACAGCGTGCTTATGCTTAACTGAATTGTTTGAAATAGAACTGTTTCTCGACATTAAAACTGTATTTACACTTAACTGAATTATTACATTTAACTGCTTGAATAGTTTAAAATAGAAATGTTTCTGACACTTAAACTGTGTACTTATGCTAAACTGAATTGTTTTAAATAGAACAGATTATTTACATAAAAATGGATTTGGCATTAAATAACCTACAAAGGTTGATATGCGATAAAACCCAACAAACCAAACCATCGAAGTAATGACAACAAATGGATGAGTCCACACTCCTCAAAACTATGGAACTTGAGCTTCACCACTGGAAGCTGTTCGGGTCTCAAACAGGACAAATTCACAGCACTCTTGTAACTAGGATAATTTAAATTTTGACTCACCCAACAATATATTTAGTGATATATTCAATACTTTTTACTTCCCTACTGTAGGACACCTCCCGGTAGTATAATGGTCGACAAGCTAATCTGGTAAAACTAAGGTAATTTAAATTTTGACTAACCCAACAATATATTTACAGATAGAGTCTATACTTTTTACTTCCCTACTGTTGGGCACCTCCGGGAGTTTAATGGTCGGTAAGCTAATCTGGTAAAACATTATTTGTGAGTTCGCATCTCCTTGGGAGCTCCATACATCCGACTTTGTGCCATAACTAAGCAAAGCTTAATAAATAACCATTTCCCAACTTTACCTGATTATTGTTCTCTCATGAACGTTGATTAATACTTGGATATCAATATATATATATTGTATAGTCGGTGAGCGATTCGTCTCAATTTGGTCAAAGAAAAACTTGACGTTGTATTTGGAAAATAATCTTTTCTGTTTTATTTTACATGAATTATCATCTGGCATAAAGATTAGCGCGAAAACCGGGAAAATGTAGGATATACGTTTTATTTCAACGGCGTCGGGAGAGCAAAAGAGATTTTTTTCATTCACACTCTGTCGTCACCTCGAGTTTATTTAGTGTTTCACGTGTGTATGTCACCGCATACAATTATTTTTGACCACTGATAATTCACATAGTCTCATAGTGTTGGAGTACTGTTTATTCTTGAAGGAACCTTTATGGTTATTGAATCTTTCCTTTCACGGTCACTCAGTCATGTTCTTCCATAATAATACGTGACTTTACACCACTTTGTAAAAGGAGGGTGTTCTCGTGGCGTAATGGCATTAAGCAACCCATCAAAGAAAGAAATCAAAGAAGTTATCCCCCCTATTGATAAATCGTTCTCATCCTTTGTTCTGAAATGTGTCTGGGAGTAATTTTTTGTGATATTTTGTGGGTGTCCCAGAAGATCTCTACTATTGTCTGAAATTGATGCGGTTTCGAGGTGGATTTCAGCTTTGGGAACACAAAACGCCTACAGGGGCAAAATCCGTAGAGTAGATCGGTTGGTGGGGAATTTCGTGTTTTACTAAAACTTTATAGACAAGGAGTAAGATATGGGCTGTTGTCTGGCATAATTCAATGTTTTCTTGTTTACTTTGTTTAATGGCATATCAACCGATATGGGTTATTTAATGACATCCAGGTAAAACAATAGAGATACTATTTAACCCATAATTGGTGAGGTAAGGTGGTCCAATATCATTGGGTATTCGTTCGAAAGTGAACGTAATAGGGCGATGTAATTCATACTAGTTTACTTTGAGGCGACAGTCCAGCACTTTAGTCATTACGCCATCGGAAATTCCTTCTCTTTTCTTTCTTTTTTCTTTTTTTTTTTTTTTCTGCTTCAGGTTTCTTCATTCATATTGCATTTCTCAAATACCTCCTGACCTCCTCGTAAAATTCCTTGTGTAATGTAGTAGTCGTATTCCATCTTCAGTGAATCTCATGCCCTGCTGTGTGACCAACAACAAACGGTCAATGACATGAAGTCTCGATGTAGATGCGAGGAAAGGTCAAATAGGAGAAATGGGGATTTTTGAAAAGGTTCAATTAGTAACCTGTAGAGCGACAAGGAATGACTAAAATTTCGGGGCTAACCTTCGATATATAAAATAATAGGATTCTTCTAACGTCGACCCGAGAATACCCCTTCACGTCCCCCTGTTTTTTGAGACCGGTTCAATCAAAAGAGTGGTATTCTTTCTGTGACCACGTGTCAAATTGTTTTATAGACTCATCGTCATCTCTTCATCTCGTCTTTTTTTCACACCAATTTTCCTCGAGACCCTGCAAACGCGACGACAGTCATTAACTATCTGATCAAGTGCAACAGACTAATAATGAACAATATCCTTCCAATAAATCGACAAATTCTGTATTTCATTGCTTTATCGTTATGGCTCAGAATACTCTGATTGTATCCTCTCAAGAGGGGGGAACTTCTCCACCACTACCCAAAAAAAGAGGTGTCCTGGGTTTGATACTAGACGAAATCTAGTGGTGAGGCTTCAGTTCTGGAGCTCTGAAGAGTGTAGAGTTCTCCTTCATTGCCATTACTTCCAAGTCCACTCTGACCTGGAGTGGTAGCACCTCTTAGGGTCCGATCTATGAGTCCAACAGTTCTGTTTGCAGGTTATCTGAGGTAGGAATAATCAACGTATAATCATGTAGAAAAACTTTTAAGAAACAACAGCACAAAAAAATGTAAATATAAACGTATAATGTAAGTAATTCGCAAACCTTTTGGCATAAAAAAACCCGGACTGGTTGACATGCCGTTAAAATCAATATTTGAAATTTCAAACAAACTTACGATCCTTCTTTCGCTGCAATGATGATGTCCCTACCCACTGTGTCAATTGCTCAGTCGGCTGGGACTGCAGAATACCCCAACTGCATCTCTGAAGAGGGTTAAGACTCCCCCAATTAGTGTCCTGGATATGACACTAAGCAATCTAATGGTGAAGATCTAGTAAAGCTGGAGCTTTGGAGAACGTAGAGTATCGCTTTATTGCCATCGCTCCCAGGTCCGCTCTGGCTCGGAGTAGTACCACCTGATAGGGTCCTTTCTATGGGTCAAATAGAATTAAATTAGAATTGTGATAAACTGAATTGCTTGAAATAAAACTGTTTTTTGACATTGAAATTGTGTACTTAAGCTAAATTGAATCGTTTGAAATCATCATCCTCATCTCGTGCTGCTTGCACAGATTTCCCTAACTCTCTCTCTCTCTCTCTCTCTCTCTCTCTCTCTCTCTCTCTCTCGCCATCCGTCTCTATCATCCATCGCTTCCAGCGGGTCCTCCGGTCTACATTCTCTGTCAGCACAGAGCTGTTGTAGTTAAGTTCTAGCAGATCGTCTTAAACTTGCGTGTCTGTGTCAAGGGGTCCATCGGAGAACGTCGCTAATTTGGATGGTCTTCGAGGTGGGTGGTAGGTGGCCGTACAGCTACTGTTTTGTAGGATGTTGCTTCTAGGATTTTTTTAATATAGCTCGTAGCATACCTGTGCATTTGCCGTCATGCTTCTTCTCCGTGCGCTTAGTTAGCGTCCAAGAGATGCTTTCATACAGTAATATGGATACTACTGCTGATTGGAAAAAATTGCGTCTTGTTTTATCGGATCGGTCTGACTTCCATATGGCTGATAGCCTATCGATAGCTGTCCATGCCTTCGCTAGTCACGTATTAATGTCATTTTCGGCAGTCGAAACGCTGTTTCCTAGGTTGGTGAACGTGTCCACTATTTATATGTTTAAAAGTAGATTTGACATTAATAACCTACAATGGTTGATGTGCCATGGAACCCCAATTTCGAATACTTTTTTTTTTCGTTTCGACAAGAGAGCTGCACATTACTTGTTATGACATTTTTCAGCATTTCTTTAGCAAACACATGATTAATCAGATACACCTGACTGTGGATTGTATTCCTGAGTTTTGTAGGAAGTTAGCAGAGACAAAGACGATATTAATGATAAGAGAACTTTGCTTAATGCCATATTAACTTTGGTGGGTTATTTAATACCAAATCCACCATTGAAGAAGAACAACAAGGATACGATTCTACCCATAGCTGGGAGGGGAATGAGGGCGTTCAATACTTTTCCCAGAGTTATTATTCCGAAAATAAATATAATAGCGCGACTGGAGTTTGAACTCGTTTACTTCGAGATCAGGATCTAGCGCTTTAACCATTACGCTAATGAGACTTGCTCGACGGGATGATGACTTCAAATAAGGAAAAAAGAATTTAAAAAAAAAGTCAGATATGTTGTCACAGAAAAAATACCACTCACTTTATTACTGAGTTTTAACCGCCTTCGAGGTCAGTCTCAAATCAGGAAGACAAACTGCATTTTTGAGTCGATAAAGAAATTGGTAAATCATAGCTCACCCCACTATGGAATTGGGGGTGATCTCGTTAGTTCGGAAATTTCATTTGTTTTTTGTCCTCTATCGGTTAAATTACTTTTTGCGAAGTGCATCTTTTATATATATACCCATCCCCTCCGCACAGTCAGTTTTTTAAGCTGAGTTTAACAGGTTTGAATTCAGAGTTTTCCTTCTCCTAGACCAGTTGCCATACTAAAGTTAAAGATCCAGTCTGCTCTGCTATTTACCCATCGCTAAAAAGAGAATAGTTGGATTCCTAACTTTTCCAAGAATATTAGTGCTATGTGAAATCCAAACAGCCTCAATCAGGGTTTGAACTTGAGTCGTCGAGTCTCTATCCTACGACGATAACCATTACACATCCTCTTTTATATATATGACGAGGCGTTAGCTTGGTGAAGCTATCATTGCCACTTATCTAAAATCATTTGTACCACACAGGTGACAATTCAAAATATGGACGGTATTTCTGTCGAACCCTCTATATATACATGTCTGTGAGTTTAGGAACAGTGCATTCCGATGCAGATTAAAATGGAAGATTAAAATGACTTTGAAATATTTAATTACCAACAAGAGTATTTAATGTTGCTATATGGAATTCTTATCTGTCCGATAGCCATGTTAATAATACTGTTTGGTGGCACCACATGGACTCTATCAAAATGATTGCTAAAAAAGCTAGTTTGGGTTGACTCAAGGGTGCTGCATACTGTTTTAAACAGACCCTTTGAGTAGCACCCTAAAAACCAGGAACTGTACGGCCATTTATTCCTCATCTCGCAAACCATCCAACTAAGACGAGCAAGTCATACTGGGCATTGCTAGAGAAGCAAAGAGGAACTCATAAATGACGTTCTCCGATAGACTCCCACAAATGGACACACCAGAGTTGACCGACCAGCAAAAACTTATTCATCAGCTCCGTGCGGACGTTGGGTACCGTCTGGATTGCTTACCAGGAGTGATGACCGATTGGAAAGGATTGTGAGAGAGCGTAAAGAGAATCCGTGGTGGTGGCACGCCTTAATGATGATAATGATAATTTTCGTAACTGAGGCGCATCTAACATGAGAGTATTTGCATACAAATACATACGAAAGAGTTTATTTTCTATTACATAACAAAGCATGCGCGCTAATTTTACGAATGAGCACATCCCGGCGCATGCGCAAGGGTGGACATGTGCTCCAAAAACACGCCACGTGTCGCCGTCAATATTATATTCTTTCCAACGCACGTGTACGCGTGTGTTTCTCCTCTAGAAGGCCTATTTGTAACCTAATATTTATCATGGGAAGAGGTTTTACGCTTTTTCTACCTTTGTTAGTATATATACGTAGGTGTATAAAGCCAGCAAATTTACGTTACTATGCAGATCGGTTGTTAGGTAGGTAGATAGGTAGGTAGGTAGCTGCGTTTGTCGATGCCGGATTTGATAAATGAGGAGCAGTCAGTGTTTCGAGAGATCGTAAATGTACAGAAAAAATGCCCCCTATAATGTGTATACGTGTGTGAATCTACGCTCATATTAATACTTGCAATCATGAAAAAAAGAAAATAAATATACAATTGTGTGGATTAAGAAAGAATTATAGAAATGAAAACTTAACCTCCACATGGTTAAGAACATATAGGTGTTGTTACATCACATATCAAGCTTCCGTGGTTATGGAATGTGTGTTCAAAACTCATCCAGAAATAGTACTTTATTTTGAATGCAATATATATATATATATATATATATATAGGGAGAGAGAGAGAGAGACAGACAGACAGACAGACAGAGACAGAAACAGACAAAATAGTGACGGAGAAAGGTAGACAAAGAGCCAGAAACAGAAAGACAGACAGACAGATAGAAAGGCAAAAATATAAATCGATATATATAAGATTCTTTGAAATCGGAAAACTGCACTAACCTTTGTGAACAGTAGTCCAACAACTAATTTCATCAATAAAGATCGAAGGACGTGTTGGAAACTATGTGTAAAGAAAAATAGTTTTTCATGATAAATCTCTACGAACGTTGCTGCTTCAGCTCATATATATATATATATATATATATATATATATATATATATATATAACTTTAGATATATATATAACTTTATATATATGACTTTATATATATATATATATATATATATATATATATATATATAAAGTGAGAGAGAGAGAGAGAGAGACTGTGTGCGTGGAAAATTAATGAATAAAACTTACGTTATTTCTTCTGCAATTATCAATATCAGGGATGGAGCCTATATAACCGACTTTATATATATATATATATATATATATATATATATATATATATATATATATATATATATATATATTTCAAATTAAAGATATGTTCTTACCCATAATCTCTAGAATCAAATATGCCCAGATGTATTTACATAAACATTGGTACATCTTATACTTTTAACGCATGGGTAAAAATGCAAGCATGCGTGTATGTGAACCCTTATATGACTACATACTCATACAAGACATTATATATATATATATATATATAGCTTCTATCAAAGTTGATTATACAGTGTAGCAGTTTTTGATTTTACTATTTGGGTAGGTAATTTAATTATAGAAAAGTACTTTGCTCGAGTACTTAGCCTCCTACTCTCATCTTTTTCAGCAATTCTGGAATAGTAGGAATCTGTCGATAGGACAAGGCATTCTTTTCCTAAGAGCAAATTAGACATTAACAGCCGAGCTGGGATTCGAACTCGTTTTGCCGATTCATTTCTCTATAAGGACAACTGCAACGCTTTATCGACTACTCTCCATGGAGTCGCTTGTGGTGTAACGGTTATCGTCATTGGAAATGGAACCAGTGTCCTGAGATCAAATCTTGGAAGAGACATACTTAATGCAAATTCTAGTGTTGGTACTCTTAGCGGAAGCATGTATTCAATTATTCTCCCGCTTGCAATGGGTAAATTGTAGGATAGATTGGACTCTTTAAACCTGGTGTGGCAACCGGTTTAGGAGAAGGAAAATTATGAATTCAACCCCGTTAAACTCTGCTTAAGATTTGACATTGTTTCACATTATGCAAGTGACGGAGGTTTTGGGTAAATACAGCTCCATCTACCCTCTCTCTCTCTCTCTCTCTCTCTCTCTCTCTTACTTTCTTTCTCTCACTCACTTTCTTTCTTTCTCTCTCTCTCTCTTACTTTCTCTCTCTCTCTTACTTTCCCTCTCTCTCTCTCTCTTACTTTCTTTCTCTCTCTCACTCACTTTCTTTCTCTCTCTCTCTCTTTTACTTTCTTTCTCTCTCTCTCTCACAGAATTAGTGTCCAAAAGTAAACATGAAAGCAAGTATCGATAGTCATTTGCCACTTGATGAGTTCATATCACGTGACAAACAAGTTTACCTTTAAAGCGGTAAAGAGTGAATATTTGAGCCGTAAAAATTCATTGCATTATAATTCTTCTAATTGCCTACCCGAAGATTGGACTCGTGAAACACGGAGTCGTAGGATTTGTGAATTTTAAAATTGTAATATTACTTTCATACTGCTCTGTCTAAGGCATATCGAGTATTTTCTCATTTTTTTTAGGTGGATGTCTTACTATATATATATATACAACAAATTAACTATAAAATAAAATTAAGGGAAAAACCTCATGAGACTTAGAATCCTTGCCTGATCATCAGGTGAGCTTATATCAACTCATTTGAAGTCAGAAGTGAATCAAAAGTTTTGCAATATTTTGGTACGTTTATACTTGCGGCACATATAACAGGTGAGAGAAGTACTTCAAGCCGTCAAATGTACCCGCTATGGTTGATAGTATCCTGGTAGTTGTGCATTGCTTTACACCGTGTGCGATCTAAAAGCAGCACAGATGAACATCCAATTCGGGAACGAGTTCAAACTGGGCCATAAAATCGCTGCAGAAGCACTCTGATATATATACATATACCTGAGGGTTTTCTTATTGTGAATATATTTTAGCGGTAATGGTCAGTATCCATATTTACCAACTCCTCCGCTCAGCAGGATATGACACAAGGTCAATTTTTAAGTGGTGTTTAACAGGTTGAATTCAGAGTTTTCCTTCTCCTAGACTAGTTGCCTCGCCAAGGCTGAAGAACCCTGTCTGTCCTACTATTTACTCATAGCAGGAAGGAGAATAATTGGATTCATACCTTTCCCAAGGGTATTAGTGCTATGTGAAATGCAATCAGTCTCGTCCAGGATTTGAACTCGTGTCGCCGTGTCCATTTCCAACGACGATAACCATTACACTAGGGGAACGAGTAATGGGCAATATCAAGTTTTATCATTTTTGTCATTCATACTACTTCTTTCCGAAGTAGAAGAAAAGAAATAAAACAATTTTGATTTTCTCCATTTATTGAGTGATTGATATTAACGGTATGTCAACGTCTACAGCTTTTTTTTTTTATGCCTAGAGGCTTGGTAATCGCATTTATTGTATGTTTATATGTACATTTTTGTATAATTGTTTATTAAGAGGGATTTTTTTGCACACAGTCCTGTCAAATACGAGTAATTTTTAAACCGAGCTATAGATGGGACGTTAACAGGTACTGGCACTCTGGGCTAGTGTAGAACTATAGTGGCAATGAAGGTGTACCCCACACACCCCAAATCTTCATAAGTGGAACCTCACCACCAGATCTAGTTCAGTGTCATATCCAGGACACTATTTTGTTTGTCGGGGGGGGGAGTCTTATTCCGTTGCAGGAAAAATACACCCCCATTGAACATCATGAAAATGCAAACGATTTTACAATTGAAATACACTGAAAATAAAAAGAAAGCGATGGACAGTGGTTAGGAATTAAGACAAGCATTACTTTCAAAATAAGGCTCTTAAAGTCTGTATTCTAATCAGCAGCTTTTCAACATGATATACATAGATTTATTTATCTCTTCCTACTGACTTTACCGCTACTCCACATATAAGCTTCAATTTATTCATTTTCTCAACTGAGTAAATATTTCTATCAATAATTAGTTTTCAAACTCTGGATTTGGCAATTATTCATCAAAAATGTGTTTTTACAAGATTTTACGCTTAATCTGCCAAGCAAATATTGTAAATGATGGTTAGTTTAGTTGATTTAATGGCATATCAACCCTTGAAGGTTATTTAATGCCAAATCCTTTTTATTCATATATTACATATGACTTTTAGTGAATAGTTTGGAGGAAACATTATTTTTTAAAAGAACCAGAGCTTATTTTTTTTGCCCACAGTTAAATGAATTTAAATATTGCTATTGCTTTTACACAGTTAAACAGTTTCAAGTGTTGCCTTCTAATAATGATTGTTCATATTTGTCTTAATTTTTACGATGAAGCGTGATAATTCTTATCTTTTAGATGGTTTCTTTCTCTTTAATGGCATATCAACTTTTGTAGGTTATTTAATGCCAAAACCATCCTAGAAGAACAGTAGATGTACTATTTAACCCATAGCTGGGAGAAGGGTGTTCATACCTTGGAAAAGATATGAACCCCCTTCTCGAAAGTGAACGTAATAGCGCGACTGGTGTTCGAACTCGCTTACTATGATTCCGCAGTCCACCGCTTTATCCATTACACCACGCGGACACACCCTTACCTTTTAGAGTATTCGGGTTATTGTCTTTATCTTTATTGCAATATTCACAACGTTTCAGCTGATGTGCTTTTTCAGGCGTTTCTTGTCAAACGTGGTAGCCTACACTGAACTTCGAACAAGTACCCAAAGAGCATAACATCGGCAACAAAAAGTCTCGATCGAACTGCAGAAAACAATACCCGAAAACTTACCATAATCCGCTCTATGTCAAAGGCCTAGTCAGAAGAATTTAAAAGATATATTGTCCATATGATATCAGTACAATATTCAGGAGTGGCCAGACTCATCGACAATATCTCTTCCTAACCAAGCCCCCAACAGGACACAACATGAACAAGAATTGTGTATATTCCGTCTCATGCAATTTTGGTAAATTATACAAAGGCGAGACATGCCGCTCTCTAAAAGTAAGGCTCGAGGAACATCGAAAAGTAGTAGTAAGAGGTGCAATGGAAAAGTCGGGTATGGCTGACCATACATGGTAAGAAAAGGGATACTATATGCCCTCATGGAATGAATCAAAATAATCGATAGAGAAAAATATTGGTGAATAAGATGTCTTAAAGAAGCAGTGCATATGTTGGGTTACAATGACCTGCTGAGTAGACCAAGTATAGAGACAAATACATGGGAACCAATAGGGGTAGAAAAAATGCAATATGAGCTCAGGGAAAAAATTGTACATAATAGTAATAAGTAGTCATTCTGAGTGCCCGTGGTGTAATGGTTATCGTCGTAGAAAATGGACACGGCGACACGAGTTCAAATCCTGGACGAGACTGATTGCATTTCACATAGCACTAAAACCCTTGGGAAAGGTATGAATCCAATTATTCTCCTTCCAGCTATGGGTAAAATAGTAGGGCAGACTAGTTTCTTCAGCCTTGGTGAGGCAACTAGTCTAGGAGAAGGAAAACTCTGAATTCAAACCTGTTAAACTCCGCTTAAGAATTGACCTTGTGTCATATCCTGCCCGAGCGGAGGGGGTGGTAAATATGATAAAACTTTGGGTTTATCAGCCCTAAAAATTCACTCTAAGTTGTCCAGCAGGACACATGGCATATGAACTTCTTAGTGAAATCATTTGGAGGTTACACTAAAGTGAACTAAAGGTGAAAATAGAAAGTAATACTTACGATAGCTAAACACTTGTACCCGGTTATAGTAAACGAAATTAAAACACTCTAACCTCATGGATTAAATAAATAAAGAGTGCTGTTCTATGTAGGCCGAATGGCGCATCGGCCGAAACGTTGAGAATATTCCGATGAAGATAATAGTCCGACTACTTTAAATGATAAAAACTAATAGTTCTATTTGTACACAGTTAAATGGTTTCAAGCATTACTATGTAATACTAACAATTCAGTTTCCTATTAATCATTTGTTTGCTCACAGTCAAATGTTTTCACGTATAGTAAATGATTAAGTAGTCCCATTTGACCCAAAGATATTACCCTTACAGGTACTACTACTCAAGATCAGAGTGGACCTGGGAGTAATAGCAATGAAGTGGTGGTCTTTGACTGGATCTTTACCATCTGGTAGTTTAGAGTCATATCCAAGATACTTGTTAGGCGGAAGTCTTACCCTGTGCTGAAATGCAATTTATGCATTCTACAGCCTTAGTCATATATACATGAAGATTTTGTATATATATTGAAGTGTTTTTTCACCAGACGAAGAGGAAGACACATATTCATTTTTCGATGATTCTATTCTAACAACCCTAGATTAAATAACATTGTTTTGTTTTGTTTTGATTAGATTCGTTTTTTTCAAAGTTTTCGTTGAGTTACTTGCATCATTTCCTTATATTGGTGTTCGTGGTATTATTCTTACCTTCATAGGAAATGGACAAATCAAACCGAGTTCAATTCCTGGACGGGACTGTATTTTCACATAATATCATTAGACAAAGTATAAGAGAGGAGAAGGAAAACCCGGAATTCAAACCTGTTAAACTCCGCTTAAAATGACCTTGTGTAACGTCCAACTCGTGGGTAGGGGCTGGCATACATATATATATATAAATATACGATGTTATTTTAATAAATATATGTATGTGTTTGTATGTGTGTGTATGAGAGAGAGAATATCAATATTAATGATTTAATTTACAATATATATAAATAGTGCTCAATGTAGCTGATGATATATATATGTATATATATATATATATATATATATATATATATATATATATATATATATTAAAAACGAGAAAATTAATAGATATATTCTATTATAAATTTATTTCCCTAGTATATATATATATATATATATATATATATATATATATATATATATATATATATATATAAGTTTGGCACGCCTTGATACAGAGTAAACGGCGCCTGATTACTGTCAGTTTTTCGCCGACGTGATCATCAGACCAAGTTGTATATGGAATTAGTCAGATGGTAAATTGTTCATGAGAAATTTAGTTATATGTCTACACTTTGGCAGTAATTCGCTTCTTTTGTTCAGCAATTTGTTTTTAGCGTGCTTTAAGATGCATATTTCCTCCTATTACATATATTGTTATCTCCTCAGTAAACTTGAGTAATATCCCATTTTATTATACGAGATTTTCCCGTATACCAGCTTTGCTATAGTTGAATCGATAGCTTTTTCTTGTAAAATTGTATCTTTGACATTTATATATATATATATGCCAGACAAAGCAAAAACTTAGTAAATAGCAAGAAAGGGAAACCTAAATGTCGGTCAGGTGTAAGTTATTGTGTGGTATGAAAGAAATTAGCCGAGTTGTTTTCGAGCTTAGAAAGTCCCCCTTGAGAGAGTAAAAAAAATAAGTTAAATATGCTAGGCCATGTGGAACAACAATATACCATGATCGCTGGAAGTTCCTGAAAACATGAACTGTCTGTTATAATTTATTTTGTATATTTTAAGTTCGTATTTTACATTCGGTGTGAAAGTAATTTTAACATACAAGTAGCTTTATCTTGAATATTGTGAACAGTGACAAGGAAAAATGCTAGATGGCGATAAGTTGTCATATAATTACACACACACACACACACATATATATATATATATATATATATATATATATATATATATATACGAGGATCATTAAATAAGTTTCTAGACTTTTTTGTATGGGCACTTTTATTGAAAATACACACATGAAACTTTAGTCCCCTTCGAAGTGATCTCCTCAGGCTGCAATGCACTTGTTGTACCGTTCCAACAACTTCTTCAAGGCCTCATGGAAGTCCTCTTGTGTGAGCGTATCAATGACCTTCGTCACAGCCTCTTTCATCTCCTCAATTGTCTCATAACGACAGCCTGTGAGCTTAGGGAATAACCAAAAGTCACAGGGAGCAGGTCTGGACTGTAGGGAGGCTGAGGAACTATCTTGATGCCCATCTTGGTCAAATAGTTTATGAAAAGGATGGAATTGTGGACTGGTGCATTTTCCTCGTGGAAATGCCACAGACCCGATATGTGCTGGCTTTTTCCGATGGAATCTCTTCCTGAACTCCCTTAAAACCTCAACATAGTAACCCTAACCCTAAACCTAACCCTTTGGCTAATCAATTCTGGTGTATTGACTTCCTTACTCCTCCCACACCTCTCATCATCCCTCACAGACTCCCTGCCTTCCTTGAATCTCTCAGAAACTGATGCTCGATTCATACAAGATGCTCCAAAATCAGTCTGAAGCATTCCATATGTTTTTGTGGCATTTTTTCCAAGTTTAAAACAGAATTTTATTGCATATCATTCTTCTTAAGTGTCCGGACGTCTAGGTTGAATTTTTGAAATTCACCAGCTGTGACAATCAGGCTTTAGTAGAGTGTATTCCAATTCCTGCTGTAGCTGTTTATTTGAAGCTGAAATCATAAAAATTGGTCAGTCATCTCATAAGATGTATAGCAATAACATAGTGAATTTTCTAGAGTCTACGACAATTTTCAATGCCTGTAAAAAAAAATCGGGAAACTTATTAATAGCAGTCATATAATAGAGAGAGAAGGTCACAATAATCTCTCTCTATTGTGTGACTGCTATCTGAAGAGGCTGACTACTTTTATCAAGTGGCCGGCCAAAATAAATTTGTAAACGCTAAATGACGGTCTGTTGAACTTTTCTTCTAATTATATATATATATATATATATATATTCGTTTTGGATTATTTTTATATATTAATAATCATACATTGTGCACTCTTGAAGAATTATAAGAATCCCCTTATAGATTATCAATTTGAATAATTCTGCACTCATATTCTCAAGACACTATATATATATATATATATATATATATATACATATATATTACAATTTATGTTTATTAACTCTAGACTACCACCTTACACACGCACTCACGCGTGCGTGTGCGTGTGCATGCGCGTGTATGTGTGTGTGTAAGGTGATAGTATACAGTTAATTAGCGAGCATGTCCAGGAGACTGGTCATTCACGAGTTTTGTCTTCACTATTTCCCTATAATGTTATAGCCTTGTGCCAGACTAACAAAATGCATTTTTATGAACACATATTTACTATAAGCAAAGTCTGGTACAAGATTAAATATGAGGCATGCTTGCTGGAAGCTGATATTGCTTCAGAGCGTCTCGAAAACTAGCATTGGAAATTATCATATCTTACCTAGGTTTGAACATCAACTACAGCGTGAAAAAATCAATTACTTCACCGAATGAATATTTTCCTGAAAATTGTATTCGTTCTTTAACGCAAAATCTTGGCTGTAAATTCTTCTGCCTTGAAGATAGTTGTCCCCAAAAAGAAATAGTATATTGTTCTCCGTCAAGATTGGGGACAAAATCTCAATACTTGTTTATGTCTGGATTGCAGATTACAGAAGTGTATTTTGTTTACGTGTTCTCTGATTCACTGTCTTCTCCATTAACCAGCGACTTATATCACTAGTCGAGACATTTCACAAGATACATGGCAATGAAGGGAAAGAGAAAGAGAGAACTATTTACACCAAGAATATTAGTGAAAATGAAACACAAACTGGATTCGAATTCAGGTCGACAATTTCATTTTCTGTGGGAAATGTTTATAAGAATTCGAAATAAGGAAGTGAAGGAACAATAGTCTTTTTCTTCGGATCAAAGCGCTCTCGACAATTCTTTGGCCTTTATCAAGAACGACACATGGATGTTGTTGTATTTAGAGAAGCAAAAATGTTGAACAGACTTTGGCGTCTCTCTTCTAGGATTCAAAGATTTGAATTATGACATGAAATCAAGGAAATCTATTGGTTTAATTTTTTCCATGACAATTTAAGAACGTCGGAATTTTCAAATGGTATTGAAGGAAATCTACTTGGCTTCAATATGTTTACTAATTACACACACATAAACACACACACATACGTATATATATAAATATATATATATATATATATATATATATATATATATTGGGTCGAGTAATAAATGATTACTGTTTTATTAAAATACAATTTATTCATGAATAATTTAATGAATTAATTTCAATCAATAGTATATTCGCCATTATTTTTAATCACCCTTTGCAATTGATCAGGTAGCTTGATGATTCCTCTTGGATGCAATTCAGCTGGTTTCGATTTGAAAAGATTTTCCAAATACGTTTTTATTTGATTTTCTGAAAAAAAGGTTTTTGTCATTCACAAGATTTTTTATGATGGAATGGAACAAACCAGCCTAAATCCAATGTTTTACCAACATGGTTTTTGCTGCATGTAGCTTTGCGTTATCATTGAGAATTACAAAGTTTCTCCTTATTGTTCTCACAAAGAGTATGAAGAATCCAAAGGCCTAGCTTGTTCACTTTTCCTATTTTTTCAAAGCAGGAGTAGATTGTGGATTGGGATGTGTTGAGGTGAAGTGTTAAATCTTGAGTACTTTTAGACGAATTGCATTCCACTAATTCTCTAAAAGCATCTTGATCCAGGTTTGATAAGCGTTCAGGATTGGGTTCATCTCTCAATGAGGTATCAGCAGAAAACCAGTTTCGGAATTGGCGATCAGACCTTGATCATGGATATATAGTAATTTTATGTGCTGTTTCGGTAGCACTTTTATTATTGTTAAGCTCCACAACATTAAGTTCATCTCTTTCAGTGGCGTGATATCTTAGATTAAACTACGATGCACACTTTTTCACAACTGAAATAACAATGACCAACAAGGGTATTCTTTAAACCATTGCGTATAAAACATTGGAAGTTTGAAATACTTAGTCACAACTTGCTTTTGAAAAACCAAAGATAGATAGATAGATAGATTAAGAGAGAGAGAGAGAGAGAGAGAGAGAGAGAGGTGCACGTAGCACAACGGTTATAGTTTTAGGAAATGAAATTAACGATTGCGTTAATGATCTGTGAAAAGACACGAATCTGTATATTCCCACCCCCGCCACCAGCCATGAATAAACAGTAGGACGAACTGTTTTTTTAGCTTTGTTGAGAGAACCTGTTTAGGAGAAGAAAAACTCTTAATCTAAACCAACTTTATTTCGCTAAAAAATTGACCTTGAGTCCCATCCTACCCGTGGGTGAAGGAGTTGGTGAAATACGTATACACACACACACACGCACAACCACAAACACACACACTTATAAAGAGAGAGAGAGAGAGAGAGAGAGAGAGAGAGAGATTAACCTAATAGGCCTTGTCAGACAACCAGATAGAGATAATAAGATAATCGGTGATCCTGTTTTGATTTGGTGGCCAAAGTAATTGTGTTTCTTCTAGCGATGGACGATAGGGACGAATGGAGAGAGAGTGAGAGAGAGAGAGAGAGAGAGAGAGTCAGGGAAATCTGTACTAGTAGTGTGTCATGATATATATATATATATATATACACACACACACACACACACATACATATATATATATATATATATATATATATTATCGTTAAAAGGAAATTAATGATATCATTGTTAATTTGCCTCTCGGATATTTTAGTATTCCGAACTATCTTATTGACTATTGTTGGCACTACCGTTTTCCTTATCGCCCTAGCTATATGAGTTAAATAGTACCGTGACAGCTCTTCTATAAGAATGGCTTTGGAATTAAATAACCAACGAAGTTAGATATCCCATTAAACAAAGAAACGAAACCATCAAATTGTAACAATAAACCAGTGTTCTTTTCCTCCATGTTATTTTTTCTATTTTAATAATTTAGATATTTTATAATTAAAAGGCTTACATATTTGAATAACATCACTTTCAGTCCGGAAACTGGATGAGGGCAGTCTCTCTTGGCGTGGTAGCTAAAGTGCTAAACTGTGAAATCGTAGTTAAGTTCAGACTCAAGTCCTGCTACTTCGTTCAATTTCGGATTAATACCCCTATGAAATCCTAACCCTAACCCCATTTCCCTAGCTATGGGTTAAATAGTACTTCTACTCTTCTTCTTGGACGGCTTTGACATTAAATAACCAACAAAGGTTGATATGCCATTAAACAAAGAAACCGAACGGTGGTCTTTGTTTTTTTAGGCAAAATATACTTTAACTGTAATTCTCTTGGAAAAGATATGAATATGTGACATGATTTACAGAGAAACGAGGAATCACATGAACAAACCACTGTCCCATAAGTATCAACCAGGAAATAATTGGTAAAAGATATTGGACCCACTGTCAAATTTCACAAAAACCACCGTAATAATCAAAGCTTCGGTTACTTTAGCACAAACTATATATATATATATATATATATAGTCCGAGTTTTAGGTCGATGATCGGTTCGGCAAGAAGCTGACAGTCACTAATCATAGTTAACTCTGTGTATATGATATTCTTTCTTAGATATACATGCTCTATCATCGATAGTGAGCACTCTTTATATATAAATACAGCAATCTACATTGTTATCTTTATAAACATACACACACACTCATGTACGAAGGTATATATATATATATATATATATATAAAGGAAAATAATACATGTACGTTAAATTCCTTCGCTGACGCTGAGGCTGTCGAAAGCTCTGTGGTAAGATATCTGACTTGCGTAAAGTCAGCCGGGTTTCAATCCCAGCTTAAAGCATCTCGCATGTCTAGCCACACTTATGAGTTGTCATACAAAGAAACAGTCTGTCTATGGCTGTCAATACCACTAATAGAAATAATGGTAGCGGAAAATAAGATAGGAGGAAGAAACAATTATCATTCGAATAGAAAATATAGGAACAGAAATTGAAAGGTAATTTAGTTAAACTCCTGTTTTTACAAACTCTCTAACATTGACGTAGGAAAGTACTTCCTAAACCTTTTGGATAGACACTTCAATAAGGACAAAATCTTCACTAGAAACACCGTAAAAATTAGTTACTCATGTAAAAATAATATTTATAAAATCATAAATAATCACAATAGGAGACTATTTGATTAATCACATTGGAACAATGAGAGGGTAAATAGATTAATTGTAATTATAGGAAAAAGGATGAATGCCCTTTGGATGGACGATGTAACTCGGAGAACGTAGTATACCAAGCGAGTATTTTCCCCATGGAATATAGTAATGATGGAGAGCGGTCTTAGCAAGGAATTTCCTCGGGGAACTGGAAACCAAGGTTATATAATCATGGATATTCCTTTTCTGATCTGTAACTTAAGAACCAAACGGCCTTTTCAAAATACTTTTGGAGCTTAAAGAAACGAGGACTAACCCCTCAAATAAAAAGTAAAAGGATTAGACAATCTTCGACGGCAAACAGTTTCAATAGCAGAACCAACCTAGGTATAGAAGAGAAAATTAGTATAATCAATCCTAAGGACACTAGATGAATATTGAACCAACGAAGCGAGATGATATTCGAATGTAGATACTGAAATAAGTTCAATTAGCTTGATAAGGACAGCAAAGAAGGTTAACACTACAGATTAGAAAACCATGAAGCATTAATTGTTTGATATTAGTTAACATAGTATATGAAAGGGTTTGGGCTTATAACAAGTTAATTTTAGAAATTAATAGAACGGGTCATTGGTCTTGTGTGGAGTGTGTTTGCCAATTGTCCGAGAGACCTGGGATCAATCCCAGGTCGCGTCATACCAAAGACTTTTAAAATGGTACTTGATAGCTCTTTGCTTAACACTCAGCATTATAAGGTACTATCATGGGTAAAGTGGAGCAATCCAAGGAAAAGAGTAGCGCCCTCCCCGATACCTTGGTGTTGTAGCTATTGAAAAGGGAACCTTCAGGTCATCCTCGACTACGGTTGCCAACTTTACTTTTTACTTACAAGACAATTACTATGGGCATTTATGGTGTAATAAAAAGTTTGAATTTGTGAATTTAATTTCTATATTTTAGCCACAATCAAATTTTCTCGAAAATATCGATAGACGACCTAGTGAGATATCTAATGACCCCGGGAAATATGCTAGTAGCGCTAGCAAGATACCCCAACACTATCCATAGAGATATAAATAAAACAAAAATAGTAACTACCAAAAAACAATTTAAGAGATAAAAGGTCAAGTAGGACAAGTGCCGATGAACTCTTCAGACCAGTCACATGGGAATTGAAAGACTATAGAATAACTAGTTAGAATACAACCGTAAATTGTACTAAGACTTAAAAAGCTACCGTGAAACCACACATGGTGACATTGGGGGTGGCCCGAGAAACGGCATATCCACTTTTTATGTCATAATTGTTTTACTACTTTCTTTATTCACCGAATCGTTCCCCCTTCTCCTTTTTCTTTCTTTTTCTTTTTTTCCCATTTTTTTCTTTTTTAGGAATAAAAGGAAAACTATAATTGCTGATTTCACTCGTAAAAAAGCATGTTAGCCATTTGAAGAGGCGGGAAATTAAAAATCTCGTCGAAATAAATTTATAATGGCACAATAACTGTTGTTGAGTTTTCTTCCATTTACATTTCATATATATATATATATATATATATATATATATATATATATTATTAGAGAGCTGAAGAAATTGTGGAACATTAAGGTGATAATGATATTAATCATCGCTGAATTCCTCCCTGTCAGCGGGACTTAGAATACGCAGACTGTATCACCTGCGGAGGGGTAAGAAACTTCCCGCAAAGTTTCCTAGGTATGACACTAAAATGCATCCGAAGGCTCTAGTTCTGTAGATCTGGGGAGTGTATAGTAGCGTTTCATTGCCCATTACTCCAAGTTCCACTCTGACTTGAAGTGGTAGTAACTATCAGGGTCCTATTTGTGGGTCAAATAGGTCTGTAAATAAATGAATAGCTTAAGAAACAACTGCATAAAAAACGTAAACATGAAAGTACAAAGAACGCGATTCTCTAACATCTAGGCATAAAAAAAAAACTTAAACTGGTTGACATGCCTTTAAAAACATTCAATAAAGCATGTTTGGATTCATTGGAACAATTCCGAAGAAACAAGAAAAGGGACTGAGGAAACAAGAGATATGAAGAAGAATCTAGACCACAGCAATGCTGACACCAGAGAGAATACTTAGCGGCGTCCGAGAAAGCTGAAGCGACCTGCTGTCGTTTGGACTTCAGAGAAGATCATGTGTCATAACTGGTGTGAAAAACACGTAAAAGGATGACAAATGCACAGAAATTGCATAAGCAGAGATCAGGAAATATTCTGGAGAATGGAAAACTCAAGATAATTGGTGAATTCAAATGAATCGCCAAATCCAGACCTGGAGACAAAATCCAATCATTGTAAACCAAGAAAAAGTATTGTTCTATCAGTGAACATTACAAGCCCAGTCGGTTGTAGAATACACCAGCTACATCTCTGCAGAGGGGTAAGACACCCACCTTGCAACAATTGTCCTGGATATGACATTAAACCATTTCATGGCAAGGCTCCAGCCTTGGAGATTAAGGGAATGCGGAGTGCCCCTTCATGGCCATTGTTCCCAGGTCCACTCAGACATGGAGAGGTAGCACCTGATAGGGTCCTATCTAGGGGTCAATCAGAACAAACTGTGTGCAAACAATGTTAGAAAGATGTTAAATTGTGACAGTTATAAAGCAATACTTGAAACCATTTAATTGCGTGTAAAAAAGAGCTCATGCTCATTTAAGAATGTTATCGACAAAATGTGTTTACAAATCATATATGTATTTATCATAAATTTAAAAAGTATTTGGCGTTAAACAACCAGCAATTGTTTATATATCATAAAAGCAAACCCTAAAAACCAAACCAAGCCAGTGAACGTCGCTGTTTATCAAAGCAGAGAGTAAAATGGAAAATAAAAAGCTGGAGAGATACCAGGATTCAGCAAAAGAACAAAAATAGTGTGGAATATGAAGGTAGGAGTGTATTTGTTTATGGTCGATACTGTATGTAGCCTAATTTCAAAATACAGCGGTACTAAATATGAATAGAGATGATATTATATCCCATCAAATACAACGTGTAAACAAAAACAGTTCTGCTTTCTTAAAAACTTGGAAATAAACAAAAAAACTTAATGAGCCAAGAAAAGAAGGTAGAAGAGGACTCGCTAGAAATTCAGATTGCGTAGAATCAGCCATTCAGGGACTCGAAGAATATACAAAGAAAGAAAGAAAGATTGATTACAGTCGCTAGTATCAATAATAAAAACTGAAACAACTTAGGGACAAACTGAAAAATAACAATCAAAATAGCTAGAAAACAAAAACGGGGAAAAAAAGACAACTGTATGGATACTTCAGACGAGAAATTAATGAAATTGGACGCGAGATGACCTGGACATGGCTAAGGCGAAACCTGCAGAGAGAAATAGAATTTCTTTTAATATCAACACAAAATAGTAACATAAAAACTAAAACATGATTATTCGCTAAAAGAATAGCAAGTATTTTTCTTTTTGTTCATCATAAAAAAAACATTATTTGGAATAGGAAACAGTCACTGGGGACAAATAATCTATTACGAAATTCTAAAACGAGGAAGGTCATGACTATATTCAAGACAAACTTTAACCTTTCGGTTTCGGTTTCTTTGTTTTAATGGCATATCAACTCTTTTTAGGTTATTTAATGCCAAAGCCATTCTTCTAGAAGAACAGTAGTGGTACTATTTTACCCATAGCTGGGAGGATAAGGGGGTTCATACCTTTCCCAAGGGTATTAGCCCGAAAGTGAACGTAATAGAGCGACTGGAGTACGAACTCGCATACTACGATTCTGCAGTCCATCGCTTTAACCATTACACCACGAAGACACCCCCCTTTTAACCTTTCAAAGTAAACTGAATCTGCTGGGGAAGCAGAGAATCTCTAGCAATCTTCAACTAATCTCGTCCCTTCGCCAGTGTCTCAGTGCTCCGGTGATCATCGGCACATCCATCATCTATATATTGTACACTTTCCACAAACCTTGAGAAAGGTCCTGGCACCCATATTCCATGAAATATGTTAAAGGCAGTAAGTCTATGTGAAATATTTTTTCCACCTCGAAGATTTTTTAAGCGATTGATTGATTTTAACGTCATATCAGCTCGTCTAGGTGTATTTTATGCCTAAAAGTTAAGGGATCGCGTTCATTGTACGTTCATGTTTACTTTTTGTAGCTGATTCTGGAGAGTTTTTTTTTAGTTTTGTTTTTGTTTATTCATTTATTTATTTACTTTTTCACACGGTCCTATCGAATACGAACAATTTTAAACAGATCTATTTGATCTATAGATGGGACTCTAACAGGTTCTACCACTCCATGTTAGAGTGAACCTGGGAGTCATGGCAATGAAAGGGTATTATATGCTCTCCAGATGTTCTGAACTGGAGCCTCACCACAAGATGTTGTTTAGTATCGTACCAGGACATTCCTATGCAGACGATTCAGTCGACGTATTCTTATCCCCTACGACAGGGCGATATTTTTCCTGGGGCTCACAAATAATTTTCTTCTGTTGATTGACTACACAAGCAATACAAAGATTATTTGAAGATTTTATTATCCCTGTGACCGAAATAGCACTAAGTTCATCTGCTAGAACCCAATCATTTTGATTTTTTAAATGAATATTATTTTAAAAAAGGTTCAGTTGAATAAAAAGTGAAGCCTCTCAGATAACCATGAAAGAAAAATGAAGTTTATCAGTCCGATCATGGAACTTTAACAGCTATACCGTTCTACTAAGTCGAGACATAGACTTACAAATTGCGACCAGTTTCAGTGATTATTGTAAATAGGTTTCTGCATGGATTAATGGAAATAATTACTTTTCATATTCATTTATGAAAAATAACGGAGACCGGAGTTCTCAATTCGTTAGAAGAGCGTTGCATTATGCGACTGGCAACCGCTAATTCCTTCGCGAGAGTATATATATATATATATATATATATACACCTATGGGTAAGCAAATTACTTCTTATCCATTTGATGATAATTTAGGATCAAAAGGGGAATCTGCGGGGCATCATGGTTAACGTGTTGGACTGTGGGCGAGTTCGAACCCCAGCTGCTCTCATTAACTTGTGAGACTACTTTCCAAGCCTTTACTTCATAATGTGATCCGAATCCTCTCAATAATATGACTTGGCAAATCGATTTGCATCATATATATATATATATATATATATATATATATATATATATATATATATATAGGTATTCTTCAATCCAGTAAATCCGGAGTAGGGAACAATTCCGTCAAGACAAATAGATTATTCAAACTTCGAATATTTAAATATTTCTGCTAAAGAGCTCAATGTAAATAAATTTACAGGGTAAACAATATTATTTGAAGAAAAAGCCAATATTCAGTCACAAAAGGATAATAAATTTATTTGTATCCTGTTATACTCTTAACGGGGTGGATATAAATTTATTATCCTAATTTGACCTAATATTGGCTTTTTCTTCAAATAATATATATATATATATATATATACATAAAGATAATAAATAAATATATATTATATATATTTAATCCATGGATAATATTGTTCTGCAACCTCAGGTTTCATGAAGTTTATAACAACATTCATCAGGCAGTTAAGATGGAATGAAATTGAAAATCGAAAATGCGACAAAATACTGACAAAAATCGAAAATGCAGACATAAAGCCGTTATATATATATATATATATATATATATATATATATATATATATATATATATATATTCTAAGATGGTTATGTAACCTTCTTTAGCTCATATGGTATATTGGTTTCATGCGTTAAAAAATTTTTAGACAGAAATTTTGGGGAAGCAATGAATTTTAGAATATTGCCTCATAAAATGTCCTTTCTGAGGATTGCTTTGTTTTTTTTATTTATTTATCTATTTATTTTTGTTTTATTCAAAAAACACACATTTATTAGTATCAGATGAGTTAAGGAAGATGGAATAATGTTTATTCTAGTTTTGAATTGCTCTGCATTCTGACATCCGAGCACTTGATCTTTTTGTTTTTTCTCATCAGTTGTCTATATATATATATATATATATATATATATATATATATATATATATATATATATATATATATATATATCCCAGTTTATTCCTATCTATGTCGGTCTGTTTCTCTTTATCTACCATATTTGATGACCTAAAAGCCCCACCTATTTACATTTAACATTTCAGTATTATGGAATTCGACTCGCTACAAGTACTGGTTGTCTACGATATCTGGGTAAATATAGACCTACCAGATCTTTCAATTTCATATATAAGACCCATAAGATATTCATTGACATATTTTTGAGCAAAAACAAAAGGAAGTAAGGTCTTATATACCATTTCATTCGGTAAGTTATAGCCACAGAATAATCGATCTAATGTAAGCCAACCTAAGTTCAAATTATTCCCTTGACTTACTGCTCTATTTAATATATATGGATTCACACTTTGTGTAACAGTTATCGTCGTGGGAAATGAAATTGTCAATCCAAGTTCAACCCCAGAACGAGGCTATTTCCGTTTCACTTCGCGCTCATGCCTTTAGAAAAGGTTTGAATTCATCTGCGCTCTCCAGCTATTGGTAAATATTAGGGCAGACTGGGCTTTTTAACGTTGACTAGGCAACCAGTCTAAAAGAAAAACTCTAAATCCACCCAAACTTTACCCCATTTCAAAATTGACCGAGTGTCCCAACTACCGGTGCTAGGATGTAACACTCGTAATATATATATATATATATATATATATATATATATGCTCTATGGCTATATATATATATATATATATATATATATTCTATGGCTATATAGATATTCTCCACAAATATATTTGTCATTAAATGGGATGTCTTGATTGATTCGGTGTTAGTGACATATCAAACTTAATGCGTTATTTAATACCAGCCATATATATATATATATATATATATATATATATATATATAGTTAACAGACTATTTCGTTGCATCCCAACTCATCAGTGTGGCTAGATACTTTAAGCTGGGATCGAAACTCAGTTAACATTACGTCAGCCTGATAACATAACCTCCCAGCCATCAGCAGTCTCAACATTAGCGAGGGATTTTTAACGTATATATATTAATTTTCCTTCTGTTTACATTTACACTAACGGAGACCAGAGCGCTCAATTCGTTAGAAGAGCTTGGCATTACGCGAGTGGTAACCGTTAATTCCTTCGCAAGAGTATATATATATATATATATATATATACTCATGTGTAAACAAATTACTTCTAATCCATTTAATAATTAAATTACCATCAAACTATTCACTTACTAATCATAGATGAATATTTATGTAAATATGTGCAACGAAATGACTGATGTTAAATTAATGCTGTCACATGGCAGTACTTGAAACCATTTAACTGTGCACATTCAGGCTCGTTTAAAAATCTATCTACAAAATGAGTTTACGAACCATATATACTTAATATCTATGTAAAACTGGATTTGGTATTAGATATCCAACAATGGTTGATATGCCATAAAACCCAACCAACCAAATCCGCACAAGCAGCATCTGATACAAGTTTAATCTTAAGTAGAGTTTAATTGGTTTGAAATCAGAGTTTTTCTTCTGCTATACTAAGGTCAAAGAACCCAATCTGCCCAACTATTTACCAATAGTTGGAGGGAGAATATCTGGATCCATCCTTTTCCCTAAGCTCGGCTCATTGGCCTTGTGGTTAGAGTGCTCGCCAATGGTCCGGGAGACCTGGGTTCAATCCAAGGTCGCGTCATACCAAAGACTTTTAAAATGGTACTTGTTACTTCCTTGCTTGGCACTCAGCAATATAAGGTACGTATCAAGGGCAAAGTAAAGCAATCCCGGGAAAGGAGTTGAGTTCTTCCCTACGTCCCGGTGTAGTAGCTATTGAAAAGGGTGCCTTCTGGTCGACCTCGACTACGGTCGCCAAATTTACATTACTTATTACTATTTCCTGCGATGATAACTGTTACACTATATATATATATATAGAAAGAGAGAGACAGAGACAGAGAGACAACGAATCCTAGAATAGAATTAACTCTTTTTTTTTATTGATTCTCTTATTGTTAAAGAAAATTGACAAACGCTGTGCGTAATGTTTTGAAAAGCCGGAGGAAAATGTGGAAGTGCATGTAGGTTTCATTGATTCAGATCATTTCCTTTCAGGTCAATCCAAGAACCTTTCTGTTCGATCACGTATGTGTATATATACTATTATCGATCATGGATAATACCGAACTCTGCGGCGTGAAAATTCAGTAGCCAAAAATAAAACTCCAAAATAAGAAATTTACTTATTCTTGGATTGCCTCGTAAACCTACTTTTGGTAGAGTTTGGTTATAAATAATACGTAATAATATCAGTCATGATTGTATGATAATCCATAAGAAATAATAAAATTCAAGTATCTTTGGTTTACAGACTAGTAGTACTTGAGAGGGTCTTATCTATGGGTCAAGTTGACCTGTTTGAAAATTATCAGCATTAGATAGAAATACTTGAAACCATATAGTAGTATACAAATTAGTTGTATTAGATAGGAATACTAGATGCCATATACCTGTGTGCGAACAAATAATGATTATTATTACAAGGGAATAGTTATTTGAAACCATATAATTGTGTTTGAGTAATTTGTATAAAGTCACAGCATTAAATAACCCATAAGGTGTTGATATGCCGTTAAACAAATAAACCAAACCAAATATTTTTTGTTTAGAAGAAAATTAGCTTGTTCTAAAATTTTCATGGATATACTTATTTCTGAGCGATTTTGTCCTGAAGACCTGCCTAGGGCGATGAACGATAGGGAGGAGTGGCGAGAGAGGGTCAGGGATATCCGTGCTACCAGCGCGACATGATGATGATGATATATATATATATATATATATATATATATATATATATACAGGAAATGCGAAGAAAAAAGGGTTTGCCGAAAATGTGCTCGATGCTGTTATGGCAAAAAGTATTAAAATTATGGATGCAAGAAGTCTGTAACTTCACGTTTCATAAGGTGAGCACAATCATCAGACGGAAATGTGGAAAACGTGGTTAATATTGCTCTATTTCTCTCTCTCCCCTCTCTCCTTTTCTGAGTATATATATATATATATATATATATATATATATATATATATATATATATATATATATATAATGGAGGCGTTAATGGTATAATGGTTACCGTTTTAGAAAATGGACAAAGCGATCCGAATCCAAACCTTAGACGAGGTTGTTTACATTTCACATTAGGCTAATATTCCCAGGAAATATATACGTCCAACTATTCTCCCTCCTGCTACGGACAAATGGAAGGACAAAATGAACTTTTCAACCTTGGAGCGACAACTGATCTAGGAGAAGAAAAATTCTGAATTCAAACCTGTTAAACTCCACAAAAAAAAATTGACCTTGTGTTGCATCCTACTTCTTCAGAGTGGTTGGTAGATATTTGTATATGAGAATAGAGAGGGAGGAAGACACAGAGAGAGAGAGACAGAGTGTGTGTGTGTGTGTGTGTGTTCCTAACGAAGAAAACCCATTTTTTAAAATTTTCATTTGATGCCTCTATTGTAGTTGCAAAGTATAAAACTAGTCTAATCTTTTAATTTAATTTCCATGCAGATATATATTTAAAAAAAAAAACAAGCAATTACAGTCCATATCTAAGTCTTTGGTCATTTGGCGCAGCCCATTTGTTACGAAACACATTATTTTCGCCAGTGGACTTCGATCTGAATGGATTTCTCAGCGATGCTGACGCTAAGCTTCGTAAATAACACATCGGATATTTTGCAAGTCTGGCTCTCAGATCATATTAGCTATTGTGAGTTCCTTCCTCACAGGATGTCCCACAGTTGTATCCTAATTTCAAGGCTAAAATGAGTAAATACCTATATCCGGTTACTTTAGCTTAAGGGGTGGACAAACTACGGCCTAGATGTTCGGTTTCATGCAAATATGAGACAAAATCCCACTGAATATGAGACGTTGCTTACAAAAAAGCATTGTTTTTCCTTCTCTGTTTCTAATCCGAGCTGGGCCGCCTCCAAAAAATAGATTGACGACCTCTTGCTTAGATCATTGAAAAGTTCATGTGTAAATCTAGCTCGCATTTTTTTTTTTTTTTTTCGTTATGGAGAGGGTATTTCAGAATTTGAGTGAAAGAGATACATCAAAGAGTGCTACTTTTTCGAAAACGTGGGAATTGTTAACTGATAACATTCTTACTTTTACACACACACACACACACACACACACACACACACACACACACACACACACACACACACCTACTCATACACGTACACACACTTCATTGTCGTGAAATGGTTAGCGATCTGGACTTTCTGATCAATGAATACCCAGTTTGATTCTCGCTAAATTCCCTCTACTTTCGACCTTATGCCAATTCTAAGCTATATTTATTTTCTAAGAGAACATTGCGTACTGTAATGGTTAGCAAGCTATTTCTAGCAAACAAATAATTGTGAGTTTGATTATTACTGTGTGTCTCATATATCTGGCTTTATGCCAAAACTAAGCATGGTCCAGTCGGATTGAGCGGCAGAATACGCCGACTGCATCTCTACAGAAGGGTAAGACTCCCCCAACGGATGTCCTGGATAGGATTCTAAGCAATCTGATAGTGAGGCTTCAGTAATGCAGGAACTCTGGGGAATTCGGAGTACCTCTTTATTGCCATCGCTCCCAGGTCCACTCTGGCTCGGAGTGATAGCGTCTGACAGGGTCCTATCTATAAGTCAAGTCGAAATGTTTTACATTTAAACTGTGTATTTATGCTAAACTGAATTGCTTGAAATAGAACTGTTTATCATTTAACTGTATGTAAACAAAAACTGTGCTCGTGCTAAAACTGAATTGTTCAAAATAGAACTGTTTGATCAGTTAAATGTATAAACAAATGACTGATGTTTAATCAACTAACTGTGTGTAAACACAAAACTGTGCTCTTACGCTAAATTGAAATGTTTGACCATTTGACTGTGTGTAAAACCATTGAACTGTTTGAAAAAAATGAGTTCAGGCTTGTTTTAAAATGTTATCTACAAAATGTGTTTAGAAATCATATATTCAAGATATATGTATAAAAGGGATTTGTCGTTGAATGATTGATATGTCACCAAACCAAACCAAAAACTAAGCAAAACTTATAAATAATTCCACACGAAAAACTGCTCATAATTTTTATGATGAAATTTAATCTTCTCTTTAGCTTTGTTTGCTCTTTCAACTGGGCTTTCAATATGTTGACAGTGTCCCCAGCAGGGGGTTCAGACCCCGCAAAATAGAAGTGAGCTGGGTATGATACTGAACTGCATTTGGTGGTGAGGCTTCACTTCTGGAGATCTGGAGAATGTAAAATGTCCTTTCCTTGTTATTAGCATCAGGCCCACTCTGACCAGGAGTGGTAGTACCTATTAAGATCCCAACTGTAGGTCAAATAGATCTGTTTGAAAATTATTCCTACTCGATAGGACGGTGTGCAAAAATAAAAAACACTCTTAAGAAACAACCACGGGAAAAATGTAAATATAAACGAACAATGAATACGATTCTCAAACCTCAATCGATGAAATAATCCTAGACGTGTTGACATGCTGTTAAAATCAATCAATCAGTCAGTAATTTTGCTTTGGTTTATGTGTTGTTTTTATGTTTGTTTGTTGGGGGGTTTTGTCTTTTTTTTTTTTTTTTTTTTGTTCATTAAGGATCTTTTAAAAAATTTACATGATTAACAAGGAGAAAAATATTATAATGCTAAATTATATTATTTTTTGTTTCGCTTTTTTTAAATTTTATTTCTGTAGCTTTTTATTATTATTATTTTTTTTTTTTTTTTGATTCGGTCATTTTTGCCTTCTATGATCATTGAGAAATAAAAAAAAACATGACCTAGAAATAAAAAACATAACCATTAAATAAAAAACATGACCGACAAAATGAAAAAAAAGGACCATTAAATAAAAAACATGACCATTAAATAAAAAAACATGAGCAAGAAATAAAAAAGGACCATTAAATAAAAAACATGACCATTAAATAAAAAAAAAACATGACCATTAAATTAAAAAAACATGACCGAGAAATAAAAACGAGACTTTAATCAAACCAATAATATGATGAAAATCAAAATTAGCCGAAAGATAATAATGGCAATAATTCGTATAAGAAATCCGGAAAAAAAAACCATGCTTATAAAATCCAATACTTTTCAGTCATTAATGTGTTGGCTATTATTTATCATCAAATACTCACTCGCACTCAGGCAGGAATGGCTGGATATTGAACTTAATTTCTATAGATTCAAATGTATTTGCAAATATAATGGCACTACTTGTTCCTTTAATCCATAAACCTTCTGAAAACAAACAGCTCCTTTTTATATGGCTTATTTAGTTTGATTTAATTGTCATCGAAAATAAAATGAAATGAACAAACATTGCAATTAATAGCAGCAAAATAAAAAATCACGATGCTTCATAGAACACCACACACACACACACACACACAAACACACACACACACACATGCATCTAAACTTAAATCTTCATGAGGTTTTTCACCGACATTTAGCATTCTTTATTCATACATTGAGCAAACTACACAATATATATATATATATATATATATATATATATATATATATTATAATTTTGTTAGAAATCACTAATACTTAAAAAGTGCTCAATATCCCAAATCCATAGCTAAATCATTAATATTTTACACACACACACACACACACACACACACACACACACACACACACACACACACACACACACACACACACACTTATATATATATATATATATATATATATAAGTTTACATTCATAAACTTTTTCTCCATAAGAATACTCGCTATAACTAAGATAACTATGAAATACAAATCAAAATTATTCACTCCTCCCGAAAGAGAAGTATGAATGTTAATATCATCATGGATTGCTGCTACAAAAACACCAAATGGGGTGACGGTTTGTGTAGTACATACACGTGTGTGTGTGTGTGTGTGTGTGTGTGTGTGTGTGTGTGTGTGTGTGTGTGTGTGTGTGTGTGTGAAGACAATATTCATAGGTAATATACATGACTGTCGGTACCGCTATAAATCCAAACTTTTTTTAATAAATGTGGTCATTGACATAAACGTTCAATATTTCCATATTTAAAGAAAACTTTCATTCATAAAATAAACTAGATGTTTATTTGCAATGACATTGTGCATGTGTCTGTACAAGGAGGTGAGTGTTTATAATAGCAAGTCTGCATTATCCCTAGTGAATAAAAATATTTCAAAACATTATGCCAAAAAAACGAATATACTTATATCCTTAAATTGCATATATATATATATAGATAGATAGATAGATGGATAGATATAATCGTAACCTGGCAAAAAGCCACTAACGACATCTAACAAGGTTCAAACTCACTCTATTATACACACACAGACACACACATACATGCGTGTGTGTGTGTGTGTGTGTGTGTGTGTGTGTGTGTGTGTGTGTGTGTGTGTGTGTGCAATTTGAGCGTGTTTGCACACGCACAAGTGTATTGGAATAGCATCTATCATCATAAATAATAATAATAATAATAATCTATCTATCTATCTCAACCGGGCCATTGGCAGAATGGTTAGAGTAATGGTCCGGGAGACATGGGTTCAATCGAGTCATACCAAAGACTTAAAAAACGGTACTTGATGCCGCCTTGCTTAGCACTCAGCACTCTAAGGTAAGGATCAAGGGTAAAGTGCAGCGATCCAGGGAAAGGAGTAACGCCCTTCCCTCCACTTTAGTGCAGTACTTATTGAAAGGGAGCCTTCGGGTCACCCTCGACTTCACTCGCCAACTTTACTTATATATATATATATATGTGTGTGTGTGTGTTTAATAATCTTCTGAAGAACACCCAGTCAAGAATAAACATATAGCTCGCACCTATATCCAAGTTGATGGTTCGTAAACTAGCTAAGACATCTGCTTAAGTGACAGGTTCGATCTTCACTGGGTGTGTAACTGTAGTACCTATGTGCTAGAGAAGGCTTAGCCAAGTAAATATATACAGAGAAATAATGTCATTTACACATACATGATAACTCTACGTACATGCACATACATTTATATATATACACACACACACACACAACTGCATGCACGTTAGAGCACTCGTACACACACACACACACACACACACACACACACACACACACGTATGCACGTACTCATACTCTTTGAAATTGTGTTAACATTTACTTGTTTTTAAAAATATATGTCAACTCAAATCTTAAACCTTTTTCTTCTGTGTATACATACATGTAACTTGTATGTATGTATACACACGTGTAAATTATGTGTATATATACACGCATGTAACTTGCGTGTATACATACACATATGTAGATGCGTGAAATAAGAACGAGTATGTGTTTACGTTAATAAGGTGAATCAGTGACTTTGAACAAACAAATGTAATATGTACTTGTTAGAGTGAGTTAAATGCATAAGCATGTATTTTGAGCGTCCAAAAAAAAAAGATTATATTACTAACCTGGTGTTGACAGAAGATAGATAAGTTGTAAGTAGATTGTCACACTTCCTTTCTATTTTCCTTTTTTCCCAATGGTATCAGAAGTTCGGTATAGTAGAAGCCATAAAACATTATTTCCACAGATTTTTTTTTTTTTTTTTGACAAGTTGAAGGACGTATATTAGAGCACTCAATGCAATTTGCTTATTTTATGTGTGTATGTAAATTATTAGAATCCAAAAGCTGGAACAAACAAATAAGTCGATCCAACAATTTTTCTTTGAAATAAACAGTAAAAAAATTCTTAGTGCAAAATATATGAACTGTTAAGTCAGCCGAATGGCTTTTGTTGCCAAAAGAAAAAAAAGAAGATACCCGGGTAGCCCCGAATAGTGTGCACGAGTAACCCAATAGGCTTAAATGTGCAAGATGTGGAGTTGGAATAAAAAAAATTGGGGTTTTTCAGAATCTACCGACTTTAGTTTTTTGCGTTTTTTATTTTCTTACTTGTATCCAATCAAAAACTTAACATTTAATCCAAATAGTGCGAGGTAAATATTTTTCGAGTTGTTCTCTCAATAAATAATAATCAATAATTATATTTTTCTCGATGAATCAGAAACAGTGTTTAATTCATAAGTTCAAGAAACTGTCTCACTGGATGTTGTTTCTCTTCTTGAAGATAGAAAAGTTTTGTTTTTTTTTAAATCCATTGTTAAAAAAAATATCCACGGAGCTTGTAATCCTGTATCTACGAAATAGTATTTTCTCCTCTGGTAATTATTTTAGTTGATATTTTAATATACAAATAATTTAAATCAATAAATAAATAAATAAATAAATAAGTATATCCAGATGTGTATCTTTGTCACGATAATAAGTTCATTTATATTTATATGAATGTATATAAATATATAGTTGTATTATAT
>OY757906.1:116289783-116582283 GCA_963585895.1 Sepioteuthis lessoniana
TATATAGTAAAGTCAAACTCTTTGTCTTTTCAGAACCGCAGAAGGTACCGCTTGACTGATTCCGCTAGATTTCGTCCTTATCCTCAAAGATGGACCTGGTCACCTCTGGAATGCCATCAAATGAAATCCTTACTTTGTTCTTCTAACTCTTACACGGTTTTCAATTCGTTTCATAAGTCCTCGTCAAGATTCAGATTAGTTGGTGGATTTTTGACTGCATGTCAAACTTTCTTGGGTTATTTTATGCTTAAAGTTTAGAGAATCGCGTTAATAGAACATTCTAATTTACCTTTTCGTGTTGTTTCTTAAGGGTTTTTGCACACGCTTCTATCAAATATGAATAATTTCAAAACAGATTTATTCAAGCCATATATTGGACTTTAACTCCGGATGTGAGTAGACGTGGTAGTATTGGCAATAAAGGACCGTTCCACACTCTCCATAGCTCCAGAACTGAAGCCTCATCATCAAACGTGGTTTAGTATCATATACAGTACACCTCTTTTTGGAGGGTTCTTACTTTTCTACAGGAGATACTGTCAGTGTTTTCTAAGCCCAACGACACCGTGGTATTTTGGTTTAGGTTGGGACTCCATGAAGGTCAACCCCTCCGGACGAGCAGGATGTGACACTATGTCAGTTTTTTAATCGGAGTTTAACAGGTTTGAATTCAGAGTTTTCCCTTCTCTTAGACAGGTAGTCATACCAAGGTTAAAGAGCCCAGTCTGCCCTACTATTTGCCCATAGCTGGAGAGAGAATACTTGGATTCATACCTTTCCAAAGAGTATAAGCGCTATGAATTGGCATTGAATAGATAACTCACTTAAGTTGATATGCCATTAAAACAAAGAAACCAATTTAAACCAAACCAACCCCGTTTCTAGCCCAGTCAGCTGAGGCTATTGAATACACTGGCTGCATCTCTGCAGAGGGTTAAGACTCCACCCCAGCAAGTGTCCTGGATATGACACTAAACAATCTGATGGCGAGGCTGAAGCTTTGAGGAATACGGAGTACCCCTTCATTACCATCGCCCCAAGGTCCACTCTGGTCTGGAGTAGTAGCACTTGATAGGGTCCTATCTATGGGTCAAATAGAACTGTTAGACATTTCCACTGAATTGTTAAAAATAGAACCGTTTCATCATTCAATTGTGGGTAAACAATTGACTGTCTAATTGAATTGTTTGTGATACATGGTAATATTTGAAACCATTTATCTATGTAAAAAGAATGAGTAATGATGAATTTAATAATTAGTGTTAATAGCAATATGTGTATACAACCCACTGTGTTCAAACAAATGATTAATATTGAATGGAATTATTAATATTATATAGCAATAATTGAAACCATTTAACTGTGTAGAAACAATAGCAATACTAATATGCCAAGAAATTAGTTCTAACGCATTTAAAAATGAAATTACCGACAAACCAAACTTTGACATATCATGTTTATCTATTTGAATATGTACAAACAAATAACTGATGTTAAATTGTTACATAACAATACTTGAAACCATTTAATTCTGTTCAGACAAATGATTAATAGTAAATAGAATTATTCATATTTGATAGAAATACTTGAAACCATTAAACTGTGTGAAAAGGTATGAACTCAGGCCCGTTTCAAAATGTTATCAAGAAAATGTGTTTACAAATCATATATATTTGATAGATATATATGAACAGTATTTGGCATTAAATAACTATACAATGGTTGGTATGCCATAAAACTCAACCAATAAACCAATAAACCAACCAACCAACCATATTTTAGTTTAGATTTCAAACAGATATTTTCAAGGAAAAATCCAGTATATCACAATAATCCACATTTTTAACTTTACCAATCGCTTTTACTTAGTTTCAAAAAAACATCTGTCGGCCTTTAAGTTTTGGTCAAAAACTGTACAATTTATATAATTTTAGATACGCACACATGCACACACATACTCTCTCTCTCTCTCTCTCTCTCTCTCTCTCTCTCTCTCTCTCTCTCTCTCTCTCACACACACACACACACACACAAAAGAAGGGAAAATAAATTCCGAAAATACACTTGCTGTTACTTTATTTCTTCTTTGAATTTATTCTAGTGAGAGGAGACGAGTGACATTTCGCAATATGGGCGCTGTTCCCTTGCTATCGTGGTATGAACAGCAGGTGAAGGTTTGGTCATTCTCCTATCCTGCGCTGTCAGCATCTGACTCCGATGACCATGTTCTTCCCTCGACCAACCACTATAAACAAGTGGGAGTTGGGCGATCACATCCGTCACCGGTTGCGCCGCCTCACATCTGCCTATTTTTAGATTGTTGCTTGAATATATCGAGCCCTTGCACCGAGAAAAGAACCCTCCACTCACTTGGACCTCCCGGAAATAAAGTACTTTTGAAAATGTAATCTTTTGCTACCCACCTCATCATTTAGAGTTCCCTGATTCTCTCTCGCTATCCGTCCTTCCGTCCTTATCAGCTATCACTCTTAGCAGGTCTTCTAGACTACATTCAGTGTCCGAGTTGATATTTGTAAGTATTTGCTGGTCGGCCAACACTGGCGCGTCCATGTGTAGGCGTCCAACATAGAACGTCGCAAATGAGTTCTTTTTTACTTCTCCAGTTATGCACCACATATTCCGTTCCTCTTACTTGGATGGTTTGTGAGATGGGAGGTAGGTGGCCGTACACCTGCTGTTTTGTAGAGAGCTGCTTTCAGGTTGTGGTCAAAACAGTACGCAACATCCTTGTGTAGTCCCTATCTTACTTTTTCTCCAAGCGTTTCGTTAGAGTCCACGTGGTGCAAGCATACAGTGGTATCGACACGTCTACAAATTGGAAGAATTCTCGTTTTACTTTTTCAGAGGAATTAGATTTCCAATTGCAGTTCATGCTCTTCCTATGGGTATGTTGAGATTGCATTCAGTAGATGTAATATTGCTACCGAGGTATTTGAAATAGTCTACGAATTTCTGTTGGTTTAGAGTGTTCGCCAGTGGTCCAGGAGACCTGGGTTTAATTCCAGATTGCGTCATATCAAAGACTTTAAAAATGGTACTTGATACTTCCTTGCTTAACACTCAGCAATATAAGGTACGTATCAAGGGTAAAGTGGAGCAATCCAGTGAAAGGAGTAGCGCCCTCACCTACACCTAAGTGTAGTAACTTTTGAAAAAGGAGCCCTCTGGTCGCCCTCGACTACGGTCGATAACTTACGTCACCAAGTTTCTTTCTATTACGCCTCAAAGTTTTAAGTTTTGTCACATCTGACTTTTGTATATTTTCCAAAGTTCTTAGATGATTACATTCTGACCACAGATTCTTCTTCCGACTACGTTCAAGATTTATTTCCAATACTCTCTCTCTCTCTCTCTCTCTCTCTCTCTCTCTCTCTCTCTCTCTTGGACTTTCAAACAGTTCATCTTGGGATAGTGAATAGTTTCGAAATGACATCATATCCACCGCGCGACTTGTTGGCTCCAATAATTTTGGTTCTTTTTTCTAAACTATGCTTAGACGTCTTCACCATTATCCAAATATGCGAAGCTCCTACTGCCAAAAGAATTCTATACTTTATGACGTTAATACAGTACAACTCAAATCGCCACCCTGGATTTTTTTCTGGAAATAAATAAGTATTAATATATATGCATTATTTAATATTTATTACCTATGCATTAAAATGATAGATTTCCTGTTTTGTTTTGTTTTTTTCAGTTTTTTTTTTCGAGTTATTCGGACATAACTTTTGTTTTTCAATTTTATCATTAGTTGCCAAATATAAATTCCGAAAAGTTCAGGTGTATTCATCCGCATATCACTAATAACTGTTTTCACCTAACAGGAAAACTTAACTGCTACAATATTTAAAATTTTATTCTGTATTAACTAAAGAAACCAACACCGTGCAAATTAGATATATACATAAGTAAGTTGACGACCGTAGTCGAAGGGGGGCCCGAAAGCTCCCTTTTCAATAGCTACTACACCGAGGTGGAGGGGAGGGAGCGATTTCCTTTTCCTGGATTGTTTCACTTTACCCTTGATACGTACCTTATAACACAGAGTGTTAAGCAAGGAGGTATCAATTACCATTTTTGAGTCTTTGGTATGACTTGACTTGGGATCGTAGCCTGGTCTCCTGGTCCATGGACGAACACTCTACCCGCTTGGCTAATGGGATATACATATATATATGTATCTCTGTATATATATATATATATATATATATATATATTTGTGTGTGTGTGTGTGTACATTTATCCAACCACTCCGCACTAGCAGTGTGTGACAAAAGGCCAATTTTTAACCGGAGTTTAGCTGGTTTTCCTTCTCCTAGCCGGCTACTATACCAAGGTTACAAACACCAATTTGCCTTACAATTTACCCATAGCTCGAAGCAGTATAATAACATGCATACATTTCTCAAGAGGATTAGTGCTATGTGAAATACAAACAGCCTCGTAAATAATTAGAATTCGGGTCGCCGTTTCCACTTCTTACGACAACCTTTGCACCACGAAAACGTTTATATATATATATATATATATATATAATGGAATAATATATATAATATATATATATTATGGAATATATATATGGAATTATCCATTGGGTCTGAAGAAGTCCTGTATTAATTTTTTCTTCATGTTTTTGGTTCACACCAGAAACTGAAAATACGGGATCGAAATAAATTTATAATCATGAATTAACCGGTCTTTGGGTTTTTTCTTAAAGATATATATATATATATATATATATATATATATATATATATATATATATATATATCAATTGTAAAAATGAATAAGATGTAAAGCTGGATAAAAACTTACGAATCAGAGTTTCACGATACCGATCATCGAGTGAGCTTGTATTCCATATATATACGCATCTGTTTTACATCTTTTACATCTGTTATGTTAGTTACAACTGAAATATATTGGAATATTACTCTATTGTTTCTTGCATAGTCACTGTAAAAAATGTTTAAAAATTAAAAACTCTTTTTTTATTGAATTTTATTCATATATATATATATATATATATATATATATATATATTGAAGCGTGTATATTTAGGTAGCAAGTTATTATACAAGCAAGTCTTATTAAAGACGAAGGAACACTGTTTATTACTTTTTATTTTATTTTTTCAAGTCTCCTTGTAATTTTCCTTGTGCCAGGATCTTGGTGTTAAAGGAATTCTCTAGAAGCAATATTCATGAAATTTTTTTTTAAATTAATAAAATAGCTTTTAACATCGGCACCAACATATTTAATATTTTTGATAACTAAAAATGTCTAATTCTATTAGTAAACCTTTTTCCAAACGAACGTTTTAAAACAAAACGATAAAAACGTTTCAACCGACAACTTCAAAACAAAACGCTACAAATTATTAAAACAGTTAAAAATCAAAACTGTCAACTCAAAACTACACAACCCCTGATGACGACCAAAATTATGGTAGAAAGCGCTTGGGCAGAAGATATGACAATTTCTTTACCATCGAGATCCCGACGCAAGAAAATTTACAAGGAGACTTGAAAAAATAAAATTGAAAATAATGAACAGTGCTCCATCATCTTTAACAGAACTTGCTTGAATACACACCCACCCACCCCGATACACACACACACACACACATATATATATGTGTGTGTGTGTGTGTGTGTGTGTGTGTTGATTCACACATAAGCCAGAATACCAAGAACAACAATAACAACAACAATAAAGTTCCTGCACACTTCAACATAAACAAAAGCAGCATCACCAGCAACAACAATAGAAGTAATGATAGTTTAATTATGAACTAGAAGATAGTGACAATAATATTAATTTTTGTAATAAAAACTAAGCATAGAAAAAGAAAGGTAATGGGATTTAGCCCCACTTTCTGTTAACTTTCAAATATTAATATAGGCAAGTACTTCCTTAAGTTAATAGATAGACACTTCAACAAAAACAACCCATTGAATAAAATTTTTAATTGGAACGCACTAAAAATTAGTTACTCTTGCACGGATAATATATCTAAAATAATTTATAATCATAACAAGAATTTAATAAACAAATCACTAATAGATAATCAGCGAATAGATAAATTATGTCGTAATTGTAGAAATAAAGAAGATTCCGAGAAATTAATCTACCAAGCAACTATTTTCCCCATGAAAAATCGTAAGGAGGAGTGGGTTCATATTGGAATCTCAGCCGGAAATCGGGAACAGAGGTACTACAGACATAGACACTCTTTTTCCAACCATTTACTTAAAAACCTGGTGGTTTTGGAGTTTGAGAAATAGGGGCCAATTTGTACAAATTAAGTGGAGATTTATTTAAAAGTCTTCTACCATAGTAAGCTTCAACTGTAAATGTAAACTTTTCTTGAAAAGAAAAAATAAGTATAATTTGATATAGAATGACAAGCCAACTATTAAATAAACGCAGTGTACTAATACTTAAATGCCGCCATGAAATAGATTTAAACTCATATGAAAAAGGTTGATAATAAAATAATTGATTGGGATAACAATAGTGGGATAAAATTAATGCCATCAGTATTACTACTGATATTATTGGTAATGAAATAACAATAATAATAATAATAATAATAATAATAATTTTGCAATAATTGTAAAAATAGTTACTTTTTATTATTAATAATATAATTATTAATAATTAATAATCATTAAGATAATATTAATGATTTTAACGGTAGTTAGAATGGCAGTATTCAGAATAAAATATATATATATAAATATTAAAAAATTAAATAGGGACTGAATTTTAATCTTAAATGGAAATCAAATAAAACCTCTAGAACATTCTTTCGACTAAACAAGTCAAGTTTGATATTAGTAATACTGCTTATCGTCACGTTTTCCTTAAATAAATAAATGAAGAGATTTTTTTTTAAATAAAATAGGTTGATTTATTGACAAGATTTTAGTTGCTGAACGTTTTGTGAGTCGTGTTAATTTTTTTTTTTTTTTTTTAGATACATAAGAATACATTACACCAGACGATTACATTACATCTGGTTTTTTGTAATAGCCAAATGACGGTTTGTTGAGTTTTTTCAATGACATGGAATTTGCTCTGTATGAAATTTACGTATTAATTATCATACATTGAGCACTCCTGGAGATTTATAAGAATCCTATAATATTTTCTCAAAAAGAATCATTCCCAACTCATCTCCTTTGAATATTATATATATATATATATATATATATATATGTGTGTGTGTGTGTGTGTGTGCACGCACGCGTAAAAACTATAAATAAACCCGGTAGTATGAAAATATATAGAGATTTTAGAAGATGTTTTTACTTGTGGAAATATTTTTCAACGTTAAACATTTTGGTCTTTAGACCTTCATGCGATCCTGAAGGGCCGTTTAAGTGAAACTTAGCTAGACTCCCTTTTGGCCATGTAGGAATTATTTTCATAATATTAGCTCTATCTTGTGCTTTGAGCACTTTATTACGTTTTAGCCTAGGTAATTCTGTCGGTTTTTTTTCTTTTGACGAGACATATGTGCATCTTGATTATTTTCAAGTAGCACGTGTGTTTTTCGTCTTTTCTTTTTTACTGATTTTTTTTCTCAGATATCAGTTTGTAGAATTTGCAAATTGTATAATCTGTTTTATTTTCACACCAACAGAATTATAGATTAGATATAAAGATTAAAACACACACACACACACACACACAGACACACACACACACACACATATATATATATATATATATATATATATCATAATTAGAATTTAACGCTAAAAGTAGTTTTAATTCGTAAAATCCTTACAGTGCTCAATGAACGAAAATTCAAAGCAATATCACACTTGTAAAAAATATATGAGATATACAAAATGTAAAACTTGATAAAAACTCACGTTTCACGATTCGGATCCACCCGTGAGTTTGTATATATATATATATATAAAAGAAAAACCGAAACGAAATAAAAAGACATATTCTTGAAAGTCTGTCTTCGCCTATTTTCCCGATCCACCCAATTATATAATACTGCTTTCTTCATCTGATTATTCATTTTATATTGTTTATTTGTCCATTAGTGATTGTCTTTAAGTTGTCTAAATTTTTTAATTGAAGCCTCCTCTGAGATTTGAACCTAAATACTGGAAATCTTTTAACATTTTAATAATATAGATAAATCTAAATCTAATCTAGTCAAATAGATGATACTTTCTCCATCTGACTATTGGTTCAGTGACATATCAACCTTCGTGGGTTATTTATTGCCGAAGCCATTCTTGCAGAAGAACAGCAGTGATACTATTTAGCCCATAACTGAGGCAGAAGAGGGTTCGTTTTTTTCCCGAGGGTATTAGTCCAAAAGTGAATGTAATGGCACGATTTTAGTTCGAACTCGTTTATTTTGAGGCTGCTGTCCAGTACTTAAGATATTACTACCCATCTCAATTATTTAATCCATATTATTTGTTTACTTATTAATTGTGTACCGGACATTGGCATGATGGTTTGAGTGTTCGGCAATGGCCCGGTAGACCTGGGTTCAATCCCAGGTCGAGTCATACCAAAGACTCAAAAAATGGTACTTAATGCCTCCGTGCTTAACACTCAGCATTATAAGGTACGGATCAAGAGTAAAGTGGAGCAATCCAGGGAAAGGAGTAGCGCCCTCCCCTACACCTCGGTGTAGTAGCTATCGAAATGGGAGCCTTCGGGTCACCCTCGACTAACGTCGCTAACTTTACTTACTTTACTTACTTATTAATTGTAATATGTAATAGTTTTTAATCAGTCAGTTTTTAGATTAAGTATTTTCATTATTAATTTTAATAAGCTATTTAATATTTTGCTGTTGTTTTTCCGACATCCCTGTCGATACATTCCACAACTGATAGATTAAAATTTGGAGGCACGTTTACCGTAACGGTTATCATCGTAGAAAATGAAATCGGCAACCCAAGTTCAAATCCTGGACACGGTTGATCACGTTTCAGTTCGTGCTCATTCCACTGGGGAAAAACAAGAATCAATCTTTTGGTAAATAGTAGGGTAGTCTGGGTTATTTAGCCTAGGTATGACAACCAGTCTAGGAGAAAGAAAGACTTTGAATTCAAACCAGCTTTAATCCGCTCAAAAAATTGACCTTGTGTCACATCTTGCCCTTGCCCGAATCCATACAACTAATTATTTAATGTATACAAACTGATTAATCAAGTCTATATAAGCAATGTCATATAGGGTCCAAGAACATGAGATGCGAGTTCAGATTTCGTCATCGGCTACTACTGTCTTGTTACTTGTTTTTAACAGTCGAAGAATAAACGACCTGAGTATTGTAATGATTAGCGACAATAATTATGACAGAACATTAGCTAAAATCAATAAGGGAGTTTTACAAGTTCCAATCTATGACGTATCTGTTGAGCACGTGCTATCAAGAAACACTCTTTTCACCCATGCGTTCGTCTATGCATGGTAAATATGATGGCTGAAATGAATTCGCAAAGCTATGAAGAACGATGTTGATTTTGATTTTGGTTCAGTGTGTACCGGTTAGTAGATAAATATTCTGATGTAGTTTTAAAAGTCTTCCGTCATCTTGTGGTGTCGCAGCAATCATGTGTACAGTGTATCGAATGCGAGCAAAAGTACACGTTTCTGTTAACGCCCTAAGAGAATATACAATATATTAATATGCAGTCGAATTACAATTGATAACTAATTCTTTTTGGAACATTTTCATGTATTGATCTGTATATGTGATCATTTATCCAACTATATTACCTGTACATATCATTTCAGTATTTATCACAAGATTGCAGTGCAAAAGATTTTAATAAAGGAATAGATTACAAATGGTTTTGCGATGGGGACGTATTAAAAATAATTTTACTATTGGAATGCATTACAAATGTTTCATTATAAAAAAAAACATTAAGAATAATTTTGCTATTGTTATGCATTTCAAATGACTTTATTATAGGAATAAATTGCTTTGATCATAAGTTTCAAGTCATCTGTATCGACTATACATCATTTCATTAAAATATTTATCATAAAAATCCATTACTATAAGAATGCATTACAAATTATTTGACAGTAGGAATGTTTTTTCAAATTAATTTACTATAAGAATGCATTGCTAATGATTTTACAATAGGAATGAATTGCCAATGAATTTGCCATAGAAAGGCATTATAAATGATTTTACGATAATAATGCATTACCAATGAATTTACAATAGAAATGCATCACAAAGGATTTTACTATAAGATTGCATTGCCGGTGATTTTACTGAGGAAATGTATCACAAATGAATGTATTTTCAATGTCTTTACAACGGAAATCCATTGCCCATAATTTTGCCTTAGGAATGCAGCACAAATAATTTTACTATCAGGATGCATTATAATAGGAATAGATTACATGCATATTGTAATACGTGGTATTTCAACTTTATTTTTTCCGTCAATGTATATCAGAAGGCCTGTCGTAGAGAAACGGTGAGCAAGTTAATCTTCCAGAGCAAAGACCCGCCCATTGAGTGTCGATTGCTTGTAGCCATATGCAAGACAAGACTTAATTTTGTAAATGTTTTCATGCACATGTGCTTAACATAACAGTTATTATTGTAGAAAATTAACTTGGCGACCCGTGTTCAAATCCTAAAGAAGGCTGGTTGTATGTCATTTCGCTCTAATGCCCTTGGGAAATGCATGAATCTATCTTTTCTCCTTACTTCCAACTACAGGTAAGTAGTAGGGCAGACTGACCTTTTAGCCTTAAGAGGGGGAAGTTCATGTTGCGTTGTGGCTAACGTAATGGACTGCAAAATCATAGTAAACGAGTTCAAACTCCAACTAGGCTATTACGTTCAATTTTGAACTAATGGCTGTCGGAAAGATATGACCCCCTAATTTCTCCTCAGCTAGGGGTAAAATAGTATCACTGTTAATCAACAAAGATGGTTTTGGCGTTAAATAACCCATGAAGGTTGATATGCCACTGAACAAAGAAACAAACTAAACCAAACCAAGGAGAAGGAAGATTCTGAAATTCAAACCAGTGTTCGCCACTTAAAAATTAAACTGATGTCACACCCTTACCTTAGGGATGTGAGGGTGAGTGACACTATACTCATAAAATTTACCACAGTCATATTTTTCTACTACAGCTTGAATAGTTAAGATATGTATATATAAGTAAAATTAAAGTTGGCGACTGTTGTCGAGGATGACTCGAAGGCCAATTTAACATTCTTCAATAGACCAATGAATATGCTATGCCAAGAATACTTTATATATATATATATATATATATACAATGTTGATTGTTATATTTATAAATAAATAGTGCTCAATATCGATGATAGAGCAAATATATAACCTTATATTGATCATCCAATGATCATGTTGGCGAGAAACTGACAATCATTAAACGCTGTTGACACTGTGTTTACGCTATCCTAACTTATATATACTGTAGCCGCTATAAGTTAAGGAACGGAACAACGAAAAATATTTAGATGATTTTTATTTGAAAATATTTGCATGTACGTTAATGAAATTTTCAGGATACGCTCTGTAGCGAGGTCAAGACGAACCTTTTGATTTTTCTTTGAAATCAAAGGTTTGCGACAGGGAATCTGAGCCACTAATTTTTACTTATTTAACCTATGAGAAACAGTTTTTCTACCGATTGACTAACCTGTTTTCTCACAAAATGCAAGAGAAATAGACGTTGCTTCATAGAAACGGTCTTTTAAAGACATTTTAACAATCTTCCAATCTTCACGTTTGGTAGTCATAGGAGGCCTGCCTGTTCTCGGTTTTGGTTCAAGTGTCTCGTCAGCCTTAAATCTTCTGATTACACGATAAACAACGCTTTTTGACCTTCGTATGATGCCAGCAATTTCGGAATACGATTTGCCTTCTTCATGATTTGCTAAAGTGAGCTTTTTTCTTCTCCATCTTGCTTAAAAATAGTTCCAAAGATGTATGACAGTTGACTATAAATCAAAATTAGCAATCAAATTGTTTAAAAATAACCTAAATTACTGCAACTCAAAAGCGTTCTTTAACTTTTGACCATGGCAAAATGTATATTTTTGTTAGTTCACCATTAATTTACTGTAAAAAAATTTAGAAAACTTTATATGTAATAAATACATATATGTTCCAAGTGTATTTGGGGGAAATTTCGTAAACGTACTTGAAAATTTTTTCACATAAATATTTGTTGTTGTTTTGTTCCTTAACATATACTTGTCCCAGTGGGTAGAGTGTTCACCAATGGACCGGGAGACCTGGGTTCAATCCCAAGTCACGTTATACCAAAGACTTTAAAAATGGTACTTGATACCTCCTTAACACTCAGCAATATAAGGTACGTATCAAGGGTAAAGTGGAGCAATCCAGGGAAAGGAGTAACGCCCTCCCCAACACCTCGGTGTAGTTGCTATTGAAAAGGGGGCCTTCTGGTCGCCCTCGACTTCTGTCGCCAACGTTACTTTACTTATATGTACATATGTGTGTGTGTGTTAGTGACTCACACACACATACACTCATCGACAGTGATAAATATAGGAAGAAAAATTGCACGTGTACGTAAAGTGATATATTTTTTCAAAAACCAGTGCCATTTGGAGCAGAAGTAACAGTACAGTCAATAAGAACTTTCCCCCAAATCTTGACCAACCAATTCTGTCCGACGAGCAGGACGTGACACAAAGTGAGTTTTTAAGCGGAGTTTAACAGGTTTGAATTCAGAGATTTCAAAGCTAAAGTACCCAGCCTATCCTATTATTTGCCAATATCTGGAGGGATAATAATTGGATCCATACCTTTGCCAAGAGTATTAGTTCTAAGGTAAATACAATTAGCCTCGTCTAGGATTGAACTCGTGTTGTGTCCATTTCCTATAATGATAATCATTGCACCACGAGCACCAGCCACCATATATATCGAAGGAGAGGTAAAGACAGAGACAGAGAGGTATGTGTGTGTGTGTGTGTGTGTGTGTGTGTGTAATTAAATAAAAACAGTACATTATAGAGGAACTTTTATTATGGCAATGAATCAAATGTACCACAATTCTCTTAATAAACTAAAACAATTTGCATCTAAATGATAATTTTGTGGGATTTGCATCGACACTGAACTTTTTTTTAAATCATCCAACATCTCGATATAATGGAATAAACAATGAAATACAAGTTAGAATCCGTTATATTTTTCTAAGCAGAAGCACCAATATCATCATGAGTTTCTGCTATAACAAAAACTCAAAAAGTTTACGGGTCCTTCGATATATATATATATATATATATATATGTGTGTGTGTGTGTGTGTGTGTGTGTGTGTGTGTGTGTACGCGTTCTTAATAATATGCATTTTCATTATATAATGGTTCATGAGAAATAAAATCCTGCTTTATTTGGTTAAAAAGAAAATCAACTTTTTATTTTTAAAATGGTTAGGGGTGTGATGCTATATATATATATATATATATATTCAGCATCAACTGCTGATTGCACGAAGTTCCCCCCTCTCTCTCTCTCTCTCTCTCTCTCTCTCTCTCTCTCTCTCTCACACTCTCTCAATTCGTCTCTATTGTTCAGTACTTCTTGCAAGTCCTCTAGACAGCATCCAGTGTCCGCTCAGAGCTGATGCATGTAAGTCCTTGAATGGTGCGCTCATGTGAGGGGTTCATTTATATCTAAGAAAGTTTGGTGTGGGTTCTGTAGCTGATTTTTTTAACACCGTGGCCAGTGCTCAAGCCCCAGCAGACTGTGCCTCTTGTTTACCAGAGTGTTGGGCGAAACGTTTTGAATTTATGTTTTGAATTAGTCACGGTAATCTTTTGACAGCTGTTTTCTTTCCTTACCAAAAGAAGCCACCCTTATCGATGAGAAGTAATAGTTTCCTGACGGAAATATTTGATTCTGGCTCTTGACCAATAAATTTCTTCCGCCCAATGTCAAGTGAAGAGCGCTGTTGGCTTACTTTTGGATACATCCACCATGCTTTGCACCCACCATGCAGCATCCCATGTTTTCTAATTCTTTATGCATATGTTGCTCGTATAATACTCTCCTCTCACAAAAACTATCATCCATTGGCTAGCAGGGGAAAGATAACCGTGTTGACGGTATGATCTCGTAGTTATGCATCAGGTGAAACACTTGTCGCGTTTTGATAGTGTGCACCTCCCTTCTCAAGAAAAAAATCTTTTTCTTCTTTTTCGCTTCTTTCTTCACCCTCTACAAATCCGAAATTCTCGAAACTTTTTTTTAAGGTTATATATATACATATATATATATATATATATGGAAGTAAATAAGGAAATAAATCCGACACTATGACGAAAATTTGAAATATCAAAATAATCTAAAATTTGATGAATTTATAACGAAAGTCGACGTAGACATTTAGGTTGTAATAACGTTCTTCAGGACTTTAAATTCATGAAAAATATTGTTAAAATAGAAATAGATAAAATAACAGGAGAAAAAAAGATACATAACAACATATTCAGTGTTCTTATATTTGAAAATATTATGTTATTGTCACGTGGACTGATGTTTGAAATTTTAGATTATTTTGATTTTTCAACTTTTCTTCATATATATACATATATATATATACCAACAAAGGTTTTGCAAATTTTGTTGATTACTGAGTTGCATCTATGGAGGCACGCTTAGCGTAACGGTTATCATCGTTGGAAATTGAATCGACGATCTGAGTTTAAATCCTAGACGAGGCTGTTTGCGTTTCGCTTCGCGCCAATGCCCTTGGGAATGGTAAGAATCCACCAGTCCTGCCGATTTGGGCAAATAGCTGGACAGACTGAAATCTTTAGCCCATGTTTGGCAATCAGCCTAGAAGAAAAAACTTTGAATTCAAACCAGCTCTCTCCCACTTACAAATCGACCTTGAGTCACATCCTACCCGTAGCAATGGCGGTGTAGGGGGTAAACATATACTGAGATACAATCATGTCATAATTATAATAAACAATTGTTTTTTCATTATTGATAAATTGGCCGACCATAGTCGAGGACGATCCGAAGGCTCCCTTTTTAACAACCTCTACACTGAGGAGTAGGGGGCGTTATTCTTTTCCCTGGATTGCTCCACTTACCTTGTTGTATAGTCATATGCAGATTCATCTACATATACATGCAGAATACATATTGACGCAATAATAAAGACGAGCGAAGACTTCTTTAAAAAAATATACCTCTCACTTTATTGAAAGGGTTGTGTGTGTGAGAGGGAGCTGGAGACCGAACAAAGACTGCAACATATTGACCTCCGTAGCCCCTCCGGACATAGCCATATGTCGTTCTCGTTCTCCTGAACTGCTCAACCGGAGGCCCAGGGGCCCACTCCGCTGAATACTGTTCTCTCTACCGCATCTTGTCATTAACTCATCTGATATCCAATTCACTGACTTCCTGTCTTCACCGAGTTATATAATAGTTCAATCGCCCACTCAATATCTTTGGAATGGCATGTTTGTTCGCCATCAAGCTGAAATGACTGTCATGCAGTTCACAGGTCACTCTCTCCCGGTGCATCAGTCTATGACTGTACTATAGGATTTTACCCTATCCCATATTGTCAGCCAAGCCCGCCTACGCGATTTCTTCCCATAACTGCCATCGGAATGTGTCACTTCCTGTCGGTGCATCACTTTGGAATGGCATGTTTGGCCGGGTCGAAGGTCAGTATACAACAACCTTTGATCTGTACCTTATAATGCTATGTTAAGCAAGGAGGCATCAAATTTTGGAGTTTGTGGTATGATTCGACCTAGGATTGAACCCAAATCTCCTATTGGAGAACACTGTAACAATTAATCCATTATTAATATAATCACAGTATAAAGTTGTTTTTGTGGGTTTTGATTTTTGATTCCAAGGAGTGGTTAATGTCCTAGACTGCCACATCGTAGTAAACAAGTTCGAACTCCATTCATACAACTGCTTTCACTTTTGAAAAAGGCTTGACGACTCATTGGTCTAGTGGGTAGAGTGTTCGCTAATGGTCCGGGAGACCGGGGTTCAATCCCAAGTCACGTCATACCAAAGACTTTAAAAATGGTACTTGATACCTCCTTGCTTAGCACTCAGCAATATAAGGTACGTATCAAGAGTAAAGTGGTGCAATCCTGGGAAAGGATTAGCGCCCTCACCTACACTTTGGTGTAGTAGCTATAGAAAAAGGAGCCTTCTGATCGCCCTCGACTACGGTTGCCAACTTTACTTGGCATTAAATAACCCACGAAGGTTGATATGGTATAAAACAAAAACAAAAAGCAAACCAATTATTAATTTAACGTACACAAAAGTGTGTTTTCGTTTTCGTTTTTTGTTTGTTTTTTGTTTTTTCCAAACAATCTTGATGGTTTAAACTTTAGCAATGCATTTCCCACTAGGTGGTGACTGTTAGTAATTAATACTACATATTTCTCCTTCATGATAAAAAAAATGTATAAAATCGAATAAAAAAAGGACTTGTAATTATTCATATTACAAAAATTATCATAAAAAGAAATAAGGTGAATTAGCAATTTGATGCTTTAGCCGAGATACTCTACAACACTTTTTTCTCTTTTATTTCTTTTCACTCTCTTTTTTGATGGTGTGTGGGGCTTTGTTGGAATCGTCAGTCATTTGTCATGCGAGTAGTTTCAGGAATTCGAGAGTAAAACTACGAATTCACACAAGGTTCCCCAGGAGTTTTCATGACACACTGCCTATTCTCAAATTTTCTCATTGGTTAGGCTTAAGAACGATGAAAAGCAAACATGAAGGAAAATTAAATTAATTTACCCTATGTTAAATACACAATTTACCGTTTGCCCAGTCGGTTGGGTCTTTAGAATACACTGGCTGCTTTTCTGCAGAGTGTTAAGACCCCCACAACAAGTGTTCTGGATATGACTCTAAAAAATCTGATGGTGAGGTTCCAGTAATGTTGAAGCTTTGGGGAAAGATTTTTGCCATCGCTCCCCGTCCACTCTGGCCCGGAGTGGTAGCATCTGATAGTGTCCTATCTATGGTTCAAATAGAACTAAACTGCGGACATATGCTAAACTAAATTGTTTGAAATGGAAGTGTTTTTGACATTTAAACTGAACTCATGCTAAACTGAATTGTGTGAAATAGTACTGTTTTGACATTTAACTGTGTGTAAATAAAACTATACTTATACTAAACTGAATTGTTTGAATTAGAACTGTTTGACTAAACTGAATAGCTTAAAATAGAAATGTTTTTCAATTAAATTGTGTACTTATGCTAAACTGAATTGTTTGAAATAGAACTGTTTAAAGCTTCATTCTCAAAGCTGGTGAATTTCAAAAATGCAATCTGGAGGGAGAGTGTGGGGTTTGAGGGGTTTTTACTCCTCGGCAGTGCATTAATTTGTATTCTAAAACCCGTTGACTAGGCAATCGATATCATAGTTCAATGAACAACAAGATTTCAATAAGTTTCCAGACTTTTTTGTACAGGCATTTAAAATTGTCGTAGGCTCTTAAAAATTCACTATGTCATTGCTATACATCTTATGAGATGACTAACCAATTTTTATTTTTTATTTCAGGTTCAAATGAACAGCTACAGCAGGAATTGGAATACACCCTACTAAAACCTGATTCTCTCAGCTGGTGAATCTCAAAAATGCAATCTGGACGTGAGGATACTTTAGAAGAACGATATGCAATAAAATTCTATTTTAAACTTGGAAAAAATGCCACAGAAACGTATGGAATGCTTCACACTGCTTTTCGACCATCTTGCATGAATCGAGCATCAGTTTTTGAGTGGCATAAGAGATTCAAGGAAGGCAGGGAGTCTGTGAGGGATGATGTGAGGTGTGGGAGGAGTAAGGAAGTCAATAGAACAGAGTTGATTGGCCAAAGGGTTAGGGTTAATGTTACTATGTTGAGGTTTTAAGGGAGTTCAGCAAGAGATTCCTTGGGAAGAGGCCAGCACTCTTCAGATCGAGTCAGTGACATTTCCAGCAGGACAATGCACCAGTCCACAACCCCATCCTTGTCACAGACTATTTGACCAAGATGGACATCAAGACAGTTCCTCAGCCTTCCCTATAGTCCAGACCTTGGTCCCTGTGACTTTTAGTTATTCCCTAAGCTCAGAGGCTGTCGTTATGAGACAATTGAGGAGATGAAAGAGGCTGTGACGAAGGTCATTGACACACTCACACAAGAGGACTTCCATGGGGCCTTTCAGAAGTTGTTGGGACGGTACAACAAGTGCATTGCATTCGGAGGAGATTGCTTTGAAGGGGACTAGAGTTTCATGTGTTTGCTCTCAATAAAAGTGCACACAGGAAAAAAGTCTGGAAACTTATTAAATGATCCTCGTACAATTTACCGTTTGTAAAATATACAATTTACCCTATCTTTATAGTAGAATTTATCGAATGTTAAACATACAATTTACACTATGTAAATTTTACAATTTACTCGATGTTAAATATACAATTTACCATTTGTTAAATATTCAACTTACTCTCGGCAAGATATACAATTTTCCTTGTGTTATTTGTACAATTTACCCAATGGTAAATATACATTTTACCCCATGTTAAATATACAATTTACCGTATGTTATATGAATAATTTACTCTATGTTAAATTTAGAAATTACTCAATGTTAAATATAGAATTTGCCCTACATTAAATATACAATTTACCCTTGTGTTAAATATACAATTTATCCTATGTGAAATAAACAATTTACTGTTTGTAAAATATACAATTTACCTTGTGGTAAATATGCTAATTGTTCTATGTGTACAATTTACACAATGCGAGTTTACGCTTTGTGAAACATATAAATTGTAATAATAATCTATCTTTATTATTATATATGGATAATAGTAAATGCCATAAATTCTATATTGCTAATATATAGATATATATATATATATGTGTGTGTGTGTGTGTGTGTGTGTGTGTGTTAGAGAGAAAGAGAGACTCTGTGCGTGAGAGAGAGAGAAAGAGAAAGAGAGAGAGAAAGAGAGAGAGAAAGAAAGAAAAAGAAAGATACCCTGTGTGTGTGTGTGTGTGTGTGTGTGTGTGTGTGTGCGTGAGCATGTGTGTGAGAGAGAAAGAGAGACTCTGTGTGTGTGAGAGAGAGAGAGAGAGAAAGAGAAAGAGAGAGAGAAATAAAGAAAAAGAAATATACCCTCTGTGTGTGTGTGTGTGTGTGTGTGTGTGTGTGTGTGTGTGTGTGTTGGTCGTGGTGATGTGACCTTCTGCCAGACTTGGGTGAAGAAATCGTTCTACTTCGTTTTCGTTGTTCTACACTTTCCATCTTTTCGCAGTTGCAGAGCTAAAAACAAACAAATTCTTAACTCGGCCAAAGAACCAAATCTTTTCTCTTCTCTACTCGGCCCATTCTTAATATATCTTCATCCCGTTCCCCCTGTCCCGCCTCGCACTGATTTCTGAACAACCACACCCTTCCTCTTACTACCTCTCCCCCGTTCCTTTTTCGTTCCCTCCAGCGCGCACACATACACACACACACACACTAAAAAAAGCTCTTACTTCCTACCAATATGTTGCCACCCTCTTTCTACATCTGTTGCAACTTTATATCTACCTGCTTTCAGACTGTGAAGCAGCCGCCAGAGTTTTCCTACCGAATTCAACCCCTTCTTCTAACGTCCTTCCTTCATTATTCTCTCACTCAGCTAATATAGCAGCTCTCTTCATCGTCCCCCCTCTCTCAATCTCTCTCTCTCTCTCTCTCTCTCTCTCTCTCTCTCTCTCTCTCTCTAAATATATATATGTATATATATACACTGGAAAATATAAAAGACAACCAACGGTTGTCAGAGAGTCTATGTTGTAACACTGCTCAATATCCAAGATAGAGCTATTTATATAGTTATAGATTGATATGTTGTCTTCTAAAATTTTAATATCCCCCCCTCTCTCTCTCTCTCTCTCTCTCCACACACACACACACACATACATTACATACATGATTTTAACATTTCTGGTACAACATTATAGAATCAAAACGGATATTACTAGATAGTATTCATTACTAAACTCAACAGTATTGAAATCCTGCAATCAAAACTGCGAATACATGTCATTCCAAAAACAAGTACACCACATACATATTCAAGCAATTTTATTTTAGCTCTTATATATATATATATACACACACAAAATGGACCGATTGAAAAGTTCATCGGCTGACCAAAATACTCTCATGGTATGTGACCAAATGAGTTTTATCTTCAACATAGCATCTCTTGTAGTCTACACACTTCTTCAAACGGTATTACAGTGCTTGGGTGCCGGTATTTGTCGCTGCCTCCCACTTGGGTGCCATTGGTTAAAAATGTTAACTGCATATACGAGGATCATTAAATAAGTTTCCAGACTTTTTTCGTATGGGCACTTTTATTGATAGTAAATACATGAAACTCTAGTCCCCTTCAAAGTAATCTCTTTCGGCTGTAATGCACTTGTTGTACCGTTCCAACAACTTCTGGAAGGCCCCATGGAAGTCCTCTTGTGTGAGCGTGTCAATGACTTTCGTCACAGCCTCTTTCATCTCCTTAATTGACTCATAACGACAGCCTCTGAGCTTAGGGAATAACCAAAAGTCCCAGTGAGCAAGGTCTGGACTATAGGGAAGGTGAGGAACTGTCTTGATGCCCATCTTGGTCAAATAGTCTGTGACAAGGATGGGGTTGTGGACTGGTGCATTGTCCTGCTGGAAATGCCACTGACTCGATTTGAAGAGTGCTGGCCTCTTCCCAAGGAATCTCTTGCTGAACTCCCTTAAAACCTCAACATAGTAACCCTAACCCTAACCCTTTGGCTAATCAACTCTGTTCTATTGACTTCCTTACTCCTCCCACACCTCACATCATCCCTCACAGACTCCCTGCCTTCCTTGAATCTCTTATGCCACTCAAAAACTGATGCTCGATTCATGCAAGATGGTCGAAAAGCAGTGTGAAGCATTCCATACGTTTCTGTGGCATTTTTTCCAAGTTTAAAATAGAATTTTATTGCATATCGTTCTTCTAAAGTGTCCTCACGTCCAGATTGCATTTTTGAGATTCACCAGCTGAGAGAATCAGGTTTTAGTAGGGGGTATTCCAATTCCTGCTGTAGCTGTTCATTTGAACCTGAAATAAAAAATAAAAATTGGTTAGTTATCTCATAAGATGTATAGCAATAACATAGTGAATTTTTAAGAGTCTACGACAATTTTAAATGCCTGTACAAAAAGTCTGGAAACTTATTGAAATCTTGTTGTTCATTGAACTATGATATCGATTGCCTAGTCAACGGGTTTTAGAATACGAATTAATGCACTGCCGAGGAGTAAAAATCCCTCAAACCCCACACTCTCCCTCTAAAAAAAATCAATGTTATGTTTTGATTAGGAAAAATATCGTAATGATTTAATTCTTGATCTGAAAATTTTTCACTTCATAATGTTTGTTCATTGCATAATGGTTACCATCGTAGGAAATGCACACGGTGACCCGAGTTCAAATATTGGCCAAGGCTATTTACATTTCACGTAGCGCTCATAGACTAGTCCAACTGTAACATACCCATGATACAGATATGTGAAATAGACATAGAATGTTCATAACGCACATATAGATAACATAGGAATCTCGAAACACAAAAAACACTTACGACTTCTTAGTTCAGGTGCGAAACTTTTTATTACCTTTGAGTTAAAGGTAATTCGACATAAAGAGAGTGATACACAATCTTTCTAGGCTGACTTTTCCTTCTGCACCCCCACCACCACGCGTGGCACCCCGCCGCAAACTACTGGTCTGATCTCGGCGAGCCCCGAAAGTCAACCGTCTTCTTCGGACGCTAAAACTCAACTAACTGACTTTTCTCAAATCCCAAAAATCCTCCGCGCACGCTTCCGGTGCAGGACGTCATTCACATCCCCCGGTCATATTTCATATCTGGGATTTTATTTTGACATCTCTGAATGACACATCCTCCCCGCGCTCGCGTGAACACCTGCGCTCATGTTGCACCAAACTAACCCATGCGCTAAGCGAAAAGTTCTCAGCCAAACTAAACCGATAGGCAAGATATATAAAACGAAATCCCTCGGCCATTATATTACACAGCTAATACCTCTCCAACTATGGGTAAATAGAAAAGTAGACGGGGCTCTTTGATCTTGGTATGACAGTCTATGGGAAGGACAAAATCTACAACTGGATTAATCATGGGTTGGCCATTACGAGCTTGAGTTGAAAAGACAGTCCATGCAGTTGAAACTCTGAAGTCGATAAACACGTTCTGGGCACAGTGGTCAGTAAAGGGGATCATGCTGACAGAGTTCTGGGACATGAAAAAACCCATCACTATTGATTTCCTTGAAAAAAAAGGTGCAACTTTAAACAGTCAACCTCTAGACAAAATTCACCTTTTTTATTGAACGACCCTCGTACATTTTAAAGCTATTTAACTGGTAACATTTATCAGATCGGAAAACAGTCGTCAAAAATACACACAAAATTTAAATTCAAAATTAGAACTTTGGCTACTGTCATATGAACGAAAATTACGTGTTCAGTTGAACGAAATTATTAAGGTTTGACAAGCGGTAGAAAATAATTCCTATTTTGAGGAGGTGCTGTTAAAATTCACCGGTTGTTATTCTAGGTTCTTAGTATTCTAAGATTTATCGACTATGTATCTCGCTTGTTTTTGCTCTCTCTCTCTCTCTCTCTCTCTCTCTCTCTCTCTCTCTCTCTCTCTTTGTTTTTTCTTCTCAGTCGCGCGATGTTAAACATATCAAGATAATATTTTATCGCATGTAATTTCATTTTCTCGTAATAGCTATCAAAAATAATTAAAGATAAAATCGTGACAGCAGTTCTTGTGCAACTTCTACACCGTTCAGCTTAACCCTTTACATGAAAATTTACATCATGAAAACATTAATAGCACCAGTAAAAACCGGATTTGCAAACTTTTCGAAGAAGAAAATTGTGTATATATATATATAGAGAGAGAGAGTGTGTGTGTGTATATATATATATATATAATAAAAATAAGACCGTAATAAATTACGACTCCGTATTTACGTCTTCAATCGTCAGATCAGTTGATAATCTCACACAAATCAACCCACCTTACTATCGAAGACGTGAAACTCAGAGTTATGAGTTATTACTCTGCCTTATTTTTGTAACTGTTATTATATTGTTATATTGCTCTACATTTTTTTGTATTGAGCTCTATAAAGATTTTGGTGTGGCGTTGGATTCTAACCTATATATAGTTTTCTATATTTCTAACTAGTGCTCAATATCTGTAATAGAGTGTATATATCTAAGTTAGGATTGTGTAAACACAGAGTCAACTTCGCTTAGTGACTGTCAGTTTCTTGCTGATGCGATCATCGGACCAAGTGATTCCCTTGAGGTGGGTATCCCTTTATCTACTGTTGGGTACCACATGATGGGAAGTGTGATCTAGTTTGTGAGCATTCTGTTTAATTTATTAATTGTGCTAGCGTTTTCATTTATCATTACAATCTATTTATCTATTCTATTTATATGTTTATTTTAGAACGCCCTTCTCAGAATGCTCTCCTCAACAGTATATAAAATGATATCAACTGCATAGAAAGCACTCAGCCCGATGACCACAGGGGCTGAAACTGATATTCTTCCAATCACCAAACGCTGTTAACTCTCAATGCCATTCTAATATATATATATATATATGTAGCTGCTTCAGATGCTTCTGTCCAGATGCGTGAAGGTGAAGAACCACACTGGACTGCCGAGCTCACCTGATACTCTCCGAGTACGACTCACCGGATTTCCCTCAATGACTTGGGGCACGGCTTCGGAATCAACACTTTCAGATCTAGCTTGCCTTGCCAGATCGTCGACGTTCTTACAACTGGAGCAAAATTTCTGCGCGTTTCATCTATCACTCAACAGATGTTTTTGGTTGCTTCCGCGGCGTTATGACCCAATTCGAAATCGTCAAGCATAAATAATTCCCTTTACACGTTCATCTTTGCGACTTTCAAATCATTCACGGCGTGAACCAATGCACAATGTATCAGCGCACTAACTACCACGATACTACTAACCACAGCGGATACCTTTCACGGCTTGAACTGCTTCGGTCATGTGGTATACGCATTGCAAACTTTAAAGAACGTTTTCGGAGGGGTTTTTTGTTTTGTTTTGTTTTGTTTTTAATAAAAAAGAACGCTACAACTCAATTCAAAAAAGAAATACTTAAACCAAATAGTCACCGCAAACGACGACCTCTGAAGATGACCAAAGTATGGTTGAAAGCGCTTGAAAAAAGAACTTGGGACAGTTTTTACACCAACTTGATCCTCAAATACGAAAAGAGAAACACAACTTAAGAAACTGCGATCAAAAACTATAAATAAAAAGTGTTCTATCATGTTCACCAAAATATTTCACCAGTCATCTGGGGGTGTAGAATACACCGACTGCACCTCTGCAGAGGGTTAAGACCCCACCCCCCAACGAGTGTCCTGATATGACACTAAACAATCTGATGGAGAGGTTCCAGTGATGCTGGAGCTTTGGGGAATGCGGAGCACCCCTTCGTTGCCATAGCTCCTTGGTCCACTCTGGCCCGGAGTGGTAGCACCTGCTAGTGCCCTATCTATGGGTTTAGAAGAATTAAACTGCGTACTTATGCTAAACTGAATTGTTTAAATTAGAACTTCTTGACTAAACTGAATAGCTAGAAATAGAAATGTTTTTGATAATTAAACTGTGTACTCATGCTAAACTAAATTGTTTGAAATAGAACTGATTATTTGTATAAAATGACATTAAATAACCAACAAAAGTTGATATGCCATAAAACCCAAACAACCAACCAACATCAACAAAATATACCTTCGTAATAATTTGCTGCCAAATTATACAATATATATATGTGTGTGTGTGTGTGTGTGTGATTAAATAATAAAGACACATTTTGTTTATATAATTTTATTAAGACCCTTTCAAATTTCATAAGTGTTTTGGTTTCAGGTTTGAATTGGTGGATGGATTTACCAAAATTGTCCCGATCGCTTTCGGACATATCATAGGCCATCATCAGGTGTTGCTTGCATGAGTAAAGAGTGTTTATTTCAAAGAGCTTTTTTTATTTTTTTTTTATTTTTACATTACAAAATTACGTAAACGCTGAGTTGGATAAAAATGAAACGTTGATGAATTAAAAAAAAAACAGAACGTAGTGATAAGATCAACATACGTATTATTTTCGTTGGAGACACAGTCTCCCAAGGGACATTTGAAGATATATTTGGCGTTTGTTGTATGAAGAAGTTAAGAGGAGGGGTAAGAGTTATTGGAAATAATTAGGTTGGAGGTTTTGAATTTGTTGTAGTAAATGATAAGTCAGGATCAGTAGGGAGAACATTTTTTGGATAATGTTTTTTAATATATGTTCATCTATCTTTTGATTACTATGAAATTGGTTTTTGTAGCAAAGGTTTATTAATTATTTATAGTTTAGGGTATTGTCTATGTTATGTTGTTCAGTTTTATTGATGGAATGTTTATTTTCTGTAGCGACAATGTAATTGGTAAACCCATTGTTCATAAGTGTTTGTTTTATATTCTTAAGTTCATTAAGGAAGATAGTTCGAAAGGACGATAATAGTTTAGCTCTGGAAATAAGTGTTTTTATGGTTGAAGGGGTATTCACTATGAAAATACACTAGGGTGTATTCCAATTCCTGCTGTAGCGATTCATTTGAATCTGAAATCACAAAAATTGGTCAGTCATCTCATAAGATGTATAGCAATAACATACTGAATTTTCAAGTCTCCGACAATGTTAAATACCTGTACAAAAAAGTCTGGAAACTTATTGAATGCTCCAGGTATGAGGAATATCATATAAATCTATGTGAGTGCTCGATGTATGGCTATTGGTACAAATCTTTTTCCTTCCGGGTTTATATAACAAAACTCACATACAGAGCGTATACAGTGCAATTAGAAGGAAACCCAAACCTGGTAAAATTGTCATTATAAATTTATTTCGCCGGAGAATATTATACTCTCCGTCTCCTCAGATTACTATACATGTTTGACTAGAGATTACAAAACAGCAACCTCAAGTCAAAGATGTATAGTAATCTGAGGAGACGGAGAGTATAATGATATTCTCCAGCGAAATAAATTTATAATGACTATTTAACCAGGTTTGGGTTTCCTTCTGGTTACGCTATATATATATGTGTGTGTGTGTGTGTGTGTGTGGATAGATGGACTCTCTCATCAAGCACAACGTATGAGGCCCCAACAGTTAAATTGAAGATGCCAACAATTTGACTACCAACACAGGTGATTTGTTTATATTCCGTGAAGGCTTGTGTAGAAGCATCCACACTTTTTAGATAAGCCGATAACAGACGAAAAGTGCACAACACTTTCACCGATTTTTTCTTTCTGCAAGACAGGTTGCCCTACTATTTTTGTCGTTGCTGTGAAAGGGGAGAATAGATGCATGCTTTTCCAAAGTGCATCAGCGCAAACAGACCCGTTCAGAATTTGAACTTGTCTCTTTGAGTCTTTTTTGGTGATTAACATTACACAAGAACGTCCAAGTAAATGTCCGTAAACGCACTAAACTCCGGCAGGTGTTCAAAGAAGAGCATATGCATTTTAAATATCCAAATATTTGTTTAAAGAAGTTACTGATGCTAGAAACTTGAGACAAATTGTTCACAATATCATCAGCTAGATAGATAGATATATAGACTACGATATATGAAGATCCAAAAATTCAGTTGAAAATGTGAACCGTTTGATTACCTGCATAGGCGATTTGATTATACCCGTGGAGGCTTGTATAGAAGTATCCACATTTTTTGTACGAGCTGATAACGGAAGAATAGTGAACGGTTTCCCCTCAGATTATATATACAAGATTATATATATATATATATATATATATATATATATATATGTATATGTATATGTATATATATATATTGGGCGTGGTTAGAAAAAAGCTTTGAATTTTAAATTTAAATGATCACGTGTCGATGGCAGTGGAACTTATTAAAGGATGATGTAAAGACAAATCAGTTCTTAATGATTTTTTATCATTGATGAAACAGGTCAATTTTTAAATGGCACAAAGCTGGTTTGAATTTAGAGTTTTCTTCTTGACTCGATACCGTACCAAAGCATAAGTACTCAGTCAATCCTACTATTTCCCTATAACTGGGAGGAGAACTGATGGAGTCATGCTTTTTCCAAGGGTATTAGTGCCCATTGAAAATAAGTAACGTCTGATTATTAGGCTTTTAAAAAAGTTTCTTGAGATGAATAAGATGCGACAGAAATGCAAAAATAAGAATAAAAAAAAGTAATTTATGAAGTACTGTAAATTATTGAATATATCAAAAGAGGTTTGGAAAGATTTTCGCTGAAAATGATCCGAAGTCAGGAATATATGGCACCCTGTGAGAATCGAACTTACAATGGTCAGCTAATCTAACCATTACATCATGCCAGGCGCCCTCCTCGATCAGATAGACTGGTTAAGTTTGATAGCGATTACATCAAGTACTTAATGAAAACAAACAACTTTATTTGCATGACTTTCATTTTATCAATCGCTTTGATATGTGGCTTCATTTTTAAACTTAATTAAAAAAAATATTCCGTTTTAAAAAAGTGGAATAGGAGAGCTAATGGAACAAGCAAAGCAAACTACTACCAACGAAAACGGAAAGGTCAGTTTTCTTCGAAATAAGGTGATGATTTGTATACATGCTCCGTCCGAAGAAGCTAACGAAGGATTTGAACAAGTACTGTTTGTAACTAGACCACAACAGACGTAAAGCATTCTGAATTGATTAAGAAAAAACGGTATAATATTCCATCGGTAGAATGAATGTCTCTTTTGGGATGCGATATAATTGTTACAGCTTAGCTGGGAAATATTTAGCTGACATTAAATTTTCGGATTGCAATTAATTCTTACGTGAGTAGGTATGATTAATTCTTGAATTAGAAAGGGTTGAAAATACAGTACACTAAACGGACCTTAATGACATTTGACTATATCTACACAGGGCAAAAGAAATTCAATTGTAGTCGTACTTTGCACGGCTTTATGACATTGACTGTAGTCCAATAAAGTAGTTGCCCATTCGGCTGGGACTGCAGAATACACCGACTGCACCTCTGCAGAGGGGTAAGACCCCCCCCAAACGAGTGTCCGAGATATGACATTAAACAATCTAATGGTGAGGTTCCAGTTATGCTGAGACTTTAAGGAATGCGGAGAACCTCTTCATTGCCGTCGCTCCCGGGTCTACTCGGGCCCGGAATGGTATCACCTAATAAGGGTCCTATCTATGGGTTAAAAAGAACTAAACCGTGCTTTCTTGAGTTTACTGTTTTTTACATTTAAACTGTGAATTTATGCTAAACGAAATTGTTTGAAATAGAACTGTTTTGACATTTAAACTGTGTATTAATGCTAAACTGAATTGCTTGAAATAGAACTGTTTTAAATGTTTTTGACAATTAAACTGTGCACTTATGATAAACTGAATTATCTAATATTGAACGGACTATTTGTATTAAAATGGATTTAGCATTAAATAACCTACAAAGGTTTATATGCCATAAAACCCCAGCAACCAACCAACATATAAAGTAGGGTAAGGGCTAATGTACTTCGAACTCATAACCTCAAATTTTGGCCTCGTCACGAGTTATCTCCTTTTGGACGCCATCACTGAATCAAAGATAAAACATTTAATTAGTAGCGGTTAGAGTGTTCGCCAATGGCCCGGGAGACCTGGGTTCAATCCCAGGTCGAGTCATACCAAAGACTTTAAAAATGGAACTTGATACCACCCTGCTTAACACTCAGCATTATAAGGTACGGTTCAAGGGTAAAGTGGAGCAATCCTGGGAATGGAGTAGCGCCCTCCCCTACACCTTGGTGTAGTAGCTATCGAAAAGGGAGCCTTCGGGTCACCCTCGACTATGGTCGCTAACTTTACTTTTACACAGCTAAATGTCTTTTATCTTTCTTGGATTCCAATATTTGGTACAAAATCTTTATGTATTTACATACAACGATCAGGATTTGACACAGAGTCGGTTTGGTAAGTGAAGTACTGTGGGTTTGAATTCAGAGTTTTCTTTTTAGAGTGGTTGTTTTACCAGGGCAAAAGAACCCAGTCTGCAATACCATAAACTCATAGCAAGAGAAAGAAGAGATAGATTCTCGCCTTTTTCAAAGGCAATTAGCGCGAATTGAAACGCAAATAGTCTCATCCAGGATTTGAACTCGAGTCGCCGTTTCCATTTCCAACGACGATAACCATCAGGCTAAACATGCCTCCATATATCAGTCAGATGTAAAATTTTGAGGAATTAGTTTTACTCTTGTCTTACTTGGGCAAGTATACAGCATCCATCAAGAATCGAACTTACAAACAATAGTATGCGAGCTTAGCTCGTTATCCATTACATTGGACTCGGTGCCCTTGTCACTAAGTAATAATGAAAAAAAAAACAGTCCAATTGTCGCTATATAAGTTAAAACCGAGACAAAACTTTTGAAAGCCTGTATTCACGTTCTTTCAAAGAGCATTCAGCAGCTAACCATTTAATAGTCCACCATATTATAGGCCACAACTCTTTAAAAAAAGCAGGTGAATTTTCAAACAATTAATCAAGGCTTGTCAAGATCACGACCAGTTCTTTATCGTACCAGCAAAATTAGTCATAACCCAAAAAAAAAGAGCGCATATCTAAATATTCCTCTTAGAACATTCTCTTAAAAATGCTCACCGGCAAGCGTAAGTTATCTTACATAACTTATCACATTTACCGGGGCTTCCCATCAAGTTCTCGTTGAAGCTGACGTCACGAGATTATATCATAACAAACTAACGTGATCTGGCTAGCATAAAAACTTCCCTCTCGGTGCCATTATGGTATCCATCTTTCTTTGTTGATTAGATAAGTATGTCTTTACGATATTGCGTAATATCGATAAATACGTGCACTACAGTCGAAAATCTACGAAAAATGCTGTGTAGATTATCTCTTGAGATGCTGTGTAGATTATCTCTTGATATACTGTCATGAACTGGATGATGGAGTAAACAAAGTACTTAGACCTTTAATTTTTTCCCCTTTTCCTTGTTGTATTTTGAAGTTTTCAATATGGCCTGTCAGCAAGGCTTAGAATATACTGATAGTAATCCCTGCAGATTTCTTCCAAGCTGTAACTGTATCCATTCTACTACATGGATGCACCTTTTAAACGCTAACAAAATACATAGAGAAAAAGATGGGAACTACACTAGAATGTTGCACGCTGTCTTGAAGAAATCCAGGAAGCAACACTCCACAAAAGAGTATCTGCACAGCCAACTACCTTTCATTTCACAAACCGTTCAAATAAACGAATCAGACATACGGGGCACTGCTGGAGAAGCAAGAATGAATTCCTAAGCGACATTTCCAGTGTTGGCCGACCAACAAAGATTTAGTTACATCAACACTGTGCGGACGCCAGATGCAGACTAGAAGACTTTTCAGGAGTGATGCATGATAGGAACGGATAGTGAGAGTCAGCAGACTCCCTGCTGCCAGTGCGACTGGATGATGATGATGACGATAATGATCTTTCGCAGGAGTGTAAGATCCAGCAAAAAAAGAGGGGACCTGGGTATGTTACAAAATGGCATCTGATGGTGTGGTTCTAGTTCAAAATCTCTGATGAGAATAGAATATGAGTATGGAGTACCCTTTCATAACCATTACTCCCAGGTTTACTCTGAACGGAGAGATAGTACCTGTTAAGGTCCTATCAGTGCGTCAAATAAATCTGTCTGGAAATTATTTGTATTCAATAGAATTGTGTGCAAAATAAATCTTAAGAAATAATTCTACAAAAAAAAAAAAGATGTAAAAATGAACGTTCAGTGAACGTGACTCTCTCACTTCTAGGCATAAGATAACCCTAAACAAGTTGAAATACTGTTAAAATCAACAAATCAATCAATCTCACTTTATTTATAATGTTTTTTTGTCAAGCGTGTCTACAATTGTAAAAAAGCAAAAGGCAAAAAAAAAAAAAAAGAAAAAAAAAAAGAAATATTACTGGTAGTTCATTGATTGTCTGGAATTGCATTTAATCCGGAAAAAAGACGCGCACACTTCACGTCTGTAGACCTTTGGAACAGTCTCCGTGGTGCAGCAGTTAACGTGCTGGAGAGCAATATTGTAGTAACATTTACTTTCGGACGAATACTCTTGGGAAAGGTATGAACCATTTTATACCCCAACCTATGGATTAAATAGTACCAATTCTATAATTATAAAACAATGGCTTTGGCATTAAATAATATACTAGTTCAGACTGCATCTATAAAGAGGGGTAAGATCTCACCAACCAGAGTCCATGATATAACGCAAAACAATCTGATGGTGAGGCTCCAGTAATGCTGAAGGTTTAGGTAATGCTTAGTACTCCTTCATTAACATTGCTCCCAGGTCCACTCTGGTCCAGAGTGGTAGCACGTTATGGAGTCCTATCTATGAATCAAATAAAACTGTTTTAGATTTAAACTGAGTTCAAACAAATGACTAATACTCAATTGAATTCTTAGAAATAGAACTGTTTGACCATTTGAGTGTGTGTAAACAAATGGCTGATGTTTAATTGAATTGTTAGTGATACATAGCAATACTTGGAACCATACAACTGTGTGCAAACAAATGATTAATATTGAATGGAATTGTAAGTGTAGATAACAATAACTGAAACTGTATAGAAACAGCAGCAATACCAGTGTGCAAGCAAATTAGTTCTAACTCATTTAAAAAATGAAATTACCAAATCTCTTTCATATCATATATATCTATTCGAATGTATGCAAACAAATGACTTGTGCTAAATTGTTACTATTACATAGCAAAACGTAAGTCCATTTTACTAATGGCAAATAAATGATTAATAGTAAATAGAATTATTCGTATTTGATAGCAATACTTGAAATCATTAAACTGTGTGGAAAAAATGAGCTTAGACTCGTTTAAAAATGTTGTCAAGAAAGTGTTTTACAAATCATATATATATTATATATATGTATTAAGAAGATTTGGCATTAAAAAACATACAATGGTTGATATGCCATAAAACCCAGCCAAACCAAACTAAATAACCCACCTAAGTTAATAGGCCATTAAAGAAACTAAAACTGATTTTCAGTTCTCCGAACGTCCAGAATCGGGAAAAATATGCACACACAGTACATCTTTAAATAAATTGTTTAAGATTCTCTTTATTCTTGATAAAGCGGGGAGTTTTCATGGCGTCGTGGCTGGACTATGAAATTGTAGTAGTTATTCTGGAAAACTCTTCCCCCAATCTAAAAGCTGAACCCCTATGTTAGAATATGTATGCAGCTAACTCACCAGCAAACGATGCATCCCTTATCCAACCACAAGACCAAAGAATGCATTGGTCTATGAAGGTTAAGTACCGCTCACTTTTCATCAACTGTAAGATGTGGTAAATTCTGGCAAGCTTGGTGAGACATTTATCAAAGAATTTGATGTGAGAAATAATTGATTTAAGTCTCTAAAAGTTCTAACATATCAGATATGCATAATTCAGTGCGCTAAAGATTTATCATTGGATTATTAATACTTGGCTTCTGTTAATCCGGTATAATGGATAATCTGTCACGGTTCTCTGACATAGTGATAGCTCGTTAGTTTCAGTTGAAAGAATGGAAGAGTCTAATCTATTTTCACCTTTCACTGGTGTCGTAACCTGGTTTAGTCATTGGGGTGCCATTACATGTAAGCGTATCTTGCGCAGAAATAGACTGGCAGAGCTCATTCCTCTTTAGGTCTATAAGTAAAGTAAGTAAAGTTGGCGACCTTAGTCGAGGGCGACCCAAAGGCTCCCTTTTCGATATATCCCTATATAAAGGTGTAGGAGAGGGTGCTGCTCCTTTTCCTGGATTGCTCCATTTAACCCTTGATCCCTACCTTATATTGCTGAGTGTTAAACAAGGAGGCATCAAGTACCATTTTTGAGTCTTTTATATGATTCGACCAGGGATTGAACCCAGGTCTCCCGGGCCATTGGCGAACACTCTAACCATCATGCCAATGGATAACTGGTTTGAATTCAGAGTTTTCATTCTCTTAAAACGATTACCATACCAAAGTTATAGTGTCCAGTCTGCTCTGCAATTTATCTATTGCAGGAGGGGAAATAGTTGGATTCATGTCTTTCCCAAGGTTATTAGTGCTATCTGTAATGAAACAGCCTCATACAGGATTTAAACACGAGTAAATGAGTCCACTTCTCAGGTTAATAACCGTTACGCCACCAACGCCTTCTTGTATGTATTTACCCAATTTCTCCGAATGGGCTGGGTGATTTTTAAGCGGGGTTTGAACTTGGAATTTTCTTTCTCCTAGACTGGTTGCCATACCAAGCTTAAATATCCTAGTCTGACCAACTATTTATCCATAACTGGAGGGAGAATAGTTAGATTCTTACCTTTTCGAAAGGTATTAGGGCTATGTGAAATGCAAACTGCTTAATCCAGGATTTGAAATCGGGTTGCCGAGTCCATTTCCTACAAGGATAACCATTACACCACAAGTATCCCTTTTCTTGTATGTCAATGACTTTTAATCTTTTTATACTTTAACTAGTTAATTAATCTTTATATCCTTTAACTAGTTAATTGATTGATTGATTTTAACGGCATGTCAAATCGTCTAGATTATTTCAATACATTGATGTTAGAGAATCGCGTGATAGTCAACAACATCAAAAAAAGAGTACCCGCCGAATAGTGGATTTTTCCGTCCCACCAGACTACAAAGTAAAATTGAAAGAAAGCGAAAAGAGAGATCAGTACCTCGACCTTGCTATAGGACTAAAAAATACTATGGAACATAACAGTGACGGTGTTACCAATTGCAATTGGTGCTCTTGGCAAAGTCACCAAAGGATTGGTAAAGGAATTAGAAGACTTGAAAATAAGAGCACGAGTGGAAACCATCCAAACGACAGCATTGTTAAGATCGGCCAGAATACTGAGAAGAGTCCTGGAGACTAGAGGAGACTTGCTGTCTCCCAAACTTCAGTGAAAGACTATCAGCTAATGCTGGTATGAAAAACTCTCAAAAGTGTATGATAATAATAGGAATTTCTCGTGGTGGAATAGTTACCGTCATTGGAAATGAACACGGTGACCCAAGATCAAAACCTGGACGAGGCTGTTTGCATTTAACATAGGGCTAATACACTTGAGAAAGGCGTGAATCGTACAATTTATATCTAAGCGAAAAGTAATAATAGGCAAAAGAATAACAGGTGTAGATTATGTGAAGTCAAAGGTGAAACGGTTATCACATAAGTGAATCCTGCAAACTAGATGAAAATGTGTAAAAAAAAAATTGGTACAAATGAGTGGTAAAAGTGATCATTAGAGAGTAGTGCAAGAGATTAAAATTTGGCTATATTAACAAACGCTGCATTTACAAACCAGAATCCCTGCTAGAAAATGAGTACGCATGAAACTTTCCGGGATCTTGAGTTACAAACGGATCAGCTAATCTCGGCCAGAAGACCAGACCTCGGGTTAATTAACAAAAAAAAAAAAACTTGCCATCTGGTGAATTTTGCCGTTCCAGCTGACTACGTTGTAAAATCGAAAGAAAGGTGCACAAATACTTGGACCTTGCCAGAGAACTAAAGAATCTGTGGAACATGAGGAGGAAGATGATGCTGATTGTGGTTGGTGCGCTTAGAACGGACCCCAAAAGGGCTTAGAAAGGAAACTGCAGGAATTAATGATCAGAGGAAGAATTGAGACTATTCAGACAACAGTATTATCAAGATTAGAAGGAATACTCAGAAGAGTTCTGGAGACCTGAGGAGACTTACTGTCACTCAGACTCTTGTTAAAACCCTCTAATTAATACTGGTGTGAAAAACTAGGAAGGGGTGAAATAATAATAATAATAATAATAATAATAATAATAATAATAATAATAATAATAAAGAAAAGGAAGCCTAAAGAGAGAAACTGAATCTCTTCTAGTTGTAACTTAAAACAATGCTATCAGGACCAATCATATCAAAGCAAGAACAGATAAGACGCAACAAAACAGCAGATGTTGGTTATGTGGTAATAGAGATGAATCGATCAATCATATAAGCGAATGCAGCAAATTAGGATAGAAAAATATAAGACTAGATACGAATAAGTGATCAAGATGATCCACTGGGAATTGTGCAAGAAATTTAAATTTGACCATACGAACAAATGGTATATGCACAACCCAGAATCTGTCTCGGAGAATGAGTCGGGCAAACTTCTCAGGAATTTTGAGATACAGACGGATAACCTGATCTCAGTCAAACGACCAGAACTTATAACAATCAACAAAAAAAAAGAGAACTTGCAGAATTGTGGACTTTGCTGTCCCAGTGGAGCACAAAGTAAAATTGAAAGAAAGCTAAAAGAGAGATAAGTACCTCGACCTTACAAAGAAATAGCAAAAAATATGGAACATGAAAGTAATTGTAATTGGTGCTCTTGGTACAGTCACCAAAGGATTGATTCAGGGACTGGAGGACTTAGAAATAACAGGACAAGTGGAGACTATCCAAACAGCAGCATTGTTAACATTGGCCAGAATGCTGTGAAGAGTCCTGGAGACTTGGGGACACTTGTTGTTACTCAAGATCCAGTGAAAGTTCATCAGCGTTAGCAGATTTGAAAAACTCTCAAGGAGCAAAATAATATTAATTATAACATTCAAATGGGAAGTTATCTGCTAACACTGGTGTGAAAAACTCTCAAAAGAGTAAAATAATAATAATAATAATAATAATAATAATAATAATAATAATAATAATAATAATAATAACGGATCACATAATGTCGGCAAGAAGACCCAACCAAGTGCTAATTAACAAGAAAAATAAATAGATAAATATAAGAAAGTGAAAAGATAAACAAATATTTGGACCTTTCCAGAGAACTTAAAAACTGAGGAACATGCAGGTGAAGGTGGTACTAATTGTAATTGGTTACTGTGGAAAGGTCCTCAAAGGATTGGAAAGAGAATTGTAACAGTTGGAAATCAGAAGAATCAAGACCCCCTTTCAGACGACGTTGAGATCAGCTAGAATACTCAGAGGAGTCCTGGAGGCCTGAAGGAGACTTGCTGTCACTCACTCTATTAAAATTCCACCAACTAAGGCTGATGTAAAAAAAAAAAAGTCTCATGAAGAGTAAAATAATCATAACAAATAAAAACACAAGGAAATAATAAATTAAACATAACAAAAGAAATAAATTAACAAATTATGAAATTAATATAATATAGTCAAGTTAAATAACTACGCTGTATAAACTAGGCCGCTTTTCTCAGTAATCTTCACAAACTAGATCACTCTTCCCATTATTCCTCACACAACAATTTATAAAGGGATAACTGTTACTTGCGAACCACTTAACCTGATGGTCGCTTAGACAAAATATTATCACCAAGCTTCGTTGGCTCTATCCATACTATCCTAACAAAGATGGACATGTCCTCGTGGTGTAATGGTTAAAGCGCTGGACTGCAGAATCATAGTAAGCGAGTTCGAATTCCAGTCACACATTATTTGAATCAACCAGCCAGTCATACATCATTTGAATCAACCAGCCAGTCACACATTATTTAAATCAACCTGCCAGTCACTCATTATTTGAATCAACCTGTGAGTCACACAGTATTTGAATCAACTAACCAGTCACACATTACTCGAATCAGCCAGCCAGTCACACATTATTTGAATCAACCAGCCAGTCACATTTTATTTGAATCAACCAGCCAGTTACCCATTATTTCCATTAACCAGCCAGTCACACATTATTTGAATCAACCAGCCAGTCACACATTATTTGAATCAACCAGCCAGTTACCCATTATTTCCATTAACCAGCCAGTCACATTTTATTTGAATCAACCAGCCAGTTACCCATTATTTCCATTAACCAGCCAGTCACACATTATTTGAATCAACCAGCCAGTCACCCGATCAAATAATAGATTGACTAACTCTTTTATTTGTTGTCTAAAGAATTCGAATGACCGTTAAACGCTTGAAAAGATTTCGTGAATCAATTTAAGTAATTGGCTGGCAATTACTTTTAAGGACAGTTGAAAGTTTGTCTATCATTAGAGGATTGTTAAGTGATGTAATGAACATGCATACACCTAGGTCCCCCCCCCTTACAGTAATATGATTGGCTGGTGTTAGAGGTACATTGACTACGACTACGAACGTCCAGTGTCAATACGAACACATGTACTATACCTTTTACAGTTGCTAAACCACTCAGCTACTTTAATTGAATATATCCCTTCGGGGACACATCATTAAGTCAGGTGACTAAAGTCTTAGGAGCTGAATGTTACATTTCAGCTTTAAATTAGTTAGCCCAGAGCAGCCATTTATTTCAGCTGTCCAAAGAGTCGGTTATATCACCGAAAATGAATAATCTGCACTCAGCGAACGTTTTGGTTATTCATGCCAGTAAAGAATACAGGACAGCGTAGAGTGGTGAAGAAGAAAAGATCGATCACCGGCCAAAGGAAACAAGAATAATATTGTGATACAAAAACACATTAACAACAAGTCAGACATTATCTTTCTAGAACGGGTTTTCTTGAAAACTAACTATAATCATATAATAATGAGTAGAATTTACCAAGATACTAGAAGCCACTACACACAGATTAATATCAATCTCTTGTGAAACCAGTCGTTAGTAGTCTTTCGTTAATATTATTTTAATGTTAACACGTTACTAAGATTTGATCCTCTATCTACAATTCTGAATCCCCATTCGCGTTGATTTCAATTACAAATCTTACTGATTTAACAATCTGTATTCTTCGTTCTTCAAATACTTGTGAACTGCCTTTTATAAACAGAAGATATAAGGCCAATTTTCTTAGCCAAGATCGGACTGACCAAGAAGCAGTTTTCGATTCGGTATACCATTGCCGCTGTGATTATGTTGGATGCAAAACAAATGGTTCTAAGGCTTAAGTATCATTTACAAAGTCTTGCAGTCTGCTATTAATATCTTCTGTTAAAAAATATTCAAAACGATGTTTTTGAATCCTACGCGAGGAGGTCGAATGATATTAGAGGATATGTTTTCTCTATTCACACCTCTTATCTTTGATACTTGAGTCGTTGTGGTTATTTATACTGAACGTTTTTGTTAGAGTAGAGGCCTTGGCTCATCGAGCAAAGACGTTATTCCTTTACTTGATCTAAATTTACCTGGTGAGTTCGCGACGTCCGTTTTAGATGAGATTACATAGGATTTAGACATACTACATCGATTACTAATGAACACACACACACACACATAGACAAGAGAACTCTGTTGAAGGAATTAACGGCTGCCACTCACGCAATGCAAAGTTGTTCTAATGAATTGAGCACTCTGGTATCCGGTAAGGTAAATGTAAACAAACGAAAGCTACTACATAATGCCTTATAATTCCCGAGCTGACGTAGGTCGCCTGCTGGGTGAGCGGTATGATACTAAGTCTCGATCCTAGCTTGAAGTGTCCTACGTGTCTAACCACACTGAAGAGTTTCGATACAACGAAACAGTCTGTCTGTGGATGACAATATATATATATATATATATATATATATATATATAGATGGCTTGGCTTCGTAAAACGAATATTAAAAAGGAGCCAGTCTATGCCGACTGTAGGCATGTTCGTGACTGATAAGGCCGATACAGGACAGGCGACTGAATGTCTGATGTAGGTTTGATAGTGTAGTGTATGTCCTCTTCCTATGCTTTTGTCCGGCGGTTGTTTTCAAAGATAGAGAAAACGTGATTTATGGTGAGATACCAAGCGTCACAGTTCTCCGCTAGAGTGGAGCATTGGTAATTGTCGATGTGACAGGAACCAAGGAGTCTTTAAATCGCTTCCTTGATGCTCCTCCGTCACAATGGCCTGGGGAGAGCTCGCTACAAAGTATGATGCTGAGGTGATGATTCCCCATCCTGGAGACATGTCCTGCCCAGTGTAGCTAGGACTTCATTAAGATGGCCACAATGTAGGTGATCTTTGCTCTTTCAAGCACTACAATATCACTGAGGAAGTCCCTCCCGTTGATATTAACGGTAAGATATATATATATATATATATATATATATATATATATATATATATATATATATATATATATATATTGTAACAGTGTTGGTCGTCACTAAATCACTTTGTACAAAATTCTAATGGTTTTTGACTGTATGTTTTGATTTTTTCGATTTCTTCATTTTCTTTCGTTATCTGCCTGATGATTGTTGTTTGTAAAACTTCATGAAACCAAGGTCGCAAACAAACTTGGATGGCATTACAGATATAAAATCTATTCTATATCTATTTATTATCATTATATACTACCTTTACCCGGCCACGCGTTTCTGTGGCTCAGTTTGTTTAAATGGGGGAAAAAAAGAAAATGCATGTTTCTAATATGTTTAATTTTACAATACTTGTGGAGACACAATATTCTTGGTAGTTCCAGTTTCCGTGTAGATAAAGAGATTGTCTGGATTGCCGACTCTGGAATAGGCAACATATAATTGCCCTTGTGAGACGCAATCAGTGTGTAAATATAAGCCACACAATTCTAAAGATTGTCCCTGTGCTTTGTTGATCGTGATTACAAATGCCAATCGAATTAGGAATTGCAATCTCTTAAATTGAAATGACATATCTGTTGGAATCATAAGAAATCGCGGTATGAGGGCATCTTCACCTTTGAAAGGCCCTGTCAAAATTGTTGCTTCTATGATGTTGGTCATTAATTTTTTTTACTGAAAGACGTGTGCCATTACAAAGCTAAGGCTGGTTAATATATCGCAACATGATAATTGGCACACCATAAAATATCTATTAAACAACAAAATAAATGGAATATCAATAATGAAGAAAAAATTGAAGAATAAGTTTTTAGAATTAAAAAAAAATACTTACTACTGGACCAACGAAATATGGTTTAAAGTTTATTAACGAAAGAAAACTTTTTAGGGAATGTCTTTCGTTGAAGTTAAACAAAAAAAGAAATATTGAAAAAAGAAAAGAAAATATTTAGTAAACAATTCGTTACTACTGAACCAACGCAATATGGTTTAAAGTTTAGTGTCTTATCGATAATAATAATAATAATAATAATAATAATAATAATAATAATGATAATAATAATAATAATAAAACGAAAGAAAACTTTTTAAAGAATGTCTTTCGTGGAAGTTAAACAAAAAAAAAGAAATTTTGAAAAATAAAATAAAACATTCAGTAAACAATTCGTTACTACTGAACCGACGAAATATGGTTTAAGAAAGAAAACTTTCGTTGAAGTTAAACAAAAAAAAGGAATCTTGAAAAAAGAAAAGAAAATATTTAGTAAACAATTCGTTAGAATAAAAAGAAATTTACTTATTACTGAACCAACGAAATATGGTTTAAAGTTTAGTATCTCTGTTTAAGTTAATAAAAAAAGAAAGAAAAGAGATAAAAGCAGAAAAAAATTCTCGTGTAAAATTCTTGGAAAACGAAAGTAATGTTTCTTGAAAAAACGAAAGTAATGTTTACTTTCATTATTTGCGTTCGGCTTTTCTCGGAAAAAAACGACTTGTTAAAAATTTTTTTTTTAATTATTGTAATATTTTTGGATATTAAGTATATAAAAACACGCCCGTATTCGAATAAAATACTCTCACAAAATTCTACACCAATTAGTGGTATAAAACGGTAGATTATCGGTTAGTAACAAACATTTACATTTTTATTTATATAGATATGTGTGTGTGTGTGTGTGTGTGTGTGTGTGTGTGTGTGTGTGTGTGTGTGTAGAAAGAAATAGAGTTTGGTTGGTTTATTTTGGTTTGGTTTTATGGCATATTAACCATTGTAGGTTTTTTAATGCCAAATCTATTTTTATAAATAAAAACAGATTTATTTCAAACAATTCAGATTAGTATAAGTACGCTGTTTAGTTCTATTTAACCCATAGAAAGTACCCTATCAGGTTCTACCACTCCGGGCCAGAGTGAACCTAGGAGCGATGGCAATAAAGGGGTACTCTGCATTCCCCAAAGTTCCAACATTACGGGAGCTTCACCATCTGATTGTTTAGTGTCATATCTAGGACATTCGTTGGTGAGGAGTCTTACCTCTTTGCAGAGATGCAGTCGATGTATTCTGTAGTCCCAAATAACTGGGCTGAGAGAGAGAGAGAGAGAGAGAGAGAGCTTTTAGAACAAGATGCTTCTATTCCCAAAATTTGAAATAAATTTGTTTGGGAGTTTTCTTCTGTCATACCCTCGAGTCATGGAAGATTTCGGGTTTTATTATCATCATATCTTCTCACTGAGGTGACTTGTCTCGCTTTCAAACAAATATATATATATATATATATATATATATATATATATCCTATAAGTACATCTATATCATTTTATTTTAAATCAATTTTAATCTAAACCCCTAGATAATTGAATATCATTATTTCCCATGGAAAATTACACAATCAAAATAAATATCATTCGGCATTATTAAAGACTAACCTTAACAGCAATAAAAACCTAGTGTAACCAAGAGAAAAATTACCTTTGGTTGCCCAAAGCTGCCCCACTCTGACAAAACTCTGATTCTCATTGTTTCTCTCTCCGTCCCAGCGAGTTGCTGTCGATGATAATCTAGCCGTTGGTTTGCCGGTACAAAGGGTATATGGATTATCGTTCTGATCGTCTTATCATCTTTGTTCCTGCCCCATTAGTCGTTGTGTTTCACACCACCAATGATAAGATCAATGATGATGTGCCATGGTAAACCTGTCCGATGTAGTTGAAAAATAAGAATCTCAACTCGCAAATAAACTTTAAAATACAGGTTTATTTACAATAACAGGTATATAATCGTCAAATATGCAATGTTGAAGCGGGTGTATAAGAAGTAGTGTTGTTGGCTATGAAATGCTGGTAAGTTGAAGTGGGTCTGATGGATGGTGGGCGAGGAACGTTGTTGCCAAAAACAACAACTATGGATTCGAAACGCATTCTTCAAAATCTGCGGACGAACTCTCTGGGGCAAACAAGCCCTTGCTTAGAAAAAAAAAATTCTCGACAAAATTTCATTTGATTACTCAATATTCCATTATATCCACCTCACCCTTTCAATTTTCTTCCATCTTGACACTCACAAGTGCAAGGTCAACAATGGGCTTTGATAACTTCCTAAAGTTATAACTGGGTCGTTTTTATTTTGGAGTATTTAACTTTTAACCACACACCGCTTTCAACAATCTACAATTGTTTACAGGAAACGATACAATCATATATATTTTTAACTTCAGAGAATCAAACTCCGTGTTTTGCTAAATCTGTCAAACCAAACAGTGTTCAAAGAAAAAGGCACCAAATGGTTTTGTTTAAAATTAGTTTTAACCTACAACTTTAGATATGATGAAGTTTTCCATTTATACTTTTAATCATTCTTATGCACCAGATTTAACCTTAATTTCCAAGGACGGATGCACTCATTCACCCCGCACGTATCATATGACTCTCAGTTACTAAATTTGACGGTGTATCAGTCCACCGACCACACATATCATTTAAAACAGATTTTTTAAAAAGTTTTTTAGTTACAAATTTTCAATGAAGTATTAATCCTCCCGATGTACTTCGTTATAATAATACTCGTTTTTATTGTGTGATGTTCTGCTAGAAATTATGAATTTTTCTTTTTGAAGACAAATAACTTTTCCTAAAAAATGGTCAATGAGTACTTATTTATGTGAAACTTTTTCTCTCTTTCTCTCTCTCTCTCTCTCTCTCTCTCTCTCTCTCTTTATATATATATGTGTGTGTGTGTGTGTGTGTGTGTGTTTGTGTGTGTGTGTAAAAGGTTATTACATATATTGTGAATACATGTAGAAAAACATAAGAAAAGAAGAAAATGCCTACTCTTCATGGAACAAGTTTACAGCGGTGAACGTATAGCCATAATCATAAACGATGTTAAAAACGAAAAGGAAGCAAAAATAGAAACATCGTGAGTTAAAAGAATTTGACGATTATTATGCCATTGCCCATTATTGCTGTTTCTATCGGACAGATTATCCTAGTAAAAATTGTATTCCAGTAACATAACAATATTCTATGCCAAATTAACACCAAAAAGCTTCAAAATCAAATATCACATTGATCAAAGAAATTTTGAAAATTAACAGCAAAAATTAATTCAAATCTCAGACAAATTTTGGGAAGAGGATACGTTTGCGAATGAGCGTCAAAGTATTGGAAGATAAGAAAGTTGAAATTGCAAATAATTTTCATAGTGTTAAGTCAAATACATTATAACTATCTAGTTATGTATTATTTGAATCAACCAGCCAATTATAGATTATTTGAATCAACGAGCCAAACACACATTATTTGAATCGGCAAACCAATTTCTATATATTTTATTCAACCCACTAGTCAAAAATTATTTGAACCAACCAGCCAGTTCCATATATTTGAACCAACCAGCCAGTAAAGCGTCATTTAAATCAACCAGCCAGTCTCAAATTATTTAAATCAACCATTTAATAAAAAATTATTTGAATCAGCCAGCCTGTCAAAAGTATATGAATCAACCAGTCAGTCACAAATTATTTAAATCAACCAGCCAGTCACAAATTTTTTTAATCGATCACCCAATCACATATATGAATCCACTAGCCAGTCACATTATTTGAATCAATCAGTGAGTCGCAGATTATTTGAATCAAGCAACCACTCGTACGTTATTTGAATCAACTAGCTGGTCATAAACTGAATCGTCAAGCCTCATATTATTGGTATCAACTAGGCAGTCACATGTTAATCAAGTTCAAATACATTGTTTCATATTCATAAAAAATGCGCTTTGTTTTAAATTGATACGAAAATATAGTTTTATATTGACACGAAAACATTCATTGTTTCATGTTGACGTAAAATGGGTATTTTTTCATGTTAGTACGTAAATATGGCTAGATGCCGTTGTTGGTCGCCATGATTTTGACTCAATTGTAAGCTGCGTAAAGAATGGTGATAATTCAAACCGACAATATTTCCTTTGTACTCTGCGGTCGTCTTAGTGATGCATTTTCAGGATTACACCCGCCGTGTGCATATCCGTTATGGCACACATGCCTGACAGTTTAGCATCAGAAACAATTCGGGCAAAATCGCAAACTAGAAAGGACTTGGGGCGCCTCGCCGTAAAACAATGGTTAACGAGGCACTTTCACGTGCCATTACTACCGTAGTGTGTTTGTTGCTCACTGCGTGTCTCCTTTACTGAAAATGAATATATCTGCACATGTGTGTGTGTGTGTGTGTGTGTGGAGCAGTAATTTGTATGAAAAACTAAAACAGCAGTGCTTCGGTAGGGAACTCAATGCTGAATTGGTACCCATCACCTGTGGCTGGCCTTATGTCAGATTAAGGAAAAGTTATTTAAAAAAAACTCATAATGAAGAACTTGATGTTGATAATAAAAAAGTACTTCCGATTCCTATCGTATCTGAGACATGAGACACGCACAAACACACACACACACACACACACACACACACATATATATATATATATATAGATATATATCTCTGCTCTCTCACTCTCTCTTTTTATATATATAGACAAAGAGAAAAAGAGAGGGTAATATAAAAGTAAAGTTGGTGACCTTTGTAGAGGGTGACCTGAAGGCTCCCTTTTCAATAGCTACTACACCGAAGTGTTGGGTAGTGCGTTACTCCATTCCCAGGATTGCTCCACTTTACCCTTGATCCTCATCTTATAGTGCTGAATGCTAAGCAAAGCGGCATCAAGTATCATTTTTTGAGTCTTTGGTATGATTGAACCCCAGTCCCCCGGGCCATTGGCGAACAGTCTACTCATTTGGTCAATGCCCCCCCCCCTCTCTCTCTCTTCATATATATATATATGTGTGTGTGTGTGTTATCTACCTGGAATGAAGAGGCCATAACACTTTTTATAAAATATAACTCGCTTCTTTATTACTACAAAAGTCGAAATGTTGCAGGTGAGAGACAGTGGACTACTATGATTGACACCAAATCTTAACCCACGTGATACATATGTAAAGAGCCGGCTTCTCAAACAGGGGACTACCTGGCCGCTAAGCTGACGTGTCTATTTGACTGGCTGTCAACTGGGGTCGAAAAACTTTTGTCCTTATATTATTTTCTGACGCCCACATATATTTCCTTCCGACTCCATTCACGTGATTCATTTACGTTGTCCCTTGTTTACCTTAAAACACAGCAGCAACATCCTGTTTTGAAATCTGCGACAAACATGAGGTCAAAGGTCAATATGTCACATATATATATATATATATATATATATATATATATATATATCCTCTCTCTGGTTTTTGGACTGTAATGGTTACCCTCATAGGAAATGGACACGGTGACCCGAGTTCAAATCCTGGACGAGGCTGGTTGAATCAAACTATACTTCTTCTGGCTATGAGTAAATAGCTAGGCAGACTATACTCTTTAATCATGGTAAGGCTCTTAATACAAACTTGTTAAAATCTGCTTAAAATTGTCTTTGTGTCGTATCTTGCTCGTGCGGAGGGGTTAGTGTTTATATATTCTCTCTCTGTCTCTGTTTCTGTCTCTTGATATCTATATATTTACACACACACACACACACACACAAACACACACACACACACACACACACACACACACATATATATATATATATATATATATATATATATATATTAAGAGAGATAAAAAGAGAGGTTAATATATATGTGTCTATGTGTGTGTGTGTGTGTGATACAACGAAATAGTCTGTCGAGGGATGACAATATATATGTATATATATATATATATAAATGTTTCTGTCTGTCTCTCTTTCTCTTTTTCTCTCTCTCTCTCTCTATCTCTCTGGCAATATATATACCCTTTCTCTATTTCTCCCTCTATGTATAAAGAGATAGAGAGATAGAGAGAGGAGAAAACACACACACACAGACACAGACACACACACACACACATATATATATATATATATATATATATATATATATATATATATGAATTTTTATGGGCCTCACCTAGTTGACCGTGATTCTAACAGAGACTCTAAATTTACTGTAATAAAGAAGATCGAAAAAATTACAAAATATTTCATTTTCTCAAGTAACCTTTGAAAATAAACGGTCATTATTTTTTTTTAACTTTTTCTTAAAAACCACCCCAAAACATTCTATTCAAACCCTCAAATTTCATATATATATATATATATATATATATGCATACTATACCGGACAAAAATCGCACACTTTGAGGTTCTTTACTTTGGGTTTTTAACTTAACTGTAAATAAACTAATAACAATTATGATGCAAAACATGTTTATGACCTGAATATCCTTCTTCATAAAATATTCCCTAATCACACGTGATTAAATAATATAAACCAAAGATATCTTTTTTTACAAGCTATGCCGAGGAAAATATTCGAGAAAATACTCTAGAAAAACCCAATATTGAGTAAAAAAAAATCATGGGATTATTTTTTTCATTTGCATTCCTTGAACAAATACAAACAGAAACCTAAATATGCAAATCAGTCTATCGTTCAAAGACGGTTTTCTGCTCAACAAGCAATTGGCCATTCCTAATTAAAAGAAAACAGTATGAAAAAAAGAAAGAACTGTCAATTCAAATAATAAAAAGTATCGTAAAACTCATTCAAGAAAGTAATCTTAAGCTGAGTATTAATTTGTTTACGGTGAACATCTTCTAAGTGTGCTAATTCCATAATTTTTTCTAGGAATTGTATATATATATATATATATATATATATATATATATGACAAAATTAAGAGGAAAAGTGTATAAATCAAAGACTTACAACGGGTTTACTAGTAATACTTCGTTCTTTATTCAAGGAGGAACTTCTTCAGACTAAAGATATTTTTGAGATTTATTGAATTTTAGCAATTGAGGAAATAGATAAAATATTGGTGAAAATGTAAAAATATATGAAGTGAGGAAAAGGATCTAAAGACAGGAGACAGACAAGGAAAGGAAAGGTAGGGAAAGATATATAGGTTTGATTGATGGTGGTCGGGGTTATTGATTTTGACTGTGACCATCTGGGTAGATGGTCATGGCTAGATGCCATCAAGTGTATCAGGTTTCAATAGAGATTTGCCCAGCCAGAGGTGGATTATAAATTCATAATATAATTCCTCAACTTAAAAAAGAAAATATACAGAGGTGGATTAATTTCAGTGGGAAAGAGGGAAATATTACGAGGGAAGAGGTTTTTGAGAAAACAGAGAAAAAGGAAAAGACGGACGAGAGATAGAGGGGCCCTGGGGTTCAGGCGTATGACGTTTCATCAAAGACATTGACTATAATGGAGTATATCATATTGTTAGATTTACCAAATCTACCATTTCTCTCTCTCTCTCTCTATATATATATATAAAACTCTGTGTGTAGCAATTACAGATTAACTAGCCTTAAAAACGTTTCAATAGCAAACACATACTGTGCACCAGTTCGAGCCATGATCATAACTGATTGTATACAAAAATAGTAAGACATTAGTTGCCATCGCTTCTTGACTAAGTTCACTCGCTCACCATTGGTGACCATTTAAAAACTGGGATAGTTCTGTTACACCCTATAAAATAACAACAAATTATATAAGTTAAAAAGTGCCTGTTGCTTTTGTTTAATGGTCTCAAGTATTGCTATATAAAAGTCATAATTTATCATCACTCATTTCTTTGCACACGGTTTGCAGGTAATTTCATTTTCAAATCGGCTCATTGGTCTTGCAGGTAGAGTGTTCACCAATGTTCCGGGAGACCGAGGTTCAAATCCAGGTGGAGTCATACCAAAGACTCAAAATGGTACATGATACTTTCTTGCTTAACACTCAGCATTATAAGGTACGTATCAAGGGTAAAACGAAGCAATCTAGAGGAATGAGTAGCGCCCTCCCCTACACCTTGGTGTAGTAGCTATTGAAAAGGGAGCCTTTGCGTCGCCCTCGACTACGGTCGCCAACTTTACTTTTACTTCATTTTTAAATAATTCAGAACCAATTTGTTTGCACGCCAGTATTGCTATTTTTACACAGTTAAATGGTTCCAATTATTGCAAACACTTATAATTCTATTGAGTAGTAATCATTTGTTTGCAGATAGTGAAGTAGTTACAAGTATTGCTATTAAACACTAATTATTCTATTCAACACAAATCGTTCTTTTGCACACAGTCAAATGGTTCCAAGTATTGCTTTTTAATCTAAAAATTAAATTGAGGCAGACAATTAAAGAGTTTCAAGTATTGTTATGTATTATTAAGAATTCAATTAAACATCAGTCACTTGCTTACACACAGTTAAAAGGTTAAACAGTTCTATTTCTAACAGTTCTATTTATCATAAGTCCTTTGTTTTTACTCAGTTTAAATGTCAAAGAATTCTATTTGACCCATAGATAGGACCATATCAGGTGCTACTACACCAGGAGAGAGTCGACCTGGAAGCAATTGCAATGAAGCTTCAGATTAACTGGAGCCTCACCATCAGATGGTCTGCTGTCATATCCATGACACTCATTGTGTGGAGTCTTACCCCTCTACAGAGATGCAGTCGGTGTATTCTGAATCTTTAGCTGACTGGACAAAAAATCAGTAGTCTCCTATATAAAATTCTATGAAGTAAATATATTTTCACACCAAAGTTAATTTTTCTCTTGGTTACACTAGGTTTTTATTGCTGTTAAGGTTAGTCTTTAATAATACTGAATGATATTTATTTTGATTGTGTAATTTTCCATGAGAAATAATGATATTCAATTATCTAGGGGTTTAGACTAAAATTGATTTAAAATAAAATGATATAGATGTACTTATAGGATATATATATATATATATATATATATATATATATATATATATACTTGTTTGAAAGCGAGACAAGTCACCTCAGTGAGAAGATATGATGATAATAAAACCCGAAATCTTCCATGACTCGAGGGTATGACAAAAGAAAACTCCCAAACAAGTCTATTTCAAATTTTGGGAATAGAAACATCTTGTCCTAAAAGCTCTCTCTCTCTCTCTCTCTCTCTCTCTCTCTCTCTCTCTCTCTCTCTCTGCCCAGTTGTTTGGGACTACAGAATACATCGACTGCATCTCTGCAAAGAGGTAAGACTCCTCCCCAGTTATTGTCCAGGATATGAAACTAAACAATCAGATGGTGAAGTCATTAGTTGGCACACAGTTTGAATGTCAAACAGTTCTATTCGGCGCTACCACCCTGGGTCCGAGTGAACCTGAGAGCAATGGTAATGAATGAGTACTCCACATTCCCTTAACCTTTATGACTAGAGCCCCGCCACCATATTGTTTAATTTCATATCCAGGACATTCGTTGTGAAGGTTTCTTACCCCTCTGCAGAGATACAGTCGGTCTATTCTACAGCCGCAGTTTTCAGGGCTGACAGGATATGAAGCATACCTATCACACAAATAATTTGCATACAGTTGAATAGTTTCAAGTATTCCAACGTAATATTAGTAATTATATGGTTTTAAGTAATTATTTCTAAATAATAACAGTCATTTATTTAGCACACAGTTATATTGGGAGTCTGCAGAGAATAAAGTCACCGAATTCTTAGCCTGGCCGACAGGGTCTTAGAGACTTGGCTATGCCGAGGTGTCTCAATAGGTCATATTACGGTACTAGCTTGCTTGCAACTGCAGTAAGATTCTTACTGTAATGTCAAGAGAAACTTGAATATGAATAGACACTGTCTTTTCTATATTTTTCTATCTCCCTCTTAATCTCTTTTACACACATATACACATACGCGTATGCACACTTACACATACTGGCCAATCGGCTGCGGCTGAAGAATACACTGACTACATCTCTGCAGAAGGGTAAGATACTCCAACAAATGTCCTGATTATGACACTAAACAATCTGATGGTGAAGCTCCAGTAATGCTGGAGCTTTAGGGAATGCAAAGTATCTCTTTATTGTCATCACTCCTAGGTCCACTCTGTCTCGGATTAGTAGCACCCTATAGGGTCATAACTTTGTGTTAAATAGAACTGTGTACTCATGTTAAACTGAATTGTTTGAAATTGAACTGTGTATATGTATAAAAATGGATTTGGCATTAAATAACGTACAATGGTTGATATGCCATAAAACCAAACCAAACCAAACCAGCATACACATACGCACTGAATTACTTCAAATTTGTTTACATGCCTAAAGCCACATATATCATCATCAAGTCATACTGATGGAACGGGTTCCGTTAACTCTCTCTCTCTCTCTCTCTCTCCCATTCATCACTATCGGCCATCACTCTTTGGTGGTTTTCTACGCAGTATCCAATATCCGCACGGAGCGGATGTATGTAAGTATCTACAGAACATTGCTAATGAGTTGTTCATTGCTCCTCCCCTAGCAATGTTCATCATATCTTCTTCGTCTTACTTGGAGGGTTTGTGAGATGAGAAGTAAGTGGCCGTATAGCTGCTGTTTTTTGTGGTGTGGCTTCGAGTGTCTGTTCAAAACAGCACGCAGATCCTTGCATAGTTCCAAACTAACTTTCTTCTCCAAACGTTTCGTTAAAGTTCATCTGGTGCATCACAGCACATATCTATCTATCTATCTATATATATATATATATTATAACGCACTTCCCCCGAAGGCGTATATAACTGGATTGCGAAGCATGGTGCAGTTTACTTACATGCATATGTAAAGTTAGCGAACTTAGTCGAGGGTGATCCGAAGGGTCCCTTTTCAATAGCTAGAACACCGAGGTGTAGGGAAGGGCGCTACTCCATTCTCTGAATTGCTCCACTTTACCCTTGATCCGTACCTTATAGTACTGAGTGTTAAGCAAGGCCAAACCAAGTACCATTTTTTACGTCTTTGGTATGACTTTACCTGGGAACCCTGATCTCGCAGACCATTGGCGAACACTCTACTCATTAGGCCATCATCGGCCAATCTACTTTGGATGGGAATAGCATTATATATTTATTTTCTAAAACACTGTAAAAAAAAAGTTGCTAATGTCATGTTCTCTGTTCCTATTTCTGCGAGATAATGGAAGATTTTACAAAAATACAGAAGAAATCGATACAGGAGTGTTTAATGCTTAATTCACGCCTCCTTTCTCACTGACGTGACTCCGTATTGTCGGCTGAGGCGTTGTTATCGTCTGTTTCCACTAGTCTACGCTGTTATCTAGTGTTTTGATAGGATCAAGTTGTTATAAAATGTGAGGGGCGGAGGTGCATGATTAATCTGCAATCTGGTCTGATTATGCTTCGATAAGATGTCCGATTCATATAAATGCGCATAAATGTATTTTCTAATGCTAACTGCGCATGTCAGCTGTAGGTGGATGGAAGCCATCTTCATTCGCACTTTCTTTTACTTCTTTCAATCATTAATTAAATTTATGGTTTTCTTTTTCTTTATATCACTTATTCCTTTTTCCTTTCTTTCTTTCCGTCTTTCTTAGTCTTCATCCTTTCATATTTTTCTTGATTTATTCTTGTTCTTAGAGGGGGTGGGTAACTCGTTCTTTCCTTCCAATTTTGGCAGTGATTACGTATATTATTCTTTCTTTTCTCTTCACGTTTCTCCTTTCATGTTTTCTTTCTTTTCTCTTTTTTGCTCACCCATTATTTCTACTTTGAAGCTATTTTCTTTTATCTTCATTTTCTTTTTTCTTTCTAACTCAAAATAAATATTTCCATTTTTCTTTTTACTAATGCTATCTCTTTCTGTTCGTTTCTCAGCTTTTCCAGTCATTATATCCTTCTTCTTCTTCTTCTTCTTCTTCTTCTTCTTCTTCTTCTTCTTCTTCTTCTTCTTCTTCATTCCTTTCCTCATTTCTTTCCTCCTTCTACTCTACTCTTCTCTTTCTTTATTTCTTTTTTTTCACTTCTTTCTTGTTTTCCTTTTTTCATTTTCTTCTTACTTTCAGTTTCCTATGTAAGGTTTCTTTACATCTCGTTTGATTTGTTTCTTTTTTCCTTTTCATTGCTTTCCTTTTTTGCTCTTTCTTTCTTTCTTTCTTTCTTTCTTTCTTTCTTTCTTTCTTGTTCACTTTGTTTTTCTTTATCCACGTCATAATTTCTAAGTTTCTCATTTTTCTTCTTTCTTTCTTTCTTTCTTTCTTTCTTTTCCTCTGTTGTTTTGTTCTTTCATCCTTAGTTTGTTATTTTCTTTTTACGTCATTCATTCTTTTTTTCTTTCGCTTTTTTCTTTTGTGTTTCCTTTTTGGATTCTTTCTTTTTCTTTGTTATTTTTTTCTTCTTGTTTAGTTTGTTTTCCTCTTTACACTGATTTATTTTATTTCTTCATTTACTTATATTTTTCTTCTTCCTTTTTTATTTTCACTTTATATGTTTTTTTTTATTTCTTTCTTCCTTGTTTTGTTTCTTTTTCTCTCTTTCTTTCTCTTATTTTCTTCTTTCCTTCTTTTTTTCTTTTTTTTTTCTCTCTTTCTCTCCTTTCCATCTTTCTTTCTGCTTTTACTTTTGATCATTCTTTTTCTTCCTATCTTGATAAGTTTGTTTTCTTTTTTCACTTAATTATTTCTTCCTTTCTCTTCTCTTTTCTTTCTTTCTGTTGTCATTCTTTTCTCAGTTCGTTTGTTTCTTTCCTTATCCACTTTTTCTTCTTTTTCCTTTCTCTTGTTTCATTTTTCTTTTCTAAATCGTTTCCTTCTTCCTCTTTCATTTTTTGCTTTCTTTTTCTTTCCTTCCTTTTCATATCTTTCTTTCTCGTTCCTTTCTTTCTTTTTCTTTTTCTTTCATTTTCTCTTTCTTTCTTTCTTTCTTTCTTTCTTTCTTTCTTTCTTTCTTTCTCTGTATTTTAACTCTGGTTCTTTCTTTTTTAATTTACCTCTCTTTTAATATTTTCCTCTTTTTTCTTTTTCTTCTTTCTTTTCTTATCTTTTTACTTATTTCTTTATGCTATCTCTTGTTTTACCTTTCGTTTCTTTCTGTATTTTTTTCATTTTTTTTCTTGGGTTTTAAATTTTCTTTCTTTCTTTCTTTCTTTCTTTCTTTCTTTCTCTTACGTTCTATTTTTTTCATGTTTAATTCATTTTGCTTATTCATTTCTTTCTTTCTTTTTTATTTCATTCCTTTTCACATCTTTCTTCTTCTTCTTTTTCTTTTTTCTTTCTTTCTCTCTTTCTTTCTTTCTTTTGTTGGTTTCTTTCTTAATAGATAAACTGACTTCCACTTGAAAATCCAACAAATATAATCGTCCTTTCCCATTTTACCACCATTTAGAACAAACGTAGTTAATAACATGCGTTTTTGTGTGTCTTTTTCTGTGACTGTGAATGTATACGATTTCCAGTTAACATATATCTTAGCTTTCCATCATTCAATAAACAAACAAATAGAGAATCTTTTTCTTACTTTAAATAGGAGTGTATATTCCATCGGAGTCTGTGGTCAGTGTTTAGGCTCATGTAAAAGCTTAGACGCTGAATGTCGTTTTTCTAGACGGACAGACCCGTATCATTTTAAAGGCTGTTGTCACACTATCTTTCGATTCTTATTTGTTCTTGTCTATGCTAATAAAAACTTCCTAAAAACAGAGAGGTCTCGTTACAGAGTAGTGGTTAATAGGTTAAATCTTATAAGATATTAATATTATAGTGAGTTCAACCCGCGTTGATGACTCATGATTGCGAGCTAGAGGCAAATTACCTATTAGATTATACATAAGACATACAGTTTATATATATATATATATATATATATATATATATATATATATATATATATATATATATATATATATATATAACTACTTCAAAATATGTCCCTGGTTTTATTTGCGAAAGTTGATGTACATGGTAGGCTTATATTAATCCACATCTTGTAGACCGCTACTTGTACCTCGCCAAACTGTAAATACGCAATCTAATTAATATATATATATTCAAATTTAATTAGATGGTGTATTTACATGTAATATTAATGTATTAAACAGTTAAGTTCGGTAGAAGTAATATTCAACAATATATATATATATATATATATATATACACGATAATCGTAGTAAATGTATATTGAAATAAAGACAAATATGTGACCCTTTCCTACTTATCAGCTGTTAATTATCCATTTAGTAAGAGATTCGCATAATTATTTGAATACATACAGGAGTTCATCTTTAAATTCATCTCTTCATAGTTTTTTCTCTCCGTCACTCTCTCAATCTCTCTCAGTATCTCTCTTTTAGTCCCTCTCTTCTTCTCTATCTCAGTATCTCTCTGTTCCTCTCTTTATCTCTTTCAGTCTCTCACTTTTAGTCCCTCACTCTTTCTCTATCTCAGTATCTCTCAGTCCTTCTCTCTCCCTTTCTCTCTCTCTCTCTCTTTCCCTCTGTATATCTTAGTTCCTCCCACTGTCTCTGTTTCACCCAATCAGTCTCTCTGTATCGGTCAGTATCCCACTCTGTCAGTCTTTATGTCTCTGTCAGTATCTCTCTGCACTTTTCTCTGTCTCTGTCTCTCATGTATATACATATTTTTGTGACACTCCGTTGAGATAATTAATTCCTTTTGTTTTTGCCGGTATTCTGTGAGTTATTTACAAAGCTTAGCTGAGTTTGGTACAAGGCAAGAAATATGGAGTACTGATTTTAAAACTTAGTAAAACTTAGGTTCATCACAAGGCCACAAATATAGACACCTGCTGATGGTCATAGACTTCATATAGTTTATTTACGAGACTAGTGGAGGAGCACCATTTTGCATGAAAATCAAATCTTCAAGTACAAGCCGGATTTCATCTTGTAGCATGGTGAGGTACCTTTCAGCATCTATGGCATAACGAAAGAATCATTTTTCAATCATACTGTATATAACAATTGTTTTTAAACGTTCACATTTTACTTGGTATTATGTGTTGCCTGACCAGCAAAAAACTCCTCCACATTTGGTCTATTGTTGTTCGTGAATGGCTGAACGCCCACTTCTCTGAGAGATGGGTGGATCGTCGTGGTCTGCATGAGTAGCCAGCCTGACGCCTTGACTTAACACCCAGCAACCGTTTTTCTTTTAGGGTTGGTTACAGGAGCAAGTCTACTCTACCAAACCAACAACTGTGGAAGAACTTGAAGAGGGAATACGAGAAGTTAATTCTTTCATCCCACAAGAGTTCCTGGTGAAATCACTTGATCCAGTTCCCGGGCGGCTTGACAAGCTGATGGCAAATGCTGGTGTCTATATTGAATTTTAAATATAACTCCGCACTATACCCTTTCTTCTCATTTTCATTTCTTGTAAAAATTGTAGTTAAGAAATAATTTATATGAAATCTGAAATAAGGAATTGCTTTTCTATCATCTTTCAGTAAGTGAAAAAGTTTTGTATGGTTTGGTCTTGTTTGGTTGGGTTGGGTTTTATGTCATATCAATCATTGTTGGATATTTAATGCCAAATCTTGTTTATACATATACGGTAGCAAGCATAAAGATCAGAACGATGTTAAGAAAAAGTCTAAATGTGAAATAACTTTTTTATTTTAAAGCTTTATAGAACATTTTATCCTGGAAAAATAATGATATAAAGGCAAATTATATAATTCCAAAATATAATGATCAATAAACTTATTTTGATAAAGTTTTAAGAATAATTATAAAACATTTGAAAAAATAGATGATCAAAAACACCAGAACGATTAAATAAATCCTTAAGATTTAATTATTATTTTGTATAACTAAAAAAAAAATTTAGGGTAAGAATATTAAATTACACCGACGAAACATGGGGGTGTCCTCGTGGTGTAATGGTTAAAGCGATGGACTGCGGAAACGTAGTAAGCGAGTTCGTACTCCAGTCGCGCTATTGTGTTCACTTTCGGGCGAATACCCTTGGGAAAGGTATGAATCCCCTTATCCTCCCAGCTATGGGTTAAATAGTACCACTACTGTTCTTCTAAGAGAATGGCTTTGGCATTAAATAATCTACAAAGGTTGATATGCCATTAAACAAAGAAACCAAACCAAATCAAACCGACGAAACATTGGCGAAAAAAATGGCAAAAAAAATCTGACATCATTGGAACTTAGAAAACTGATAGTCAAGTTACGTAATAAATAGATAAACTCTAGACTGGGGATATTTCAAGTGTTATTTATTGTATTTTAAGAAAATCTGAGGAAACATGGTCATGCGAAACCAAGAAACCACCTGGTCGGCCTAGGAAAACTATTGCAAGGGAAGACAGATGGATTGGTAATGAATTAGAAAAGAATCGATTTGCGACAGCAACCGCCATCTCTAAAAGAGTTTATGCTAACCTTGGCATTAAAATATCAAGGCACACTATTTCCCGAAGACTTAATGAAATAAATTTGAATAGTCGCGTAGCTTTTACGAAGCCTTACATTTCTAAAAAGAACAAAATGAGCCAATTAAAATATGACACTGAACATTTCATATGAACAGTGGGATTGTATTCATTTCAGCGATGAGTCAAAATTTAATCTGTTCGGTTGTAAAGGAAGAAGGTTTGTTCGATACAGTCCTAAGGAACGATATTCGCTTCAGTGCACTAAAAGCAGCGTTAGATTTGGAGAAGGAAGTGTAATAGTGTTTGGCATGATTGCAGCTGCTGTTGCAGGACCTCTTGTCAGGATAAACGGTAAAATTAACGCAACTGTATACAAGGAGATATTGAACAAACACGTTGCACCTAATTTGAGAACTGCAATTAATCAATCAGCCGTATTTATTCAAGATAACGCTCCGTGTCACACAGCGAAGTCTGTTTAAGACATTTCTCTCTGAGGAGGATGTTACTGTTATGGAGTGGCCTGCTCAAAGCCCAGTTATGAATCCTACTGAGAATGTTCGGAAGTTTCTAAATGAAAGAGCTAAGGAAAATAACCCAAGAAATGTCGAAGAACTATGGACTAATTTGAAAGGAGAATGGGAGAAAATATTCGTTGAATGCAAGACATTAATTCGCTCATGTAGCAAAAGATGTCAAACTGTTATTGAAAGTAAAGATCTACACATGAAGTACTTATGAATTATGAATGCTATTTTCATTTAGATATGATGTATCCATTATAATAGTATGATTTTTATTAATCGTTCTGATGTTTTTGATCATCTATTTTTTTCGAATGTTATATAATTATTTTTATAACTTTATCAAAATAAGTTTATTGAGCTTTATATTTTGGAGTTATATAATTTACATTCATATCCTTATTTTTCCTTGATATTTTATCAAGCTTTAAAATGTGAAGCTTTAAAATAAAAAGTTATTTCACATTTAGACTTTTTCTTAACATCGTTCTGGTCTTTATACTCGCTACTATATATATATATATGATTTGTAAACACATTTTGTAGATAACATTCTTAAACCAGCCTGAGATCTTTTTTGCACATAGTTGAATGGCTTCAAGTATTATTATATAATAGTCACAATTTAACATCAGTCATTTATTTGCACACAGTTTGTTCTATTTGACCCATAGATAGGACCCTATCAGATGCCACCACTCCGAGTCAGAGTGGGCCTGAGAGTAATGGCATTGAAGGAGTATTCCACATTCCCTAAATTTTCAAGACTGGAGCCTTGCCGTTAGATGGTTTAATGTCATATTAGGACACACGTTGTGGGGTCTTACTCATCTGCAGAGATGGCGTCGGTGTATTCTACAGCCCAAGCCGACTGGGCTAGTTTTTAATGGTTAATTGATATCTGAGAAAAAAAATTGGGCAAATGTAAACCGTTAAATGATTTGTTCAATTATCAAAAAAAAAAAATTAGGGAAGAAATTTTTAAAATCATTCCTCCAATAGAATTGAAGATAATTGTAAAAAGTGGTATTCGAAAAGCTGTTTATCTTTATAAACAACAAAACATATATGCATAAGAAAAGAAAAGATTTAGTATTAAGTAACCAACAAGGGTTGATATGCCATTAAACAAAATTACTAACCGACTAACCCAACTATTCGCGTACAAACCAAATACAAAAAAGATTTGATGTTAAAAACCTACAGGAGTTTTTATGCTATTAAATGGAATCACAAAACCAACCAATCGTTTAAAAAATATTTACTTACAGACTATTCGAATAGAAATCATCTCTATGCGTGCAGGCGTGCGTGTGTGTGTGTGTATAAGCAAGACATGACATTAAATAACCTACAAGAGTTGATATGCCATTAAACACCAACCAAATAACCAACAAACTTCATAAGCAAAAATACCGTCGTAATTAGATAAAGAAAACTTGCATGTGAAGAAACAAGTTGATTTTTAAGATCTACAAATAATTGAATTTTAATGCTATTTTCTTCAAGTTATTTAACTTTAAATAAATTTTCTTTTACTAATTACATTTAATACAATTTTCTCCAAATTATTGAGTTTTAATACAATTTTCTAATAATTATTCAATTTTAATACAATTTTCTACTAATTGTTCAATTTTAATACAATTTTTTATGATTATATTTTGAAAGGATTACATTTCAAAGTCTAAAGAAAAAACAATAGGTGGACATAAGTAGACAACAAATGAATGTAAAAGCGATCAATACTTAAAGAACAAGTCTGTAGAAAAAAAATGATACTCAACAGTATGACTACATATGACTTCATTCTCGTGGATTTAACGTAGAGCGTAACAAATTCAATTGACTATATATATATATATATATATATATATATATATATATATATATATATATATATATATACGAAATTAGATATGAAAATAAATCCGATAGTGTGAAGAAAGTAAAAACAAACAAAATAATCGGAATATGATAAATTTATTATGAAATCAAAGTTAAAAGTTTCAGTTTTAATAACCCTCTTCGGGACTTTAAGATCATAAAAAGATGTTGTTTAAACAGCGATGGATGTTAGTTGAAATAACTGGAGTAAAGAAAGTTATATAAAGAAACACTTATAACCGTATATTCAGTGTTCTCATTTTGAAAATATTATTACATAATTGATGATTGGAATGATGTTTGAAATTTGTTGAATTTCTAAGAGATACAACGGAAGACGATAAAAATATTGATTGTTAGAGTATTTTTCGAAAATGCTTACAATCAATAAATCGTTAATCAAGATAGATTTAAGTTAAGATAGAGTAGACACAGAGTCAACAACGTTCAGTGACTCCGTTTCTCGGCCATGTAATCATTGGACCAAAAGGTCTATCACCAATATTGATCACACTTTAATAATAATTATACCAAACTACATTATATATATATATATGTATATATATGGCCCATTGGCCGAGTGGTTAGAGTATTCGCCAATGGCCCGGAAAACCGAGTTTCAATCCCAGGTCGAGTCATACCAAAGAATGTTTTAAAGACTCTCTCAAGAAGACCCTCGTTACCTGTCACATTGGCCACCACTAGTGGTCGACACTTGTTGCTGACCGTCAGGCCTGGTGCTGCACCGTCCACCAGGTCGTCTCCACCTTTGAGGACTCCCGCAGGGCCAACCTCAGGGAGAAACGCCGCAGGAGGAAGATCCGGGAAGCCTCAGCAACCATACCAGGCCAAACCTTTAACGGTAGTTGCTGCGGCCAGACTCGCCTGTCCAGCATCGGCCTTGTAAGCTATCAGCATGCCTGCAGTCGACCTAAATAGCCTCCATCATAAATCTTCGTTCGCTAAGTCTAGCCAAGATAATTGAAAAAATAGATTCATATATCTAAAGGGTGATTGAAAAGATACTCCTATATAATATTATAGGGATTACTTTTCAATTACACTTAACATACATTAATATTTATATCAATTATATAGTTTGTTATATTTACTCATAAAGAGTACTAAGTATCGGTGATTGATCATATAAATCTAAATTAGGAGTGTGTAAACACTGAATCAGTTGACTCAATTTTTTACCAATGTTATCATCAAACTTACAATATGATCATCGGAGTTACAATGTCATCATTTGACTTACAATGTGATCATCAGACTTACAATTTGATCATCAAACTTACAATGTGATCATCAAACTTACAATGTGATCATTTGACTTACAATGTGATTATCAAACTTACAATTTGATAATCAAACTTACAATGTGATTATCAAACTTACAATGTCATCATTTGACTTACACTGTGATCATCAAACTTACAATATGATCATCAAACTTACAATATGATCATTTGACTTACAATGTGATCATCGAACTTACAATATGATCATCAGACTTACACATGACTTCATTCAGATGGACTAAACGTAGTGAGCAACAAATCTGACTTTTGATTTGCGAAACATGAGGATAGATTATATATATATATATATATATATATATATATATATATATATATATATATATATATATATATATATTGCATTTTTTACTTTCAGATGTGCTGCTCAAAGAGTCTTTGAAATTCAAAGGTTGAAAAATTTTCTTTTTAAAGTTACTATTTATGATTGCAGGTAAGTTTTTAATAAGATTTAGTGGTTTTATTTATTTAAAATGGTAACTCAATATTGTTTGCACAAACTTAATTAAAGTTGTCATCGGATTACATATTTTTGACAGTGACTGTCCGTAATTGTTGTTCCAGTGTTCGAAAGATGCTCGCCTATGAAAAATGTTTTACACTCCTTCCCTAATATAATGAAGTTGTATATTTTAATGAAGGATGGAGTAATAAAAAGATAGCCGTAATTGTTTATTTCTGACCCAACCTGTACATCACTGAACGCTCTATGAATCTGGCCTAGCGCCAAAATCTGCTTTGTGAAATACACTGTGCGTATGTATCAGTGTGTGCCAGTATGTGTGTCTGTATGCGTGTGTGTGTGTGTGTGTGTGTGTGTGTGTGTGTGTGTGTGTGTGTGTTACCGTGTATGTGCGTGTTTCTCTGTGTTTTTTATACACTTCTTTATGTGTATGTATACGCATGTACGTTGGTTTTTTGAAAAAAAAGTGCGTTGAATGAAAAGTCTTCGACTGTAATATTTAATGGTCATCTATTAATACACATCGTCTTACCATCCCAAATTTAGTGTCATATGTCTAATTAGGATACACCTCTCTAAAGAAAATACCACCTCCACACTATTACACTCACAACCACCGCCGCCGCCGCCACCACCGCCACATTCGCCGCACCAATAATGATAACAACAACAACAATAATAATAATAATAATCACTTTTCTAATAACATTAGTTAAGTGATACGGTCTGATATAGTCTGGGAGTCCAGGTTGCGAATTATCTCCCGGGAACCAATGCTTTTCCATCGCATTCTCTTGCTGTCTTTGACTACTAAGTTATGACGTCAATGATCCACTCGGGTGCCAACATTTTAAAGAATCTGATTAAAGGATGGCAGAATTAAGCTCCCTCATTATTATTATTGTTATAATTATTATTATTGTTGTTGTTGTTGTAGTTGGTTTGTTTTATAAGTACTTGATTTTTTTTCTGCTTCAATTCTGGGTGAGGCTCGTTATCTCACTCAAAATCGTAGAAAGGAAATATATTACTCAAAAGGTTATTGGTCACAAAATAGAATTGTAGTTAGAGGAATATGAAATTTCTTTATTATCAAGTCGGTGACATTCGTATTCACATTACATACTGAGGCTGGTTTTAAATTAGGTTAACTGTCACTTTATTTTATTTTATATATTTAAAATCTAAAATTATCTGTTTACCAATATTTACGATCAATTGATTGTTCCAGCCCCTCTGCCACTGGCAGAATCTAACTCGAAATCAATCATTAAGCAGAGTTAAGCTGGTTGAATTAAGATCTTTCTCTTCTCCTAGACTGGTGGCCGAACAAAGTCTAAAGAACCAGATCTGACTTACTATTAACGCTTACGAGAGTGAGAACAGGTCGATTCATGCCTTTCTCAAGGTCACTAGTGCCTAGTGAAATGCAAATAGATCCGTCAAGGATTTGATTGTTAGTCATCGTCATTGAAAAATGTTTATCATGAGAATTCATGAATAATTATTATTATTATTATTATTATTATTATTATTATTATTATTATTATTCATCTTGACTTTAGTTACTTTTTTTCACAATTTCCTCAGGTCTTCATTTCAAGGAACAGCGCGTGTCAGAGACAATAATAAAGAATAAGCACTTAACAGACTCACGCTCCCATTTTGCCTCAGGAAGTATAATTATTCGTACCAACAGCCTCCACCAACTGAGACATTGGATACTTTACTCTTTCCTAAAGTAAAGCATCAATATCATCATGGACCACGATTTCAAGGAGAATATAACAAGTTCACGGGTCGTCTTGTAGAGTTAAACACGTGTCATTCAAAAAGAAATATATATATTTATATTTTAGGTTTGAAATGTAGTGGCTTCGGAATGTTGGTGTTCAACTACTACATATTTTGTTTATACAAAGATCCCATTCTCTTTTTCTATCAAAGTATTTACCAACCTTATGCACACGAGCAGTGTCCGACACAAGGTCAGTTTTTTAAGCGGAGTTTGGCAGATTTATATTCATTTTTTTTTTTTTCTTAAACCGGTTGCCAAGCCAAGGTTCAAGAACCCAGGTCTGCCCTTCTATTTATCCATAGCTGAAGGGAAGATAGTTGGTGCACACCTTTCCCATGTATATTAGCGCTATGTGAAATGCAAACAGCTTTGTACAGGTCTTGAACTCGGGTCGCCGTGTCCATTTCATACGACCATAACCGTTACTCTAAGAGTGCTTTTATCAATGCTTCTGACAACGGAGAAGCGAGATGTACACAACCATGAATTTAGTCATGAATTTTCATATTTTGATTTTATTCTTTTAGATGAAGATTCGTCAGTTATAACTTTACTCTTTGCGAGTTTTTCGAACCAACTCTAATTCGTGATAAGCACCTTGGGTGGTGAAATGGTTATCAAGCTAGACTAGCAAACCTTCACGAGAGGGTTCGATTCTCATTGGATGCCCCATTCATTCGACCTTGTGCAAAAAGCTTAGTAAATTACAACTCTAACTTGTGATTTTTCACTGAAGTCTGAGTGACAACAAATTTCATCTGGTCTCACGAACTCTTCAAAATATCAAAGCTGATTTTAATAGCTCTGAGGTTTCAGTTCTTCCTCTAATCTCCAGTTACGCCATTTTTTCCGTGTTCTCAGGAACTGTTCTAAGTGCACTAACTACAATTGGTATTACCTTCATCTTCTTCAGTTTTTTCTGCTCTATAACAAGATCAAAGAACTGACTATCTTTTTATTTTATTTTATTTTCACTGTATGGTCTACTGGAACAGCAAAATCCACTTCTGGCTGATATTGAGTGGTCTGTGTGTATGTGAAAATCCCTGGTAGTTTCATGAGTCTCATTTTCAAGTACGGACATTTCCTCGTTCACATCATGTGCATGGGGGTTATATTGAGTGATAGCAATTCTCCTCAAACTTCCAGCATCTTCCTCAGCATATTTGCTTATCCCAACAATACATTGTCAGATCAGTCTCGATTTTTCTTCGAATGTCTAATTCATCTAATCTTCATTCTTTTGTTCTTTAGTGCAGTTCCAAGTAAATTTCATAATTATAGGCACGACTAACTTGCACGTATCACAGTATTCTCGCCAGTATTTTTTCTCATCTCTTGTCTTTATTAGTTTACTGGTGTGGTCACGTCCTTAATCAGACAGATTTTATTTTTGTTCCCGGCATTCAGATCTCGCTTGAACGGCATGGAATTGAAGTGGATCTCAAAATTCCAGATCCTCTTGTTTTCTAGAAAATTCTCTGGTCTGTGCTGACATTATTTGATTGCAAGGGTGATTCCAATTCGTTTTTGCAATTCTTGAGATATAATTGTTTCTATTCTCTTGTGCCCGCACCCTGTTGGTGAGGCGTTGAATACGTTGACAGTATCCTCTACAAAGTGGTAGACCCCCTAAAAAAAGGGTGACCCGGGTATTACAGAAAATTCCATTTGGCGTTAAGATTGCAGTTGTGGAGAACTGGGGAGTGTGGAATACCTATTCATTGCCATTACTTCCAGGTTCACTCTGACCTGGGATGGTAGTACTTACTAGAGTCCCATCCGAGAATCAAACAGATCTGTTTGAAAATTATTTATATTAGATTGGAATACTTCATATCATATAATTGAGAGCAAAAATATTTCTCAAGAAACAATTAAACAAAAATTTAGAAATAAACGTACAATGCATGCAATTCCTTAACCTTCAGGCATAAAATAATCCCAAACGGGTTGACATGCCGTTAAAATCAGTCAATCTATTAGGCGTGCCTACTTTTTTTATTCCTTTTGGATCAGCTTATTTCATTCACTTGCTCGCGTGCTAGCAAACCATTGTTAATGTGTTCCATTCCCACTGCGTGCCTAATTCCCCTGGAATTATGTTAATCTCAGTCAGTGACTACTTATCCTGTGGTTTTACTTTTTCATTTTTTTTTTTTCAACATAAAAGCTGAATTTACTGTTTTGTTTTATTTCATGTTTTCAGAGGTTTACCTATTTTCGTTTAGATATGATTATTCTTTATGCATTTATTCTGTCATGAAATGATTAGAGGTTCTGATTATGAAAAAGAAGATAACTTTTACATTATCGGATACCTGAAGTTGTGTAATGGTTTACAAGCTTGGCTACCAGATCATTGCTGGTGCACTCTATTGTGCAAAGCCATGGATCCCCAAACTTTTCAGCCCAAGGGGCAAAATGTATTAGATAAGGCAGAAATATTTAATATCATTGAACTGTGCCAACAAATGATAATAGACCAGAACTCCAGTCATCCTATCACATTCACTTTTGGACTAATATCCTTGGAAAGGGTATAAACACTCTCATCCTCTTAGCTATGGGTTGAATAGTATCATTGACGCTCTTCTACAAGGGTGACTTTAGTATTAAATAAACTATGAATGTTGATTAAACAACAACAACAACAAAAAAACGATTATCGATAAGGGCTTATTAAAATGGTTCATACACACCCTTTGGGGTGAATAAAATTTGAGTAGGGTAGATAAAAGTGTTAGGATCCACAGGACGCCAATTTTCTAGTTTGAATTTATTATTCCCTTAATAAGTAAAGTTGGCGACCGTAGTCGAGGGAGACCAGTGTAATATAATGGCCGAGGGATTTCGTTTTATGCCTTTGGGTTTAGTTAGGCTGAGAACCTTTCGGCTCAGTGCATGGGTTACTTAGGTGCAACATTAACGCAGGTGTTCACGCGCGTGCGCGGGTGGAGCGGACGTGTCACTCAGAGATGTCACAATAGCCCAGATGGGAAACGGGGCTAGAGAGTGCAGGTGACGTCAGGCACCGGAAACGCGCGGAAGATTTTGGGGATTTTGAAAAAGTCAGTTGAGCTGAGTTCTGCCTCGGGAGAAGACGGTTGGCTTTCTCTTGCTCGCCGAAGCCAGGCCAGTGGCCTTGTGGCGAGTGCCACACGTGTTGGGGGGCAGATGGGAAAGCCAGAATAGAAAGAATGTGTATCTCTCTCCTGGTGTCGAATAACCTTTAAACCCAAAGGTAATAAAAAGTTTTGTACCTGAACTAAGAAGTCGTAAGTGTATTTCGTGTTTCGGGGTTCCTATGTTCTATGTATATATGTTATGAACATACTATGTACGTTTCGCATATCCGTATCATAGGTATGGTACATCAGAAGGCTCCCTTTTCAATAGCTACTACACCGAAGTGTGGAGGAGGGTGCTACTCCTTACCCTGGATTGCTCCACTTTACCCTTGATACGTACCTTATATTGCTGAGTGTTAAGCATGGAGGTATCAAGTACCATTTTTTGTGTCTTTGGTATGACGCGACCTGGGATTGAACCCAGGTCTCTCGGACCATTGGCAAACCCTTCCCTTTATAATAGATGAATAAAAATCACTGCATCATATAGATTAATTGCTAGATATCGTACACCTAACAGAATGACTGATTTGCAGGAGGGCCAAGAACTGTGATCTTAAAACGACAGAAAAACAACAGCTAAATTAACAAAGTAACAGTCATAATAATTCATAATAACACAGCTGATGTTCTTTGTAATAATAAAAAAAAATGTAAAATCAGTGTTAAATAAAGAGGATGACAAAATAAGCACATCAGACAAGTCATAATTTGACATTTACGAACGCAGCGAACTCTTGTCATGCTTCGTTTTGGATAACAACTGTTCATAGCGGTAGGTAGAGACAAACATGCTCACTACTTGCTGGGAATCATCCAGATGGAAGCACGTGGTCTTTACAGAAATAGAGAATATGATTTGAACTTCAAGTTTTCTGAACATTGAAGATCAATGAATTCCATCAGCTATCGTAATGATATTTCTTCATGGTCAACATCAAAAGGCGAATAGAAAATTTTAAAAGTCAGGTGTAGGGTCGCATGGATGGGCCTCAAGAACCGCATGTAGCTCGGGCTCCACTGGTTGGAGACCCCAGAGCTAAACTAAGCTAAGCTTCGTAAATAACTACTTTTACATTTTCAGAGAACTTTATGTCATAAGCGCGTTCTTTACTTTTCCTGTATTTATTCTCCTTTCACTTTTATTGTAATATTTCGAACAGCTTTCATTATTCTTGCACCAGACTCTGCCCTATTAGCAGGGTTTGAAATACATCGGCTGTCTTTTCCGCAAAAGGGTAAGATCCTCCCCATAATAAGTTTCCTGGGTATGACATTAAACTACATCTAAGGCTCAAGTTCATGAGATATGAGATGTGCAGTAACCCTTCATTTCCATTACTTCCATGTGTAACATACGCATATGTAAAATATACATGTTGTATTTTGACCTTCGACCCGGCCAAACATGCCATTCCAAAGTGATGCACCGGAAGGAAGTGACACATCCCAATGGACAGTAATCGAAAGAAATCGCGTAGGTGGATTTGGCTGACGAAATGGGACAAGGTAAAAGCATATGATACACTCATAGACTGATGCACCGGTAGAGAGTGACCTCTGAACTGCATGACAGTTCTTTCCGCTTGATGACCATCAAACATACCATTCCAAAGATTGAGTAGGCGATTGAGTGGGCGATTGAACTATTATATAACTCAGTGAAAACAGGAAGTCAGCGAGATGGAGATCAGACGAGTTAGAGACGAGATGTGGTAGGGAAAGCACCACCCAGCAGAAGGGGCCATCAGCGTTGTGTCTTTATTGTTCTCCAGTGCTGTTCAACCTGAGGCCTAGGGGCTCAGCTTTCTGCTGGCTTTCTCTACCACATCTTATCACCAACTGGTCTGGTCCCCAAACCCCCGATGGAGTTTGGGGACCAGACCAGTTGGTGATAAGATGTGGTAGAGAAAGCCAGCAGAAAGCTGAGCCCCTGGGCCTCCGGTTGAACAGCACTGGAGAACAATAAAGACACAACGCTGATGGCCATAAGAGTGGGGGTCAATATATTGCAGTTCTGTTCGATCTCCAACTCCCTCTCACAGTAAAACCCTTTTGAACCTCAAAAATAAAATGAGAGGTACGTATTTTTTATAAGAAGTCTATCCTCGCCCTTTATTATTGTGTCGTTATGATTCTTTCTGCATGAATCTGCATATGAGTATATAACATGCAGATGCATAGGAATCCCGAAACACTGACGACTTTCTTTGTTCAGGTACGAAACTTTTATGACCTTTTTGACTTTTAGGTTTTTGAGTTTAGTCTTTCGACACGAGGAGAGAGAGTCACAATTTTTACTATGCTGACCGTTCTATCTGACCCAACAAACGCGCGGCGAATCCCGTAGGCCCAACTGGACTCGCCTCGTCCAGCTTCAGATCTCAACTCACTTCGTCCAGCATCAAATCTCAACCAACTGCTTTTTTCAGAAATCACCAAAACCATCAGCCCCTCGCTTCCGGGCATGACGTCATTCACATCCCTGTCTCATTTCCCATCTAGGGTTTTTATTATGACATCTGTGATTGTCACATCCTCCGCGTGCTAGCGTGAACACCTGCTCTCAATGTGTGCACCTGCACGTGCACTAAGCCGAATAGTTCCAAGCCTAACTAAACCGAATGATAAGATAGAACCAACGAAAAATGATTTTTTAAAAATCATTCCGCAATTATATAACACCAAGTCTACTCTGATCCAGAATGGAAGAACCTGTTCGGCTCCCATCTCTGGGTCAAATAAGTCCGTTTAAAAATCATTTATATTAGATATGAATACTTGATACTGTATAACTGCGTTTAAATTATTTATATTAAGAAGAGATACTTGAAGTTATAATTGCTTACTAAGAGTTATTATTAGTTACCTGAAACCATTTAACTTGAGGCAAATAAATGAGTATTATTAAAGAGAAATACTTATTTGAATAAGATTGCGAATAAATTAGTACTAGAAAGTGATTGATGATTCTATATAACTTAGCGTATTTCATTTGTATGAAATAGGATAGGAATATTTGATATTATATAACCGTGTATGAACAAACGATTATAAACTTGGGTTTCTTTAAATGGTTCATATAAATCTTTGGGGGTGAATACAATTTTTTCAGGGTAAATAAAAGTACAGGGGTTTACAGCGGGTTAATTGACACGTTTGAATTCATAGATCCGTTTATAATAGAACAAAAATCACTGGATCATGTAGACTAATTGCCAGATATCGTACAACTAGCAGAATGACTGATTGGGTGTGATGGCCACTAGTGAAGTCATTCACATATGACCCATTCAAAATATACGTTAAATGAATGAATGATGTTGAAATGAAAAGTGGAAATTAATTTCAAATTCAAACACATTTTTTTTAAAGAAGAATATGTTGAAATGACTTTTGATCTTGAGGCGAAGTTTTCATACACATTTAAAAGGATTAAATATTACTGGACAAATGAAAAAACTGTTACAAAACATCCCAAACTTTAAGCAATTGTTGAGCGCATTTTACGAGCTTTTCTAAGTTCGTATGTGGTTGAACCTGGGTTTAGCCATTTGCATAAGTTGTTAAACATACAGAGAATCATTTTGAACGAACAACTTGGTGATTGGCGGCTCAAACTCACAAACCTGCAACTTAATAGCTGTGATCTTCTTAGTGCCTATCAAACCGATCCCTATCACAAAAAAAAAATTCAAGATTTAAAGATGCGTTTGCATTTATACTTTACTTATTATTTTCTCGGGTGAATTGCATTAAACACTGGTAAGTTAGTTATGTTTTTTAATTTGATATTCAATTTCTTTGCGAGTAAATGGAAATTAAATTTGGTCACAAGGGGTAAGGTACATCAAATAAAATGTTTGAGAAGCCTAGTTATTGACAAATAGAATAGTACAATAAAAATGCAATAGAACATTGAAAATGTAGTTATCATTACAATAAAATGTTTGTAAATGAATTAAATGTTGGTCTTAAACAACAAATAAAGAGTTTATATTCTGTTAAGCGAATAAAGGCAAGGAAACAAAACTAAACCATGTACCTCACTGTTAGGCGTATTTTTGTGCAACGTCCGTTTTTATTATCCATCGACCTGAGGTCCATTTATCCAGGTTAGGTGGGAGCCCTGAAGGTCTTACTATTGACACTGCCTACGCATTACAATTCTTTTACTGAATCCAATATTTTTATGTTTCTAAAATTTTATTGAGTCACATTCGAGTTCTCCAAAATAATTCTTCAATATCTTCTTTTTTTTACAAGTCTTACTTTGTGCATATTTAGCGACGCACATTTCTCTATAACTAAGTCCATTCCAGTATAATGGCATCGGTTTTTGGCTATTTTAGCCAACGTCTATTTTTTTAACAAAACAATTTTAAATCCGTTGTGTATAATATTTCTAAGTAGTTGGCTTTTTCTTAACGTAAGTGAACTGTTTTTTTTGGGGGGGGTAGTTTTTCGGGATTAGTTTCAACTATGAAGACACAGACCTTCTCAAAAGAACCTTTATTTGAGACTTACTATGAATCTTACCCCTTTTTATTTCAGTTTGAAAATTTGAGGATTACGGAATTGGGGATCAGGTTCTACATATTTCTGTTGTTAACTCCCTCCACCCATACACTCCCTTTACAGTGCTTTTTCTTCTTGCTCCAGCTTCCTTCAGAATCATGTAGTGAATGTTTAGCAGCCTCATTTGGTACTTGTTTTTTTTTGGGGGGGGTAAAATCCTTTCTGTTCCATACGTCACATACAGAGATATTTCCTTTGCTATTTTTTGTTAGATTGATCGCATCAATTGTTGGCATGTAATTAGTCTATAGTTGCCTACCTTGGTTCCATCTTTTTTCCAGTGTCTTTTTGAATAAGGAATGTTTTGCATTTCGTCATTTATTCGGAGATTTTTTTCTTCTGTCAGTTTCGAAGTTGTTAAGCAAATCTGCTATGTATTGTGGTGAATTTCTTGAATCGCTGTCCGAGGAGTGGGCTGTCTCCGTGTCATGGTCGATAACGTGCCAAACTACAACATTCGAGAGAGTACGAACTCCAATGGTGCCATAACATTTACTTTTGGACTAATACCCTTGGGAAAGGTATGAACTTTTTATTCCCCTGCTATTGGTTAAATTGTACCACAACTGCACTTCTACGAGGATGGCTTTGAAAATTGCTCTTCTTCATTTCTTTCTTTATTTATTTATTTCTTTCAACTGCTTCTATTTGCTCTTTCGTTTTTTTTGTTTGTTTGTCTCATAAATTCTTAAGTCTTTGATTAATATACGTATATTTGTTTTGTTTTTTGTTTTTTTCTTTTATTTTTGTACTTTTTTCTTTCTTTCCCTTTTGTCTTTTATTCTTTTTATCGGAATTTATACTTATCATTTTTTTTATAGTAATTGTATATGAAAGAATTTTTCTTTCTTTTTTCATTATTTTTTTCGTTTGTAATTCATTTTTCTTTCTTTTTTGCTTTTTATTCTTTTATCATTTTCTTTTACTTATTGTTTTTATTACTCATGTATTCTTTCTGCTTTTTTCTTTTTAAAAGAAAATGACTTCTTGCCTTTTGGATCATATAATTCATCTTTCTTTCATTCATTCATTCTTTCTTTCTTTCTTTTTTTTTCTTTAATTCGTTAGGATTAAATGAAATCCAAAGAAGAAAAAAACAATAACGAAAATTAAAATGAGAGAAAGAAGAAGGAGAAAGAGGAAAATAGACTAAAGATAAGAAGAAAATCATGAAAATAGGGAGAATTAACAGGGTAGAAAGAAAGAAAGAAAGAAAGAAAGAAAGAAAGAAAAAAAGAAAGAAAGAAAACCGGTACACATAAGTAAAATATACATACATGTTTTCTATGCCTGATGATTGTCGTATGAAGACAGCATGAAACCACTGGTCGCAGATAACCTTCCATGCTATTAGATATATATAAAGTAAAAGTAAAGTTGGCGACCTTTAGTCGAGGGTGACGCGAGCCATTGGTGAACACTCTAACCATCATACCAATGTCTGGTATTATTATTATTATTATTATTATTATTATATACATTTATATACAGATATAAAATGAAAAAAATACATTAGAAAGGGTTCTTCAGTGGAAGAAAAAATGTCCACCTAAAACGATTGAAAGCCTCATGAATTGTCGAGGTCAACTGATCGGTAACTTCCTGGCCAGAATTAGCCTCCGATAATATTTCTAAATACTTTAACCTCAAACATTAATCTCAATATTTGCCTCGTATTTTTGTTTTGTTTTTTGGGGTTTTTTTTTATTCTTACTGCTGCTAAATCGTTTTTCTGTGTCAATTTTAACTGTAAAAAAACTTTTATATTCCAGATATTTAACTTATTTATTCATTTAAGCACATTGAGAAAAATGACGGTAAAGAAAAATAAATTCGGTGATCTAAGTTCAAATCACAACTGAGACTGTTTATATTCTTATAGTATTAGTGTCCATAAAAAACAGTGATTCTAACGATTTGTCCTTTTAACAAATGTTTTAATGAAATATCCTACAGCTGGCAAGCCACTATCTTTTTTTTATTGGTAGACAAGTTCACGTAACTCGACAGCAAAGTGATGTCAACATGCACCGAGCGAAGGTGTGGGCTGCGATTGATAGGCTATAGACCATATGGAAGTCTGATCTATCCGATGAAATGAAACGGGATTTCTTCCAAGTAACGGTTGTGTCAGTACTACTTTATAGATGCACCACATAGACGCTGATAGAACGCATAGAGAAAAGGCTAGACAAGAACTGCGCAAGAATGCTACTAGGTATATTGAACAAATCCAGGAAGTACTTAGCTCCTATCTCTAAAACTATTCAAGTAAAACGAACAAGACATCCGGTTGGCGTGTGGGTGGGGTCTGTAGAATACACCGACTGCTTTTCTGTTGAAATGTAACCACCCACCAATGAGTGTCCTGTCATATGACCCTAAACAATCTGATGGCTAGGTTCCAGTAATACGGGAGCTTTGGGAAATGCGGAGCACTCCATTACCAGGTCTACTCTGGTCCGAAGTGGTAGCACCTGATAGGGTGCTACCACTATGGGTCAAATAGAATTAAACTGTGTACTTATGCTAAACTGAATTGTTTGAAAGAGAACTGTTTATATGTTTAAAAATGGATTTGGCATTAATAACCTACAATGATTGATGTGCCAAACTAAAAACATCCGGGACACTTGCCATACTCAGAGCTCAGTCGGCAGTTATATCCAAGTTTTTCACATCAATCACAGCAGACAACAAAAGTGTGATCGGCTAAACTATCAAGGAAACTGTCGTGTGTCAAGACTTCAACATCAACCACGGCAAATGCCGACATTCGTCATCGAAATCGGTCTCGAAATATTCTAAGATTTTTCCCGTGTAAATTAATGCTAATTTCTTCTTCGCGTTTTGCAATTTAAAACGGTAGAGAAAACATCTAACCACATGATTATTTGTAAAAGCAAAGTGATATTAAGCGAACTTTTGAAATGAATTGGATCCTTATATATTAATGAATTGGATCCTTATATATTAATGAATTGGATCCTTATATATTAATGAATTGGACCCTTATATATAATGATTGTGTACCACCCAGTTGGTTGGGTTTAGAATATGCTGACCGTATTCGTAGATCCGGGGTGTGACCCTAAGATACACGTGATGGTGAAGACACAAATCTGTCGCGAATCCATTCATTGGCATTACTCCCAGGTCCACTCTGACCCGGAGTTATTGCAACTGTTAGGGTTCCATCTAATTTATTTATTTTGTGGTGAGGGGTCTGAGCCCTCTGCAGTGGATGCAGTCAATGTATTCTTAGGGGAGTACAATTTTTTTATAAAATTTAAGAAAACGTTTCCCTTCTGCATTAACCCTTTTCCTCACATCCCATCAAAATGCATATTAACCGTATTTACCAACCCCTCCGCTCGGGTAGGATATGACACAAGGTTAATTTTTAAGCAGAGTTTAACAGGTTTGAATTCAGAGTTTTCCTTCTCCTAGACTAGTTGCCTCACCAAGGCTGAAGAACCTAGTCTGTCCTACTATTTACCCATAGCTGGAGGGAGAATAATTGGATTCATACCTTTTCCAAGGGTATTTGTGCTATGTGAAATGCAATCAGCCTCGTCCAGGATTTGAACTCGTGTCGCCGTGTCCATTTCCTACGACGATAACCATTACACCACGGGAACCTCACGAGTATTAACGATTGCTTATATCTCACTATCTTATGTACATGCAAGTAAACAGTTAAGCAATGACTTAAGGGGTGTCACCAAAGTTTTAAGAGGTTGAAAATAAAATGGAATGTATAAGGTGAATGAATTGAATGTCGGATTTATTTGGTTTGAAAGAAAGAAAGAAAGAAAGAAAGAAAGAAAGAAAGAAAGAAAGAAAGGAAATTAATAAGAAAGAAAGAAAGAAAAAAAGAAAGAAAGAAAGAAAGAAAGAAAAGAAATATGAAAGAAAGGAAAAAGAAAGAAAGAAAGTCATACGTTAGTGAAAACTCGCCAAAGAATTCGGGTCAATGATAGAAGAAAAAAAGGAGTCATAAGGAGGAGTAGGAGGAGGAGAAAAAGTGAGTCTTTTCGTTTCAGACTTGCTTTTTGGATTCGGTACGCGTCTGTCGGTGGACGGGTGGGGTTTTCTGATTGAGGGAGGGCTTTTTTTCTTGTGGGGTGAGAGAAATGAGCGTAAAGGCGGCAGAGTATAAGCATACTTTGGTTGATGAAGTATTTTGGCAACAGAGAAAATTCGTTCATCCGGTCGTTTTGTTTGTTTGTTTGTTTGTTTGTTTTCTTGTTTCTTACTTCCCACACAAAGAAAGCATCAGGAATCAATCGAGAAAACACCGGATGAAACACGAAACACACAAAATAAATAAATAGATAAATAAAAAACAAACAAACAAACAAATAAAATCAAAATAAAAACAAAACAAAAACACCTAATCAATAATAATAATGATAATAATAATAATAATATCAGACTGGAAAAAGAAACAGAGAGAACTGGAAATAAAAGGGAGAATCAAGACATTTCAGATCACAGTACTGTTGAATAGACCCCGGAAGAGCTGAAGAGACTTGATGTCACTCAGAGTTTAGGGGGAAAAACACAGCTAAAATTGAGAAGAAAAACTCACAAGTAGTTAATTAATAATAAAAATATTTATTACAACAATAATAAACGTAAAAAAAACCAACTATGTTAAAGCAAAAATGCGCAAAACGACGCCATAAGGACCAATTATGTTAAAGCAAAAATAGATAAGACGCAACAAAATATTAAATGTAGGTTATGTAGTGATAGAGACGAAACTCTTAATCATATAATAACCGAATAGTGTAAATTAGCACAAAAAGAGTCTAAGACAAGACATGACTGGGTGGGAAAGGTGATCCACTGAGAATTTTACAAGAAACTTGAATTTAACCATACAAACAAGTGGTATATACACAATCCAGAGTCTGTCCTGGAGAATGAGACGCACATACTCTTGTAGGATTCTGAGATGCATACAAATCTGGTAATCCCGGCCAGACGTTCAGACATAGTGATTGTAAACGAAAAAAAAAAATAGAGAACCTACCGAATAGTGGACTTTACCGTCCAGTCGGACCACAGAGTAAAAATTAAAGAAAGCGAATAAAGAGATAAGTACTAAGACTTTGCCAGAGTACTAAAAAAAACTATGGAACATGAAAGTAGCGGTGATACTAATTGTCATAGGTGTTGCTCGGAACATAGAAAAATGCGCCATGCTAATAACGAAAAACGGAAACGACACATGACGAAAGGAATGGAACAGCCAAATCAAGAAAAACTCAGAACGCTCGGAGAAAAGAGAAAATCAATAATACGCAACAGAATAGAAAGTCTAAGTCATCTGAAAAAAGAAACGAAACGATTAATCATATAATAAGCGATTGCTAGAACAGACTAACGCAAAAGAAGTACAATATTGGCATGAGTCGGTGGAAAAGGTGATCCACTGGAAAATGTGCAAGAGATTGAATTTGACTTTACTAACAAATGGTATTTTTATCGTTCATTGTTTTCGGACTATTATCTTCATCTTTATTGCTATATTCACAACGTTTCGGACGATATGTCCTCCGGCCTTCTTCAGGTATTTGTCGAACTGGGGAGCCTACACAGAACTTCGAAACACGTCATTTATATAATCCACGGGGGTCGCTTATTCTGATTCCGTTAACCATAACTTATCACTTATACTTGGTTATGGTTAACGGAATCAGAATAAGCGACCCCCGTGGATTATATAAATGACGTGTTTCGATGTTCCGTGTAGGCTCCCCAGTTCGACAAACACCAGAAGAAGGCCGGAGGACATATAGGTCGAAATGTCGTGAATATAACAATAAAGATGAAGACAATAGTCCGAAAACCCTGAACTATGAAAATCATCAAGCTTCGTCTCAAAGATTCAGACATCTAACAAATTATATACGCACAAACCAGAATCTGCCCAAGAGAATGAGATGCACCAAATTCTCAAAGACTTTTGGATACAAATTGATCATCTAATACTAACTAGAAGATTAGAACTAGTGTTAATAATTAATTAGAAAATATTTAGGCCTTGTCCGAGAACTGAAAAAGCTGCCGAACATGAGGGTGTTGATAACCAATTATAGTTAGTTCGTTTGGAAGGACTTGGAAAAAAATACGTAGAAGTGAAAATCCAATGAAGAATTGAGACAGCATTGTTGAGATCGGCAAGAATAATCAAACGAGTCTTGGCCACCTGAGGAGACTTGCTGTAACTTAGAGTCCAATGAACAGCCACCACCTAAAACTGGTGTGAAAAGAGTAAAGACATAAAAGGTTTTAGGAGTAAGAGAGGAGAAACTGTAACACGAATTTGGTGAAATTTCTGAACTAACCGAGATAAAATGAAAATAAAAAATAGAACACTTTATAAATGTTCAAAACAACAAGGCACTAAGAATGGCGCCGAGAAGTCAAAGATAGCCATAACAGTATTCGGCAATGAGATTTGAAATTTTGTATATCATTGTAAATACTACTTTGTCCGTACAAGAAAAAACAGGTTAATTCTCACCAACAAAAAAGTGAAGATAACAATCTGTTTACTAAACACAATAACCTCGGTAGTGAGATACTAGAATTCGCCACTTTAGCAATTCGGTCAGAGATCAGCTTGCTCACAATTGCACCACCGTAAGCGCCCAAGGATGCATTAATATATTCAGAAATATCTAAAGAGTAGCTATTCTTTCTTATCTAACAAAAATAAATGTGAAAAAGTCATTTTTTTTAATCATTACTATCCAATCAATGTGGTATATTTTGACAATAAAAAATATATAACATCTGCTTTATTTGATAAAGGCCCATCTGCTCTGTCAGTGGGAATTAAGAAACTATACCCCCTACAGAAGTGTAAGGCCCCCATCTCCTTTAAAAAGATGTATCCTATGCATGAGACTAAACTGCAACTGATGGTGAGGCTCCAGTTCTGGAAGTCTAGAAAGTATGGAGTACCCCTCGGCATCACACGTCGGTCCACTCTACTCTGGAGCAGTAATTCCTGTTAGGATCCCGTTTGTGGGCCAAATAGATCAATTTAGAAATTGTTTGTATTTGAAAGGATATCACATAACCATATCCAATAGGATATCACATAACCTTGCCCTAAAATTTTTAAGAAACAACAAAACAAAATCATGTAAATATGAACGTACAATGAACATGATTCACTAACCTTTAGGCATAGAATAACCTTAGGTTGACAAGATATTAAAATCAATCAATTGGAAAATCTAAAATTATTGCATTTTTAGTTTAAACGAAGATCGACATGGAATATATTATGCTAAATTGTCACCATATTAAAAATAATTTTAAAGATACCTCTTGTCAACTTCTTACAGAGTGGGTTTCTAGTCGTCTTTCCATTTGAAAACACGTAATACAAGAGCGATTATGAGAAAGTAGGGTTGCTCTCTTTTATTGACCTGCCACAGTTTTGCGTAGGAAAATATATCTTAAGGTAAAGAAACTCAAAATTGACGAAAACCAATTCTAAGTATTTTTATCATTAACGGTTTTCGGACTATTGTCTTCATTTTTATTGTTATTTCCACAAGGTTTCGGCCGATATGTCCCCCGCCCTTCTTCAGGTGTTTGTCGAACTCGGGAACCTTCACGGAACTTCGAACTACGTCTTTTATTGAAACCACGGGGGTCGCCTGTTCTGATTCCGTTAGCCATAACCGGGCACAAGTATTAAGTATTCCTGTATTGTTACTCGGCTGTAGTGAGGATTGAACTGGCAACCTCCAGACGATTGTCTCCTTAGAAGCATAGGGAACAAACGCCTATAGGCGTTACGCCAGAGGCAATTTTTGGGACTTATGAACTTAATGTTCTTACTTGACTAGAATTACTACTATTATGTATGATTTTTTACCTGTGCTCATATTCAGATTTTTTTTTTCATCTAGCCTTTTTAATTATCGGTTCCCATATTGTATTCAACTCTATACTTGGTCTACTCAGCAGGTCATTGTAGCCCAACATATGTGCTGATTCCTTAAGGTGTCTAATCCTCCAATGTTCAGCCCTATCAATTATTTCAACTTTATCCCATAAGGGCAGATGATTTCCCTTTTCCTTCCATATATGGTCCGCCATACCCGACTTTTCAATCTCCCCTCGTACTATTGCTTTCCGATGTTCTTCTAGCCTTACTTTTAGTGGGCGACCTGTCTCACCTTTGTATATTTTACCACAACTGCAAGGGATGGAGTAGACACAGTTCTTGGTCATGTTGAATTCCGTTGGTGGCTTGACCCGGAAGAGATACCTCCGGAAAGTTGAACCACTTGTGAATACTGTCCTGATATCATATGGTTTATAAGTCCCAAAAATTCCCTCTGGCGTAATGGTTATAGACGTTGGTTCCCTAATCTTCTAAGGAGACAATCGTCTGGAGGTTGCCAGTTCAATCCTCACTACAGCCGAGTAACAATACAGGAATACTTAATACTTGTACCCGGTTATGGCTAACGGAATCAGAATAGGCGACACCTGTGGTTTCAATAAAGGACCTAGTTCGAAGTTCCGTGAAGGTTCCCGAGTTCGACAAACACCTGAAGAAGGCCGGAGGACATATCGGCCGAAACCTAGTGGAAATAACAATAAACATGAAGATAATAGTCCGAAAACACTTGATAAAAATCAACAAGCTTCGTCTCAGAAATTTAGACAACCAATTCTAAGTATGTTTCTTCTCTTTTTACTCCAACTGCACATCGAAGATTTTACTCCAAATAATTTACATAACTCTAAATAGTGTTTGAATGGGACCATTGTAATTCTGCATTCAAGCATATTATTTTTACTCATAAAGATTCAGTACCTTAAAATTTGGTAATAAGTAATACCAAATAATACCCGTTTTTATAGTACAATCTTCCACTGATGATAATAAAATCTTGGTCTCTTTGATCTAGAAGAACATTAAAACACATACACACACATACACACACATACACATGCAAAGATACCCGAATTTCATTATTTCTGATGGAACATTATACACTCAAAACGGGTATTATTAGGTATTACCTCTTACTAAATTCTAGGGCACAAAAACTCGGAAACCTGACACCCTTCCCTGTAACCAGTACCTTTGTCTGTCTGTATCCGTCTTCACCTCTCCATCTATCTATCTATCTATCTATCTATCTCTTTCTCGCACACACGCATACATATACAGTGTATATCAATATATATATATATATATATACACTTGGCAAAATTTATATGAACAATCTTATCGGCCTATTATTTTTAACTTCAGATATTACTTCACCATATTACAGGTGAGCTTTTATTTAATTTCCAGACTTTGCAATAAATTGCTTTTAGATAAATCTAATAGTGGATAGGAACGGTTTTGTAATTGAAAGAACTTTTTTCTTCGCGATAATGATGAAATAAAAATTACACACAAAGAAAGAAAGAAAGAAAGAAAAGATGAATAAAAGTATAGACACAAATTTTGTTAAAACATTTTTATAAATTTGATAATCCCGACCGAATTTCGACCTTCAGTCATCATCAGGAGAGTTTATTTTAAGACTGATAGTCTTACAAACGCTTGGAAATTAGCGTTTGTGTATTTATAAAATCGCTTTTTTAATATTTTATTCGATAATGAAAATGTTGGGTGTTTAAGAATATTTTCAAATTTGAAAACATTTTGGGCTATATTTTTTCTCTGGAATATGCCGTTAAGTAACATTTCTTATTTAAAAAATAAAAAATTATGTGACTGCAAGTATTAGGGGATTAGAATGTAGTGTTCAGGAGTAGTATATTGTTAAGTCCTTTTGGAGGTGTTTATTGTAATGATATTTTCGTGTAAGGGTTTCTATATGTATAATCCACCTCTTTACATGGATTTCAACAATTAATGTAATTTCAATCTTCTTTATTTGGTTTAGTTTCGCTTCTTTGTTTAATAGCATATCAATTTTTATTGGTTATTCAAAGTTAAAGTCAACCTTAAAGAAAAACTGTAGAGGTACTACGTAACCCATAGCTGGGAGGATAAAAGGACTCATACAATTCCCAAGGGTACTAGTTTGAAATTGAACGTTTTAGCACGACTGGTGTATGAACTCACTTGCTCCGATGTCACAATCCAGCACGTTAGCCGCTACACCATTTAATTAGAGCAAATTTAACGTCTCCGCTAAAGTCATCATCTGTTGAAGAAAGAATGTTATACAACTGGAAAAATTGTCCTGATTCAAAGACTTGATTCTACATCAAGAGTTTTTGATTTGAAAACTGATAGGCCATGCTGACATCCCTGTATATCGTTTGAAGCAATATATGCATTCTAAAAGGTAAATAATATTACTGTCACAATTTGATTCGAGTTAGATTTTAAAAGTCTTATTATTTATAAAATTAGTAAATGAATCAGTGTACTTATTGCTTACAGCTGTGTCTGTTTCTATCCTTACAAGGTTGTAAAACTTTATTTTCACACTTACACACTCGCGTATATATATCTATATATCTATTAAACTATCTTTACACATGAAAACAATCCCTAATAATGGCCTATGAAAGGTCCGAAAGCACTCGGGACAATTTTGGCAAATTCATCCACCAATTCCAACCTGAAACCCAGAGACTAACCAGGAAACTTGAAAGGATCTCGATAAAATTATATTGACAAGATGTGTCTTTACTATTTAATCAAATATGCTTAAATAAAAGACTACTGCCTAACACACACACACACACACACACACACACACACACACACACACATACACACACACACATACACACACGTGTGTGTGTGTTATAGTATAATGGTTATCGTCGTAAGAAATGAAGACGGTGACCCGAGTTCAAATCCTGGACTAAGCTACTTACCTTTCACATATCGCTCATACTATCGGGAAAGGTATGAATTCGACGATTATCCCACCAGTTATGGCCAAATAGTAGAGCAAATTAGGCTTGGAATGTTTTAGAGATGGGAGGCTGGTGGCTGTATAGCTGCTGCTTTGTTGGATGTTGCTTCCAGGATTTGTTCAATACAGCTCGCAGTATTTCAGTGCAATTGCCGACAAGCTTTTTTTCTATACGCTTAGTCAGCGTCCATATGGCGCATCTGTATAGTAGTATGGGTACGACCGCTGCCTGGAAAAAATTGCATTTTATTTTATCAGACAGGTGTGACCTCAATATGACCGATTGCCTATCAATAGCTGTCCATGCTTTTACTAGTCACGCTGCTACAACTGCAGAGATAAAAAAAGTTGCTTTGATTAATAACGTGTTATATATGTCAGAAACGAAGTAGGTAACAATCATAATGAAAGTATATAAATTGATGCCCTTGAACTGAAATGGAAAAATAGAAGATACAACAATGAATCCCGCCGCCCTGTTGGCTGGGGTTGTAGGATACTCCAGTTGCACCCCTGTAGAAAGGTATAACCTCCTCAACGAGGGTCCAAGATATAACAGCTAAATGCATCTTATAGTTGGACTCCTGATCTGGAACCCTTGGGTAATATGCAGTACTCCTTCACTGCCATCACACCCAGGTCCACCCAGGCCGGAGTAGTAGTACACAACTAAGGGTCAAGTAGAACTGTTCAATCATTAACTATATTTGAAACCATTTGACTGTGTGCAAACGATTAGTATCAAATATAATTATTAGTATTTGATTACAATATTTGAAACCATTTAATGTCATTGGTATGACATTGAATTGCATCTGATGGTGATGCTCCAGTCTTGGAGTAAGTGGAATGTGGAGTACCCCTTGGCATTACTCTCAGGTCCATTCTGACCCAATGTGGTGGTACCTGTGAGGGTCACATGCATGGGTTAAATAGAAGAGTTATTTTTATTTATTCTTTTTTTATTTTGCTTGCAATTGTTATTATTGGTTATTCGAAATCATGCAGTTTTGTGCAAATTGTTCCTATTAGATTAGAATGAAAATACTAATGCTAAATAGTAATATTTGAAACGATTTATCTGTTTGCAAACAAATGATAGATATTGAATTAGATTGGAATACTAGATGAATACTAATGTTAAAGAGCAATCCTTGAAACCATTTAATTGCTAACAAATGATTAATATTAAACAGAATTATTAGTATTAAATGGCAATACTTGAAATTACTTATCTATGTACGAACTAATGATTAATATTAAATAGAATAATTAGTATTTAATAGAAATATTTGAACCCATTTATCTGTATTCAAACAAGTGAGCTCTGGCTCGTTTAAAAATAAATTTACCAACAAACTATTCGCTTACAATATATATATATATATATATACATATATATATATATATATACAAACAAGGTTTGGCATAAAATATCCGACAATGGTCGATATGCCATAAGATACAACCAAACAATGAATAACGCCCAAAAGATCGTTTCCTGATAGACCACCAAAGTTTGATAGCTGACCGCTTAGGAATTGTAGGTACTATAATCAATATCATGTCTGTGTGCCAGACTCAGAAAAACTAAACAAATCACAATAACTACTATTATGAGAATTAATATAAAAGCAATCTTGATCAGTGATATTAAGATTAATTTGCATGAGCGATATATGTAGCTGTAATTGAAATTTGAACCCGGTTTGCCGATTTTACTTTCCGATATAGATGCTAAACAGATATTGATTATGTTGATAGTGATGATGATGATAAGGATCATTTACACGAAATGAGTTGTCTGCTTTTTTCTACTTAAGCAAAGGAAGTTGAAGCGCTGGTCTTGTAATTATTCTACGGTTATCTAAGGAATATTTTTAGACATTTTCTTTTTAAAAAAACTATTTATTCTTTGCGTAGTGTCAATTAAGAATAAACGAACCAGAAATAGAATTTAGGGTCTGAGAGAATGAACGTAAAATGGAAGGGGGGGTTGCAACGTCATTAGTCAGGTGCTTTTTTTCTTAGAAACAAAGTCTTCGTGAATTATGAATGATAATCGTGGCACACCTTTTGGGCATGAATGAACGAATACCTTTCTCCGTTTCTCATTGACTTCTCTCTATTGATCATTTGTATTGTATATGAAGGCACGTGTGACATGAAGGTTAATGACAACGGCATGGATAAAGGAATCGGTGACCAGAGTTCAAACTTAGTTCACTTTATACTAATATCTTTGAAAAAGACATGAACCGAATTCTCCCTAGCTATAGATTTTTTTAAAAAATAGGCTCTTGAAACCCTTTACCTTTGTTAAAGCAATCTACTGGTAGTTTTCCATAATAGGTCATGTTAAGGACCATTCCTTGCCGCTTGTAGCGTGTAAGCAAATTCAGTCTGTCTCATAATGCTTCGAGAGGCGTAACGGTTATCGTCGAAGGGAATGAACTCTACAATCCAAGTTCTAGTCCTTGGTGAAGTTGTTTACATTTCACATAACGCTAATATCCCTAAGAAAGATATGAATCTAAAAGAAAGGACGAAAATTGAACTGATGGTGTTGAATATCCTTTCGTTGAATGAAAATAATTTTCTCGTATTAACGTGTCTTCTACCGACCAACTGATTTTCATACTAAAAAAAGTTTTTAAAAATTTGTTAAACAGTTTCAGAGCTGTTGAGCTTTTTCATGAATAATAAATAATACCGAATAATATCTATTTCAATTATATAAAGAACTTCTCTGACTTCCCACCGAGTCAGATTCCACATGAAATCATTATAATGTGGGGATGAGTACATATGAATCGATACTTATCCGTGGCTGTTACAAAAAATGCTTGATTCTCCGGCATTCCCCCTTTTGGGGCGCCAGGTGATAAACTCAATCCTGCTAAGCTGGTATTTGCTTGGTAGATGGCTCTTTGGGACCAGGTGATCTATTTCATAACACACACCTGGCTTGAACGCCAGGTGGGCCCTGGAAGCTAGGTCAGAATTGTTTTGATTGTATAATGTTCAACTAAAGATAATAAAATCCTGGTATTTTGGGTTCAGAAGAAAAATGATTTTTTATGTAAACAATTAGAAGGTTTGGTAGGTTGGTTTTATGGCATATCAATACTTGTAAGCTATTTAATGCTAAATACTACATATATATATGTTCTCTTAAAAAAAAACAAGAATCAGTCACATTAAGATCATAAATTTATTTCCATCCTGTTTTTTTTTCTTTTTTGATCTGAAGAAGTCCAGGCAGCGGTCGCATCGATACTGCTATATGGATGCACTTCATGGATTCTAACAAAACGGCTGGAGAAGAAGCTAGACGGCAATTACACAAGAATGCTGCGAGCAATCTTGAACAAGTCCTGGCGGCAACACCCCACAAGACACCAACTGTACGGCCACCTGCCTCCTATCATGAAAACTATCCAAGTTAGACGAACCAGACATGCAGGACACTGCTGGAGAAGCAGGGATGAACTCATAAGAGATGTACTCTTTTGAACCTCCACATATGGCCGAACAAAAGCCGGACGACCTGCACGAACATACATTCAGCAACTATGTGAGGATACGGGATGTAGCTCTGAAGACCTGCCGGAGGCGATGAACGATAGGGAAAAGTGGCGAGAGAGGGTCAGGGATATCCGTGCAACCAGCACGACATGATGATGATGATGATGATGATATATCAATGCTTTTAATATGATGGAAATGAATTAATTATCTTAATGTGACCGATTGTTGGTTATTTTGAAGAGAAAATTATTTGCTCAATGGATTTTATTTACATTGAGCTCTTTACCAAGAGTATTTAAATTTGATATTCTATTTTTGAATATTTTATTGGTCCTGATTGGAATTATTCCCTTCTCCGGATTTACTGGATTGAATAAATAATATCGCTTATATATATATATATATATATATATATATATATAATAAGCATGATTTGTAAATGAATAGTTTGTTCATAACTTTTTTAGTCGAGCCAGAGCTCATTAATTTGCTCACAGTTAAATGGTTTCTAGTATTTCTCGCACTAATTGTTTCATTTATATACAGTTGAATAGTTTTAATTATTGGTAGTTAACAGAATTAATTCTGTTCTTCACTATTTCATTGCAGTCAAACCGAGTCAAAAGGTTCCAACTATTGCTATGTTATACCAATAATGCAGTTTTCACACACAGTTGTATGTGTGCATTCTTTATATATATATATATATATATATATATATATATATATATATATATCCGTCTACCTATTTGTCGATTGCTCCAGACATATGTATTCTGTAAAACACTCTCAAAAGCAGTATATATATATATATATATATATATATATATATATATATATATACTGCTTTTGAAAGTGTTTTACAGAATACACACACACACACACACACACACACACACACACATATATATATATATATATATATATATATATATATATATATATACTGCTTTTGAGAGTGTTTTACAGAATACATGTCTGGAGCAATCGACAAATAGACAGACGGATGGGCGTTTGGTTAATTATTTTATTTTTATTTATCTGGCTATACATATTTATGACTATAAATCATACAATATCTAAGTTCTTGAATTCTTTTTCCTCTTTCAGGGAAAGAAGAAAGGAAGGAAAGAAGGAAGAAAGGAAGCAAGGTTTAAGAAAGAAAAAAGAAAGAGTGATCAACACCGGAGGAGAAAGACGTGGGAAGATAAAGAGGAATGTAGAAATGCATCTGAACAGAGAGTGATGAAAAAGAAAAAGAGAATGGGTAGAATGAGAGAGTTGTGACGAAGTAGAAGAAAAATATGGCAGATTTTATTCAGAAGACAAAGACGAAAGGAAATTCCGAGCTCTAAGTTAATGAATTAGAAAAATTAGACGTCGGAAGCTGAGGGCTTTAGATTAGTTGTGGCGCTAGGCCAGAAGTAGAGGGCACACAGTGAGAATCGAACTCAGCCGCTAGCCTTGCTCACTCACCTTTATAGTATTTCAGGCATCACAAAGAATAAGGGCAGTTTAGACTTGTTGTAGGGTGTCAAGTATTGGGCACCCAATGAGGTTCGAACTCGCTTGTTAGTCTAGCTCAATCACTATAACACAATGCAAGGCACTTGTACCCATTCAAGTAAGCAAACCTAAGACTTGGCAGAGAGTGTCAAGCATGGTGCACTCAGTGAGAGTCGAACTTGCATGCTACGGGTAACAGATGGATTCATGCGAGGGCATTAGGGTGAAGTAGAACCGAGACAGCCTCGTTCAGGATTTGAATCTGATTGGTGTAGTTTGGTTTGGACGGTTTTATGGCATATCAAGCATAAGGGATTATTCAATGTCAAATTTTCTTTATACATATATATGAAATAATTTAATACATTTTGTAGATAACATTCTTAAACGAGTCTGAGCTTCTTTTTTTTTTTGTACGGAGTTAAATGGTTTCAAGTATTGCTATATAACAGTCACAATTTAACGTCATTTGTTTGCACATATATTTGACCCATTGATAGGATCCTATCAGGTGCTACCACTCCTAGTCAGAGTGGACCTTGTAACGATGGCAATGAAGAGGTACTCTACATTCCCCAAATCTCTAAGGCTGGAGCCTTGCCATTAGATAGTTTAATGTCATATCCAGGACACCTATTGAGTGGGGGTCTTAACCCTCTACAGAGATGCAGTCGGTGTATTCTACAGCCCCAGCTGACTGCGCTCGTTTAAACTCGGGTTGTCAATTCCACTTCCAACGACAACTACTTATACGCTAAACGCACCTTCATGATGAAGTCAACTGAAATAATAAAAAGACCCTCAAAAGGAGGAAAAAGAAGGACAAAAACAGATGAAGAAAAGGTTGTTGTTTTTTAATTATAAAGCTGAAAAAGATTTTTTAAAAAAGAATAAAGCAAATTAGTCATTTGGTTGTTACTAAGACTACGTGTGACACAAGGCCAAAAATATGGAGGCCTCCAGTGATAATCAGAACTCACTCACAATGATCTCCAAATCCAGCTTACCAACCATTAATCTGCATGAGGTGGTATCCTAGGAGAATGATAAATAAGTATTGCCATCTCACACGTAAATATTAGGTGAATTTTGATATTGTCAGTGTATAATGTTTAATCTATATAATTAATATTCACCACTGAATTTAGTGAATCAAATATGAATATGTCGAGAACTACTTGTTTTTGTTTTTTTTTCTTTGTTTTTTTTAATGGCATATCAACCTTCATAGGTTATTTAATGCCAAAGCCATTCTCCTAGAAGAACAGTAGTGGTACTATTTAACCCATAGCTGGGAGGATAAGGGGGTTCATACCTTTCCCAAGTGAAAGTGAACGTAATAGCGTGACTGGAGTACGAACTCGCGTACTACGATTCCGCAGTCCATCGCTTTAACCATTACACCACGAGGACACCCCCGAGAACTATTTGTGTAAAATATGTACTTTTTCATCATTAAGACACGGACTTATTGATGTTCATGCATTCATTTACCTTAATTATTCGTACACAATACGCACCCTTTTTTTTTTCTAAATTTTTTTTCTAAATTAACCTTGAAGGTAAAGGTGCGTATTATACTCGAGAACTAAATATAACCCATTTTTTGCCGCGTGCGTCACCATATTCTGGACTAGATTTTAGTTTGAGTGCTTTGTTTAATGGCATGTCAACCTTCATGCTTTATTTAATGCCAATGCCATCCTTACAAAAGACCACCAGAACCCATTGTTCGATAGATAAAAGGATTATTACTTTTCCCAAGAGTATTAGTTCGAAAGTGATCGTAATAGCGTGACTGGAGATCGAACTCACTTACTATCGAGGCTGCTGTCCAGTACTTAACCATTACACCACGAAAACTAGGAGTGTGCATTAAACACGAATGCGTGTTATACACGACTAATTACGGTAAGTAAAAATAATATCATCATTATCATCATTAACATCATTACATTTAAGCATACTAGCTGCACCGATCCCTTTGACTCTCTCTCTGACCATCCTTTCCTATCGGTCATTGTCCATGGCAAGTCCTCTAGCTGGAATATAGTGTCTGCACAGAGCTGATCTCACTTGGATGTAAGATTGGAAGTAAGTAGCCATACAACTGCTGTGTTGTTGAGGGCTGTTTCCAAGACTTGTTCAAAACAGCTGGCAGTATTCTTATGTATTTACGATCTAGCTTTTTTCCCTAGACGTTATGTTAAAGTCCAAATGGTGCAACCATATAGTAGTACTGAAACGGCTACAACGTGGAAGAATTCGCGTTTTATTCAATCAGAGATATCAGATTTTCATATGGTCGATAAACTGTCAAAATTAGTCCTTACTTTACCTATGTATATGCTGACGTCGCTTTCAAAAGATGAGATATTGCTGCCGAAGTATATGACCTAGTCTATTAATTTCAGAGGCTTGCCATTTAATGAGGAGATGGCACCATCTTGACTAAAAAGAAACACTATCCAGCCACGTTACCAATTTTTTTGGCAACTTGTCTGGAGTAAGCACATTTATTTATTTATTTATTTATTTTCATTTCCTGGCAGCAAGCAGTGTTACTATTCACGAAGATTCAATTATGGAATCCTTCATTCAGCTCCTTCAAAAAAAAATGTATATAAACGATTATAGCAATAAAAAGTTACGGCATAATTCAGAGCAATACTCCATACAGTGCTTGCACTTTGTCAAAAGTTGTACTTCAGGACACGGCTCGATTGTTAAAACGCTGAATCTTTAACCTTCAAAGTCTGAGGTCCATTTCAAGTTGTGGATACAAATTAAGTTAATAATAAAAACTGCTTGAAACAGAGCAAGAACAGCCAAAATGATGACAATCACATGAACCGCAATAAAAAAAGAAAATGAAAAAAAAAGGTTTCACAGATGATTTAAAAGGCAGTCACAACTGCAGACGAACAATCATGGATATGGCTCCGCAGAAGACATCTAAAACCAAAGAAGAATCCAGCAGCCGAGAAAAAAATGCATCAGACCAATTAAATTGAAGCTAAAACAGGTGAAACTCAGTTGCCGCCTTTTGGGAATAAAAGATTCAGAGGTAAACCACATCATAAAAGAATGTAACAAGCTAAAGGAGTATAAATTATGAGGGCCATTCAATAAATAAGGTAAATTTTACCTAAGGAGTTGGTAAAAGAAATCATTATTTTCAGTCATACCTTTTTTAAGGATATCAATAGCGATGGGTCCTTTCCATGTCACAGAAGATTCAGCATGAGCTTCTTTACTGACCGCTTCGTCCGGAACTTTTTCTTTACCGGAGAGTCGATGTATTTTCCCTGCCTTTTCGACTCAGTCACGTAGTTGCAAACTCATGTTTAGCCTGCTTCATATACTCCACTCATTCTTCAGTAAATTGTCCATGGTTTCTCAGCTACCAAAAATTTGATGACATACCGCTGTTCAAGCTTCGATCAGTCTGTTTGATTTGGCGCAATTTTGAATAACTTCAAAACAAATTTTTTTGCGAGATTAAAATAAACCAATTCCAAATACTGCAGGATTTACGGACAAAAAATGGGGAAGAAATTTTTTCCCAAAATATCCCTGTATTTATTGAATAGGCTAAATCTGACATAAGGTCGATTTTTTAGCGGAGTAAAGCTAGTTTGAATTCAGTGTTCCTTATCAAAGATGGGTTGTCTAAAGAAGACAAAATACCCAGTCTGCTTTATTATTTACCCATAGCTAAAGGGAGAAAATTTGGGTTGATGCATTTCTCAATGAGCATTTGTGTGATGCGAAACACAAACACCCTAGTCCACGATTTGGACTCGGGTCACTGATTCCATTTCCTTAGAAGATAACCGTTACACTAAATGCGCTATCTTGATAAAAAGGAGTTGGGATTAGGTTTATTCCTTTGAGGGAGTGCCCGTGGTGTAATGGTTATCGTCGTAGGAAATGGACTCGGCGACACGAGTTCAGATCCTGACGAGGCGGATTGCATTTCACATAGAACTAATACCTTTGGGAAAGGTATGAATCCAATTATTCTCCCTCCAGCTATGGGTAAATAGTAGGGAAGACTAGGTTCTTCAGCCTTGGTTAGGCAACTTGTCTAGGAGAAGGAAAACTCTGAATTCAAACCTGTTAAACCCCGCTTAAAAATTGACCTTGTGTCATATCCTACCCGAGCGGAGGGGTTGGTAAATATGTAATCCCTTGAGGTGCCGCATTGAGAGCGAATATTAAGGAAACTAAGATAATTCTTTCACGGGCCTACCTTTCCTAGGGAATCCCCACGTTTATCCGACCTTATGCTACATTGATTAATGGTCCAATAGTCTGCTCATTGTAGCTTGTATTATATTAAAGGAAACAATTCAAGTCTTGATTCAAGAAACTTTTAGTACAATATTTTGGTTTCGTTTGGTTTGCTTTCTTTGTTTTAATGGGATATCAGCCTTCGCGGGTTATTTGATGCCAAAACTATCCTAGTGGAAGAATGGCAATGATTCTATTCAACCCATAGCTCGGGGTGGGGTAAGTTAGTCCATACCATTTCCAAGGGTCATAATCCGAAAGAGAATATAATTGCACAACTGGAGTTGAAACTGGTTTACTGCAGCTCGTTAGCCACTACACCACGGGGACTCATTTGTGTATAAGGCACACTCAGAAATTTCAGGGGGGTCTTTGTAGCGTAATGACTAAAGAGTAGAGCTAATGTGCGGCTTCAAAGTGTATATTTACTTACCCCTCCGTACAAGTAGGGTGCTACACAAGGTCAATTTTTAGCTGAGTTTAAGCGGTTTAAATTCAGAGTTTTCCTTCTCCTAGACTGGTTACCATACCTAAGTTAAAGAGCCCAGTATGCCTTTCTACTTAAGCATATCTGAAGGGAGAAATGATTGGGTTTACACCTTTCCTAAGGGTATTAACGCTATTTAAAATGCAAACCGTCTCGTCCAAGATTTGAACACGTGTCATCTGGTCTATTTCCTTTACGGTAACCATTACTCTACGAACGGCCGTAAAGTAAGTGAGTTCGAAATCCACTTGCGTTATTATGTTTACTTTAGGAAAGGTATGAATGCCCTTATTTCTTAATCATGGATACAAGTAATGGCCAACATGCAAAATCTTATATCATCAATCTATGCAGACACAGGATGCCGTATAGAGGACTTATCAAGAGCAATGCCTGGTAGGAACGAATGGTGAGAGAAAGTCGAGGGAGTCCGTGTTGTCGGCATGCCTTGATGACGGTGATATATTACATGACTATATCAGCTATGAATCATACTAGTTTAGTCTGGCACAGATCCTCAAAATAGGAATACTTCATAAGATTTGAACTTCTTACACAAGTTTTTCAAAATAAGCTAATTTCTATATGTTAGCCATTACTAAAGTTAAGCGATAATTAAAGCTGTGCAAGTACATGTTTTTGTATTTCATTCATTTTCTTGTTCACAGCAGATGTCTGCTATTTATGACTAACACTCAAATCTCCAGCACCTTCCATAATACCACTGTACAATCCAGCAACACTATGAAGTCTTTCTCGAATTTCTAATCCATCTAATCTTGATTATAGTGTTGAATTCACGATTCTAAGTGTTCCAGCTTGTATAGTCATTGCCCTAAGCCTCAAGTTACACAGTTTTAAGAACGATCGAGCAATGTCCCAATACTTCTACCGATTTTTCGATTTCTTTCTTCTTCACAACTTGGTTGGTTGGTTGGTTTTAACGTATGTCAACCTTTGTTAGGTGATTTAATGCCGAAGTCAGTTCCTTTTGACAGAAATTATATTTCATATATTTACTTATTCACAGCAGATGTCTACAAGTAATGGTTAGTGTTCAAATCTCCAACACCTTCCACTGTAGCACTGTACAATCCAGAAACACGATCAAGTCTCTCTCGAATTTCTAACCAACTAAATCTTGATTCTAGCATTGAATTCACCGCTCTAAATGAGCTAACAATTAGCCATTGCCCAAAACTACACGTTCCACTGTTTCATTCGTTCACGAGCGATATCCTAGTATTTTGTTTTTAATTTTTGCGCTTCATTCATAGGAAAGCGGGGCTCTCCTATTTTATCACCACTTGAAAAATTATGCCGCTTGCGAAAATGCGACGGTCGAAATACCGTTATAAAACTGGTGATGACGAGTCCATCAGTCTGAATAACCAGTAGGAATAAAATCTAGCAGGATGTTATAATTGTGCTGCAGTGAAGCTCAGTTGATGTGCGAAATCTGGATGATATCATTAGGACCTGTGTGTGGCCGATAAGTCTTACCGTTAACTGCTTCACAACAACCGCAAGTTGATGTTTCTCAGTATGTGTGAAAGTTAACTATAAAGGAAAAAATAACAATATTTAACCCTTTATAGTCCTTTGAAAATCAAGAGCACATTGCCAACGTATTTCTACAAAAAAAAAAAAAAAGGCAAAAACAGTTGCGGCAAATTATCAGAAAGTACCGAATCAGTAGCTCAGGTGTTTGTCTTGAATGACTTTGCAATAATTTCTTCTTTTACCCACCACACTTCCATTTTGCTATTCTAAGACCGAATAATTTATGCAAAACAGAAGCAGGAAGAAAGAAACAGAAAATACGTAACATTTACCAATTCTTAATCAGGAATTTTTCCGCAGCGAACGAGACAAATATTTCTGGTGTTATTCACTAAAGTTTGCTTAGTCTGGTAGAAAGGCTTATGTTCCTTACATTACATGCTGTTATTAAATGGTCACCCATTAAAGTATTGTGCGGGTCCATCAGATTAACTGAACTTGAAGAAACCCCACCCTGTCAACGGGGCTTAGAACACGCTGACTGTATCCTTTAGAGAAGGGTAAGACCTCCCAAAATGGAATGTCCTGGGTATGACACTAAACTTCGTCTGATGATGAGGCTCTACCTCTGTAGATAGGATAAATGTAGAGTATTCATTCATGGCCATTACTCCCAGGTCCACTCGGACTCAGAATGATAGTAACTGCTTAGGTCCTATCTGTTTAAAAGCTATTCGTATTCGATAAAAACAAGTAAAGTTGGCGACTGTGGTCAAGGGTGACCCGAAGGTTCCCTTTTCAATAGCTACTACACCAAGATTGAAGATATAATTGTTTACTAGAGGTTATTATTATTTGTTTGTTTGGGTTTTATGGCATATCAACCTCTGTAGGTTATTTAATGCCAAATCCATTTTTATACAAATAAACAGTTATATATACAAACAGTTCTACATACAGTTCTACATACAAACAATTCTATATACAGTTCTATATACAAATGAACTGTTCTATTTCAAACAATTCAGTTTAGCATGAGTGTGCTGTTTACATGTCAAAACAGTTCTATTTCAAGCAATTCAGTTAGGCATAAGTACGCAGTTAATTCTATTTGACCCGTAGATAGGGCCCTATCAGGTGCTCCCACTCCGGGTCAGAGTGGACGTGGGAGCGATGGCAGTAAAGGGGTTCTCCGCATTCCCCAATGCTCCAACATTACTGGAACCTCACCATCAGATTGTTTAGTGTCATATCCAGAACCCTCGTTGGGGCGGTCTTATACTTCTGCAAAGGTGTAGTAATTGTGTTCTACGGCCCCAGCCGACTGGGAAAAGAGGTAATTATTAGTAACTTGAAACCATATAACAGTGAACAAATTGATTACATTTATTGAAAAGAAATAATCACTTGAAACCATATGATTTAATTATTATATGGTTTCAATTTGTTATTTCTATTATTTTATTATTCGATAGGAAAACTTTAAACCAGACACCTGCGTGCAAATTATTTGTATTAAATAGAAATACTTGATATTATATAACTGTGTGCAAAAAAATCCCACAAACTCTTAAGAAACAACTACACAAAAAATACAAATATAAAAGCACACTGGACCCAATCTCTAAACTCTATACATGAAATAACCCGGCACGAGTTGATATGCCCTTAAAAGAAAACGAATCGAGGAATAAATCTGACGGGAATCATTGCTTTCTGCGTGATTTGACCGCACGTCACAAATATTTCTATCTTTTTAACAAAATTCTTAATTCACTAAAAGATTCCTTTTTTTTTATTTGTTTTTTGTTTGGGTTGGTTATCATTTTTTTTGTGCTGTTTTGATTTCGTGATTTCAGATTTAAAAAGTAAACAGAAATACATTAATCCTTACGGCTAAACTACCATTGGCGCCTCTTTTAATTCGGACAATATTAATAGCGGTTACTAAATTCCTAGTTACTTTTAGATGTAACCATTTGATATATTTTTCTATTATTATGTAATATTTATATATTGTAAACCACCACCAATCTCTTAACTCCTGCGCCGACAGCCCAAATGCAGGTGTGGGTGTTTTGACAGAAAGGAAAGAGTCAAAAGCTGACCTTGATTAGAAACGCGATGAAAAAAGTAATTTAGGAATTTTAACAAACAAGCTAACGGTGCAGACGTCTGTGATTTAAATGTTTAAGACATAGAACCTCCTTGCCCGGTTGGCTGGGGCTGTAGAATACACTGACTACACCTCTGCAGAGGGTAAGACACCCCAACGAGTGTCCTGGATATGACACTAAACAACATGGTGAGTTTTGTGGAATGCGGAGAAACCCTTCATTGCCATCGCTCCCAGGTCAACTCTGGCCCGGAGTGTTAACACCTTATAAGGTCCTATCTATTGGTTAAACAAAACTAAACTGCGTACTTATGTTAAACTGAATTGTTTGAATTAGAACTGTTAGACTAAACTGAATAGCTTGAAATAGAAATGTTTTTTACAATTAAGTTGTGCACTTATATTTAAACTGTATACTTGTGCTAAACTGAATTGTTTGAAAAGGAACTATTTTTGACATCGAAACTGTACTTACGCTAAACGGAATTGTTTAATATAGAACTGTTTTGAGATTTAACTGTGGGTAAACAAAATCTATACTTATACTAAACTGAATTGGTTAAATTAGAACTGTTTGACTCAACTGAATAGCTTGAAATATAAATGTTTTTGACAATTAAACTGTGTACTCATGCAAAACTGAATTGTTTGAAATAGAACAGATTACTTGTATGAAAATGGATTTGGCATTAAATAACCTACAAATGTTGATATGCCATAAAACCCAAACAACCAAACAACCAACCAAACAACCAAACAACCTCCTTCTTATGGATGGGTTCGATATAGGTGCAAATAAAAATGTAAAGAGGATCTCCCTTTTCAATGAGAGACTGTAAAATAGCGACAAGATTTATTGAAAAAATAAATGCGAGAACAAAATTGATTGTGTGTGGTTGTTCATTGATTTCACTCCAGAGAACCAAGTGACAACCTCTTCGAGTTTCAAGAACCGACAACGTAAAATGATATTACTAGAGAAAGTCCCCCATGGTGTAGTGGCTAACGTGCTCGTCTGAGACGTTGTAGGAAGCCAGATCAAATTCCAGTCGCGCTACTCTGTTCACTTTCGGGCTAAATATCCTTGAAAAACGTATGGAACGCGTTTACTACCCCAGTTAATGGTTAAATAGTACCACTATTGTCCTTCTACAAGTAGGGCTTTGTCATTAAATAAACCACAGAGATTGATATGTTATAAAACCAAACCATTGTTAGTAATACCCTCTTTCTCTCTCTCTCTCTCTCTCTCTATATATATATATATATATATATATATATAATCCTTACTCAGTAAAAATAGATGTACAAAAAATAAATAGATGAACCAAACCCAATAAAGACGTTACATCGTAGAGAGATTTTTATAAGGACAATACTCTTAAAGTGCTCTAACTTACTGAATAAGTTTTTCACAATAAAACTGTACTTACATTTAAACAGCGTACTTATACTAAACTGAATTATTTGAAATTGAACTGTTTTTGACATTGAAACTGTGCACTCATGCTAAACTGAATTGTTTTAAATAGAACTGATGATTTACATAAAAATGGATTTGGCGTTAAATAACCTACAAAGGTTGATACGCCATAAAACTCAAATAACCAACTAATCAACTTAACTAAGCAATATTTTTAGTGTAAAAAATAACATAACAATTGTTCACTGAATTTACTTTACGAAGAGATTTTCTAAAATGAAGCATTTTCATTGTTTATAATTCTAACCTATTTTTTCTTTCATCTTTTTGTTGCTACTTATCGGAATGTTTGAAATAAACAATAAATCAAATAAACAATTGTTTGAATAGATAAACAATTAAAAGCAGAAAGACTTTGATTTCGGGGACTGCAAAATATTCTTTCAACTTAAATTAGCGAAATATCTTTTGAATAAACATTTCAAAATGGAAAAGCGTTGATTTTTGAGACTCTTGGCGTAATGTTTATCGTCATTAGAAATTGACACACCGACCTGCGTTTAAAAATCCTGGACGAGACTGCATTTCACATAGTGCTAATAACCTTTGGAAAGATATGAATCCCACTATTCTCCCTCCAGCTATGGGTAAATAATAGGGCAGACCGAGCTTTTTAATCTTGGTATGGCGACCGGTTTAGAATAAGGAAAATTTGTATTCAAACCAGTTGTAAATCTAGAGAAGAATGGGCTATTCCTGCTCAAGACACGCTTTATGCGTTGCGCTCTCATGACTAAAACAGATTATGGGACCAGTTACCAGTGACCGGAATTTTTTAAAAATGAGATTCCCAAAGGATTTGAATTAAGTCGCTTCCAAGAAAATTCGGGATTCTATCAGACATGGACGATGGTTCACCGATTTGATCTCATAATTTCATCAGCAGATATAATTCAGATTTAGCTACATACAGAAATTAGTCGTGTATTATACGCTTTCATGTAAAATAAAGTAAAGTTGGCGACCATGGTCGAGGGCGACCAGAAGGCTCCCTTTTCAATAGCTACTACACCAAAGTGTAGGGGAGGGCGCTACTCCGTTTCCCTGGATTGCTCCACTTTACCCTTAATACATACCTTACATTGCTGAGTGTTAAGCAATGAGATATCAAGTACCATTTTTAAAGTCTTTGGTATGACGCGACCTGGGATGGAACTTAGTTCTCCCGGACTATTGGCGAACACTCTACCTATTAGATCAATGAGCCGGTACGAAATTACGGAAAAACACATCTCTCATCTACAATACATATTGATTTTTGGAATTTGTTGCAGGTAAATTTCAATTAAGTTTAAAATTTGTTCAGCTTTTTATCTAGTTTATAACGACTTATAATAATAATTTATGTAGTTTGTAGGTTTTGAATCACAAAAATTTATACTGTGTTTAAAACAAAGACAATGACATGTTCACACTAAAATGTAACAAACATACGGCGAAAATAAATTCGCAATAGAAGAAACCAATTATAAACAAACACGCATTCCAGTCACTATTTCTCTGTTGCGGTAAAAAAAACAACACAGAAGTGATTATGGAGGTACTCGTTGAGTAATAGTTACCGCCGTATGAAATAGACACGGTGACCAGAGTTCAAATCCTGGACAAGGCTGTTTACCCTTAGGAAAGGTATGCATTTAACTATTCTCTCTTCAGCTATGAGTAAATAGTAAAACAGGCTAGGTCCTTTCACATTGCTATGACAACCGATTTGGAAGAGGAAGAACTGTTAAGAATTGACCTTGTGTCGCATCCCGCTCGTGCAGAGGGGTTCTGGGCGACCAGAAGGCCCTCTTTTCATTGGCTACTACACCGAGGTATAGGGAAGGGTGCAGCTCCTTTCCCTGGATTGCTCCACTTTACCCTTGATACGTACCTTATATTGCTGAGTGTTAAGCAAGAATATTTCAAGTACCATTTTTAAAGTCTTTGGTATGACGCGACCTGGGATGGGACCTAGTTCTCCCGGACTATTGGCGAATACTCTACCCACTAGACCAATGAGCCAGTAAATAAACAGAATAAATGATACATAATAACACGCTCCTTTGTGCGTTGCAATTGCGCAAGTAGTCGGTGTGTGATCCAAGCTCTCATTAACCATTACTTCACACTACCTTGTATCGTCACATCTTTATTGCTACCCATCATCACCAGCGATATCCCCTGCCTCCTTGCCGACCTATCATCTAATCTTTAGATTTCTTTAGAAGAAGACTCCCTGCAAAATAATCATCAGCTGGTTGCCATTCTCGAGTTGTTGAACTCAAATTTCTTCTGTTGCTCAATTATGGAGGATCGAGTTTACAAAATGATAATCAGTGCAAAAAACGTAACAGTTGAGCCGGCTAAGAGTTCTCTTTAGAAAGGCATGAATCTATTTTTCCTTGCTATCTTTTCAAACACCAAATATATCGATTGTTGAGTAATAGATATGGAATGGAAATAAAGAATAAGCCTTCAGCGAGATTTGAACTTGCGACTCATATCAATTGTTGATTAACGACACAAAATTTACAATATTGCCAGTGCTTCATTTTAAAAAAAGCGGATAACTTAAATGACCTATCGAGGAGGCTTAGAATACACTGACTGTATCACCCAAAAGGGGTGTCCGCGGTACGATACAATATCGCATCTAGTGGTGAGGCTTCAACTCTGGAGATCTGGAGAGTGTGGAGTAATTCTTCATTGCCATTACTCCCAGGTCCACTTTGAAAATTATTCAGTATCGGACAAGAGTGATGGATAATAGGGAGGGATAGAGAGAAAGAGTGAGAGAGTGAGAGTAAGTGAGAAAGAGAGAGAGAGAGAGTGAGAGTAAGTGAGAAAGAGAGAGAGAGAAAGGGGGCGAGTCAGGGAAATTTGTACTGACAACATGACCTGATGATGATGCTGATGATTGTTTAGTGAAGATTATTACTAGGTACTTGAAACCATATAACTGTGTGCAAAAATGATTACTATTAAAGAGATATCATGAGTGGAAACCATATCATTAGTAATATTAGATTGGAATAATTGAAATACTACAACTGTTTGCAAATTATTTGTAACGAATACTTGATATCATACAGGGTTTGTTTTGGTTTAATGGCATATCAACCTTTGTTAGTTATTTAATGCCAAAGCCACACTTCTGGAAGAACGGTAGTGGTACTATTTAACTCATAGCTGGGAGGATACGGAGGTTCATACCTTTCCCAAAGGTATTTATTCGAAAGTACGAGGATCATTAAATAAGTTTCCAGACTTTTTTCGTATGGGCACTTTTATTGATAGTACACGCATGAAACTCTAGTCCTCTTCGAAGTAATCTCCTCCGGCTGCAATGGACTTGTACCGTTCAAACAACTTCTGGAAGGCCCCATAGAAGTCCTTTTGCGTGAGAGAGTCAATGAACTTCGTCACAGCCTCTTTCATTTCTTCAATTGTCTCATAACGACAGCCTCTGAGCCTAGGGAATAACCAAAAGTCACAGGGACCAAGGTCTGGACTATAGGGACGGTGAGGAACTGTCTTGATGCCCATCTTGGTCAAATAGTCTGTGACTAGGATGGAGTTGTGGACTGGTACATTGTCCTGGTGGAAATGCCACAGACCCGATTTGAAGAGTGCTGACCTCTTCCGACGGAATCTCCTCCTGAACTCTCTTAAAACCTCAACATAGTAACCCTAACTCTAACCCTTTGGCCAATCAACTCTGATGTATTGACTTCCTTACTCCTCCCACACCTCTCATCATCCCTCACAGACTCCCTGCCTTCCTTGAATCTCTTATGCCACTCAAAAACTGATGCTCGGTTCATGCAAGATGCTCCAAAAGCAGTCTGAAGCATTCCATACGCTTCTGTGACATTTTTTCCAAGTTTAAAACACAATTTTATTGCACATCGTTCTTCTAAGGTGTCCTGACGTCCAGATTGCATTTTTGAAATTCACCAGCTCTGACAATCAGGCTTTAGTAGGGTGTATTCCAATTGATGCTGTAACTGTTGATTTGAACCTGAAATCATAAAAATTGGTCAGTCATCTCATAAGATATATAGCAATAACATACTGAATTTTCAAGAGTCTGCGACTATTTTAAATGCCTATACAAAAAAGGTCTGGAAATTTATTGAAGGCACCGCGCAAACATAATAGCTTGACTGGAATTCGAACTCGCTTACTACGATTCTACCGTCCATCGCTTTAACTATTACAATGTGACAGAAGTACTTCCCATATTTTAAACTATCACCTGTATGATGAAAGTAAACTTAGGCAAGTGGTAACGGTTGCTCCATCGTCTTATTTCTTTTTTCTTAGATACAATCAGTTCCGGTTAAAATTATCAAGTCATAGCAGTATCAATTTTCTATTTGGAAATTTTTGTATTGCCTTATCTTTATTCACAACGCTATTAGTTGAACGCTTTTTTATACTATTCGTTTGCCATAAAACTAAAAGAAATGTCCCAACTGACTATATACTAGTTTTATAGAAGGGTAGTAAATTTTTTTCAAGTCTTTAACATGTGATTTTTTATTTTATTATCATTATTATAACACGATGGTATCATCTTGAATAAGAAATATTTAAAAATAATAGCAAGCGACTCTGTTAATCAGATACGAATTTTTTTAAATTTCAGACTGCCTCCAATCAAGCAAACACGGAGAGAGGATGATCTTGTAAGGGTCTATGAACGAATATCGCTTGCCGCTACAAAGAAAAACCCTTCACCTCGACCAGACCAACATCTCATCCAAGTTGTTGCTTTTGGTTTCAAATCTCAACTGCCATCTCAACAGTCGAATCTTTGAATTTGAAATGATCTTTTCTTATATAATCTATTATTGCATCATGTGATCATAAACTTGTATTTCTTACTCAGATGACAAACACTTGATTTGTTTATGTTCAACATCCTGTCTAGAACTATTTTGACGTGAAGTGTTAAACCTGGACACCCCGGTGATCCATAAAACAATCCGTCAAATCATCAATCTACCAACCTCAATTCCTTGAACACATGCAAGCATATGACCTTTGCGAGGAACTACACTAACACCCAAAGTTTTTTGCTAACTTAAAATTTTACCAAATAAATAAAATAACTAATATAACAGATTAATCACTCTGATCACATTACATCGTTATTGTAAATGTTTTCCATGACCAGTAAAATTATTGCCAGATCCATGAATTGTATTGTATTTTTATTATCATTGAAGAACAGTTTAAACATTATTTGATCCATGAATGATATTGTACATTTAATGACATTGTGTTGTATCGTGGTAAGAAAAAGATACACAGTGAAATAGAGTTAATTATTTAATAACTCAAGTGGTACAGTTCGACTAGTATTATAAGTCTCGCGCTGTTGGTGTAACGTCCGAAGTTGGTCTTACTACTGACCGACGTCCTTCAGAGCTATCGTTCTGCTTTTCTTTCCGCTTCTGCTTCTGTTTCCATGCTTAAGAGATACGGCGTCTTTTATACTTCCGTGACACCGGAAGTTATGTGGTACGAGCCATTATATAACACATTGAATACACAGTTTTTTTTTAACATTATTAGATCCATGAATAGTATAGTATTTTTTATTGTAATTGAATGAAAAACATTAAGCATGATTAGAACAATGGATTATACTATATATTTATTGACATTGAATAAACAGTTTTTTAAGCATTAATAGATCCCATGAGAAGGTATTGTATTTCTATTGTCAATAAAAACAGTTTTAAAGTTTATTGATCGATGTTCGGGATGATTGTGGCAATGCTAAAAGCATCATGGTTACCATTGGTAAATAGATAACGATATATAAACGCACTAATATATATATATATATATATATATATATATATATATATATATATATATATATATACTAGTCTGGATAAATAGATATTTTATATCCGTGTATATATATATATATATAATGACAGTGGAGAATCAGGTTTTGCTATAGGAACAGGGTCATTACGCTATTTTTATCGCAGAACATATCAATCATTTTCCATACTGTTTCGTTTATTTCATACCGTCGGAGTTTATTCCAAAACTTATATATATACTTATATATATATATATATATATGTGTGTGTGTGTGTGTGTGTGTGTGTGTGTGTGTGTGTGTGTGTGTGTGTGTGTGTTCTTTGATTAAGAAAAAAGATGAAAAGATATTTTATATTCGTGTAATATATCGAATATCTATCGCTTTTAAGTAATGTACTCGATCGCCCAAGCGCTTTTTTGATCTTAGTGCAGATGGCCAATGTGTAACAGATGAAATTGTTTATAATAACTCCAAGATGACTTCTAATTTTCATAACAGACAGGAACCAATTAGAAAATTTCAGCTGGTTATATATATATATATATATATATATATATATATATATATATATATATCTGTGTGGGGGTATATGTGTGCGTGTGTGTATGTGTGTGTGTATGTGTGTGTGATGACTTCCATCACAAATTCAGAGTGTGGTCGTCGCATGACATCATTTTGTAAAACAAATCTCATGATATCAAGCAGCACTTGCACTTGGAATTTTTTGTTGTAAAGAAAGACAGTAAACTGAATCAATCCCACTCACTCATTCACTCACTGAATCTTTCTTTCTAACAGTCACTCGTTCATCTCTCATTGACTCACTTATTCACTCTCTTTTTTTACAGACACTTAACTTAGTCATTCTATCATTCACTCACTCATTCTTTCTTGTAGTCTCTCGTTTAATTTCTCATTCACACTCTCATTCACTCTTTCTTACAATCACTTACATTTGTCAATCACTTTTCGAACTTGTAGCGTTTCTCAGATCCATTTTTTATTTATTCTTCATTGTTATCCACACTTTTTGTTCTGTTGACATATTTCACATGATCTGATCTACAATCGCTTTTAGGTTATTCACTGATACAACACTGATCTTCAACTTGACATTCTTAAAGAGTCCCGCTAAAGTGCGGGACTGCGATATTATAGTAAACGAGTTCGAACTACAGTCGCGCTAGTACGTTCATTTTTAGACTAGTACCTCCCGGAAAGTTAAGACACTTCTTATCCCCACCTCCAGATATGGGGTAAATAATACTACAACAGTCCTTCTTCAAAGATGGCTTCGGCATTAAATACCCAGCGAAGGTTGACATGCAATTAAACATAGAAACCAAACCAAATCAAAACTCTCTTTCTAAGATCAGTGTAGTATCTGTGTTACTCTTCTTAGCTTGGGTAATTCTGTGTTTCACCCGATCAACTGGACTTAGAATATGTCGACTGCATTCCCTATAAAAGGGATATCATGGGTGTGACACGAGACAACATTCGGTGGCGATGTTCAACTTATGGAGTCTGGAGAGTGTTGGGAACCCCTTCGTGGTTATTACGACCCATAGCAGTATTACTTACTGGGTCCCATCTATGAGTTGAATAGATCTATTTGAAAATTATCTTTATTAGATAGGAATACTTGAAAACATTTAACTGTATGCAAATTATTTGTATCAAAATTGGTTACAACTGTTTACTGAGGATTATTATTAGATACTTGAAAAAGTATCTAATAATAATCCTCATTAAACGTTGCTAACAATTGTTGATAGAAATACTTCTTGCTTACAGTTTTAATGTATTCAAAGTCATTCCTATCTAATACACTATGTGTATCAAGCTAAATGATCCTCAAAACAGCGCTTAGTAATAAGATGGACAGATTTGGATGGACACATGAATAACTAAATCAAAAAAATACCTGACTGCGCAATTATGACTAATTTGAAACCCAAGCCCGTACTTAACAAATATCTTCCAAAAGAAAGTCCATTGCTTGGTGCCTACGATAGTAGAGATCATATGAAGATCAGTTGATTACACTTTGATTCCAGAATCTACTATATGGATGCACCACATGGACGCTGACTAAGTGCATGGAGAAAAAACTTGACGGCAATTGCACAATAATGCTACGAACCATATTGAACAGATCCTGGAAGCAACATCCACAAAACAGCAGCTATACGGTCGCCTACTTCCCATCTCTAAAACCATTCAAATCAGACGAACAAGATATACAGGAAACTACTGGAGAAGTAAGGGCGAGCTCATAAGCGTCGTTCTGCTGAATGCGATGGACAATAGCGACGAATGGCAAATGAGAGTCAGGGAAATCCGTGTTCTCAGCACAACATGATGAAATGAAGTTAGATTAATGTCGACACAGACTATCCCAAGGTTTGACCATTGGTTTAATGATTGCATAGTCAAGAAACGAGGTGCTTTTTACACAAGTTTAACTTAGATCTACAACTTCTCAATCAATGATATTGGCCACTGTTTATTTATAAATATAGCAAACTATGTTATTAATTTTCATTCAACGAATGGATATGCTCCGTCACAAGTTCATCATCTCTTCTCTAACAGCATATAAATTATTTTAGAAATTATTTGTAAAATACTTTTCTTCACAAAAACTTTTCTCCTGGGGATGGCCTAAGTGTTGAAACTAGTTAAAAACAATTAAAAAAAATAACACAAAAGAAACATTTCTGTTTGTCTTACATATACATATATATGGGAGAAAAAATTGATAGCAAGGTAATAATCCAAGAATAAGGAGAGATTAAATGAAAAACAAAATCGACCAAATTGCGTTTCAATTCTAAAGAACCATCATCAGAATGCTGTAGCGACGACTTTGTATCATGATGTCAAATTTTTTAAAATACCTTGTTATATTTTTCTTCATATTGTCTGATTTTACTCCATTAATTACACACACACATATACACACATATTTACGGGGATGTGCTCCCGGTGTAATGTTAAAGCGCTCGACTGGGGAATCGAGTAGTAAGTGAGTTCGAACTCCAGTTGCGCTATTACTATCGGACAAATACCCTTGGGAAAGGTATTAACCTCCTTATTCCCCCAGCTATGAGTTAAATAGTACCACTGCTGTTCTTCTAGACGGATGTGCTTTGGCATTAAATAATCTACAAAGGTTGATATGCCATTAAACAAGAAACCAAACCATTATATATATATATATATATATATATATATATATATATATATATATAAGAAAAATGAAAATAATCAGATAGCATGTAAATATAAAATATAAAAAAAAACTAAACATTCAGAAGATGTATTTATTTATACTTGATAATATGCCTCTGTTTACGTTCCAGTATCTTGAAACCATCATCAAGGCGATACTGGGATTTGATATAGGACCCAAGAATTATTTTCAAATGAAAAAAAAATGAACGAAAAATTAGAAAATTCTGAAACGGTATCAATAATAATAGAACGCTAAGAATTTTGTAATTTTTTCGTTTACTTTCTTTCATTTGAAAATAGTTTTTGAATGATACATTGCATTCTAACATCGCCCTGAATATGATTTAACACAAAAACGAAACGTTAAACAATAGTACATTATTACATATAAATAAATAGAACCTCTAAAGTTTAAGTTTTTCATATTTATATTCCCCCAATACACACACACACACACACACACACACACACACACACACACACACACACACACACATATATATATATACATATATATATATATATATATATATGTATATATATAATATATATATATATATTATATATTTAATATAGCAAGTGATTCTTACTGACTGGTGCTTCCAGACAATACCCAAAAGTCGTTGACTGTCATTTCTGTGCGGGTGATGAACAAACATTTGTATCTTAAGTTTCCACTTTATTAAAATGTTGATTTTCATTAAAAGAGGCGGCCCTTTTTTAGTGGTTTTGATTCCAACCGACATTCTAAAGGAAGGGGAAACTCTTTAAGTTATTATTGTTATTGCTACCTGGGGCTCAAAGGCTCAGAGGGGTTTCTAAACGCTTAGCATCGCTTATGCAACGACATAAAACAAGTTTCATGTCTAGGCTCCAACTGACTAAAATCAAAACTAACCCACCCTGTCGGCAGGGCTTCAGATACGCTGATTGTATCCCCTGCAGAGATGTAAGATCACCCACACACGCCAAAAGGTGTGTCCTGGGTATGACGCTAAAATGCATTTAATAATGAGGCCCCAGTTTTTAATATCTGGAGAGTGTAGAATACCCCTTTACTGCCAGGTCCACCCTGACTTGGGGTGTCCTCGTGGTGTAATGGTTAAAGCGATGCACTGCGGAATCGGAGTACGCGAGTTCGTACTCCAGTCGCGCTATTACATTCACTTTCGGGCAAATACCCTTGGGAAAGGTATGAACCCCCTTATTCTCCCTGGGTAAATAGTAGGACGGACTAGGTTCTTCAGCCTTGGTGAGGCAACTAGTCTAGGAGAAGGAAAACTCTGAATTCAAACCTGTTAAACTCCACTTAAAAATTGACCTTGTGTCATATCCTGCCCGAGCGGAGGGGTTGGTAAATAGTACCCTGACTTGGGGTGGTAGTACCTGTGAGGGTCCTATTTATTAATAAAATAGATCTGCTTAAAATTATTTGTATCAAATAGGAATACTTTATTCGATATAACTGAATTGTTTGTATTAAAAATACTTACTTGAGGCTATAATTTAGTTTCTTTGTTTAATGGTGTATTAACGTTCGTTATTATAATAGTTTACTACTTGGACGCTAACTAAACGGCTGAAGAAGAAACTAGACGGCAATTACACAAGAATGTTGAGAGCAATATTGAACAAGTCCTGGCGTCAACACCCCACAAGACACCAACTATACGGCCACCTGCCTCCCATCACGAAAACTATACAAGTTAGACGAACCAGACACTCAGGACACTGCTGGAGAGCAAGGACGAACTCATCAGTGATGTACTCCTATGGACCCCCACATATGGCCAAGCAAAAGCAGGACGACCAGCTCGGACATACATACAGCAGCTATGTGAGGATACGGGATGTAACCCTGAAGACCTGCCAAAAGCGATGAATGATAGGGAGAAGTGGCGAGAGAGGACCAGGATATCCGTGCAGGCGGCACGACATGATGATGATGATGATGATTATAATAGTTTAGTTATTTGGTTGTTTGGGTTTTATGCCATATCAACCTTTGTGGGTTATTTAACGCCAAATCCATTTTTAAGCAAATAGTTCTATTTCAAACAATTCAGTTTAGCATGAGTACACAGTTTAATTGTCAAAAACATTTCTACTTCTAGTTATTCAGTTTATTCAAAAAGTTCTAATTCAGCTAATTCAGTTTAGTATAAATACTTATTTTATTTACACACAGTAAATGTCACAACAGTTCTATATATAACATTTCAGTTTAGTGTAAGTACAGTTTCAATGTAAAAAAAACAGATTCATTTCAGTTTAGCATAAGCTCGCAGTTTAAATATAAGTTTAAATGTCAAAAACTCTCTTTCAAGATATTTAGTTTAGTTAAACAGTTCTAAATCAAACACTTCAGTTTAGCATAAGTATGCGTTAGTTCTATTTAACCCATAATTCTATTTAACCCTATCAAGTGCTACCAGTCCGGCCAGAGTGGACCTGGAAGCCATGGCAATGAGAGGTTTCCGCATTCCCCAAAGCTCCGGCATCACTGGAAGCTCACCATCAGATTGTTTAGTGTCATATCCAAGACTCTCATTGGGGGAGGTCTTACCCCTCTGCAGAGGTGCAGTCGGTGTATTTTACAACCCCAGCCGACTGGGTAATATAATAGTTTACTAAGGATTATTATTAGTTACTCGAAACCATATAACCCCGTTTAAAAATATGGCTACTATTATATAGAAAAGATTTCAAGAAATCATATAATTATTAGTATTCCATAGGAATACTTGAGATCACACAACGGTGTGAAAATTATTTGTATTTGTAAAGAATTATTGATATCATATAACTGTGTGTAAAAAAACTCTTAAGAAACAATTATATAAAAATATTTAATGTAAATGTGTAATTAACGCAATTTCGTAATATCTAGGCATAAAATAGCCCTAGAAAGGTTGACATGCCGTAAAAAATAATGAATAAATAAATTCCTTTTTTCCGTTATATGACACATAAAATCCGTTTTTCTATTTCATTTTCAATTGCTATACTGGAATATATTCACCTCCATCCAGTCAATTACCATTTTTACTGGGTGTGATCAGAGGGCTAAATCAGTCAAACATTTTTCCTCGGTGTCCTTCAATTTCACACACACACACACACACACACACACACACACATATATATATATATATATATATATATATATATATATATATATATATATTATCATATAGATAAACAAGAAGACTTCTATAACCAACTTTACACAAGAAAAATCAAACCTACATAAATGTCCAACGTTTTTCATTCATCTCAACATTTTCTGGGATTACATAAGTCTGTGCCTTGAAGCTTATATTCATATTTTAGGATTTTCTTAGGCATATTCATTAATTTTTTTTTTTTTTTTTTGATTTTTAAATACAGATTTATACGATTTGAATTTCGTCGAAAAAGAGGAATGGTTCGAAATCACTCGATGAACTAACGGAACGTGGATTCTGGACAATGTTTCTAATGTCAGGTGACGTATTTTAAAGTAACGGACGCTGATTCATTGATGAAACGGACAATTTTTCTTGTCATAAAGAGCCAACTTTTCTTGTACAAATTTTCCAAATTTTTATATATTTTTTACACTTTTTATACATCCATCTACACTTAACATCACAGATAAAAGCCCTCACAGTTCTGATGATGGTTCAGCAGAACCGAAACGCTATAGTGTCGACTGACTTTGTTTCTCTATAAATATCCACTTTCTATTTGGATTATTTGTTGTCAATTTTTCTTCACACACACACACACACACATATATATATAGAAAGAGAGAGAGAGAGAGGGAGAGAGAGTGTGAATGTGTGTGTGTGACGCTTGTAGTGTAATGGTTACCGTCGTAAGAAATGGACACGGCGCGACACGAGTTCAAATCCTTGACGAGACTGTTTGCATTTCACAAAACAGTTAAACTCCTTGTGTCACATTCTGTTTGCGCAGAGGAGTAAGTAAATCTCTATATGTATATATATGTATATAGATGTGTAAGTATATATATATGTATATATATGTGTGTGTGTGTGTGTGTGTGTGTGTGTGTGTGTGTGTGTTGAACGGAACCATAAGTGCAGTTGTAAAACGCGTGCTTATGGGAAAACAAATGCCTAACTAAAATGATAAGCCAGATTGAGTCACATGACTTAGTATGCCATCCACGTATGCCATATTCATGTCAGATGAATCGTAGAGTATCTTGCCTGATTATCGACAGCGTGAAACTCAGTCTTAATTTTGTATTATTACAGGGTGGAACGATAAAATTGTCGTCCTAAAAAAACAACACTACAGCTTTATTTTAAAACTTTTATTGAAAAAATCAATTCAGGTAACTTGATTGTGTAGTAGAGCTGACATCTATTCAATATAGCCGCTCTCAGCTTCAATCACCGCCTCGATACGGATCCGGAACTAGGAGCATGCCTTTTCCACAAGTGCCGGAGGGAGCTCGGCGAATACTCGGTGGATGGCGGCGATCAGGCTGGGTTTGGTGTTGTCGGAAGTCACGTTGGTGATGCTCTCGACGTATGACCAAACGAAGTAGTCCAGCAGGTTCAGGTCGGGGGAGGGAGCAGTAAAAGAAGGGTACAAAGTCGTAGCACTCTTTCTGAATCCAAGCCTGGGTCTCTTTGGACTTGTGGGCCGGCGCCGAGTCCTGCTGCCACACCCAGGGTCTGCCACCGACCACCTGATTGCACCAGGGGATCACCACACTCTTCAGCACATCCAGGTACACTTTGGTGTTGACTTTCAAGCCGACTTCGAAGATGTGAGGGGGTATGATGTGGCCCTCACTTGAAACCACACCAAAGACCATAGCCGTAGCCGGAAACTTTGTTTTCATCACTCTGGGCATGTCCTGTTATTCGTGGCAATCCAGATTCGCATTTTGAGGGTGCTGGCAATGGTCCTGTTATCATAACTTGGATCGGTAGAGAGCATGAGTTGTACAGCGGCGCATCTCCGACCTCGCTCGTTGAACATTGTGTCACTTTCAGACATGATAAAAGGTTCCTTTCGATCTTGGGATTTGTACACAACTGGCCAACTAGTAGATGGTCTGCAACAACAAAAAGAAAACCGGTTTTCATTAAACGGAAATGGAATCATGTCGTCTTTTCTAGGGCGACAAAATTATCGTTCCACCCTGTACTCTATCTTATACTTGAAAAATATTGTGATATTGCTCTACATATTCGTGCAGTGTAGAGATTTTACTTCTCAAGAATTTGTTGAATTTTAACAAGATATATATATATATATATATATATATATATATATATATATATATATATATATTGTATTAGACAGAAAAGACAGCAGACGTATTTTGGGGAAACATTTAAATTCAACTTATCATTGAGTTGCAATTTTGTATCATCAAATGTCGGTTTTTTCTTTCTTTTGATGATAATTTCCGGTTTTCTTAGAATTCTTTTTATTGATAATAAATGGTGATTCAATTCCTTTACCATATCTCGAAATGACAGTCCACAATCATTGTATGCCACAATTTGAACTCGGATAACAGCTTACAAGCCATTAGCAAAGGATTATTTCCAAATTAGGATATCAAATCAAGGAAAGAAAATTCTAGGAAGTTTCTTATTTTGTGTTAATTCTGGGAATTTTCTTCTTACAAGTAAGGGAACTTTGATAACAGTAATCAAGGAAAAATAATCACTTCCTATGTGTATCTAAGCTACAGAAGTTTTGTTAAAATTTGTGATTATAAAAACAAATGGTTCAGTTTTTTCACTGTTTGATTTTGCCTTAGACATCATCATCATCATCATCACCATGTCATACCGCTCGCACGGATCTCCCTGACTCTCCCTCGCTACTCGTCTCTATCGTCCATTGCTTTCGGCAGGTCCTCCAGGATACATCCAGTGTGCTTACAGGGCTGTTGTAAATATGTTTTAACTAATCGTCCAACTCTTGCTTGTTCGTGTGAAGAGATCCAGAGGAGCACGTCGCTTATGAGTTCATCCTTACTTCTCCGGCAGCGTCCAACATGTCTTGTTCGTAGGACTTGAATGGTTTGGGAGATGGGAGGCATATGGCCGTACAACTGCTGCTTTGTGGGTTGTTGCTTCCAAGATTTGTTCTATACAGCTTGCAGCATTCTTGTGCAATTGTCATCAAGGCTTTTTCTCTATACGCTCAGTTAGCGTCAATGTGGTGCATCCATATAGTATGGACACAGCCGGCTCTCACTCAATATATATATATATATATATATATATATATATATATATATATATATATATATATAATTATTCGGTTTGAAGGTTGTAGTATCTAAATATGAGTGCTCGATATCTAGGATTGATCACATTACAGTTAAATACAAAAATTGAAACATTGGAACAAATAATTTCACTCTTTTACTGTCATCAGGCAATATTACATTCTGATGAATTACAAGTGTAACAAGACTGAAATATAAAACTCAATCGTGTTTAAGTTCAGAAGATCCAAGAAATCTATAGAAGAATAGACTTAACAAAGACATATTTGAAAAAGAATGTTCAATGCCGCTTCTAATATACTAAAGGGCTTGGACTTTCTTAAATTTCTAAGCGTAATTTATAGCAAGAGTTGAGTCGTAGCATGCATAATAGAAACTTACTTCATGTGTCACTCATTAATTACTCATTAATAATGGCTTGCGAGATCAGCAAGCTAACTATTACTACGTAGTACACGCATAACTGAGCATATCGTTGCATGGTATGAAGTACATTTTTAGTAACAAGATATTTTTGGTGCTTGTCGTCTTCTTGATGAATGTCTATAGGTCTTGAAATTTTTATAGAAACCTTCAACTAGATCCATTACCCATCATCTGAATCAAGGTAGTTGGTGATAAGGATCTTTTTTCTTTCTTTTTCTTTTTTTGCGGAATTCGCTCAAGTTTCTGTATTTCATTTGACTGTTAACACGATGAAGAGGAACAGCTCATTTTTATGAAGGATGCAGAACAAATCGTGTTCTCTGTCTCTGTGAACAAACTATTTGTCCTCACAGATTTATTCTAAAGTGAAAGCATGAAAGTCCCCGTGGTGTAGTGGCTAAAATTCTAAACTGCAACATCGTAGTAAGGAAGTTCGAACTCCAGTCATGATATCACGCTTACTTTCGGACTAATGCTCTTTCGAAAGGTTAGAACCCTCTTAGCCTCTAGTTATAAACTAGATAGTACCATTACTTTCCTTTTACAGGGATGTCTTTGGCATTAGATAACTGACAAATATTGATATGCCATTAGACAAAGAAACTAAACCAAACCAAATCATATCAAGCTTTCAGGCATGAAATGACCCTAAATGGATTGAAATTCCGTTAAAATCAATCAAGCAATCAACTGAGGTCTTTTTAGTCGGCTGACAAGACAGTTGGAACTAAGATCACTTTACTTAGATTTGGCACAATGCTGAATGAATGTGGCGCCTTATGAGACTCGAACTCACTCTAGCAGGTTTGCAAATCAAGCTTGCTAACCATTACACTAAATCACATTCATTGTATGTCTATATTTACATTTTTTATGAAGTTATTAATAGTTGTTTTTTTAGAGGGTAGAGTATTCGCCAATGGTCCGGGAGACCTGGGTTCAATCCCAGGTCGCGTAATACCAAAGACACAAAAAAATGGTTAATGATACCTCCTTATTTAACACTCGGCAATATAAGGTACGTATCGAGAATAAAGGGGAGCAATCCAGGGAATGGTCCCCTACACCTCTTGTAGTAGCTATTGAAAAGGGGGCCTTTGGGTTCACCCTCGACAACGGTCGCCAACTTATATAATATCAAATATTCCTATCTAATACTAATAACTCATAAACAGTTTAAAGTTTTCCAGTAATTATTCCTATTTGATAATAGTCTTTTGTTTGCCCATAGGAACATGATTTCAAGTAACTAATAGTAATAATAATCCTTTGTAAACAATAATAGCTTCAACAAACAATTCTTTATAAAAAATAATCTACACACAGTTATGTGGTATCAGGTTTCCCTATATAATACAAATAATCTTGAAACAGATCTATTTGATCATCGGATAGGGTCATAAAAAGTACTACCAATCTAGATCAGAATGACCTGCTCCACACTCCTCAGATATCCAAAATTGAAACCTCACCACCAGATGCATGTTGTATTATACGCATGACACTCCTTTTAAAGAAGTGGGACTAATTCCACAGCAGGTATTCTAAACCAAGCCAAAAGGACGGAGAAAAGGGCCTTAAATTGACCTGCGTTGCCTTTAATTATTTTTTCTCACAGTCAAAGTATCCGGTTTTCTACCGGCAACACACCTTGTTACATTAGTTTAACAAAAGATTATATAGGATGATCGAACTCACTACTCTAGCCAAACTAACTTTCTGATGTTCACTCAAATGTTATATATTAACTTGACTTCATCTAAGAGCCTCGGATTCATTCCTGTTGTAATATGATCAACGAAGGCAGCACGCTTATCATTGCACTAGAGTTAGCGCCCATTTGAATAATAAGCTTGACTTCGTTTTGTTGAAGTCCGGCGATGCTCAAACTCACAACAGTAGTAAGGATCTGTGAAATTAGTATACTAACCCTTACTCGAATGCAGGTAACTTTTACGTAATAAGCTTACAGTAAATTGTTCCGTACAAATTGATCTGGCATATAAGTCGGCCGCAGAAGTTTTTGCAAAAAATTCTTGGCTTGACCTAGACCTGCAGGATATCATGAATTTGTGCAGATAGACAACATAGCGTGGTCATCTGGCAGACCGTCTGCATGCTATGACGTTCCTGTTAGTATTTAGAGTCAGTACAGATGCTGTTGAAAACGGCGTGTGATATAGCATCGATATTGTACTTAATTTGTATTACAGTTTTATTATTTTTATATTAATCTGTGTTAATTTCTCACATATGTTCACCAAACACGAGTTCAAGTGTTGCAATGTTTGTGTCAGTCAGCTGGAGTTACGGTAAGCGGTGCATATCAATTATTTGGAGATCTGTTCTGCTGATTGACCACTCTATGGTAAAGGTTGGCATTTTAACGTCGCCGTATCAGTCGACCCCAAGTTATATAAAGATTTTTTCTGACTTAAAAGATCGACTTGTATGCTGCAATTTAACGTAATTTCGTCGGACACCAGGCTATAATTATACAGAAATTTTGATTCCCTACAGTAACAATGAAATGTGAATTTTGTTTGCTTATCGCTGCTCTACAGTGGAGCATCTGATCAATACAAATATTTGATTAAATGAAAGTTATCTTAATTTGGAACCTTACTATCAGATGGTTTAGTGTCATATACACGACACACGTTGGGGCGTGGTCTTCCCTAACCCCCAAAGAGATGCAATCGGCATATTCAACAGCCCCTTCCAAGTACGCATTCAAAAATCGGTTACTTTCTTAATTAGATATTGTTGTTATAGTATATTTGTTTTATATCTAGTTTTTTTTTTTATTTGGTTTGGTTTGGTGGCATATCTACCATTTCAGGTTATTTGATGCCGAATCCATTTTTATACGTATAAATAGCTCCATTTCAAACAATTCAGTTTAACATAAGTACACAGTTTAAATGTCAAAAAAATTTAAAAGAAGGTATATTTTAAACAATTAAGTTTAGCATAAGTATAGTGCTTTGTTTACACACAGTTAAATGTAAAAACAGTTCGATTTCAAACAATTCGGTTTTGCTTGAGTACACTAGTTCTATTTGACCCGTTGATTGGACTCTATCAGATGCAACCATTCCGGGCCAGAGTAAACCTGGTAGCGATGGCAATGGAGGGGTACTCCGCATTCTTCAAAGCTCCAATATTACCGGAGCCTCCCTATCAGATTGTTTAGAGTCATATCTAGGATACTCGTTGGGGAGAGTCTTAACTCACTGCAGAAATGCAGTCGGGGTATTCTACAGCCCCAGCCGAAACTGAACGATTGTATCTTGGGATAAATATATATATATATACAATCTTATATATATATTGTTATGCATCGAGTGTTATAATAATGTATTATTTTATATGCATTGTGTGACGCGAAAAATTTACTTTTATCCCAGAACGGGGTTTTAATTTCGCACGTGTGAAGACGGGGCAGGTTGGCACTTGATCCCTTGTAGAATAAGTCCTCGTTCAGAGTTTTTTTCTCAGGCATATAAGAACTGGAATATAATGTGGGGGATCAATTTAGGGCTAGACTGACCCCCGCTGGCAAGGGGTTCCAATTTTCACACTATACACACACACACCAAGGCCACTAGACTTCCTCCCCTCGAACAATAGAAGATATGGACCTCTAGGTTTAGACGTAATGATATTAATTATAGTAGTCGGCAATTCCGGTTTCCCGTGTGATTTTTTTAAAGGAATTAATAGGACCATTTTAAGCAAGATAAGATAAGGCGACGTGAAGCTGAAAAAGAAGCATGAAATAACAAATTCGTAGCAGACGCTGCATATAACAACTTCACCGTATCAAATATATTATAAATGAATAGTGCGTGAACACCAATGTCTTTCTTCTTTTCTTTTCTTTCGTTTTCAGTCTTTCTTCAAATTGAGAGAGAGAGAGAGAGAGAGAGGGTATATAAAATTGGGTATAAGGAGAAACAGTCCCAAAGTTACTTATCTTATTTAGATGGATTCCTGTGGAGAATCTTTCTTCTTTTACGGGCTGACAGACTTTATCTTATATTTCTAGTACTTGCTAGAAGATATTTTCGTCTTCTTTTACCCGGAGTTCTTGGCTTTAGTTCCATCCGCCACAAACCCTGTCCAACAACTAACTTTCTTATTGTCTATTTCCGCTGACGGGAAGGAGTCCCCACTTCCGTTTTGGGGTCTCAGCCAATCGTTTGGCTTCTACCTTCCTCCCCCTGTTCGGGCGATTTCTTAGGGCTACTAGATGTCACCCAAGTCAGGTTACTGAGTACAGATAGCGTGACCCAATTTACTATCATGCCTTAACGGTCATTCTCTGATGGCTTGCCAATTCAAACACGAGGATAGTATTAATCTTATTTCTATCGTCTCAGTGGGACACCACGTGACAATTGTTATATAACAAGTGTTAGATATATTGTTATATTGGTATATTGTTCTATATCCAGTGTTATACGAGGATCATTAAATAAGTTTCCAGACTTTTTTCGTATAGGCTCATACTCACATACATACACACTCAGACACTCTTTTTCTTTTTCTATCACCTTCTACCTTTCTGCTTCTAAATAATTGTTGATAACGATCTATAAAATACAGGCATTCACAACACACACACATATATATATATATATATATATATATATATATATATATATATATATATATATGATGTCTAGTTTTATATCTATTATTATAAAAGTATAATGCTCTTTACGTACTGATATATACATAGTGTTATATCTCTTGTTAGAGCAGTATACTCTGTGATATCTATTGCGTATATCTATTGTTATATATCCAGTGTTATATGGAGTTATATCTATTGTTATAATAATACTATTTACCCAACCCCTCCGCTCGGGCAGGATATGACACAAGGTCAATTTTTAAGCGGAGTTTAACAGGTTTGAATTCAGAGTTTTCCTTCTCCTAGACTAGTTGCTTAACCAAGGCTGAAAAACCTAGTCTGTCCTACTATTTACCCATAGCTGGAGGGAGAATAACTGGATTCATACCTTTCCCAAGGGTATTAGTGCTATGTGAAATGCAATCAGTCTCGTCCATGATTTGAACTCGTGTCGCCGTGTCCATTTCCTACGACGATAACGACTACACCACGGGCACCTCCATCTATTGTTATAATAATATATTGTTTCATATCTATCGTTAAATATCTAGTTTTTCATCTATAGTTATAATAGTATATTGTTATACATCTATTGTTACAAGATGATTGGTGGGTTGGTTGGTTGTGATTTATGGCATATCAACCTTTGTAGGTTATTTAACGCCAAATCCATTTTTATGTAAATAATCAGTTCTATTTCAAACAATTCTGTTTGGCATGAGTACACAGTTTAATTGTCAAAACATTTCTATTTCAAACTATTCAGTTTATTCAAACAGTTCTAATTCAACTAATTCAGTTTAGCGTAAGTACAGATTTTGTTTACACAGTAAAATGTCAAAACAGTTCTATATATAACAATTCAGTTTAGTGTAAGTAAAATTTCAATGTCAAAAACTCTTCAATTTCAAACAATTCAGTTGAGCATAAGCACGCAGTTTAAATGTAAGTACAGTTTAATTGTGAAAAACCTTTCTATTTCAAGCTATTGAGTTTATTCAAGCAGTTCTAATTCAGCTAATTCAGTTTAGTATAAGTACAGATTTTGTTTACACACAGTTAAATGTCAAAACAGTTCTATATTAAACAAATCAGTCAAGTGTAAGTACAGTTTCAATGTCAAAAAACAGTTCCATTTCAAATAATTCAGTTTAGCATAAGCACGCAGTTTTAATGTAAGTATGGTTTCTGTTTAGCATAAGCACGCAGTTTAAATGTAAGTACGGTTTAATTGTCAAAAACTTTTCTATTTCAAGCTATTCAGTTTAGTCAAACAATTCAGTTTAGCAAAAATATGCCGTTAGTTCTATTTAACCCATAGATAGGGCCCTATCAAGTGCTACCACTCCGGGCCTGAGTGGACCTGGGAGCAATGGCAATAAAGGGGTGCTCTGCATTCCCCAAAGCCCTAGCATTATTGGAACCTCGCCATCAAATTGTTTAGTGTCATATTAGGACCCTCGTTGGTGGGGGGGGGGCTTACCCCTCTGCAGCGGTGCAGTCAGTGTATTCTACAGCCCCTGCCAACTGGGCAATATTGTTACAAGAGTATATTTTTCTATACCAATTTTTATATATCTAGTCTTATACAATGTATTGCTAGAATTGTATATTGTTTTATATCAATTGTTATATGTCGGAGGTTTCATCTGCTTTTATAATAGTATACTGTTTTTTTAGCTACCGCTTAATATCTAATGTTTTATCTACTTTTATAATTGTATACAGTTGTGTATTTATTGTAATTTATCTAGTGTTATATCTATTGTTATAGTGTAGCCCAGTCGGCTGGGGCAGTAGAATACACCGACTGCATCTCTGCAGAGAGGTAAGACCTCCTCAACAAGTATTTTGGATATGACATTAAACAATCTGATGGTGAGGCTCTGTTATATGATGAAGGGATGCTTTTTTTTATATTAATCATTTTTCGTTAATTATATTTTATTATTTAGTTTGGTAAGGCTTTGAACTACTCGGGTCTTTTAGTCCACGTGCATAGTCAAATGGTACAGTGTTACGCTCGTGCGAAAAGGATACGACAATAATGATATGTCATAATAAACCTCCATACAGGAAATTGGGTTGAAGTGTGGATGACGTCATGCCTAGAAGAGATAGTCCTGAGAATTTTAGGATTTTGAAAGATAGTTGAGTTTTCTGCCGTTGAGGCATGCGGTTGAGTTTTCGGATCTCTACCGGCAGAGATCTTAAACATCACAAGATGCGCCGCGTTGGGTGTGGGGTCAGCATAGTATGGTTGGCATAGACTTTTAAGAATTGTATCTCTCACCTCGTGTCGCCTAGGACCGAAGCCAGAAATTAATAAACCCGTTCGTATCCGAAACGACAGAGTCCCCCTGTATTTGTATAACTGTTGTTATTGATACCATGAGAAATATACAACAGCTCCAGTAGTACTGGACATTTGGCGAATACAAAGTACACCTTCATTGCCATTGCTCTCAGGTCCGCTATGACTCGGAGTGGAAGCAGCGGACATAGTCCTATGGGTCAAATAGAACTGTTTGACATTTAAACTGAGTGCTAACAAATGACTTATGCAAAATTGAAGTGTTAAAAATAGAACTGTTCGATAATTTAACTGTGTGTAAACAAAATACTTATATTTCATTGAATTGTTAGTGATACATGGCAATACTTGGAACCATTTAACTTTGTTGACATATGCTAAATTGAATTGTTAGAAATAGAAGTGTTTCATCATTTAACTGAGAGTATCTAAAATATTTTTACAAATCATATATCATATATGTAAAAACAGGATTTGGCATTAAATAACCAACAGTGTTTGATATGCCAGAAAACCAAACCAAACCAATCTATTGTTATAATAGTATATTGTAGTATATCTATTGTTGTATATCTATTATCATAAATCCAGTTTTATATCTATTGTTATAATAGTATATTGCTTTATATTTAGTGTTAGATATCAAGTGTTTAATCTATTGTTATAACGGCATATTGTTGTGTATCTATTGTTATATATCTCGTGTTATATCTATAGTTATAATAGTATATTGTTTTATATCTACTGTTACATCTCTATTTTTATATATCTAATGTTTCGTCTATTGTTATGATACTATAATCTTGTGTATCTATTAATATTTATCTAATATTTATCTATTAATAATATATTGTTTTATATCTAGTGTTATATACGGAGTCTTTCATATATTGTTGTAATAGTATAATCTTGTATATCGGTTTTATCTAATGTTATATTTATTGTTATAATCGTATAATGTATATATAATAGTATAATAATATAATAGTATAATATATATATATATATATATATATATATATTAATGTATGTATATATAAATATATATATATAGTTACATATCTAGTGTTATATATCTCGTATTATATCTATTGTTATAATAATATATTGCTTTATCTCTAATGTTCTATATGAGTGTTATGTCTATTGTGATAATCGTATATTGGTTTATATCTGTTCTCTCTTTTCATCATTTTAACATATTGTATTATTCTCAGCTTCTTCACTTTTTCCCAGAAATAGGTAAATTTCTTGTTTTCTTTAAATTGTTTGTATAAAAAAAGCGAAACGGAATGTTACCCTGGGAATCTCAATGAATAAAACCGTTGCAATTTATATTTATAGTTTGATTGTTCGGTTGCTGTGGAATCTGACTCGCATTTCTCCGTCATGAAATGATAATGTTGTTATGTCCTGATGATGCCAGATGTTATGGTGCAGACTGAGGAGGCTGCTATGTGTGTTTTTTGAGTTGTGGGTAATAAAAAATAATTACTCAAGATTTGTAGATAAGTAGATTCAATCTAAGAGAAATTTGCTCTTTAATTACCTCTCTCTCTCTCTCTCTCTCACACACACACACTCTCTCTCTCTCTCTCTCTCTCTCTCTCTCTCTCTCTCTCTATTATACATGCTCATACTCACATACATATTCACTCAGACACTCTTTTTCTTTTTCTTTCTATCACCGTCTACCTCTCTGTTTCTAAATAATTGTTGGTAACGATCTATAAAATATATGCATTCACAACATATATATATATATATATATATATATATATATATAATTATTATTATTAGTAGTAGTAGTAGTAGTAGTATATACATAATACTGCATACTTTTAAATGAACCTACTATTATTTTTTACTCCCTGAGAATTTTTCACATCAGCGTTAGCTGATGGTCTTTCACTGAAGTTTGAGTGATAGCAAGTCTCCTCAAGTCTCTTGGAATCTTCTTAGTATTCTGGCCGATCTCAATAATTTTGTAGTTTGGATAGTCTCCACTCGTTCTCTTATTTCCAAGTCCTCCCGTCCTTTTAATAATTCTTCGGCGACTGTACCTAGAGCACCAATTACAATTGGTATAAACGTCACTTTCATGTTCCACTGATTTTTTAATTCGCAAGTCAAGTCAAGCTATTTGTCCTTCAAATCATTCTCTTTCAGTTTTACTCTATGGTCAGCCGGGACAGCAAAGTCCACAATTTTGCAAGTTCTCTTTTTTTTTTACTTTTTTTTTTTTGTTGATTATTATAAGGTCTGGTCGTCTTGCCGAGATTAGGTCATCCGTTTATATCTCAGCATCTCATAGGAGTTTGTGCGTCTCATTCTCCTGAACAGAACAGATGCTGGGTTGTTCACATGGTTAAATTTTAATGTTTTGCGCAATTCCCAGTGGATTACTTTACCTACCCAGTCGTGTCTAGTCATATACTCTTTCTGTGATAATTTGCAGTATTTTCTTATTATATAATTGATTGTTTCGTCTCTATCAACACATAACCAACATTTGCTGTTTTGCTGCATCTTACCTAATTTTGCTTTGATATGATTGGTTCTTATGGCGTTCTTTTGCGCAGCTATTATCAGAAATTCAGTTTCTCTCTTAAGGTTTCCCTTTCTTATTCACGTCCATGTTTTCTCGTATGAGATATTGCGTATTAGTCGCTTAAAACGTCCGTAGAATTGTTTTTCTTCCCATTTTTATTTTCCATTTATTGTCGTTCTGTTGGTCCTCGTGTTGTCAGTATTGTTTCTAGTTACTATAATCAGTCTTTCTCCGCGCTTTTCTATGTTGTCTTCAAGTCGTTGTATTATTGATGCTTTAACGCTGTCTTCAATGCTGACAATTCTTCTTCCTTCTTATTTTCTTGACACATATATTCTGTCAACGTCATCCCCGGAATGTAATGCCTTATGCATGATCATTGGTTTTCTTGTTCTCTTGTCCATTCTCAAAGTTCTTCTCTGGTTCACTCCAAGAATGATCCCGAATATCTTACGAGGGAAACAGCCCAGGTATTTATTCCTTTAATAAGGTTTTTGCTATTTATTTTTGTCTCGAGTAGCTTTCTGGTCCTCTTGAGATACTCTTTATTTTTTCTTTCATCTCCACTCGTTTGATGGTGTCAGCTTCCAATACCCGCAAATATTTGTAGGTTTCCTTTTCTCCGAGCGTTGTAATTTTGTCTTGGTTTTGTAGTTCTATTCCTTCCGTCAGGTGTCGTTTATCGCTTTTCATAACTAGCATGGTGCATTTTTCTATGCCAAATTCCGTCCCTATGTCCTGACTGTATAATCTCACTGCGTGTATTAGAGTTTCCAATTCTTTTTTTTATTTTTTGTAAACAGTTTGATGTCGTCAATGGTGATTGATCTTTTCCTGCGATTTACTAAGTTTGTATACAGCTGTAAATTTTCTGAAAATGTGGTTGAGTGGCTTCATCACAATTATAAATAGTAATGGTGATAGTGCATCTTCTTGGAATATACCTCTTAGGATCTTCCCTTCTGATTAGCTTTTATCGCCTGCTGTCAATTACCCTCTCCAGGTTTTTATGGTTTTCTCGATAAAGATTATGACTTCATCTGATATTTTGTTCATTTTGAGGCAGTTTATTATCCAGCTTTGTGGGAGCATATCATATTGTAATCAATCCAGGCCATAGCAAGATTTTTCCGTTTGGTCTTGCTCTCGTTGAGGATGTGCTGATCTATGTAGAGTAGTTCACCTGTGCCTTTAGATCCTTTGCGTCAATCTATATGTATTTCAGCTTTCAGTCCTACTTCGAGTCCTTCTAGATCTCTTGTCATGTGGCGTATCCATTCGGCTTTTTTATATTCTTTTGGTTTCCATATTTTACTCCAAAACTGTTTAGCTTCTTTTGCCTTTGGTTGTTGGTATGTTTTCATGTCATCTCCCCCAATTTGTTGGTTTATTTCCTCAAGTTGCATCGTTATTTTTCTTTGTGTTGTTTTTTTTTCTGTTGTTTTTTTTTCCTTTTCATCATTTTTGCCTGTTTTCGTAGATTTCTTATCTGCGTTTCCAGTCGAATTTCCCATCCACGTTTTGATTTTTTTGTTAGTACCGATTAAGGGAATCCCGATTTTCTCACAAATTTCACTCCGGCATAAACTAGTTTAACTAATTCGGTTATTTTTTTTTTGTTGATTTATATGTTAATTCTTGATTTATTTTCTCTGTTTCCGTCTTGACTGTTCATCATTCAATGTTTCTTAGTGATGGTAAAGTAGTCTTTTTTCCATTCATAATTCTCTTTAAATTTCCTAAATTTATTTTTGTTCTTGTGTTAGTGTTTGCTCTGTGTTCTTTGGGTGCGTGGTGTTTCTATTTTCCTAATTTAGCTGTTCATTTCGGTTAGACTGTTTTTGTTTGTCAAAACTTTGTGTTTGATACTGTCTTGTTCATTATTTGTTTTCTGTCGCATTTCTAGTATCTCAAGGACAGAAAACCAACCTTTCTTTATTATTTTCCTAACTTGGTCCGCAAGTCTTTGGCTTGTTGTCTGAAAACTTGTGCATTCTTGCCAGATCTCGATCATTCTTTTTCTATATCTTCGTAGATGTTGGTTGGTTTGTTGGGTTTTATGGCATATCAACCTTTGTAGGTTATTTAACGCCAAATCCATTTTTATGTGAATAATCTGTTCTATTTACAACAATTCAGTTAAGCATAAGTACACAGTTTGTCAAAAACATTTCTATTTCAAACTATTCAAGCAGTTATATGTAACAATTCAGTTAATAGTAAATACAGTTTTAATGTCGAAAAAACAGTTCTATTTCAAATAATTCAGTTAAGCATAATCACGTAGTTTAAATGTAAGTACGGTTTAATTGTCAAAAATATTTCTATTTCAAGCCATTCATTTTACTCAAACAATTCATATTAGCACAAGTATGCTGTTAGTTCTATTTAACCCATAGATAGAGCCCTATCAGGTGCTACCACTCTGAGCCAGAGTGGACCTGGGAGCAATGGCAATGAAGGGGTACTCCGCATTCCCCAAAGCTCCAGCACGGCAGGAACCTCACCATCAGATTGTTTAGTGGCATATCCTGGACACTCATGGGGGGTCTTACCTCTCTGCAGAGGTGCAGTCAGTGTATTCTACAGCCCCAGCCAACTGGGCAACATATCTTCGTAGAGTAGGGTTTGCTTCTAAAATAGCAGTGCAGTGCAAGTTTGTTTTCTTCCTTAGCCCATGTTTTGTGTTTTGTGTTTACGTCTCTGATTTGTGTAGTTCATTGGATCGTCGTTCGTGTACCTGAAAAAAGAAGAGACTTTCAATACTTTCTCAATGTTGGTGCGTGTATGGCGGGTAATTATTATTGTAGGTAGAGTGGTTATTTAGAATTCTGTGGGTGATGCCAAAATATGATCGTTGGTAGGGTAATGGGGCTAATATGATCGTGAGTAGAGTGGCCAGATAAGATTTTGAGTATGATGGGGAAATATTATTGTGAGTAGAGTGGGTTGATATAATTGTGTGTATGGTGGCAAGATATGATTGAAGATAGATGGAATAACATAATCGTAGGTAGTTTGGATAAATATTACTCGGTGTATGGCGTCTAAATATCATTGTGTACCCAATAGTTATGGCCTTCATTTAAAGTTAACTAATCTTAGAAACATTTTAGATGGCTCCTCGCCATTGAGTAATGGTTAACAATTAAATCTATTATTGTGTACTGAATTCGATCATCACTGAGTAATTTTGCTTTGTGTCAATAATTTTACTTTTGCAGTGACCAACTGAGATCACATCATCACGAGATAATGGTTAGTGCATAAATTAACCAACAAACGATTACCTAAATTTGAAACGGCCTCTATAAATAATTACCAAGCAAAGACTATATCAAAAGCAAAGTGGGGATCTGCTAAATTATAACACTGTACTTATTATCATATAAGGCCCTTATAACTCCCTCCAGTGGCTCAAAAATATATCTCCGGACTTATATGCGAAGTTCATACATGTATTTAATCAACCCCTCCACTACAAGTGTTTTATATCATTTCGAATGAAGAAATGGAGGACTATAACACTTTTCCTTTATAAAAGTTTAACTCTCTCTTTATTACTCAAAAGGGTCAAAATTGGCTGTGAGAGAGAGGCAGAGACGTAGGACTCAGACTTTGACTCATGGAGAATTGTTATATTGACACTTTTGTTAACCACATTGATTCTATATTCAGGCCCTTACGTCTTTGCTTCATTGACGGATGGTTCTCCGCCGAGGTCTACCTGCCCCATCTCTGGGCACTCACCGATCGCTATTTTGACTGTGACAGGCCGTTCTGTATGTAGGTATCTGCGTATATATAATTTCATAAAGCCTATGCATTCCTTCCGGTTGTCTGCCAACGTGAGCTGTGCCCTTGTTTACACAGGTGTATCCTGCTCACGAAATCCCCAACTGATGGGTCTTACAAAGTTCAACACAAGGAAGACTCAACATGGGATAAACTTTAGATCGAAATACAACCAGTTTGAAATCAGAGTTTTCCTTCTCCAAAACCAGTTGCCTTACCAAGACTAAGGTTTGGTTTGGTTTGGTTTCTTTCTTTTATGGAATATCAACCTTTGAGGGTTATTTAATGCAAAATCCATTCTTTTAGAAGAACAGAAGAGGTACTAATTAACCCATAGCTGCGGGTTAAGAACATTCATACCTTTCACATAGGCATTAGTCCGAAAGTGAACTTAACAACACGGCAGGAGTTCGAACACCCTTACTTCAAGGACTTTTGCTAGTACAACACGAATAGGCCCTAACCAAGATAAAAGAATCCAGTCGATTTAACTCATAGCTGGAGAAGGAATAGTTGGATTTATACTTTTAACAAAGGCATTGGCGTTAGTTTGAAAACGGATCACCAAGTCCATTTTCTATAACGTTAACCGTTACTTCACGAACGACTCCGAAAAAGTTCGACGCAGAGTTTATACATAGCTCCGAATTCACTACTCAGTAGTATTGGATCTGTAAGACGAGTTTGTCAACCATTACACCATGATTGAACGCCTATATCGACATGATGAATCTAGGTACCCAACTCCTCCACGACAAACAGGATATGGCACAAGGTCAATTTTTAAACAGAGTAAAGCAGATTTGAATTCAGAGTTTTTTGAGAATTATTTTTTTTATTTATAGCGGACTTTTTGTCCTCATCTTGGTAGTTTTTTCTTTTTTTTTTTTGTTTCCTCTTTCACAACGTTTCGGCCAAATTTCACCTCTGGCCTTCTTCAGGTGATTAACTGCGACCTCGGATAGGAATGCTGAGACTTGTAACCGTATCCCCAGTAATTACTACCTTCCATAGTTGTTGTCTATCGCACCATGTTTTTTCTTTTTTGTTTTTTTTGTTTTTTTTCAGAGTTTTCTTTCTGTTAAAACTGGTTGCTAAACTTAGACTAAGTAAAGTAAACTTGGCGACCCTAGTCGAGGGTGACCCGAAGGCTCCTTTTTCGATAGCTACTACACCAAGGTGTAGGGGAGGGCGCTACTCCATTCCCTGGATTGCTCCACTTTACCTTTGATCCGTACCTTATAATGCTGAGTGTTAAGCAAGGAGGCATCTAGTACTATTTTTCAGTCTTTGGTCTGACTCGACCTGGGATTGAACCCAGGTCTCCCGGGCCATTTGTGAACACTCTAACCATTATACCAATGTCCGGGAACTAAACAACCCAAACTGCCTCACGATTTTATCCATAGCTATGGTAAGAACATATACATTAATAACTTTTCTCATGGGTATTAGAGTGAAGTGAAACGCTGGCAATCTCTACCAGGATTTGAACTCGTATCGCCGATTCAATTTCCTATGATGATAACCGTTATACTTAGCGTTGAGATATCTTGTAATGCGGGCAAAAAAAAAGACACAGGGAACACAAAAAGGTTAATAGAAAAACATATATTCAAGTAACAGTAACAAGATACAAGTGAACCTAGTTAAACAGTTGTTAGTTGATAGGAAGCTGAGAGTCCAGTGGGTAGCGACTATCTGTCCACTTCACAAGTGGTATCACGCGTGATTGTGTCCACATGAATCTGGTTCAACTCCTCTGACGCTCCGTTGACGTGTATTTATGGAGGAGGGCGAGTCCATTATGTAGGGAGTACAATAATCTTGTAGACGAATGTTTAAGCAGACACAACTGATTATCAGGACTTGTACCGAGCCGAACTTCATAATATTCTAATATAAATCTAAATATGTATTATTTGCCCTCAGATATAGGATTGCGTAGTGTGTCTGACCTTCACTAAATACTTGCTATTCTGGTCTTGAACCAGACTAAGTTAAGTTTCATAAATACTTATAGCAGATACCAATCCGTGGGGTAATTGTTAGTGATCTATTATAACAAACGAATTTGATCCTTATTATCTGTCTCAAAATTGTGCCAGAGTAAACTAAGCTTAGTAAAAATTCATTGAGGGCGTATCCTCTTTGAGTAATGGTTAACGAGCGTAGGAAATACCTATAGAGAAATAAAGAGTCCGAATTAAATAAAAAAAAAACTGTGAGAAAATCTTAAAGCAAGCAAAAAACAGGGACGCGTAAAATGGTAAACTTGTTGTCTTTTGGCACAAATCCTGCAAATATAACGGAAGCAGTAAGAATAAGAAAAAAAAAAGATCAGCCACAAAATATTCTACAGAACATCAGTAATGTTTAGAGCAAACCATGCAGGACCAATGGTGCTTACTATACCCGTTCCATTGGACGCTTGTGGGTAGCAGATTTTCTTTCTTTTGCCCACCCTTTTTATTTACATTCTACCCACCGGCACAGTCTCTATAAAAGGGGTGAAGTCACTATCGACTTTAATAGACTGCCGAAGCGGCATAAAGTCGAAAATGAAAGCAATGCTTTTATAGTTGGTTCAATTATCACAAAATTATATCCTTGTCAGGAGGCATGAGCCTCTACGTGAACACAAATAAAACAGAGTACACGCGTTTTAAACAGGGGCTATCTCCACTCAAAGAAGCAGGTCTAGAAAATTATTTGAGCAGTTCATATACCTCGGTAGGAGTATCCTATCTACTGGAAGGAATGTCAACATACGCTAAGCGAAAGCGTGGAATGATATTGACAGGTTAACAATCATATGGAAATCTAATCTGCCCGATAAAATTAAATAGGACTTCTTTCTAACAGTAGCAGTGTCAATACTACAATATGGATGCACAACATGGACGCTACAGGAACTCCTTGAGAAAAAACTGGATAAGGAACTATACAATAACGCTACGTGCTGTTTTGAACAAATTTCGGGAGTAACATTTTTTAAAAAAACAGCATTTATTCGGCCACTTACCTCCCATTTCACGAACTGTTGGATTATTTTGGGTTATAGCTATTCATCGGGCGTCCAACCAAAAGTGCGAGTACAGCACAAGGCTTTTTAAAGGTCGATCCGAGCGCTGGGCCGTAGCCCACTCAGTCCCAGCGGATTCAAAAATGCCTCAGGCCTCGTCGGCATTCCTCTAAAAGGAGGCCCTCAAAGGTTGATAGACACATTAAGCTTATTGGGCTAGCTCTTGGCTTTTAGCTTTTTGCGAGGCCCCGGAGCCTGTTCTGGACTTCGGTCCGGAGCGTGGCTCTGCAAAAGGAACAATACAATTAGGCACCTAGTTTCGACTAGGAGGCGCCTCTGGTGGTGTAATGGTTAGAAAGCTCGACTAGCAAACCTACACGAGTGAGTTCGAGTCTCATTGGGTGCCCCTTTCATATGGCCTTGTGCCACATCTAAGCAAAAAGCTTAGTAAATTACCACCTAGTTTCGACTAGGCTACCTTCGGGTGGGCGAGCTGCACTTTTGTCTCCTTTGTCACCCATGTACGGCACTAGACCAAGCATCTAGTTTAAGTCGTAAACTGGCATACGTGCCCGGACTCACATTTGGATTCGTCAAACTGCTTGCCTCATAAGGCTCACATTGCACTAGGTGAGTCGATGAGCAGCACAGACCAGCAGGGTTCGAGTCTCGGCTCGTTCCCGACCTCCCCTCCCCTTTATCCCCACTTTAATCGGCCTTCGGGCTTTTGACCTTGTGTCAAGTCGTGTCTGGTGGGAGGCAGCGACAAATAATAGACACATTAAGCTTATAAGTCACAAAAATTCACTCTGAATTGTCTCATTTGGTTGAAAAGTGCTTCTCAGTGAAATTATCTGCTGGTTCAATCCTAACTACAGGTAAATAGCAGCGAATACTTACTATAGCTTAACATATGTACCTGGACATGGCTAACAAAATTAGAAGGATCTACCTCAGTGAGTTAAATAAAGGGCTCAGTTCAAAGTTCCGTGTGGGCACCCAAGTTCGACATGAAACACCTGAAGGTGCCCGAAACATTGTGAGTATAGCGATGAAGACAATAGTCCGAATATTCTTAGAGATGAAAATTATCAAGCTTCATTTCAGAAAGTTAGACGAATAGTTTTTGGAAAATACTTGTCTCAAAAATTGTTCTAACGCTGGCGAAGCATTGCTATTGAAGAGATTGACACGTCTTTTCCAGCATTGCTTTGAGCATATTTTTTTATAGTGATAAAGGCCTTCCACCCTGATCTTATTCTTAACAATACAAACAACATACACGCATACATGTTTATTTATTTATATGTATGTGTGTGTGTGTGTGTGTGTGTGTGTGTGTGTGTGTGTGTTAAAAATTTGACTTTTACGGAAGTCGATTGAAGAGTTCATGGGCTGATCAAGTTACCCTCATAGAATGTAATGAAGAGATTTATTTTTCAACTTAATCCCCCGGTGGTTCATACACGTCTTATATCTGTGTTGCAGAGCTTGGATCCCATTTGTCAAAAATGTCATCAACAGCTGATATGACGTCATCATATTAAATTTGAACTTCTCAGTCTAGCCTCGGAAATGAATTCAAAAGTTTTGTTGGGTTTTTTTTTGTTGTTGTTGTTTGCTTGTTTGTTTTTTTTTAATCTTTTATTCATATAAATTCATAACATCATTATTCAGTCATCAATACTAATACCTGATATCTGAAGTGTGCATCCAACAAAAAAAAATAAGTGGGTCTTAGGACTAACCGTAACCTGGGATCAAATCCACCCTCGCCATTTTACAGATAATTCTCTTCAAAGTTATTTTCCATGGTTTTCAGTTATTTGATGCCAGCTTTTTTATTCGATTAATTCGTCGAGAAATGTTTCCATAACTTTAATATGTTGGTTCTTGGTATCCTTTTTAAATGGCATATCAACATTCGTGAATTATCTAATTCCAAAGTCATCCTTGTGGAAGAAGAGCACTGTTAGTCGTAGTAGAACACGTTAACCACTACTCTACGGAGATTTCTTCCTTGAATATGTTAGAATAGCTAACCAAATAACAAGTACTGCATCAAACGAAATAAGAACCCAACTGTGACACCATAGTAAGCAATTTCGAACTCCAGTCACGCTATTACGTTCACTTTCGTATTAAAACTCTTGGGAGGGGGTGCCCTCGTGGTGTAATGGTTAAAGCGATGGACTGCGACATCGTAGTACGCGAGTTCGTACTCCAGTCGCGCTATTATGTTCACTTTCGGGCAAATACCCTTGGGAAAGGTATGAACCCCCTTATCCTCCCAGCTATGGGTTAAATAGTACTTCTACTGTTCTTCTAGGAGAATGGCTTTGGCATTAAATAACCTAAAAGAGTTGATATGCCATTAAACAAAGAGACCAAACAAAGAAACCAAAACCCTTGGGAAAAGCATGAACTCCTTTATTCCCCCAGCAACGGGTTAAATAGTAACTTTACTGTCTTTGTACAAGTATGATTTTGGTATTAAATACCTCTTGAAGGTTTATATGCCATTAAACAAAGAAAGCAAACTTTCAAATCAAATTCGACATTTTCATCGCGTCGTGTAATTCAATTTAACCTCATTGAATCAGCGATTCAGGATTAGGATTTTGTATGTTGACTTTGCACAGAATATCCATTACTCGTTCAGTGCAGTGATGTGTCATCTAGTCCGTTCAAACTTTTACATAATTGAAATAATGCTTTATTGCTTGGCTCGTTTCCATTTTTGACTTTCTCTTGTTACTTTTGTTAAAAGAATTTACTGTTGACAAAGATACTGGTTAGCTATTACTGAATACGACATACACTTCAGAAACGATTAGCGATCGTTCTGGTTAAAAAGTTGTGGTTGACTGAATAAAAATTGATTGCTTCATTTTAACGACACGTCAATCAGGCATAGGTTATTTTATATCTTGACGTTTGGGAATTGTGTACATTGTATGTTTTCTATTTACATTTTTTGTATAGTTTCTTTAGAGTTTCGAGGGGTTCTTTTTTGGATACGATTTCTTAAGAGTATTTTACATGTGATTATGATATCAAATATTCGCATCTAATACAAACAATTTCCAAACAGGTCTATTTGACTCATAGATAGAACTTTAACGGGTACAGCAAATTCGGATGAAGGTGGGCCTTGTAGTATTGGCAAAGAAGGAAAACTCTACACTCCTTTCGGTCTCATATCTCTTCTAAGGATACAGTCAAGTAATTATAAATCCTAGGATACAGTCAAGTAATTATAAATCCTACTGATAGGAAGTGTCCGTGGTGTAATGGTTATCGTCGTAGGAAATGGACACGGCGACACGAGTTCAAATCCTGGACGAGACTGATTGCATTTCACATAGCACAAATATCCTTGGGAATCTAATTATTCTCCCTCCAGCTATGGGTAAATAGTAGGGTAGACTTGGTTCTTCAGCCTTGGTGAGGCAACTAGTCTAGGAGAAGGAAAACTCTGAATTCAAACCAGTTAAACTCCGCTTGTGTCATATCCTGCCCGAGCGGAGCGGGTAGTAAATATGATAAATCCTACTGATAGAACAAAGATGTTCTCACATTCACTAAATAATGATATCTTATTTCAAACCAGAACTATTGATTTCAGAGATTTGCTTCGATACAGCAAAGTCGTTCTGCCCATTTTCTTCGGTCGTTGGAGTCATGTGTTCGCCCCCTAAGCGGGATGATTTATGGATAAATAAGTTCTAGGTTCAACAAACGAACATAGTATTTCGTTATGGAGCTGCCCGTGGTAAAATGGACACGCTGAACCGAGTTCAAACGGGACTGTTTGCATTTCATATAGCTCTCATATCCTAGAGAAAGGTATAAATCCAACAGTTCTCCCTCCAGCTACGAGCAAGAAGTAGGGCAGACTGCGCTCTTTAACCTTGCTATGGCAACCGGTCGAAGAGAATAAATACTCTGAATTCAAACCTGTTAAAGTTCGCAGAAAAAAATTGACCTTATGTCCCATCCTGCTCGTGCGGAGGGGCTTGGTAAATACAAACTTGGTATTTCGTGGAGATATCGTGGTGACGTTCTTTCTATTAGCCATTGGGTAAAATATTTAAAAGCTCAGAGTTCATAATTAGGTGCTTGAAGCAAAAAAAAAAGAAAAGTTGTTTTGTACTGGAAAGACGAGGTGCATACGATAAGTTTCCATACTTTTTTCGTATGGGCACTTTTATTAATAGTACACACATTAATCTCTAGTCCCCTCCGAAGTAATCTCCTCCGGTTGCAATGCACTTGTTGTACCGTTCCAACAACTTCTGGAAGGCCCCATGGAAGTCCTCTTGTGTGAGCGTGTCAATAACCTTCGTCACAGCCTCTTTCATCTCCTCAATTGTTTCATAACGACAGCCTTTGAGCTTAGGGAATAACTAAAAGTCACAGGGACCAAGGTCTGGACTAAAGGGAGGCTGAGGAACTGTCTTGATGCCCATCTTGGTCAAATAGTCTGTGACAAGGATGGAGTTGTGGACTGGTGTATTGTCCTGGTGGAAATGCCACTGACCCGATTTGAAGAGTGCTGGCCTCTTCCGATGGAATCTCTTCCTGAACTCCCTTAAAACCTCAACATAGTAACCCTAACCCTAACCCTTTGGCCAATCAACTCTGTTCTATTGACTTCCTTACTCCTCCCACACCTCTTATCATCCCTCACAGACTCCCTACCTTCCTTGCATCTCTTATGCCACTCAAAAACTGATGCTCGATTCATGCAAGATGCTCCAAAGGGAATCTTAAGCATTCCATACGTTTCTTTGGCATTTTTTCCAAATTCAAAACAAAATTTTATTGCATATCGTTCTTCTAAAGTGTCAGATTGTATTTTTGAAATTCACCAGCAGTGACAATCAGGCTTTAGTAGGGTGTATTCCAATTCCTGCTGTAGCTGTTGATTTGAAGCTGAAATCATAAAAATTGGTTAGTCATCTCATAAGATGTATAGCAATAACATACTGAATTTTTAAGAGTTTACGACAATCTTAAATGCCTGTACAAAAAAAGTCTGGAAACTTATCGTATGCACCTCGTACTATTAAGTTTAATCACTTGGATAATAAAATCTTTTGCAAGCTTGTTGAGAAAATTACTGATATCCATACAATCCGCATCATATTTCGTTTTTTCCTTGATGACTCGTTTGAAGGGCGTCATGAAAAAATACTTGTCGCAGAAATAGCATTTCTAATGTTACTACTAGCATAAAAATAACTCTCATCTTAAATGACAAGATAGCGTGAAGCTAAATATAAGCTGTTTATTATTTAACCGTTATATATATATATATATATATATATATATATATATATATATATATATATATATGTGTGTGTGTGTGTGTGTGTGTGTGTGTGTGTGTGTGTGTGTGTAATTAGGTAGCAGTCGTTCAGTTAAGCATGTTTCATTGTATAATATAGACAAATTTTGTCTGTATAATTTATTTAAAATCCTTTCAAGTTTTCTGGTAAGTCTCTTAATTTCGGGTTGGAATTGGGAGATGAATTTCCCAAAATTGTCTAGAGGACTTTCAGACATAGGACATCATCAGGGGTTGCTTGCTTGTGCAAGGTGTGTTTGTATTTTTTTTTTAAAAAGAGTTGTGAAAGTTTTGAAAGTTTATACCATGACGAAAATATGGGAACGCAGAGTTGGATAAAACAGGGTAACTGATGTATTTAAAAAAGGGAACGCTATTTAAAAAGGGAACGCTCTCAAAGGAAATAGAATACTCTAGGGATACGGGGAAAAAATGAATGCCTGAAGATGAGCTTGTGTATTCTAAAATATTAATGCCTACATATACACATACGAAAATGATAGCATGTACATATATATTATATATGAACGCATATAATCATAATCAAAAATACTAACACATGATTATATATATATATATATATATATATATATATATATATATATATGTTTATGTGTGTGTGAGTACAAATATATATAAAAATATCTATATCTATCACTATATTTATCTGTACGTATAAATATATAAGTAAGTAAATTTCGCGACCGTAGTCGAGAGCGACACGGAGGCTCCTTTTTCAATAGCTGCTACACCCAGGTGTAGGGGAGGGCGCTACTCCTTCCCTCAGATTACTCCACTTTACCCTTGATACGTAACTTATAATGCTGAATGTAAAGCAAGGGAGTATCAAGTACCATTACGCGTATGTGTATTGCAAACTACAAATACATATGAACAGACACATCTAAAGGCTAGTATATACTTATATATGTATGTATATATTCCAAACAAAAAAATGCTAATATATAATTATATATATATATATATATATATATATTGGCAGCATTTTTTCATTAATACATATTTCATTGAACATAATAGACATTTTTTGTCTACATATTTTTTTGCTAATCCTTTCGAATTGCCGTATTGATCTTATGATATTCAGCGGGAATTGGTTGATAAATCTTTCATAATTAGTTATTTCCCAAGTACTTTCTGCCCGACTTTGGGCCATCATCAGGGGGATCCATTACAAAAGTGATGTCACTTTTTGTATGTACATTACTACTTTGTAAGAATAAGCGTTTGTAATGTTGTAAACGCCACACAACACAACAGTACAGACGCTCTTCTTACAAAGTAGTAATGTGCATACAAAAAGTGACATCTCTTTTGTAATACATCCTCCCCTGATGATGGACCAAAGTCGGACATTCTAGGAAATAACTAATTATGGAAGATTTATCAACCAATTCCCGCCGAATATCATAAGATCATTACAGCAATTCAAAAGGATTAACAAAAAATATGCAGACAAAAATGTCTATTATGTTCAATGATATATATATATATATATATATATATATATATATATATATACGTCTGTAACTCTCTCTCTCACTCACTCTCTCTCACTCACTCTATCTCTCTTCCTCTCTCTCTCTCTATATATATATATATATGTACGTCTGTAACTCTATCTCTTCCTCTCTCTCTCTCTCTCTCTCTCTCTCTCTCTCTACATATATATATATATATATATAAATATATATGTACGTCTGTAACTCTCTCTCTCTCTTCCTCTCTCTCTCTCTCTCTATATATATATATATATGTACGTCTGTAACTCTCTTTCTCTCTCTCTCTCTCACTCTCTCTCTCTCTTCCTCTCTCTCTCTCTATATATATATATATATATATATACATATATATGTACGTCTGTAACTCTTTATCTCTTCCTCTCTCTCTCTCTCTACATATATATATATATATATGTGTACGTCTGTAACTCTCTCTCTCTCTATTCATCTCTCTCTCTCTTCCTCTCTCTCTCTCTCTCTATATATATATATATATATATTTATATATGTATGTACGTCTGTATCTCTCTCTCTCTCTCTCTCTCTCTCTCTCTATATATATATATATATATATATATATATATATATATATATATATATAAGACAGCACTTAATCCAGTAAATCCGAAGTTGGGAACAATTCCAAGCAGGACAATTAAAATATTCAAAAATAGGATATTAAGTTGAAGTAATCTCGGTTAAAAGCTCAATACAAAGAAAAATCCACAGAGCAAATTATCTTTTTTAAAGAAAAACAACATTCGGTCGCTTTAGGATAATAACTTTATTTCCATCCTGTTAGAAAGCATTGATATAAATCAGTGCTCTAAAGAATTAACAGGACTTCTTCAGATCAAATGAGAAAATGGACCCATAAATATATACATGTGTGTGTGTGTGTGTGTGTGTGTGTGTGTGTGTGTGTGTGTGTGTGTGTAAAGGTCCATAAGTTTTCTAAAATACAAGTACATACATATACGCATAACAAATACTAGAATACACATATATATTATATGTCTATGCATGTAATTTTTGGAGTCCTCCCGTGGCCTACTGTATAAAGTGCTGGACTGTGATATTATGTTAAGGGGGTTCGAACTTCGGCGTTGTTAGTATCTTATCTTTTGAATTAACACTCCTGGAAAGGTATTAATCTCCTTATCCTGCCCACCTATGGATTAAATAGTACCACTTCTGTCCATATACAAAGCTGGCTTTGGTATTAAATTACTCACGAACCGTTGATATACAAAAAATAAAACCTATGCATATAATCATAATAAAAATACTGATGCAGGAATATATATATATAGTGAAAAGGAGGTATTTTAAGGACACGCACATATGTGTGTACGCACTCAGTAAATGTTATATACGTATTGTTTAATGTGGTGTTTCTTTTTTTTTTTTTTTTTTTGCGTGGCGTTTTTTTCACAGTGCCGGGCAAAATACTTTCTTTGTAACAAAAGAAACTGGAGAGATTGACAATCGACCAGCTGCCGAGAGAAGTGATTGCAGGTGTGAAAGCTGGTGACTTGTCTTGTATAGAACGACGCAAATTTGTGGAATAGAGTTACTTCCCTTCTTTGTTGCTTTCTTTTTTTTTTAATTTTGTTTTGTTTTGTTTTTATAATTTTGTCTTTTACAAATCTCACAATATATGCAACCGAAATTGCTCGTTTCTTAAAATAAGTTCTTAATACAAAGCACATGTTTTCAACAGAAGTTTCTTTCTTTCTTTTTTTTTTTTTTCTTTTTTTTGGAGGGGTTATACCTTCTTAAAAACATTACGTTTTTCCTTTACTTAATGCCTATATAATTGTTCACTTTCTAAATAGAATTTTTTTCTATTCAAAGAACTGGAAGGATGATTAACATTTTTTTTAATGAAACCGCAGTAAAATCATGTAAAAAGAAAATGCAATAAAATACACTAAAAATCGATGACAAACACATTATCATAATTTGCTGGAAAATGCTCATGAGTCCCAGATTATAATATAGCGTGTCTCAATATACATGGTACCCATGTGATCACTAATAACTCTACTAGTAATAATGTTGTGTTCTTTTTTGTTTCAGATTCGAAAATAGCATACTAAAACAACTATTAATCCTCGATCACAATGCCGTGAACAAGAGAGGAAAATATTTTGCGTCACTACTTATTTGGAGCCAAAATTATTCAAAACTCTCTCAAAATACTATTAATATGATTACTATTTATTACTGGGACTAGAAAGACAAAAAAAAAGATTGCATGTCCTGGAAGCTGGTATAATAACAATTAAAAAATACTGATTTGATGTCTAGCTAAAAGGGGGCATTTTTTACAGAACGTGTTCCAAATGACCGCCATTGCCCTTGTCTCAGTCATAAATGAGTTGCATCTATTTTGAGACACCATGTATATAGCAAATTCAGACTCTTAACTAGTTCCACCCAGTCGGCGAGATTTGTACTGATTGTATGTCCTGCAGAGGGGTAAAATTCCTCTCCAGAAGGGGTACCCATGGTATGGAACCAAACTTCACCTGAAGGTGTGGCTCCAGTTCTAGCCCACTTTGACCTGAAGTAGAAGCACCTGCTAGGGTCCCATCTGTGGCTTAAATAGATCTGTTTAAGAATCATTCGTATTCAATAGGACCGTGTGCCAAAAATACTCTTAGGAAACTGCTAAATAAAAATATGAATAAGAATTAACAATGAACGAGATTTCCGAACCACTAGGCATAGAGTAACCCTAGACGGGTTGAAATGCCGTTAAATCATTCGTAGAGGCAATATATAACCACCATGACATTTTTGGAATATCAAAATATCGTTATAACTGTGTCAGAAGTTCAAATAAAATGTATTTTTTGATCGTCGTCTCTTGATAAAATAGGTGATTATATTTATCTGGTTTAGGCTAAGACTTACCTAAAGTTTGCGCTAGGTTAGTTATAGTAAGTTAATTGCCTGGGCGTAGGGTTCCTTCTCCATTTGCTATGTCTGCTTGGGTTGGTTGGTTGGTTTGCTGGGTTTTATGGCATATCAACCTTTGTAGGTTATTTCATGCCGAATCCATTTTTATGTAAATAATCTTTTCTTTTTAAAACAATTCAGTTTAGCATAAGTACAGTTTAATGGTCAAAAACATTTCTATTTCAAACTATTCAAGCAGTTATATGTAACAATTCAGTTAAGTGTAAATACAGTTTTAATGTCGAAAAACAGTTCTATTTCAAATAATTCAGTTAAGCATAAGCACGCAGTTTAAATATAAGTACGGTTTAATTGTCAAAAACATTTCTATTTCAAGCTATTCAGTTTACTCAAACAATTCCTTTTGGCATAAGTTTGCTGTTAGTTCTATTTAACCCATAGATAGAGCCCTATCAGGTGCTACCACTCCGGGCCAGAGTGGACCTGGGAGCAATGAAAATGAAGGGGTACTCCGCATTCCTCAAAGCTCCTGCACTGCTGGAACCTCACCATCAGATTGTTTATTGTCATATCCAGAACACTCGTTTGTCAGTTTATTCTACAGCCCCAGCCGACTGGGCAATGTCTGCTTAGGTGTTCTAAGTTTATCGTTTGACGTCTGAAGTGCTCTTAAAGGGGAATGCCGAGGAGATGAAGACTTGTTACTCGGTACTCGGTGGCAAAGCATTAAATGATCATGCAGATGAATATCATTAATAATAATAATAATAATAATAATATCTACTGGGAGTTGTGCAAAAAAATTTAATTTGACAATAGGAACAGGTAGAATATGCTCAACCCGGAATCTGACCTGGAAAATGAAACTCACAAACTTCTCTGAGATTTTGAGATACAAATGGATCACCTAATACCGGTCAGAATACCAGACTTTGTCATAGTCAACATAAAAAAGATAACTTACCGAATAGTGGACTTTGTCGTCTCAGCAGACCACAGAGTAAAAATAAAAGAAAGCGAAAAGTGACATAAGTACCTAGACCTTGCTAGAGAACTAAAGATTCTATAGAACATGAAGGTGACGGTGATACGAATTGATTTTGGCATACTTAAGACAATCCCCAATAGATTGTTAAGTGGACCGGAGGTGTCCGTGGTGTAATGGTTATCGTCGTAGGAAATGGACAAGGCGACACGAGTTCAAATCCTGGACGAGTCTGATTGCATTTCACATAGTACTAATACCCTTGGGAAAGGTATGAATCCAATTATTCTCCCTCCAGCTATGGGTAAATAGTAGGGCAGACTGGGTTCTTCAGCCTTGGTAAGGCAACTAGTCTAGGAGAAGGAAAACTTTGAATTCAAACCAGTTAAACTCCGCTTAAAAATTGACCTTGTGTCATATCCTGCTCGAGCGGAGGAGTTGGTAAATATGGTTAAGACTTGGAAATGAGAGGACAAGTAGAGACCATCAAAACTACAGCATTATTAATATCAGTCAGAATACTAAGAAGAGTCCTGGAGACTTGAGCATTCTTGCTGTCACTCAAACTCCTGTTAGAAACCATCAGCTAACGCTAGTGTGAAAAATTGATGATAAATGATGATAACAATAATAAAAGAGAACTAAAAAAAATTATGGAACATAAAGGTAACGGTAATACCAATTGTAATTTGTGCGTTCGGAACAATCCTCAAAGGCTTACTAAAGGGACTGGACGAGCAAGAAACCAGAAGACAAGTAGATAACATCCAGACTATAGTATTATTAAGATCAGCAAGAATATTGAGAAGGATCCTAGAGTCTTGAGACTTGGTGTCACTCAAACTCCAGAGAAAGACTATCAGCCAACGCTGATGTGAAAAAACTCTCAAGAAGTAAGAAAATTTGTAAAATTGTCGACTTTGCTGTCCCGGCGGACCACAGAATAAATCTGAAGGAAAGTGAAAAGAAAGATAAGTACCTCGACCTTGCTAGAGAATTGAAAAAGCTGTGGAATATGAAAGTAACGATTGTGCCAGTTGTGATCGGTGCGTTAGGCACAATAACTAAAGGATTATTAAAAGGCCTGGAGGACTTGGAAATAGGCGGACGGACAGAGACTATCCAAACGACAGCATTACTATGAACGGCCAGAATCCTGAGACGAGTCCTGGAGACTTGAGGAGACTTGCTGTCACTCAAACTCCAGTGAAAAACCATCAGTTAACACTGATGTGAAAAACTCTAAAGGACTAAATAATAATAATAATAATAATAATAATAATAGACACCCATGAAATTCTCTGATACTTTGAGATACAAACGAATTACCGAATCCCGGCCAGAAGACCAGATCTAGTTTTAATTAATAAGAAGAAAAGAATTTTCCATCAAGATTTTGCTGTTCGAACAGAAAACAGAATGAAAATTAAATAAATGAAACAAATACTTGGATCTTGCCAGAGGGATTAAAAAAAGCTATCGAATATAAAAAGGACAACAATACCAATTGTAGTTGCTGACCTTGGAATAATCCCCAAAGGAGTGGAAAAGAGACTATGTGAACTGGAAATTAGAAGAAGAATTGAAACCATCCAGACCACAGCATTGTTAAAATCAGACCTTACGAAACTTACAATCGATCAGATGTCAGTACAAAGATAAATCATGCCCAATCAGCTGGGACTGTAGAATACACCGACTGTTTCTCTACAGAGACTTCCCCAACATGTGTCCTGGATATGACACAATACAATCTCATGGTAAGACTCCAGTAAAACAGGAATATTGGGGAATGCGGAGTACCCCTTTATTGTCCGCGCTCCCAGGTCTCCTCTCGCCTGAAGTGGTATCACCTGAAAGGGTCCAATCTATGGGTAAAATTGACTTAAACAGTGTAATTATACTAAACTGAATTGTTTGAAATGAACTGTTTTTACATTTAATTGGGTGTAAAAAAAATGTGTACTCATGCTAAACTGAATTGTTTGAAATAGAACTGTGTGATCATTTAGCTGTATTTAAACCAATGACTAACTGTGAGTAAACAGAAGACTGTACTTATGCTAAACTGAATTGTTTGAAATTAAGTGAAACTATTTAACTGAGTGCAACAAAAAAAACGAGCCCTGGTTTATCTAAAAATGTTATCTTCAAAATGTGTTAAGAAATCATATATTTGTTATATGTATAAAAAGGATTTGGCATTAAATGACCTCCAGTGATCGATATACCATAAAACAGAACCAAATCAAAGAAAAATTAATAATAACACGAGTAGTAAAAACGGATCACCTAATCCCGGCCAGAAAATCAGACCTTATAATTATCAACAAAAAGAAGTGAATTTGCAAAATTGTCGACTTTGCTGTCCCGGCGGACCACAGAATAAATTTGAAGGAATGTGCAAAGAAAGATAAGTACCTTGACGTTGCTAGAGAATTGAAAAAGCTGTGGAACATAAAAGTGACGATTGTACCAATTGTGATTGGTGCTTTTGGCACAATAACTAAAGGATTATTAAAAGGCCTGGAGGACTTGGAAGTTGACAGACAGGTAGAGACTATCCAAATGACAGCATTGCTGAGAACCGCCAGAATGCTGAGACGAGTCCTGGAGACTTGAGGAGACTTGTTGTCACTCAAACTCCAGTGAAAAACCATCAGCTAACACTGATGTGGAAAACTCTAAAGGAGAAAATAATACTTTTAAGATACAAACGGATCACCAAATCTCGGCTAGACGACAAGAAAACCTGCAGGAATGTGGGTTTTCTTGTTCCGGCTAACCACAGAGTATAATTGAAAGAAAGCGAAAAGAAGACTAAGTACCTCGACCTTGCAAGAGAATTAAAAAAACTATGGAACATGAAAGAAACGGTTATACCAATCGTAATGGGTGCTCTTGGTACAGTCATCAAATGATCGGTAAAAGGATAAGAAGATTGGGAAATAACAGGACGAGCGGAGAAAATCCAAATTACAGTATTGCTGAGATCGACCTGAATACTGAGAAGAAACCTGGAAACTTGAGGAGACTTGCTGTCTCTCAAACTCCAGTGATAGACCATCAGCTAACGCTGATGTGAAAAACTCTCAAGGAGTAAAAGTAATGGTATTGAAACAAGTCCTTGGATCTTGCTAAAGAACTAAAAAATGATATTAAACATGAAAGTGAAAGTGATACCAATTATTATTGGTGCGTTCGAAATGGTCGTCAAATACTTGGAGTGGAAGAATATGAAATCGGAGGACGTGCCAAGACCAGCCAAAGTACAGCATCGATAGTATCGGCCAGAATATTAAGAAGAGTCTTAGAGTCTTGAAAAAACTTTCTGTCATTCAGACTCCAGTGAATGATCGTCTGATAATGCTAGTGTGCAAAAATCGAATAATAATAATGATATCAACTAACCGACAATTATTGCTGTTTTTTATATATGCACCAGATAGATGTTCCAGCTCATACCTATGATTTCTTTTTAACCCTCTTTAACCTGATATTTTTATTAGTTTATTCGATGGTAATCCCATTTTATTTTGACAAGTTATAACAGTTATAACAAATATTGACTATTGTTTCAACCCATTTGTTTTTTACTGGTTTTATGATACATTTTCGATTTCCAAGGTACGTTGTTTTGAGTATTCTATCCCAACGCTTGGATATCTTTCGTAGTCTAGTTTGGTTTGGTTTGGTTTCTTTGTTTAATAGCATATCAACCTTTGTAGGTTATTTAATGCCAAAGCCATTCTCCTAGAAGAACAGTAGTGGTACTATTTAACCCATAGCTGGGAGGATAAGGGTGTTCATACCTTTCCCAAGGGTATTTGTCCGAAAGTGAACGTAATAGCGCGATGGAGTACGAACTCGCTTACTACGATCCCGCTGTCCATCGCTTTAACCATTAAACCACGAGGACACCCCCCTTTCGTTGTCTTGTATTGTGTTATTTTTTTTCCTTTTTAAACCTCACCATTTCTTTTTATGTTTGTACAATATTTTTGACACAACTGACTGGAAAAAAGACTGTGGATGACTGAAGATCAGAGGAAGAACCTAGACCGTCCAAACCACTGCACTTTTAAGATCAACTAGAATACTAACAAGAGTCATGGAGACCCAAGGAGAGTTGCCGTCACTCAGTCCTTAGGGAAAAACCACCAGTTAAAACTAGTTTGTTAGTTTATTTGTGTTTTATGGCATATCAGTCTTTGTGGGTTATTTAATGCCAAAACCATTTTTATACAAATAAACAGTTCTATTTCAAACAATTCAGTTAAGCATAAGTACATAGTTTAATGGTCCAAAACATTTCTATTTCAAGCTATTCAGTTTAGTCAAACAGTTTTATTTCAAACAATTCAGTTTACTTTTTGTTTACACACAGTTAAATGTCAAAACTGTTCTATTTCAAACCATTCAGTTCGTCATAAGTACGCAGTTTAAATTTCAAAACAGTTCTATTTTAACGAATTCAGTTTAGCATAAGTACACAGTTTAAATGAAGTACGCAGTTTAAATATCAAAACAGTTATTTTTCAACCAATTCAGTTTAGCAAAAACACGTAGTTTAGTTCTTTTTGACCCATAGATAGCTCTCTATGAGGTGTTATCACTCCAGTCCAGAGTGGACCTGGAAGCGATGGCAATGAAAGGGTACTCCGCATTCTCCAAAGCTCCAGCATTACTAGAACCTAGAACACCATCAGATTGTTTAATATCACATCCAGGACAATCGTTGGGGATGGGGTCTTACCCCTCTGCAGAAAACCAGTCGGTGTATTCTACAGGCCCAGCCGGCTGGGCAAGTTAAAACTAGTGTGAAAACCTCGCAAAGAAGAAGAAGAAGAAGAAGAAGAAGAAGAAGAAGAAGGAGGAGGAGGAGGAGGAGGAGGGTGACCGAACGATGTCTAGATGACTGCATATGCAGACCAAAAGGAAAGATTGAAATACAAGTAAAGATGGAAAAGTGTAAAAAAAAAAAATACAATATATTTGACATATGTGCCAGATTAAGAAAAGCTCAGTAAATTCTTAAAAAGTTACACTACTTTAAATATATTGTCTTTTCTTTTTTTAATTTTTACTTTGATATAAAGCTAAGGAAATTTTCAAAATAGGATGCAGCAACAGAAACTGTGTGATTATATAATCCTTCATACAGAAAAGTATTCCATGTTTGTATAACATTTCTACAAAAGTATGGACAAGCAAAATAAAAAAAAATAGAGGAAAATTGTGTAAGAATGATATTAGCCAAAGATAAAAATTATCTTACATGTTAACAATAGATCTAAATTTGTGAGATCAAACTTGATAATTTTCATCACTTAGAGTATTCGGATTATTATATTCATTTTCATTCTTATACATTCACGTTTCGGCCGAGGCATCCTTTGGGCTTCTTGAAGAAGAAGAAGAAGAAGAAGAAGAAGAAGAAGAAGAAGAAGAAGAAGAAGAAGAAGAAGAAGAAGAAGAAGAAGATTTCTAGGTATGATATATACTACAGCAAGTTTAACGCCCTTGACTTGCTTTAATAAACGAACACGCGTCGCCCCTCCAAAAACACTGAAACTGTGGCCATGATATACAGTTGTGGCACCTGGCAGGAGATAACTATCTTACGGGCAGAATGGGTTCTTTAACTTTGGTTGGCAACCCTCCTGGAGATGGTTTCTTGATATGAAATACCGGTAGTTGTGTCACCATAAAAAATTTCCCTCATAATGAGTAAAAATGTTAAATAATAATATATCAAATAACATCATGAATGCGACTGGAACTTTATGTGAAAGTATCTTGCCCGGCAGGTGTCCCACTGCACAGCAGGGTAAACCCGGTCGTTATCATATAACTGCTAGTATACAGAGAAAAAAAAACGTGATAAGATATATTTTAGTGAACTTAATGTAACCGTGAAAGAAGGTTATATTTGTTGTTAAACTATTCATATTAGATCGTATGAATAGAATGAGGCATATATGGCTTGAAAAGAGGATGTGTGAAGTCACTCTCCAACAATGATATGCCCAAGTAAGATCAAGGAAAAATGCTGTTTGACTAATATACAAGTTGATGAAATAAAAATAAACAAGAATGCATGTAATATAGAGCAGGTGTCTAAAACTTAACAACTCAAAAGGGCCATTATTTCCTGGGGAAGAGGCTCAGCGGGTAAAAAGCGTGATGATTTCCACCAGTTATTATGCTAATTTGCAATACAGCTGAGAGGCTGCTTTTTTCATCAAAAAGATTACGCACATGATAGTAAGACATGTAAGTAAATAATGAATATGCAAATAAGTGAGTGAGATATGTAAATTAGTCCAAAATGTATGTATTTACCCATCCTTTCCCCACCATCAGGATACGACACAAGGTCAATATTTTATGAAGAGTTTTACAGGTTTTAAGAGTTTTCTTTCTCCTAGACCTGTTGCCATACCTAAGCTAAAGAGCCTAGTCTGCCCTACCACTATACTGATACCGAGCTGAAGAATAGTTAGATCCATACCTTTCTCAAAGGTATTAGCGTTATTGGAGATGCAAATAGACTTGTCTCCGTGTCCATTTCCTACAACGGTGCCCATTACACAACAGGAACCTCCATTATGTTGGGGAGCAATTTTTTCTTTGTTTTATTTTTACTTTTTATTAATTCCCCTTTTTTCGTTTTCACATTTTATAAATTCCGATTTTTCCTCTATTTTATTGTTTTTCATAGCTGTGAGGATAAGGGGGTTCTATACCTTTCCCAAGGGTATTTGTCCGAAAGTGAACATAATAGCGCGACTGGATTTCGAACCCGCTTACTAGGATTTTGCAGTCAATCGCTTTAACATCACGACGACACCCCCTCATTTTAGAACAAATACTTTTGAGAAAAAGCTATGAAATCCCTTACCCCCCCCACTTGCTATAGACTTAAAAATATCGCTTTTGTTTTTTCCAGTGATGGCTTTGGATTTAAATAACCCATGAAGGTTGAAATGCCAATGAACAAAGAAACTAAACCCATGCTTATATCAGTTGATAAATTAAGCTTGGTCGGCAAAATATTGCCCAATCAGATTGATTAAACTAATGAAGAAACGGTTACATATAAAGATGTTCGGTACGTTTTGATTGAGTGTGGATCGAAAGTCTGTACACGCATTTTTCGCCCGTTTAGAGGAATCAGTTCTCAATTTTAGAGAAATGTAAATATTCAGAATGATTAAATTCTGAATATTTTGTATCGAAGATATGTTTCTGTATTGAAAAAATTATTTCATTCAGAATATTCAAATTCTGAAATTTCGTAGTTCTTCTTTGAATAGGTGATTTTATTTTATTTTATTATGTGAACTTTGAAAATTTGTATATGATAGAAGATATTTCGACGGCAATTATACAAGAATGTTAAGAGCAATATTGAACAAGTCCTGGTAGCAACACACCACAAGGCACCAATTATACGGTCACCTACCACCTATCACGAAAACTATCCAAGCTAAACGAACCAGTCATGCCGGACACTGCTGGAGAAGCAAGGACGAGCTCGTAAGTGATGTACTCCTGTGGACCCCCGCATATGGCCAATCAAAAGCAGGACGACCAGCTCGAACATACATACAGCAGCTCTGTGATGATACGGGATGTAACCCTGAATACCTGCTAGAGGCAATGAATGATAGGGAGACGTGGAGAGAGAGGGTCAGGGATATCCGTGCTAGTCGCACGACATGATGATGATGATGATGATGATGATGATACTCATACACAGCACAAGAAATCATAAGATCTTTGCATTCTTTCTAATAAATAAATTAGTTTAACTTAGTAAGACCTTATCTCTCTTTTTTTTATTTTTGTATTTGCTCCTGGTATTTGATTCTTTCCTCCCTGTTTTACCTTATTTTTCTTTTCTTTTTTTCCTTTGTCTTCTTTTTTCCCATTTATTTCCTTTTTCTTTTTTTTTTTCCTTTTTCCCCATTTTTCCCCTTTTTTACTTTTTTTTTCATTTTTGTTCCTTTTTTCGTTTTACCACTTGTTTCTTTTTTTTCTTTTCTGGTTTTTTTTTTCATTTTTTTTCTCTTATTTTTCATTCTTTTTACCTTTTTCCTTTTTCCTATTTTTTCTTTTTCCTTTTTTCCCTCCCTTTTCATTACTTTTTTTTCCTTTTCATTTTTTTCCTTTCCTTTTTCTTTCTATTTTTTATTTTTTATTTTTGTAAGTACCGATTTTTTACTTTACGTCGGATTTTACTGGAAAGGGTTAAATTTTTGACAAGACCAAAAGTTCAATTACCAAGTTTTAGGAAAATATTCGATGCGTACATAGAAAAGTAGTTTGCAAGTTACATATACATATGTATACATAATATTTACTTTGAGAAAGAGGAATGTATATTTATCTGTAATTAACACATTTTTTATCATAGCTCGGCTCATTGACAGGGTATTTGCGAGTAAAAGAGAGGGATAAAATGGTTTTGCAAACAAAAATTAATTCCCATCTCAAACAAGGAAAAAGGGGTCAAATAATTTTTAGGAGCCCTTGGTTATAGGCCTCTGGTCTCTCTGATAAAATTAAACGGGATTCTTCCAAACTGTGACTGCGTCAGCACTGCTTTATGTATAGATCGGTTTAAAAATTGTTTGTATTAAATCGAAATAATTGTAACGATTTAACTGTACGCAAATTATTTTTACAACGAATAGTTACTTGACGCTATAATCGATTACTAATGATAATTATTATTAATTACTTCAAACAAAAAATTGCCAGCAAAATTTTTGATGTTATATCGGCACACTTAAAATCCTATAACTGTGTTCAAATAAATGACGCCTTCTCCGTCCGCAGTGGTTACAGTGATAAACTGGACTACTGAAATCAATGCCCAGTTTATTGGTTATGTCTATTTAGTATTTGTTGTGTACTCGCCAAAGAAGAGTAGCAATCATTTCTTTGCTTTTTGGCGAGTCAATGTATTTTGAAATCTGTGATCGGAGCTAAAGAAGAGAGTTTTACTTGCTGGAAAAATGAAGAATACTAGATTAACTAAAGAAAATTTGATACTTAAGAAAATATGTACTGAAAACTTAAAGATGGTGACACATTTTCATTTCCAATAACGAGAGGCAGGGGAATGAAAGCAAACTATGACTTCGGCAAATTTCTATCTTTGATTATCGTATCAGAGAATTATAACATCGCTTCTCTCTTGCCACTTTTCACCGACTCTCGCGAGAGCTAAATCAGACGAGTATATATGCCAAGTTCATCCTACGCAAATCTGACAAATCTAATCGTGATATTACGTAACACACAAATCCCAGCCCGGGTCTGATGGCCATTTCCTAAGAAAAGATTATCTTAATATTTGAGTTGACATAATTTTTTAGTTCAGATTTAGCATTGTCTCTTTTGGGGATCAGAAAGTTATTTTCTAAAATTTCAATCCATAATATTTGAATGGAAATATTTTCTATGTCTGTGTTTAAAAACAACTCTTTAGTCGATTGGGGATCATCCCAGTGAGTCCTGTGCACATCCACCCACTGGCAGAAAATGGGTCAGTAGAATCTAAATTCATATGTTACTACGAAACAGCCCTCTATTTTTATTTTAAAAAAAACAAACAAAATGCTTGTTTTACACAAACAAATCATTGCGTTTGTGCAATAATTTGTATAGTTACAAAATCCGTCTAATCAATATTGTTACAATATCACCATTGGTTCCGCCTTAATTGTCTCAAATAATTAGAATAAATTCATGCAATACTAAAGTGTGTGTGTGTATTTTCATGATACATTTTCGTATGGTTTTAATTTGCCGCCATTTTGAATAGCCTCAAAACAAATATTTTTGCAAGATTAGAATAATTTTTGCAATGAATTAATTCTAAACAATGCAGAGTTTACATTTATAGAAAAAAATAAATTCAGAAAAAAAATATTTTGCTTTTTTAAAAAAAAGAACTCGCTTATTTATGTACATGCAGGCCGTTTCACAAGTGTTGAAATAAAGCAGCAGCTTCTCAGATCTTCTCAGTTGACTTTATTCTATTTCTATTTCAGATTACTGCTGGGAAAGAGTTAACATTATGATATATTTAACCAAATAGAGTAGAATTATGGTTTGGACGATAGAACAGATCTTTTGTGTGACGACATTACGTAGTAAGCGAGTTCGTACTCCAGTCGCGCTACTACGTTCACTTTCGGGCAAATACTCTTTGGAAAGGCATGAACCTCCTTTTCCTCCCAGCTATGGGTTAAATAGTACTACTACTGTTCTTCAAGGAGAATAGCTTTGACATCAAATAACCTATAAAGGTTGATATGCCATTAAACAAAGAAACCAAACCCTTGGTTAACATCTCGTATTTAAGTCTATTTTCTAAATATTTAAAAACACAAATTTACATACATGAAGGAAATATCAAAGAAAAAAAGGCTATTTTTTTTTCGTCTCAATTTCATACCTAACTGATGTTTTTGTTCAACTGCGTAAATTCCAAAACTTCGCATTGCTTTTCGTCCTCCCAACACAAAGATGCCAATCGTTTACTTTGTTTATTTTTTATTCTACTTTGTACACAGTTTAATGTTTACTCAAGTGTATTATGACTTACTTACTCGCCACTTGAAAAATGAACCACGGACATAGTAAACTCCCGTCTAATGCTCTCAGAAACAAAATCTTTTGCGGTTGATAAAAAAAGAAGAAACCACTTATGTAATCCAGCGCTCTAGCCACTTAACTAGCACTTGTGGACTTGTGTCTATTCATAGCATCTGAAGAGTTATGGTTAACGAACCTCACCAACACAGTACCGCACATATTTTCCTTTTTTATACTTTTGAAAATTTATTTTCAGAAATTTACGCTGGTGTCAATTATGAGGGATTTACATATATATATGATGAACCTCAATCACTTGGTACCTTAAACGTCGGCTTCTCCTACTTTTATAATGGGTAGAAATATCCATATAATTTTTGTAGTGAAAATGTGGACACTAAAAAGCGAACACAGGGAAATTTCTGTTTTCAAGTATTGAGATAGTGAAACGGTTATCGTCGTTGGAAATGGAAACGGCGACTCGAGATCAAATCCTGGATGAGGCTATTTGCATTTCGTTTTGCTCTCATACCCTCAGGTAAAGAGATCATTATGTTTGTTCTCCCTAGAGCTACGGGTAAATTGCAGAGTAGAGTGGGCTCTTTAACCTTGGTTAGGCGATCGTAAATATACGTACATTAAAACTAGCTTTATCCGCTTTAAAAAGATTGACCCTGTATCACATCCAGCTTGAGACGAAGGGGTTGGAATAAATTTAAAATAGGGTGATAGCGGGATTTTTTATGCTTTCAAGGCGGCCATTAAAAAAGTTAAATCAATACTTTTAAGTCCGCATTAAAAGGTAATTTAAAAGAATTTTTTTTTCATAAAAGTAATGTTCCAACATTCCTGGAATCTATTGTTGAAGGTAGTAATATGGGCGAAAACATTATGCTTCTATCCAGGATGGAAATGAGAATGAGAGGTCATCACAGAGGAAAAAAAGGGGTCATTATAAACTAAAACAAATTTACACTTTTAGGTTCGGTTATTTGGTTTAATCGCATACCAAACTTTGATAATTATTTAATTTCAAATCTTCTTATATATATATATATATATATATATATATATATATATATATATATATATATATATTTACCAACCCCTCCCCTCGGGCAGAATATGACACAAGGTCAATTTTTAAGTGGAGTCCAACAGGTTTGAATTTAGGGTTTTCCTTCTCCTATTCTAAAGATGACTGGTAAGAATATAGAGTTGATTTTTTTTTTCATAAGCCTTTCATGTTCGCAAATGTGATGTTGCAACTGAGGATGAAGGCTGTGTAATCATATTTACTCAACCCCTCCACTCGGGCAGGATATGACAAAGGTCAATTTTTGAGGTTTGAATTCAGAGTTTTCCTTCTCCTAGACTAGTTGCCTCACCAAGGCTGAAGAATCAGTCTACCCTACTATTTATCCATCGCTGGATGGAGAATAATTGGTTTCGTACCTTTCCCAAGGGTATTAGTGCTATGTGAAATGCCATCAGTCTCGCCCAGGATTTGAACTCGTGTCGCCGTGTCCATTTCCTACGACGATAACCATTACACTAGCATTAGTAAACCTATCAAGTACTCCCGTCAGATTCAATATTTGTTTGCACACAGTTAAATGGTTTCAAGTATTGCTATATAACACTAATAAATCTATTAAACATTATTTGTTTTCACACAGTTAAATAGCTTCAAGCATTACTATTCAGTATTAGTAATTCTATCGATGAAGTATTTCTATCTGATATGAATAACTCCCAACTCAGTCGGTTGGGGCTATAGAATACACCAACTGCATATCTGCATAGGGGTAAGACCGCACCCAACGAGTGTCTTCGATATGATGCTAAACATTCTTATGGTGAGGTTAAAGTAATGCTGGAGCTTTAGGGAATGCGGGGGTACTCTTTCATTGCCATCACTCCCAGCTCGAAGTGGTAGTACCTGATAGTCCTATCTATGGGTGAAATAAAACTGATATCTAAAATAAGAGCATACAAATGGATTATGCTAGGTTGAATTGTTTGGAATAGAACTGTTAGATCATTTAACTGTGTGTGAACAAATGTCAATTGTTAAATTGAATTGTTAGTGATATATAGGAATACTTGGAACTATTCAACTGTGTGCAAACGAATGAGTAATGTTTAATATAATTATTAATGTTAAATAGTAATACTTGAAATTCTTTTGCTGTGTACTTAAATTGAATTATTGGTATACTTGGAAACATTTGACTGTCAGCAAATGAATGAATAGTGTTGAATAGAATAATTAGTATTAAATAGCAATACTTATAACCACTTCACTGTGTGCAAACAAATGATTGATTATGAATAGAATTACTATTAGATAGCAATAATTGAAACCATTTAACTATGAAGAAACAATAGCAATACTAGTGTGCAAAGAAATTTGTACTAACTCATTAAAAAGTGAAATAACCCACGAACTATGGACTTACAAATCATGTTTACCTATTTAAATGTAAACAACTGATGTTAAACTGTTACTGTTACATATCAATACTTGAGACCATCTGACTGTGTGCCAAAAAAAATAAGCTCAGGCTCTTTTATATATATGCTATCAACAAAACATGTTTAAAAATCATCAATATCTAATATATATATATATATATATATATATATATATATATATATATATATATATATATATAAACAGGATTTGGTATTAAATAACCTACAATGGTTGGTAATAAGACCCAACCAAACGAATAACCTGCACATAGCCGTATGGCTTCAAATAACCAATTATAATAATCCCAAATAAAAAATTGAACAGATTTAACCCATGGGGTTCTAACGGGTATTACTACTCCAGGTCAGAGTGAACCTGGTAGTAATAATAATAATGAATGGCAACTCCATATTCCGCAAACTCCTTGATTGGAGTCTCACTTTCAGATGGCAGTTTAATGTCATACCCAGAACACTAAATAGATTCAAGTCTAACACTAATAATTCTATTCAACATTATTTATTCATAAGCACAGTTTCTTGTATAGTAAATGATTAAATAGTTCTATTCCCTCATAGATGGAACCCTGGCAGATACTACCAATATGGGTCAGAGTGGACCTGGGAGTAAAGGCAATGAAAATGTACTCTACGTTCCGCAAACTCCAAGACTGGAGCCTCACATTCAGATGCAATTTGATGTCATACACAGGACAATCGTTAGGGTATTTATCCTTCTGCAGAGGTGCAGCCTCAAATAATAGTTCTAACGCTGATAGTTCCATTTGCACATTGTTAGTCTGCCCACGCAGGTTTATATGCCATTAAACAAAGAAACCAAACCAAACCAAATCAAACCACCCAAGATTGACAATGTTCACCATTAAATATAGCCCCATCGACTGGGGCTGTAGAATACACTGATTGCATCTGTGCTGAGGGATAAGACCTCCCCCACAACAAGTATCATGAATATGACATTAAACAATCTGATGGTGAGGCTCAAACCTTATAGCTTTGGAGAATGTAGAGTGCCCCTTCAATGACATTTCTCCCAGGTGCACTCTGACCTGTAGTGGTAGCACCTGATTGTGTCCTATCAATGGGTCAAATAGAATAAACTATGTGCTCAAACAAATGACTGATGGTAGATTGTGGCTGTTATTTAGCAATTCTTGAAACCATTTAACTTTGTGCAAGAAAGAGTTCAGGCTAGTTTAAATATGTAATCTACAAAACGTGTTTACAAATCATATAAATTTCCGGTGTCTCAATATACATGGAAGCCACGTGACAGCTAATAACTCTACTAATAATGCGGTCTTTTTATTTCAGATTTGAAAATAGTATACAATCATCATCATGTCGCACTGCAAGCACGGACATCCCTGACCCTCTCTAGCTACCCGTCTCTATCGTCCATCGCTTCCGGTAGGTCTTCTAGGCTATATCCTGTATCGGCACAGGGCTGCTGTATATAGGTTTGGCTGGTCTTCCAACCTATGTTCGTCCATGTGCAGGGGTCCACAGGAGTACATCGCTTATGAGTTCGTTCTTACTTTTCCAGCAATGACCCGCATGTCTGGTTCGTCTAATTTGGATAGTTTTCGTGATGGGTGGTTGGTGACCGTACAGCTGATGTTTTGTAGGGTGTTGCGTCCAGGTCTTGATCAATATGGCTCGCAGCATTCTTGTGTAATTTCCGTCAAGCTTTTTCTCCATCGGTTTAGTAAGCGACCATGTGGTGCATCCATATATAATCCTCGATTACAATACCTTGGACAAGAGAGGAAAATATTTTGCGTCCTTACTTATTTAGAGACGAAATTAATCAAAACTGTAGATGCAACCCAATAATATGATAATGATTCATTACTGAGACATGAAACTAAAAAAAAAATTGCATATCCTGGAAGCCAATATGATAAGAATTAAAAAAAAAACATTGATTTGATGTCTCTTGCTCAAAGGATGGATTTTTTTACAGGATTTGTTCCAAATGATCGCCATTGCACCTGTCTCAGAAATAAATCTTTAACATATAAACGGACTGCATCTATTTTGAAACACCCTGTATTTAATACACACACACACACACACACACACACACATATATATATATATATATAAACAGAGGTTGGTATTAAATAACCAACAATAGTTGATATGCCATAAAATCAAACCAAACCATCACCATTAAATAATTATTTATTCATCAAATTTAATGTAATATTCTTATTCTCTACATCCTCAGTAAAGTCCGTAAACAGAATGACTTATGTTCCTATAACAACAAAATACTTCCTTACTTTTAAGTTCCAGCTGACAGGTCGATATACTTTCAGTTAAAAATAATAGCAATAACTATATATAATATTTATATATCTATATATAAACTGGAATTTTGTTATTTTTTTTTTCTCTTAATGACCCAGTGATCTACAGTGAATGGATAAGTAAAAAAGTAAAAAGGAAAAGGGCGAAGGGTTAAAGGTGAAAGATACCAGGGGGAAAGTACCAGATGATAAATAATAGTTATAATTGGTAATATGTATTACGTAATATACAATGCTAATCTGTAATAATTTAATAGTCATATATATATCGCCGAAAGTAATATACAAGATCTAAGTGCTGTAAGATAAAAGATGAATTAAAGTTTACAGGTAAAATCGGACCGACGCAAACCAAACGAACAAGTCTTGCTAAGTTAATAAATAGTATCTATCCTTTCTTACTTAGAGAGAAATATGGAGGCCTCGGGTGGTGTAATAGTTAGCAAGCCAAACTTGCAAACCTTTACAAGTGAATTCGAGTCTCATTTGGTGCCCAATTAAAACGGCCTTGTGCCACATCTAAGAAAAAAAAAGCTCAGTAAATTACGAAATATAGAACATACTTAATTTTTTAGGATAAAGATAATACCTTTCCACATTTTGTGAAGAGACAGTGTATATGAGATTATATTTCCAATACTGTATGGTGAATTTGTGAGCTCAATGCGCCCTTCGCAAAGAAGCCAAAGCGAAGTGATCCAGCTGTCTGTATGGACAAACGCAAAGTTAAGCTTCACGCAGCGAATTTATATCGCTCTGCATTTACATGTTTATTGTAAATACTTTCCAAATATTAAGTTAATCTCAAGATAAAATTTGATAATTCATCCTATCTATTAACTATAAATAAAAACAATCATAATAAATGAAATTAATAATGTATACATATATATATATATATATAAATATCTTAGCTTAAAATTCTACTTATCTATTTAGCCAATCAGCAATTTAAGAGTTCACTTAGCACAATATTTCTTCTATACACATCTGTCAGCTTCTCAAATAAAAATGTACTGCACCCAAGATTGTTAAGAGTCCCCGTAGTGTGGTGGCTAATGTACAGGACTGCGATATCGTAGCAAACGTGTTCGAACTTCTTTTGCGCTAGTATGTTTACGTTTAGACTAATACACTTGATAGAAGTATGAACCCTCTAAATCTGTCAGCAGTGGTTTAAATAATATCACTACTGGCTGTTTTAGCTGGCTGTGTTTTATGGCATATTAACCCTTGTAGGTGATTTAATACTAAATCCTATATATATATATATATATATATATATAGGATTTACTATATATATGTATATATATGTCAGATATATACGATTTGTAAATGAATAGTTTATTGGTAACATTATTTTAAAAAGTGTCAGACCTCATTTGTTTGCACACAGTTAAATGGTTTCAAGTATAAGAAATAATTAAATCTTTCTATTTTACCCATAGATTAGCTATCACAACTGTTCTTCAACAAAGATAGCTTTGGTATTAAATAACACACGCAGGCTTATACACCATTAAACAAAACCAAATCAAACCAACTAAGACTGACAATCTGTTCGCCATTTAATAATTTTTATTCATTAAATGTAACGTAATATTTTTCTTCTATACGCCATTAGTAGAGTTCATAACTCAATGACTAATGTTTCGATAACAACGAAATATTTCGTCTCTCTGAAGTAAGTACCGGTCAATGACTAAAAAAATATACATATATATATTGGTCAATAAACATATATTTTGGTGAATTACCAATATATATATATTGGTCATTCACCAAAAAATGTATACTGACCAATATATATATATATATATATATATATATATATATATATATAGTATAAAATAAGATAATAAAATAGGATAAAAATTTACAACTCAGACTCCTACATTATCAATCCTCTGGTAAGTTAGTATTCTAGACGTGTTGAATAGTACCTCAGCTGAGGATCGTCAATGTGAAAATCTGAGTCGTGAGTTTTTATCCTATTTTATTATTATATTATATTGTTTTATTCTTGAAATGTATTGTGATATTGGGTGATAAAAATTTGTCTGTGCATCCAAGATGCGAAAACCTCTTTTTTTTTTAATTCTCACTGAATGTTTGGAGACGAACAAAAAACAAAACTTGAGAAACGATGTGGCTAGTGTGTTGAACCGTGGGATGAATATGTGAAATAGCGTGAACGTTTCTTGGCTCGAAGTCATTATCTTCTTGGTTGGTCCGAGAACTTTTCAGCAAACTCTCCTACATACATATATAGGGTGTCTCAAAATAGATGCAGTTCATTAATATGATAACGATTTATTACTGAGACAGCCATAATGACAGTTATTAAGAACAAGTCTTGTAAAAATGCATCCTTTGAGCTAGAGACATTAAATCAATGTTGTTTTTTTTTTCTAATTGTTATTATATCAGCTTCCAGGACATACAGTCTTTTTTTGAGTTACATGTCTCAGTAATAAATCATTATCATATTAATGGGTTGCATCTACTTTGAGACAGTTTTGAATGATTTTGTTTCCAAATAAGTAGTGACGCAATTTTTTTCCTCTCTTGTCTAAGGCATTGTAATCAAGGATTAATAGTTGCTATAGAATACTATTTTCAAATCTGAAACAAAAAAAGAACACAATATTATTATCAGTAAGTAAGTAAGTAAAGTAAAGTTGTCTCCCTTTAGTCGAGGGTGACCAGAAGGCTCCTTTTACAATAGCTACTACACTGACGTGTAGGGGAAGGGTCTACTCCACTCCCTGGATTGCTCCACTTTACCCTTGATATGTACCTTATATTGCTGATTGTTAAGCAAGGAGGTATTAAGTACCATTTTTAAAGTCTTTGGTAAGACGCAACCTGGGATTGAACCCATGTCTCCCGGAGCATTGGCGAACACTCTATCTACTAGGCCTTGCCCTCGAATACGGTTTACCAGCTTTACTTATTAGTAGTAGTTATTAGCACTCACATGGGTCCCATATATATTGAGACACCCGCTATATATATATATATATATATAGGGAAAGGTTTTTTCTACCTTTCCCTCCCAAATTCTAGTCCTATGCCATGCTGTCTTTTTCTGCATAGAGCGAAGAAACATTGATAATTTTTTTTAGTCCTTCTTCGTCCATTCTACTTACATGTTTCCTCTGAAGAATGTAATTCTCCAAATACACAAAATATATAATCATGAGACTGAAATGAGGATGTGAGAAAATTATTTATTTATTTTAGTTTCTATCCTGCTCAACTGACCTGTACTGAGCATTTTTCCGATGAAAAAAAAAATTGTATAAGGATTTGTTCTCTTCACTATATATATATATATATATATATATATATATATCATGTCGTGCTACTCGCGTGGATCTCTCTGGCCCTCTCTCGCCACTTGTCTCTATCGTCCATCGCCCCGGCATGTCTTCCCGGTTACATCCTGTATCGGCACAGAGCTGCTGTAGATAGGTTCTAGCTGGTCGTCCAACCTTTGCTCTTCCATGTGAGGGGTTTCACAGGAGTAAATCGCTTATGAGTTCGCCCTTGCTTCTTAAGTAGTGTCAGGCATGTTTTTATATATATATATATATATATATATATATATATATATATATATAGGGGGGTATATATAACGGTTATTGTCAAAGAAGGCCACAGTAAGTTCGTTTCCGTTTCATTTCACTCTAATGTCCTCGAAGAAATGTATGTATACACTTCTTTTTCCTCTCCCACGAGCAGTAGTAAATCAGATTAAGCACTCTAACCTTGGTAGGACAACCGAGCAAGGAAAAGGAAAACTTTTGAGTTCAAAACCGAGGTCTATATTCCCTAAAGTAGTCCGACATCGCCTTCACCTTTGCTCCGGCAACTCCTGTGACAACACTGATAGCAACACTGATAGTCTATTGTCATTCCATTGGACAAAACCAGTGCTGCAAAAAAGGGAGACCTACTGTATGGAAAACTGGCTGTATTCCATACAATGTTATCTTGGTCAGTATCTATATCCAGGCACAAATCCATGATCTCGCCAATATAAATGTCGATAGATAAATAGGTAGAGGTAGAGAGAGGGAGATACGCGTTGTGTAATAATTATTGTCGGAGGAAATATTTGCATTTCACATAACGCTAATACCATTTGAAAAGATATAAATCAAGCGAAGGGTAAATAACTTTGGTAGGGAAACCGGTCTAGGAAAAGGAAAACTCTGCTTAAAAACTGACCTTGTGTCACATGTTTCTCTTATGTAGGAATTGCTGAATAAATATATATTTGTTTATAAATATAGCAAAAAATATGTGTGTGTGTGTGTGTGTGTGGTCACATTTCCAGGGAGAAAAAGTAACTATATAGACTGTCAGTCACTGAAAGTGACTAATAGGGAGTCTGGCTAATTATGGTAATTCGCAAATGATTTACTGTGGAAATAAAAAGAATTCACTTGGAGCTTAAAAGGTTTGATGTTTTAAGCGAGATAGTGGGGTGCCCAGATGCAAGGCATTGATATTGAAACCAATAATTAGCATCTGCTATTCAACATGAAGAATACGCGCACCCCTCCCTTCAATTATTTGATACCCACTCCCTAAAAAGTAACAATTTTACTCCATGAGGTATTTGATGTTATAGCGGGCTAAGCGTTTTTCTAATAAAAAAAATCTCCCTCTAAAAAAAAAGCCTATCTTCTGCAAACGAAGCTGAAGTTGCTTTGTAAATCTTGAGTATGGAACACCAACTTCTTACTATGGGTATACACATCTGAAGAATGGGGGAGTCCACATGGGGTTGAGGTTAACGTGTTCAACTTTGACATCGTAATAAGCGCGTTCAAATTCCCGTCACTCTATTATGTTCAAATTTGGGAAAGGTATGAACCCCTTTATTCTCCCAGCAATGGATTAGATAATATCACTACTGTTCTTCTAAAGGATGGATTTAGGATTAGATTACCTACGAAAGTTGACATGCCATTAAACAAAGAAACAAAATCGTCAAGGAACTACCGGTTGCCACATGCGTAATGCGAAGCTCTTCTAAAGAATTGAGAACACGGCAAACGTTAAGCGTATATATCTAAACAAAACAAAAGTGATGCATATGCGTGAAAATCCCTTCTCTTACGCTTAGCTTGTTGGTGGCTGTGCGGTAGAATATCCGACCGGCGTAAAGTCAGTCGGGTTTCGATCTCAACTTCAAGCATCTCGCGTGTCTAGCCACATTGACGAGTTGGGATACAACAAAACAATCAATCTGTAGTTGATATTATATATGTGCGTGTATCCTTGCAGCTTTTTAAAATAAGCCTAGAACAAGGTAGATATACTTGGAGACATAATCAAGTCCTTCGCAAAATGCCAAGTATATTAGACAAAAAATTGTCATTAATTCCTTCCTTCTATCATCAGATTTTAATCACAATATAGCTTTCATTCCAGGGGGACAAATTCCAAGAAATATCGCGCAAGGGAGGAAAACAGATCTGACTGGTGACTGAAAAATGCAGGAAAAGTTCAACCAGTATGACTGACAGCCATTGAACTTGTATTTGAAAGTGAATGTAATAGAGCGAATGGAGTTCGAACTCACTTACTACGATTCCACATTCCAGCGCTTTAACCATTACACCACGAGGACACCCCCTTATTTTTTGGGATTCTTTGAACATTTTTTAACACCACTCGAAATTGTCACCAATAAATATCATTAAAGTCGAACGATAGAACTTTTGTTTTTTTTTGGTCGGGGGATTCCATCAGTCGGTCAAATAGAACTATTTAATACATTTACAATACTCAGAAACATTTGACTGTGCAAACGAATAAAGTTAAATAGAATTATTTGTGTTAGGGAGCAATACCTGAAAACAATTAACTGTGCGCAAGCAAATGAGCTCTGGCTCGTATTAAAATAACGTTACCTACAAACAATTCGTTTACAAATCACATATACGTACTTAACACTTACATATATACAAACAAGATTCATCATTTGATAACCTTTATGAGGGGGGAACTTCAGGTGGTGTAACGATGAGCAAGCTATAATAACAAACTTTCACGAGTTCGTTCGACTCTCATTGGGTGCTCCATTCATACTGCCTTGTGCAGCATCTAAGCAAATAGCTTAGTAAATTACTAAATAACATACGTAGGTTGATATGCCGCAAAATACTGCCACCCAACCAACTTATACTAAATTATTCTAAGTGTAATTTTCCGTTTCTTGTAAACAATTTTTTTTTTTTTTTTTTTGGTGGGTGCTGTTTTCTTTGTGGTTTTATTTGTAAATATCGGTTCAGTCATTGAAAATATTTTGTAAGGTCATAAATAGTTTTAATCAGCAATTAAAACTTAATGATTGAATACGAACAGGGGGATATAGGTGGTATATATGTATAAATCTATGCGTGCGTGCATATTTGGGATATGTGTGCATAATTTTTTTTGGGGGGAGGGGTAAATAGGAAAATGTGGGGAGGAAAAAAGAAAGGGACAAAAAAATTTCAAATTGTAAATTGGAATATAACGAATTAACTATTTGAATATTGATAGGGGCGTCGAGGATTGATTCCATTGGTTGCTAGGGAAGCTCTTTAACTACATAATTGCGTAACTGTCACAGGTACAAAATCAAGATGGGTCGCTCTGCTGAAATGATCTGCTGCAAGTAAAACTCGAAATCTTCGATGATCAAGGAGTACATAACTTATTTTCCTTACCTTTTTCGAGAATATTAACATCTCATCAATATCTGTTTTCTCTCCCTTCTTCTTCTTCTTCTCTCTCTCTCTCTCTCTCTCTCTCTCTCTCTCTCTCTCTCTCTCATACACACACACACGCCCACACTAACAAACTCACACACACACTAAAAGTATATATATATATCCGATAGCGCAAAATGTAAACAAAGGAAATTTGATATATATGCGTTAATTCCCGAGCTGACGTTGAGTCGCAGGCTTGGCTTAAGCTATGTCATCAGCCTGACGTAAAGTTAGGCGGGTTTCGATCCCGGCTTGGAGTGTCTCAAGTGCCTAGCCAAACTGAAGAGTTGTGATACAACGAAACAGGATGTTTGTGGATGACAAATTTATATATGTATATAATCTATGTATATCTTATCTAATATTTGAAACGGGGTCCCCACGGAGTAGTGGTTAATGGGCTGGAATGTAACTTGGTAGTTAGCAAGTTCGAACTCCAGTCGTTCTACTACGTTCACTTTCGGGTTAATACCCCTAGGAAATATATAGACCTTTTTATTCCCCCAGCTATGCGTTAAATAACACCACAACTATTCTACAAGGATGGATTTGACATTGAATAACCCACAAAGGTTAATATGCCATTAACTAATCGGGACTCCCACTACGATTTGTCTCATCGTCATCTTCATATTTTATAAAATGTTCAACTCTCTGGCAAGGTCTAAGTATTTGTCAATTTTAACAGTACTGTGGCTTATTATCATTTTACTTCTGCAAATTTTTTACGCCTGTTTTTACTGGTGGTTTTTCAAAGAAGTACGAGAGAGAGAGAGTAAGTCGCCTCAGGCCTACAGGACTGTTCTAAGTATTTAGGCCGATTTTAACAGTGCTGTATTATTTAGTATAATTATTCTCCTTGTGAGTTTTTCACATCAGCCTTAGCTGGTGATCTTTCAGGGGAGTCTGGGTGACTGCAAGTCTCCTCAGGTCTCCAGCATCCTTCTGAGTATTCTAGCCGATCTTAACAACCCTGTGATCTGGATGGTTTCGATCTTTCTCCTGATCTCCTATTCTTCTATTATTATTTTTATTGTGATTATAATTATTATTTACTTCTTAAAGAGTTTTCACAACAGCGTTAGCTGATAGTTTCTCACTGGAGTTTGAGTGACAGCAATTCTCTTCAAGTCTCTTGGACTATTCTCAGTATTCTGGCCGATCTTAATAATGCAGTAGTCTTGATGGTCCCAACTTGTCCTTTTAATTCTAACTCTTCCAGTCACTCTACCAATCCTTTGGGGATTGTCCCAAGTGCACCAACCACAATTGGTTTCTCTGTCACCATCATGTTCCATAGTTTTTAGTTCTCTAGCAAGGCCTCAATACTTATCTCTCTTTTTCACTTTCATTCAGCAGGTTCTCTTTATTTATTTATTTTCATTTTTTTTTCTTTTTTTTTTTTTTTTACTATCACTTGGTCTGGTCAATTGGCCGATATTAGGTGATCTGTTTGTTCACAAAATTCCGGAGAAGTTTGGGCGTATCTTTTCCAGAACAGATTCCTGATTGTGCATATACCACGTGTTCGTATGATCAAATTTAAATTTTTCGCACAACCCCCAGAGGATTACCTTCCCTTGAACAGTGATTTCTAGTCTTATACTCTTTTTGCGTTAATTTATTGCATTTGCTTTTTATATGATTAATCGTTTCGTCTCTATCACCACATAACCTACTTTTACTATTTTGTTGTGTCTTATCCACGAGGTGCATACAATAAGTTTCCAGACTTTTTACGTATAGGCATTTAAAATTGTTGTAGATTCTTGAAAATTCGCTATGTTATTGCTATACATCTTATGACATGACTGACCAATTTTTTATGATTTTAGGTTCAAATGAACATCTACAGTAGGAATTGGAATACACCCTACTAAAGTCTGATTGTCACAGCTGGTGAATTTCAAAAATGCAATCTGGATGTGAGGACACTTTAGAAGAACGATATGCAATACAATTGTATTTCAAGCTTGGAAAAAATGCCACAGAAACGTATGGAATGCTTCAGACTGCTTTTGAACAATCTTGCATGAATCGAGCATCAGTTTTTGAGCGGCATAAGAGATTCAAGGTAGGCAGGGAGTCTGCAAGGGATGATGAGAGGTGTAGAAGGAGTGAGGAAGTCAATAGACCAGAGTTGATTGGCCAAAAGGTTAGGGTTAGGGTTACTATGTTGAGGTTTTAAGAGAGTTCAGGAAGAGATTCCATCGGAAGAGGCCAGCACTCTTCAAACCGGCTCAGTGGCGTTTCAACCAGGACAATGCACCAGTCCACAACTCTATCCTTGTCACAGACTATTTGACGAAGAGGGGCATCAAGACAGTTCCTCAGCCTCCCTTTAGTCCAGACCTTGCTCCCTGTGACTTTTGGTTATTCCCTAAGCTCAGAGGCTGTCATTATGAGATAATTGAGGAGGCTATGACGAAAGTCATTTACAGGCTTACACAAGAGGACTTCCATAGAGCCTTCCAGAAGTTGTTGGAACGGTACAACAAGTGGATTGCAGCCGGAGGAGATAACTTTGAAGGGGACTTGAGTTTCATGCGTGTACTATCAATAAAAGTGCCCATACGAAAAAAGTCTGGAAACTTATCGTATGCACTTCGTACTTTTGCTTTGACATAGTTGGTCCTTATGGCGTTGTTTTGTGCTGCTATTAAAAGCGATTCAGTTTCTCTCAAGGTTTCCTTTCTTAACCATATCGGAGTCATCTCGTGTGCGATTTCGCTTATTCATCGCTTGAAATGACTATACAGTTGTTTTTCTTCCATTTTTTTCTTTGTTTTGGTCGCCGTAATTAATCTTTCTTTGTTCCCTTTTATGTAGTCTTCGATTCGACTTACCGATGTATCGTGGCTATCTTCATTGTTGGTAAGTCCTCTTCCTCCTTCTTTTCTTGACACATATGGTAAGTAGACATCAAATCTATTTTCGGTCTTAACTTGCTCTACTGGCCAATATGTAAGCACTTTTCTGATTTATGAAATAAACATTTTTAGAACGTTTTGTTTATTCTAACATTAAAAGATCCAAATAATTATTATTTATTTTTTTCGAGCACTCTTTTTTTTCTTTAAATCATAATCTTAATCTCTTTTTGAATAGACGAAATGCAAATTTACTCCCTGCTAAATCTACCCCAGCATCAAATTGAATGGGTACGAATTACTCTGTGTGATAAAAGTGATGAATTCCTTGGGAGAATGCACTGCAAATAGGTTATGTTAGTTATTTGGTTTAATGGCATATCAACTCTGGATGGTTATTTAATGTCAAATCCTGTTTATTCACATATATATATATGATTTAAAAGTGAATACTTCAAAGATAACTTTATCTTTCAAACGAGTTAGAGCCCATTTGTTTTTACACAGTATAATAATTCCAAACATTGCAATTCAACATTAGTAATTGTGTAATATTATGGACGGGCGCCGTCATTGAATTGCAACGCTCTCAAGGTTGGAAAACGCGCGAGCACATCAGCTGCCATCAGTCGTTGGGTACATGGGTCTGACGATCAAAAATGTCACGAATCTCGCTCGTGCAGGCAGAGTGACCTGTAGAGTCCAAGCGTGATTTTAATATAATCACGCGTGAACTTTCACGTGCGACGCTATTGTTTTCACTGGTGATCATCGAGCCTTCGGGAACCTTCGAATTGATCCATGAAATCGCTATATAAGGAAACCAAGTAGCGAGATTTGGGCAGTTCAAGGCAGGTTTCCAAACAGGTTAAACAGAGCTCCACGACACCCCGAACCATGTCATACCCCAGCCTGTCAGCAAATTCGACTCATATGAAAGTATCAACAGGCCAACGATAACAACACCGCCGTCATCGCCAAGAAGAGGAGGGTGAATCTTTTCAACGTACGCTACCTGAAGTGCTCGGAGGGAAAGGAGACGTTTGATAGCGACAAAAAAAGGAGAGAAGGCGAAGAAGAACGCTATTGAACAAACTTTTTTAACTACAGTCTGCTGTAGTCCCCAAGTATAAAAGCGACTACTATTTTCTTCCTTGAAATTCAAGTTTTGAGTGTTTCTTTTTTTTGCGAATTCCTTTCTTTTAGACACTGCGTTTTTTTTGGTTCACTGCTACAATTGTATTTATTAAGTATTCTTTTCAAATAACTAGCACGCAGCTGTATGGTTTCAAATAACTAACAATAATCCCAAGTAAGAAATTGAACGGTTCTGTTTGATCTATAGATCGGACCTTAACAGGCACTACCACTCTGGGTTAGACTCGGCCTGAGATTAATATCAATGAATGAGTACTACACATTCCTCATAGCTCCAGAACTGAAACCTCAACATCAGATCTTTTTGTTTCATTCACAGAGGTGCAGACGGCTTTTTCTACCGACTCAGCCGACTGGGCTACCATAGGCATGAAAAGACTGAGAAAAATTGATAAATATATATAATTCTCTACTGGAAACCACTTAACTATTGCTAAAAGAACTATAACTGTTACATAGCAATAGTTGAAACCATTTAACTGTAGGCAAATAAATGAACCATGGCTCGTATAAAAATTGTTACTAACAAACTATTTATTTACAAATCATATATATATTTAATATATATGTATAAACAGGATTTGGCATTAAATAACCTACAAAGATTAATATGCCGTAAAATAAAACCAACCAACCATAACTATCTATCTATCTATCTGTTCATATCTATTTCCCAATCTATCTATCTTCGTTAGTTCATATCTATCTATTTATCTATCCTAGACTTTAGGGGGCCTCGAGTAGGGTAATGGGTAGCAATCTAGAATATAAAGTTATTGTTAATGAGTTCGGGTCTCATTAAGCGTGGCTTTGTGCCACAACTTATCAAAACTCTATAAATAACTATCTATCCTAGTCTGTTCATATCTATCTATCTATCTCACTCTGTTTATATCCATCTATCTATCTATCTATCTATCTATTCCAGTCTGTCCATATTTATCTATCTATCTATGCCAGTCTGTTCATATCTACTATCTGTACGAATTTCTTTTATAAGAGACAAGCGTTCATTACTGTCAAGGATTACAAGAGTAACTTCAAACACAACCCCCAAAGTAGATTTTTAAATCCTACAAAAAATTAGCCGAGGCTGCCTAACTAAAACAATTTTAGAAAACTGGACTAATGGGACCATGGAACATAAGTAGCTACGGCCTAAATTCGAACTCTATCCGCCGATTTCCTATTCTTTATAAACAGCCATATCCACCACCCCCCAGATAATATACATAACATATACTCGAGCAAAACGAAGGTGCTGTGCATGATCGGCTGTGGTATTTACGTACCCTTACATATGTTCTCGTATACGTCTAGGAGTTCAAGATGTTTTGCACGAAGGAAATGAAGCCTGAGCCCGCCTTTTTTACGAAAAATTCCCGCTCAAATCGCACATTCTAAGCGCACAGCTACACTTCCAATACGTGGACACATTTGTCTGAAATACACACTTTCTAACGTACACACAAATCTCAGCCTGTCAGCACTTTGGAAAACAGGTACATTTGTAATAGCCTCTCTATTGCTGTGCCTAATAGCAATGCCGACATACTCACATATCTTTCCTGCTCGTACGAAAAAAAAGACAATAAAAAACACTCCTATGTGCATTCGAATGTGCAAAAAGCCATATATCTTCTTCTCCTCGTTCTCAAGTGCGCATGCGTAGTATGAAATAACGACTGGTTGACATTCTTATAAATATATTCAGCTATGTGTAAATACTTGAATGCATTTGTATGAGATGCACACCTTTTTTATTACAATTTGGTAACATATTTAGCCAGAACAAAGTTGTTTACTAATGCATTTATTTTGCAGCAGTACATAAAACATAAAATTCGTTTGGGAAGCGCTCGTAGTATAATGGTTATCGTCGTAGGAAATTAACACGGCGACTCCAGTTCAAGTCTGGACGAGACTGTTTGCATTTCACACGATTCTAATACCCTTGGGAAAGCTATGAAACTTACAACTCTCCTTCGAGCTACGCAGAGGGGTAAGACTCCCCCAACGAGTGTCTTGGATATGACACAAAACTATCTGATGGTGAGACTCCAGTAATGCTGGAGGTTTGGGGAATGCGGAGTACCTCTTCTTTGCTATCGCTCCCGAGTCCATTCTGGCCCGGAGTTGTGGCATCTGATAAGGTCCTATCTATGGGTCAAATAGAACTGTTTGGCATTTAAATTATATACTTTGACATTTAAACTGAGTGCAAACAAATGAATTATACTAAGCTGAATTGTTTTTTAATGGAACTGTTTGATCCTTTAACTGTGTGTATGACGTTTAATTGAATTGTTAATGATATAGAGCAATATTTGGAACCATTTAACTTTCTTGGCTTATACTAAATAGAACTGTTTGATCATTTAACTGTGTTTATGACGTTTAATTGAATTCTTAGTGATACAGAGCAATACTTGGAACCATTTAACTTTCTTGGCTTATACTAAATAGAACTGTTTGATCATTTAACTGTGTGTATGACGTTTAATTGAATTCTTAGTGATACAGAGCAATACTTGGAACCATTTAACTTTCTTGGCTTATACTAAATAGAACTGTTTGATCATTTAACTGTGTGTATGACGTTTAATTGAATTCTTAGTGATACAGAGCAATACTTGGAACCATTTAACTTTCTTGGCTTATGCTAATTAGAAATGTTTGATCATTTAACACTATGTAAACAAATGACTGATATTTAATCGAGTTGTTCGTGTTAAAAAGCAATACTTGAAAACATTTAAGATTATGTAAAAAAATGATTAATAGTAAATTTAATTATTTGTATAAGATAGAAATTAGTGAAACGATTTAACTGAGTAAAAAAAAATGAGCTCAAGCTAATTTAAAATGTTATTAACAAAATGTGTTTAAAAATCATATAATTAATATGGATGTATGATAAAAAATGGGCATTAGAAAATTGATAAGGGTTGATATGCCATAAAATCAAACCAAACCAAACCAAAACCTTTAGAGTTTTTCACACAAGTTTTAACATGTGGTTTTTCACATTTCTGTGTGACAGCAAGTCTCCTCAGTTTTTCAGGACTTTTCTGAGTATGCAAACCGATTTTAATGCTGCGGTCTGGATGGTTTCGATTCTTCCTCAGATCTTCAGTTTCCAAAATTTATTTTCTAGGCTTTGGAACTATTCCAAGGGCACCAACTACAATCCATGTCAGTTTCATGTTCTACCGTTTCTCCAGCTCTCTGACAAAATCCACTTAGTGCAAAGTTCTTTTTTTTTTCTTGTTAATAAATACTAGATCGGACCTTCTGGCCAGAATTTGATGATTCGTTTTTATCTCAAAGTTCTTAAGAGTTTCACGGTTATCATTTTTTAGGATTCTAACTTGTGTATGAGGATCAGCAAATAAGTTTCCAGACTTTTTCGGATAGACACTTTTATTGATAGTACACACATGAAACTCTAGTCCCCTTCGAAGTAATCTCCTACGGCTTGTTGTACCGTCCCAACAACTTCTGGAAGGCCCCATGGAAGTCCTCTTGTTTGAGCGTGTCAATGACCTTCGTCACAGTCTCTTTCATCTCCTTAATTATCTCATAACGACCGCCTCTGAGCTTAGGGAATAACTAAAAGTCACAGGGAGCAAGGTCTGGACTATAGGCAAGGTGAGGAACTGTCTTGATGCCCATCTTGGTCAAATAGTCTGTGACAAAGATGGAGTTGTGGACTGGTGCATTGTCCTGGTGGAAATGCCACTGACCCGATTTGAAGAGTGCTGACCTCTTCCGACGGAATCTTTCGCTGAACTCCCTTAAAACCTCAACATAGTATTCCTTGTTGACTGTCTGTCCAGTGGGAACCCAGTGCATATAGATCCTGCCAGTGCTGTCAAAAATAGGGATCATTAAAATTTTGTGGGTGGATTTGCTCTGTCTGACCTTCTTGGGTCTGGGAAAGCCAGCATGCTTCCTCTGGGAACTCTATCCCTTGGTCTCTGGGTCATAGCAGTAGATCCAGCTTTCATCGCATGACACTTTTTCCAAGTTTAAAGCAGAATTTTATTGCATATCATTATTCTAAAGTACAGATTGCATTTTTGGAATTCACTAGCTGTGACAATCAGGCTTTAGTAGGATGTATTCCAATTGCTGCTGTAGCTGTTCATTTGAACCTGAAATTATAAAACTTAGTCCGTAATCTCATAAGATATATAGCAATAACATACTGAATTTTCAAGAGTCTAAAACAATTTTAAATGCCTGTACAAAAAAGTCTGGAAACTTATTGAATGCACCACGTATTTACCATTTGTAACATGGTCAAATTTTATTCTCTTGCGTAGTTTCCAGTGGATTACCTTTCTCAGTCAATCGTGTCTTGTCTGGTATTCCTTTTGTTTCAGTTAGCTACATTAGCTTATTATGAGATTAAATGCTTTATTACTGTCATCATATGAACTCCACTTGCTATTCTTCTGTTTAATATCAATTTTTACTTTGATATAATTGTCTTTTTGAGGTTTCCCTTTCTTAGCAATGTCCAGAGCATTACATTGACAATTTCTTTAGTTTTTCGCCTGAAGTATCCATACGGTTGTTTTCTTCCCATTTTTGTTTTCTAGATTTTGTAATTTTACAGTTTGTCCATAGTTTATTTCTGCTATTGCTATGACTGATTGTTTTAAGCTCTTTTTTGTATATTCCTCGAGTCCCTGAACAGTTCTATCTACAGAGCCCTTAATGCTGAGGAGATCTCTTCATCCTTCTTTCCTTGATACATAAAATCTGTTTGTCATCGGGGGTGTCCTCGTGATGTAATGGTTAAAACGATGGACTACGGAATCATAGTAAGCGAGTTCGTACTCCAGTCGCGCTATTACGTTCACTTTCGGGAAAATACTCTTGGGAAAGGCATGAACCCTCTTATCCTCCCAGCTATGGGTTAAATAGTACCAGTACTGTTCTTCTAGGAGAATAGCTTTGGCATTAAATAACCTACAAAGGTTGATATGCCATTAAACAAAGAAACCAAACCAATCTGTTTGTCATCCCTTCGGGGTTTAGGCATTGTACATCTGTCAGAGTTTTCCCCTTGTTCATTTTAATAAGAGACTAGACTGACTTACAAGTGCGACTACCCCGCTCTTTATTTATTTGATAAGATTTTTGTTGCAGAGTTGTGTTTCGAGAAATTTTCTTGATCTTCTGAGTCACTCTTTTCTTAATTTTTCTTTCAGATGTCATCCACTTCTAATTTTGTAGTTTACTTTATCCGCAAGTGTTTTGATGCTTTTCTGATTGGACAATTCTATTATTTGTTGTTTCATTTTTCCCTTTTTTCATTATAAGCATGGTACTTTTTCAACCCCCAAATTCAATTCCTGTATTTTTTCTGTAGATTCTAATCGTTTGTATTAGGGTTTCTCGTTATTTTTCATTCTTGGCAAAATATCTTAATAATATTTCTATATATGAGGTGGTTTATCTTTGTAGCTTTTTTTGCATTTTCTTATCATATGATTTAACAGCATCATTACTATAACATATAGCAGTTAGAGAGAATGAGTTTCTTTGGATTTTTTTTACCTCTGCTAGAGTTTATTCTGCGTCTAATTCTACTCTCCAGCTTCCATAGCCTTCGTTTGCTTTGATAGCTTAAATATTTTCAGATATTCTTTTATCCAAGTTTAGGCGATCAAGTCATATGCATTTTCTATTGATTTAGTCCACGTGTTTTGCTTCTTTCTTTATTTTTTGCTACCGCTATCACTTTATAGTTTATTTCTATTTCTTTCGGTGTTCGGTCGACTTGATTTGCAAATTTATTTATTTATTAACTTATTTAATTTTTTTCTCTTGTTTCTCGTGTTGGTTTACTAACTGTAGCATCCAATCTGTTGTAGCGTCTAAGTATTTCTTTAATCTTGTAGTGGTTGTTTTTTAGGTCAGTTCTAGTTGGATTAATTCTCTTCCACAATTTTCTCTCTTGATGTTGAGACATTCTATATCTGCTCTTGGGTGATGCATTCTGTGGCAAGTTATTAGTTTCTTAATTTTAGCATCCATATTTCTTTCAGATAGCGTCCAGTTCATTAAATTAACATTGCCAGGGTGTTGATTTTTATAACTTTGTCTTTTTTATTCAATTCTGTTCTTGATAGGGCTCTTATTTTCAAATAGAATTAATTTCTTATTTTTCCTTTATTTATAGTATGACTGATACCATTTATAGTATAATTGATACCATTCACTTCATTAATTCCTAATCGCTTTACTCTCTTAAGAGTTTTTTCACGACAGCTGATGATTTTTCACTGGAGTCTGAGTGACAGCAAATGTCCTCAAGTCTCCAGGCCTCTTCTTAGCCGATCACACCAATGCTGTAGTTCAGATGGTCTCCATTCATCCTCTTATCTCCAAGTCCTCCAGTCCCAGTACCAATCTTTTGGTGAATATACCGAGCGTGCCAATTACAACTGGTATCACTGTCAGTTTCTTGTTCCATAGTTTTTTTCAGTTCTCTAGCAAGGTCTACATACTTATCTATTCGGTAGATTTTCACGCCGACATTAGTTGGTGGTATTTTCCTGGAGTCTGAGTGACAGCAAGTCTTCTCAGGTCTCTTGGACTTTTCTGAGAATTCTTGTCGATCTTGCCTATGCTATGGTCAGTTTAGTCTCTATCCTTCCTCCGATCTCCAATTCATCCGTTCTTTTCCTAAGTCTTTGGAAATTGTTCCTAGCGCGCCAACTACAATAGAGAATGAAATTACTTAACAAGTAACTAATACTCACCAAAAAGCTAACGGTCATGCCATTATCATTTCCACCGAATAATTTTACTTGGTGGAATTTTGAATACTTCTTTGATAAATAAACGTTTTAGCCTTATATCTTTTTTCTTATTCAATAAATAGCAGTAAAGTGACTATTAAAGTCATCAAGAGAGAATGTGCACCGTTTTGGGGCCTTCCTCTCAACGGTTATATTTGCACACCGAACCCACTCACTAAAAGTATATATATATATATATCACTGAGGCCTTATTATGTCATTGTACAGACTCAGAAGTATAGCAGCGAAATGTGATTTTAAAAAAAACTGCATGAGTTATGAGAATATTGCGTGAGTCTAGTTACGCATTCGCGATCGAGTGTTGGTTTAATGATCTTTATTTTGAATTGTTCCAAAGTATATTTCTTTTGTTCTATATTCACATGGAACTATTTTCCGTTACTTCGATGAGGCATCTTATACATTTAACTCTATTACGACCTTTGGTTCCAAGTTGACCCAGAAACTGGTACAGGATGCCTTGCTCCCATTACCACAGGTTTCACGATCAGACTATACCCGTCTCTTCCAGCTCTTTTTTCAGATCTTGATATTTGCTGGCTTTATACTAGAGGCTTTTTTTCCATCCGGCTTTCATATGGTATTTATAATTCTACCACGATGATTTTATGGTTCGCCATTGACAGAAAAACAATATCTGGTCACAGAGCCTTACTAGATATTATTTTTGGTTAATCCTCATGGCATCCAGGTAGATCGGCAGATACCTCCCAATTTCCTCTTGATCCAAGATGATTTTGACTGGATATAGCTCGATGTTAGTTTTTTGCTTAGAGTCGATATAAATTTTCCCCCATTTCAGCAACAACTGATATCGTGGTCACCTTCATGTTCCACTGTTTTTGGTTTTGTTGTTGTTGTTGTTGTTGTTGTTGTTGTTTTGCGGTTTGTTTGGGGGGGTTTTGTTCTTTTGTTGTTGTTTTAGTTGATATTGCTGTTGTTTCTCCTTTTTACTTTCTTTCATTTTCACTCTGTGGTCCATCGGAATATCCATTAGCTAATAAGTTCTTTTGTCTTGATAATTACCGTATTTGACGGCATATAAAGCGCACTATCTTTTTTACTAAAAATATCTTTTAAAATTCTCCTGCGTCTTATATGCCACACGTAGGTTTAAAATTCACGATAGTCGCCCGAAATTAGCAACCTGGCGACTCCTATTATTACTTTAAAATAACTTTCATATACCAATTGTCATTAATAAAAAGGATGTTATGCAGATTAAAAGTGTTATCATTGATGATATTCATTATATTAATTTCATCACGTTTAATATTAATACTTTTTTCTTGATTTGCCCAGCTGAAATTGGGGTGCATCTTATACACCTGAGCGTCTTATATGCGGTCAAATACGGTAGCTCTTTGTTTGGCTTTCTTACTAGGAATAGGTGATCTGTTTGTATCCCAAGGTACCAAACTATTTTTTGGGATCTTATTTTCTGGGACAGATTTGGTAGTATGGTCAAATTCTAATCTCTTGCACAATTCCCAGTTGATCACCTTTCCCACCAATTTATGCCTAGTCTTCTATTCCTTTTGTGCTAGTTTGTGCTAGCATTCGGTTATTATGGGCTTTATTCTCTTATTTCTGTCTCCTCGTAATTTATACTACGTAGTTGGTAAGAAAAATGGCGACCGTAGTCGAGGGCGACCAGAAGGCTCCCTTTTCAGTAGCTGCTACACTGAGGTGTAAGGGAGGGCGCTACTCCTTTCCCTGGATTGCTCCACTTTACCCTTGATACGTACCATATATTGCTGAGTGTTAAGCATGTAGGTATCAAGTACCATTTTTATAGTCTTTGGTATGACGTGACCTAGGATTGAACCCAGGTCTCCCGGACCGTTGGTGAACACTCTACCCACTGGGACAATGAGTCGGTGTAGTATGGTCACATTTCTTGCAAAATTCCCAGGGAATCACCTTCATGTCTGGTTTTATATTCTTTTTGCACTATTATTATTATTATTATTATTATTATTATTATTAATGCTGCTGCTATTTTCTTGTTTATAAATAAAATTCTCTCTGTTTTGAATAATTTCAGTTGTAAAGAATATTGAATTTACTCATGAAAATCAAAACATGTTTAATAAATATCTCTAAATGTGTGACCCCAAAGGAGAAACTTCATCAACTAACAGTGCCAAAATTTTATGAGGTGCATTCACCTTCTCAGATTTCATTCACGAAGACAAATCTTCATTCAGATTTTCTTTTTCTATCCTAACCTGCTGACGTCATGTTTACAAAATTAACTTCGTATTTTTAGTTCGCAATACGAAATTGAAAATTTTTCAAGACCGTGAAATGTTTATTTTTAGTCTAGAAAGTTCTTCTTTGGCCAAATTTTCAAAATGATATTTGGGGTAGGCGTTGTGGCATGTCTGGTGAAAAGTTTTCTAACTGCTGACTAGAAAAAATATATATATACATATTCCTGAGCGTGTATCAAATTGTTCACATCTCACGTTCATATAAATCACTTCAAGACTCATCATCATCTATTTACTTACAGGTTGCCTGTATAAGTCCTGATATCACTAATTGTATTTTTTCACCTACTACATCAAAACTTCTATTCCATCTGGACACAGCAAATAGTGTTAATAATAATAATAATAATAATAATAATAATAATAATAATAATAATAATAGAAAGGGAAACCTTAAGAGAGAAACGAATCTCTCCTGATAGCAGCACAAAACAACGATATCAGGACCAATCATATCAAAGCAAGAATAGGTAAGACGCAATAAAACAGCAAATGAGGGTTATGTGGTGATAGAGACGAAATGATCAATCATATAATAAGCGAATACAGCAAATTAGCCTAAAGAAAGAGTATAAGACTAGACACGAGTGGGTGGGCAATGTGATCTATTTGGAATTGTGCAAGAAATTTAAATTTGTCCATATGAACAAATGGTATATGCACAACTCAACATCAGTACTGGAGAATGAGACACACGAACTCCAGTGGGATTTTGACATACAAACGGATCACTTAATCTCGTCCAGACGACCAGACCTTATAATAATCAACAACAAAAAAAGAAAACTTGCAAAACTGTGGACTTTGCTGTCCCGGCTGACCACAGAATGAAATTGAAAGAAAGTGAAAAGAAGGATAAATACCTCGACCTTACTAAGGAACTGAAAAAAAAACCTGTGGAACATGAAAATGACGTTTATACCAATTAAAATAGGTGCTCTTGGTACAGTCACAAAAAGATTAATAAAGAGACTGGAGGACTTGGAAATAAAAGGACGTATGGAGACCATCCGAACTATTGTGCTATTGAGCTCACAAAGAATACTGAGAAGATTCCTGGAGACTAGAGGAGACTTTCTGTCACTCAGACTCCAGTGAAAGGCCATCAGCTAACGCTGATGTGAAATACTCTCAAGGAGTAAGAATAATGACAATAATCAATAATTACTGTATACAAAAATTTGGTTTTGGCAGCCCACTTACATTACCGTAACTCGCCGACTCCTCAGGTTAGTTTCACTCATTTTCCGAACATAAAAAAGGAAATATTTACAGAATTAGGAAAAGGAGCGCGTGTGGCATCATGGTTAGCGTCGTAGAAAATGGACATGACGACTTAAGTTCAAATCTCTGACGAGGCTATTTGGTTTGATTGATTCATTCATAGACTGTAATTACCTGTTAAGGTCTCATCTATAGATCAAATACATCTTTGAAAATACTTAATATTACATAAGAGGAACTGATTCCATATAACTGCGCAAACAAATGTTTATTATTATAGTCAAATATTAAAAAGAAAGTGCTATTCAGAAAGGATAGGGAAGAAACATTGAAAATATAGTTGTGTCGCTCGCCACTGTATCCGCATGGAAAAACTCTGTCAACGCCGCAGTAGGAGGGGTAGGATTGCTTATAGGACCTAGAGCACTAAAAACGCTTAATAGCATAGAGAAAATACAACCTAGAATGATGGTAGCTACATTTAACGGAAACCCCAGAGCAACAATCGTCTCATGCTACAGCCCCACCAATGTTAGTGAAGAAAATGAAATAGTCACCTTCTACGATGAGTTATCCTCATTAGTGCGTAGCATCCCGAAACACAACATGTTAGTCATTGGCGGAGACATGAATGCACAAATCGGGAAAAACGGAAACAACAAATACAGCCTCCACAACACGTCAAATAGAAATGGGCAACATCTAACAGATTTCATGATAGAAAATAGATTAGCATGCCTCAATACAAACTACCAAAAAAGAGAGGGCAAACTATGGACATACACGTACGCAAACAATACTAAAGCTCAGATAGACTACGTCCTTATAAACAAGAAATGGAAGAATAGTGCATTGAATTGCGAGGTATACTCCTCTTTTGAGGGTGTATCCACCGATCACCGAATAGTCACAGCGAAAATACGGTTAAGCCTACGAAAAAACGACAAACGAACAGCGACCACCAAACACTATAACTGGGCCCTATTAAACAACAAAGATGTAAGAGATAAATACGTATTAGAATTAAGAAACAGATTCGAAACACTACAAGAAAAGACGGAAAAAAGTACACCAAACGACGAATACGAAAATTTCGTCAATGCACACCTTAAGGCAGCAGCAAAATACATTCCAACAAAAATTAAAACTAAATATAGAGCCCCATGGGAAACTTTAGCGGTGAGAGAAAAACGTGCACTAGTGAAAACAGCCTCCAAAAACTATCGAAAAAACCCAACAAACACAAATGCCTTAAAACTAAAAACGGCACAATATCAATTAGCAGGCATATATATAAAGGAACAGACAGAATACATTCAAAATCAGATAGATAAGATTAGAGACTCGGTGGAAGATAGACAATCTAGAATTGCCTGGCAAACAATAAACGAAGTGAGCAGAAGAAAGAACACAGCCAAAGCAAAACTTAAAGCAGCAAACCAACAAGAAAGAATAAAACTGTGGAAACAGCACTTCGAAAACTTACTTGGAAACCCACCAAAAATAACGCATGAACCAATCACCAGAATAATTAGCAAACAATTAGACATTAAACTTGGACCGTTCACACAAGAAGAACTCGACTCGGTTCTCAGAAAAATTAAAAATAGGAAAGCTGCAGGGCTGGACGAAATTCCCCCGGAAGTATGGAAGACCAGACAATTCGACGACATACTGCTCCGACACTGCAACGCAGTATACAATCAAAATCCGATAAATAGATGGACGAAGGGATGCATACTCCCCTTCCCTAAAAAGGGGGACCTCGGATTAGCCAAAAACTACCGAGGCATAACACTTACATCCATAGCTGCCAAAATCTACAATGCCCTACTACGAAACCGAATAGAACCCAAAATCGACAACATACTTAGAAAAAACCAAAATGGCTTCCGAAGAAATAGATCTACGACCTCACAAATATTAACCATCCGCAGAATCCTTGAAGGTGTACGGGCAAAGAACCTACAAGCGACATTAATATTTGTCGACTTTACCAAGGCTTTCGACTCCATTCACAGAGGAAAGATGGAACAAATCCTACTTGCGTACGGCATACCTAAAGAAACCGTAGCGGCAATAACGATTCTCTATAGAAACACTAAAGTAAAAGTACGATCACCAGATGGAGACACAGAATACTTCGACATTGTAGCAGGAGTACTACAAGGGGACACGCTGGCTCCGTATCTCTTAATCATTTGTCTAGACTACGTACTTAGAACATCGATTGACAAAATCAAAGAGAATGGCTTCGAACTGACGAAGAAAAGAAGCAGAAGATACCCCGCGACAACAATTACCGACGCCGATTACGCCGATGACATAGCGATACTGGCAAATACACCTGACCAAGCCGAAACACTTCTGCATAGTTTGGAACGAGCAGCAGCAAGCATAGGCCTCCATGTTAATGCACACAAAACGGAATATATGTGCTATAACCAAACGGGGGACATCTCCACTCTAGAAGGAACCCCCCTTAAACTAGTAGACAAATTCACGTACCTAGGAAGCAGCGTCGAATCAACCGAAAAGGACATCGAAACGAGGTTAACGAAAGCATGGACAGCTATCAATAGGCTATCGACTATATGGAAATCAGACCTAACCGATAAAATCAAACGCAGTTTCTTCCAGGCAGCGGTCACATCGATACTGCTATATGGATGCACTACATGGACGCTAACAAAACGGCTGGAGAAGAAACTAGATGGCAATTACACAAGAATGCTGCGTGCAATCCTGAACAAGTCCTGGCAGCAACACCCCACAAGACACCAACTGTACGGCCACCTGCCCCCTATCACGAAAAATATTCAAGTTAGGCGAACCAGACATGCAGGACACTGCTGGAGAAGCAGAGATGAACTCATAAGAGATGTACTCTTATGGATCCCCACACACGGCCGCGCAAAAGCAGGACGACCAGCACGAACGTACATTCAGCAGCTATGTGAGGATACAGGTTGTTGTCCTGAAGACCTGCCTCGGGCGATGAACGATAGGGAGGAGTGGCGAGAGAGGGTCAGGGATATCCGTGCTGCCAGCACGATATGATGATGATGATGATTATGTCTAGAGGTTAGGGAATCGCGTTCATATTTACATTTTGTGTGTTGTTGTTTCTTCAAAGTTTTTTTTTGCACACGGTAATATTGAATAGGAATAATTCTTAAACAGATCTATTTAACTCATTCATGGGATTCTAACAGGTACAACCACTCCGGTTTCGAGTTGAACTGGGAGTAATGGCTATGAAATGGTGCGCCACAATACTCAGAGCTTCAGAACTGAAATCTAACCATACGATGCGCTTTATTCCTGGGTATGACACCACTTAATGGAGGGATCTTACTTCTCCGTTTGGGGTACTGTCAGCGTACGCTAAGCCCCACCGACAAGGCTTCAAAAGTTTTATGCTTGTCACTTCACGCTGATATCTTTGGAAAAGGCATAAACACCTTTCTTTTTTTCCTAGCAATGCGTAATTAGGACTTGACGGTCTCTTTAGGCTTGGTAAAGCAACCGGTTGGAGAAAAAACTCTGATTTCAAAGTCAAGAAGCGATAAAACCCGAGTTACTACTCAAACAGCCTCACTATCACAGATGGACTGTAGTTATGGTCTTGTGCCGCTCAAATAGTCAGCGGAATGTTGGCAGTTGCAGTTAAGAAACAATCTAGAGATTTAAAAATGTAGAAGAAATTTTAAATGGTATGTAGTACACTGAAAGCCAGAAAGAAAAAATATAGTTATCAATAACTGATTTGGTAATTTTTCCTTGAAGTAGCCGAGTCAGTGCTACTGTAAGCTTGTCCCACTTAGATTCTGTCGGAACGCATGGAAGGAAAAAAAGCTAGATAAGAATTACACAAGGATACTACGTGTTGTTTTGAACAAGTTCTTGATGCAACACCATATAAATCATCAGCTCTGCAGCCGCTTACCTCCTATCTCCCAAACCATCCAAGTAAGATAGACAAGATATGCTAGGCATTGCTGGGGGAGAAGCAAGGACGAACTCATAGGCGACATTTTCCAATAGACGTCTGCACATGGACACACTAGTGTTGGCCGACCAAAAAAAACTTGCATTAAGCAACTCTAAACGGACACAAGATACTAGAGTGAGAGCCAACAGGAAAGGGTGGCGAGAGAGAACCAAAGGAATCCCTACAATGGTCATGCTTTGATGGTGACGATTAACACAATAAAATGATTGATATTGCATGTTTTCTAAGCTGAGCTTTGTTAAGTCAGGCTCAAAAGTATAAAAGGAGGGTATTTAAAAGGAATTAGGGTCAGCTGAATAGCGATTAGTTTACGAGGTTTGCTCAGTATTTCTCTCAAGGACTGATTTTGTTTTGCAAAAAAATCATCCAGTATGCTGGGCTTGGAATACGCTGACTGTCTCCCGTGCATAGGAGTCAGAACCCTCAATAAGGGGTGTCCTGGATATAACATTTGACTGCATCTAATGATGAGGCTCTAGTTCTGAAGATCTGGGTAGTATGTAAGTTAGCGACCGTAGTCGAAAGCGACCCGAAGGTTCCCTTTTCAATAGCTACAACACCAAGGTGTAGGAGAGGGTACTACTCCATTCCCTAGATTGCTTCACGTTACTCTTGATATGCACCTTATAATGCTGAGTGTTAAGCAAGGCGGAATCAAGTACCACTTTTTGAGTCTTTGGTATGACTTGACCTGAGATTGAACCTTCACATTCCCCAAATCTCCAAGAGTGATAGTTTTGTGTCATATCAAAGACACTCGTTGGGGGAGTATTACCCCTCTGCAGAGATGCAGTAAGTGTATTCTACAGCCCCAGCCGACTGAACCACTCGTTGGGGGAGTCTTACCCCTATGCAGAGATGCAGTCGGTGTGTTCTACAGCCCCAGCCGACTGGGTCTTCCAAGTAAGACATGCGATGCACTGCTGGAGATGTAAGGACGAGCTCTTAAGCGATGTTCTCTGTTGGAATCCCACACACGATCGTGCCAGTATTGGCCGACCAGCAAGGACTTACATACATCAGCTCCGTGAGGACACTGGATGCAGTCTAGAAGACCTTCCTAGAGCAATGAACGATAGGGACTGATGGCAAGAAAGAATCCGAGAACTCTGTGTTATCAGTGTGACTTGGTGATGATGATGTCTTCCATAATTTCAAATTAGATAATCATTTCCGACTTTCGGAATAACTTACGTTCCTTAACAGATATGCAAGTTGTACAAGCGTAGATCTACCTCCCAGCAAATCAAACATGAACCTTATTTGGATAGAACTTATTAAACTGGTGGGATTCGTCGAGAGAGATGGACCTCTTGTGCTCAAAGGTGGTGTTTCTTTGAGTGACGAGGGAAAGAAATGAAGAATATCGTGTTGATTGTTTGGAGGGTGAAAAATGTTTCAACTACGATATTTAGGGGCGGCATCTGATTCAAAGGCCTTTGATGTCTTTGTCTTGATACCGCGTCTTCCGTCTGCGACCCCCAACGGCATTATCATATGCCAATTACACAGAGATTCAAGCTGCCTGAGATATAATCGCGCGGATACCTCTGTGTTTTGAGTTCTTCTTTATATGTTTGCGTTTCTCACAGAGAATGTCAATGGATACAATTCACTGCCAGCCGCATGTGTGCCAGAGGGACAGAAGTATAGGACAGAAAATTACATAATGGTAAAAATATACTTTTTTTAAATAATGACTTGTTAAATATTGTTGACTGCCGTATTACTTTCGCTCCACCTGGGATAACCGCTTCAACACGGACTGTACTGTGATAACTTCTTTCTCACGCCGGAGTGGTAGCACCTGATAGGGTCCTGTCTATGGATTAAATGGAACTATTTGACATTTAAACAGTGTATTTTGACATTGAAAATGACTGCAAACAAATGACTTATGCTAAGTTTAATTGCTTGAAATAGAACTATTTACTCCTTTAACTGTAAGTAAACAAATGACTACGGACAGGATGTGACACAAGGTAAAAATTTAAGTCGAGTTCAACAGTCTTGAATTTACATTTTTCTTCCTCCTTAACTGGTTGATATACCATATTAAAGCGCAGAGTCTGCCCAACTATTAACCCATAACTGGAGTAGATAGATTCATAACTTTCTTGCACAGTTGGCTGGGGCTGTAGAATACACTGACTGCTTCTCTGCAGAGGGGTAAAACCTCCCCAACGAGTGTCCAGGATATGATACTAAACAATCTGATGGTGAGGCTTCAGTAATGCTGGAGCTTTGGGGAATGCAGAGTACCCCTTCATTGCCATCACTCCCAGGTCCATTCTGGCCCGAAATGGTTGCACCTGATAGGGTCCTATCTATAGGTCAAATAGAACTAAACTGTATGCGTATGTTAAACTGAATTCCTTGAAACAAGACTGTTTTGAGAGTTAAACTGCGTACTAATTCCAAACTGAATTGCTTGAAATAGAAATGTTTTTTGCATAAAAATGGATTTGGCATTAAATAACCTACAAATATTGATATGCCATAAAACCGAAACAAATAAACAAACATTATAACTTTCCTAAGACAATCAACGTAAAATGAAATCAGCCTCGTCAAGGATTTTTAACTCGGATCCATTTCCAACGGCGATAATCGTTCTGCCTCGAACACCTCCAAATAGGATTAAATTGATTTGCGAGATTAGCTTAATCACTTATAACACTACGATGAATGTTAAACCATTTTAGTAGTCCGAAATATGGACATACATTGATAATCGAACTCATTACTAATTTTTGTCATTGGGTAACAAAATCATTAATGACTGTATAGTAAAAGTCATTCTCCTTTGAAATCAGTAAATCCTCAAAAATTATTAGTCCGCCATTGCTGTTTATAAGTTTTTAGTTACACCTTTGCAGGGTATTAAGAACCCTCGCAACCAACGAGTGTCCTGCGTAAAATACTAAACTGAATCTAATGGTAAGGCTCTAATCCTAAAGCTTTAGGGAATGTGGTATACCCTTTCATTGCCATAACTCCCATACCGACTCTGGTAGTAACAAATCTATTCAACCATTTATTGTTCAATCATTTATAAAGGATTATCATTATTAGTTTTTTGCGACCTTACAGCAGTATGCAAATTATTCATATTACATAGGAATGCTAGATAAGTAGAATTATTATTGTTAGATAGGAATACTTGAAACCATGTGCAAACAGATGATAGATAGTTGTCTGAATTTCTGAGATGAACCGTTACAGTATGCGTCCAGTAGGACACATAGCGTAACAGTTATAGGCGTTGGTGACAATCATCTGGAGTTTGAAGGTTCAATCTTGACAGCAGGCGAGTAATAAAACAGGAATAATTAACACTTGTACCCGATTATGGTGAATTGAATCGGGGCAAGCCATCCCCGTTGATTAAATAAAGGACGAGGTTCAAAGTTCCGTGTAGACTACTGTGCTCAAAAAGAAACACCGGAAGAAGGCCGAAAGACACATCGGCCAAAACGTTGTGAACATAACAATAAAGATGACTAAAATAGTCCGAAAAATGTGAATGATAAAAATTGTGAATATTAAATAGAATCATTTGTGTTAGATAAGAATGTATCAAACCATTTAACTATGTGAAAACAAATGAACTTTAACAACGCGTTTAAAAATAGTTACCTACAACGTATTTGCTAAGAAATCTTATATATATATATATATAAACAAGATTTGGCATTGGATAACCTGCTAGGGTTGACATGGCATAATACACCAACAAACCAACAATACATAATATTTGAGATTAAATCTCCTTGATAAAACTACTGGAACTAATGCTGAAATAAATAAACAGGAATTGATTTTGATTGATTGACTGATTGATTTTAATGGCATTTCAACCCGTCTAGGCTTATTTTATGCGTAGAGGTTAAGAAATTGTGTTCATCATACATTTATATCTTTTGTGTAGTTGTTTCTTATAGATTTTTGGCACACAGTAATATATAAAGTATTCCGATCAAATACAAATAATTTGCACACAGTTGTAGGGTTTTAAGTATTCGTATCTAATACTAATGATTATATGGTTTCAGGTAATTATTTTTATTTAATAATAAATCCTTTGTTAGCAAACTGTTATGTAATTTCAAGTAACGAATACTACTACTAGTAATAATAATAATAATAATACAAATGGCGCACTTGGAACATTCCCTAAAGACTTAGAAAGGGAGCTGTAAGACTTGAAAACCGGTGGACGAACCGAGACCATCCAAACTGCAGCATTTTTAGATCAACCGGAAAAAGTCCTGGAGACCTGAGGAGACTCAGACTCCAATGAAAGACCATCAGCAAACGCTGGTGTGAAAAACTCGCAAGAAGTTAAGTAAAAATAATAATGATAATCTGTTGCGCAAAACGAGTATAATACAAGACATGAGAGGTGGGGAATGTGTTCCAACGGGAATTATGCAAAAAATTGAAATTTGACCATATCACCTAATGGTATATGCACAAACCAGAATCTGACATGGAGAATGAGACGCACAAAATTCTGAGGAATTTTGAGATACAAATAGATCACCTAATTCCAGCCATAAGAGCAGACATAGTGATAATTAACAAAAAAAAGAGAACCGAATATATAGTGAACGTTGACGTCACGGCGGACCACAGAGTGAAAAATCAAAAACGAAATGAGAGGTAAGTTCTTAGACCAAGCTAAAGAACTAAAAAAAACTATGGAACATAAAAGTTACAGTGATACCAATTGTAAATGGTGCACTCGGAACGATCCCCGAAGGCTTGGTAAAGGATATGGAAGAGTTGGAAATTGAAGGATGAGCAGAGACCATCCAGACTACAGCATCGTTAAGCTCGGCCAGAATACTTAGAAGAGTCTTGGCGACTTGAGTTGCAGTGAAAGACAACCAGCTAACGCTGGTGTGAAAAACTCGTAAAGAGTAATGATAATTTGTAAACAATTATAGCTTCAAGTAACTATTCTCAATACAAATAATTTACGGTAATGTGGTATCAAGTATTCCAATGTAATAACTTTCAAACAGATCAATTTGACCCATAGATAAGACCCTAACAAGTACTACCACTCCAGGTCAGAGTGGGCTTGGGAGTAATGGCAATGAATGGGTACGCCACACTTTTTAGAGTTCCAGGTAACTAATCGCTATGTTTTTTTTAAGTATAGGGTACATGGGGACACTTTCGACTGAAGATATGGCAAAGTTAGGCATGGGAAAAAGTTAAGCTTCAGCTTTTCAAAAACATATCTCATGTAATGAACAACCCATTGTTTTCAGGTGAAGAATTGGTCTTACAAAATTGTTCATTACACTAATATATACGGTATATAGATACAAACATAATGTTGATTGATTGAGGTGCCCGCGGTGTAATGGTTATCGTCACAGGAATTGGACACGGCGACACGAGTTCAAATCCTGGACTGATTGCATTTCACATAGCACTAATACCCTTGGGAAAGGTATGAATCCAATTATTCTCCCTCCAGCTATGGGTAAATAGTAGGGCAGACTAGGTTCTTTAGCCTTGGTGAGGTGACTTGTCTAGGAGAAGGAAAACTCTGTTAAACTCCGCTTAAAAAATTGACCTTGTGTCATATCCTGCCCGAGCGGTAAATATGATTATGTTGATTGGTTGTTGTATGTATGTACATAGATGTACGTATGGAGAAAAGGCTTGACGGCAATTACACGAGAATACTGCGAGCAATATTGAACAAGTCCCGGAGGCAACACCCAACAAAACAGCAGCTATAGGGCTACCTACCACCCATCATGAAAACTATCAAAGTTAGACGAACAAGACATGCAGGACACTGCTAGAGAAGAAAGGACGAACTCATAAGCGATATACTCCAGTGGATCCCTTCACATGGACGAGATCCTATATACAACAGCTCAGTGCCGGTACAGGATATAGCCTTGAAGACCTCCCGGGAGCAATGGACGATAGAGGCCGGTGGCGAGAAAGGGTCAGGGAGATCCGTGCTAGCATCACGATATGATAATGATGATGATGACATAGATGTATGTGTATATAAAAAATAAAAAGTAAGTCAAGTTGCCGAACTTAGTCGAGGGTGACCCAAAGGCTCCCTTTTCAATAGCTACTACACCGAGGGTGCTACTTAATTCCCTGGATTGCTCCACTTTACATTTGATCCTTACCTTATAATGCGGAGTGTTAAGCAAGGTGGTGTCAAGTACCATTTTTTGAGTCTTTGGTATAACTCAACCTGAGACTGAACCCTGGTCTCCCGGACGATGGCTCGGAAGTGTATATAGTAGTATCAATGGCCCGGATGTGTATATAGTAGTATAAAAAAAAATGGTCGGCAGATTTTACTGAATGATAAAATCGAGAGAGAAGGATTTTGCGATGGAGAATGAAATAATAGGTTTTTTGATTAATCACCAGAAATTAGTCTGGCGGCCAAATATTTGGTAAAGACTTCGTAGTCACCTTTTCTTCCCCCTTTTTTTTTTTTGTCTTTGTTTATTGGTTCATAAATCCAACCTAAAAGAGTAATGCATAAAAAAACAAAAAAAAAAACAAAAAAACTAGACTCATAAAACCGTGGCGTTCCCCTTGTATCTATGTTTTATGATGATTTTGATGTTTATATTTATTAAAGTGCAAGACAATCTAATTAGCATTTCATAATTATCTCCATTAAATTATGACTTTGAATGATTAAAAATCGACGTTTATTGCAAACATAAATCCTACAAAAGTTTCATTCAATTGCAAATTATATTGAAAATTGCTTTATTCTATTGTTATAGAAGTTTATGACGTTATTATTACATATTTTATCTTATAGTTTAAGCATTTTATGTGTATTCACTTTACTGTACCCTTTGATCACTCATCTCTCTCGTCTTGAGCATAAATAGCCTTGCAGAGCCAAAACCTTTTCAGGTCTACAACCGGTTTGAATTTAGAGTTTTCCTTCTCCGAGACCCGTTGTCTATAACCGGTTTGAATTTAGAGTTTTCCTTCTCCGAGACCCGTTGTCTATAACCGGTTTGAATTTAGAGTTTTCCTTCTTCGAGACCCGTTGTCTATAACCGGTTTGAATTTAGAGTTTTCCTTCTCCGAGACCCGTTGTCATACAAAAGTTAAAGATACCAAACAACCCAACTATTTACCCATAAGGGGGAATAGTTGGATTCATACCTTTTTCAAGGATATAAAGATCTATGTGAAATGCAAACAGCCTCGCTCAGGATTTGAACTCAAGTGCCCAAGTCCACTTCCAACAACAATTACACCACTGTATTGCACCAGAATACTGGACATTGGCATAATGGTTAGAGTGCTCGCCAGTGGCCCGGGAGACCTGGGTTCAATCTCCAGGTCGAGTCATACCAAAGACTTAAAAAATGGTACTTGATGCCTCCTTGCTTAACACTCGGCATTATAAGGTATGGATCAAGGGTAAAATGGAGAAATCCAGGGAAAGGAGTAGCGCCCTTCCCTACACTTTGGTGCTGTAGCTATCGAAAAGGGTGCCTTCAGGTCACTCTCGACAATGGTCGCCAACTTCTCGACAATGGTCGCCAACTTTACTTTTATTGCACCAGAAAAAAACTCTTGTCATGTGCTGTTTTTGTCGAGTAACGGTTACATGCTGTATATACAAGAGTACGAAATCAATTCTTTACTAAACGACCCAAGCTTTTAGCAAGTAAAAGTGTTTTTCTCTATACAGCACGTTGGATAACGGTTACAGGCTGTATATACAAGAGTAAGAAATCACTTCTTTGATGAACGACACCGAACTTTTAGTCAGAAAAAGATGTTTTCTCATATACTGCACGTCGCTAAGCTTTTAATTCTGCTAGCCTACAAATAAATTTCTTCAACATCCAATGACATAAAGAGAAAAATTCAAGCACTTATTTATACTTGCAAAACTATTGTAATGCAATAAAAAAAATCAATTCAATACATTAAATAAACATTATAGTCTAGATCTTGATGCAACCTTTCGTATTTACTTGAATATTCCAAACACAATAAAAACCCACCACAGATATACAATAGCATTGATAAAATATAAATTATAAATATCATAAATCTAATTCATTACGTATGTTTGAGAGTCGTTTTTTTTATCTTATCTAGTTGCCTTTTTTAGGTATACGCCATGCGGGGACAGTTTAGAGTGAAGTTATAGCTAGGTTAGTTCGAGAAACAATATAAACTTTAGCCTTTCAAAAATATATCCCATGTAATGAGCAAACGATTGTTTTTAGGTAAAAATTGGTCATTGCACGAATATATACGGTATATAGATACCAACATATTGATTGGTTAGCTGGTTGGTGTTTTACAGCATATCAACCCTCGTGGGTCATTTCATGAAAAATCCTGTTTATAAATATGCATATATATTTATAATGTACAATAATTTCAACGAAATTAGGAATTAATTTTATTCATATTTTATTTAATTGATTCTTAAGTTGCTGTAATATTTTAGTATTCATCATTTTTTTAAAATTCGGTAATATTTTGAATTATAGGTAATGGGTTTTTATAAAAAAAGAAAAAGGTATAAATATTATATTTGTTAATATATAATGATATTTCTACCGTAAAAACAGTTGTTTTTTTTATTAGAATTTTTTTTTTAATTTTAATTCTCTTTTCGTCGGAAGCAATGTAAACCTGTCTATATTATATTCAAATATATGACTGTATTTCATCCATCTGAAGAGGGTCATTTCGTATGGCTAAAATGAATTTCTAATGGAACAACAAAATTGAATTTTTTTCGTTTAATTTTATAATATATATAATAATATATATATATATATATATATATATATATTATATATATATATAATATAATTTGTTAGCGAATAGTTCGTAATTATCTTTATTTTCAAACGAATTGTGAGAGCTCATTTTTCTGCTCACAGTTAAATAGTTACATGCATTGCTATCTAACACTAATAATTCTATAAAATATTTATCTTTTAATTACACACAATTAAATGGTTCAAGTATTGCTATTTAACATTAATAATCTTTATGATCAAATATTCCTATGTAATAATAATAACAATAATGAAGAAGGAGTATAAGACTAAACACAACTGGGTCGGCAACGTGATCCACAGGAGATGTGCAAGAAATTAAATTTGACCATACGAACAAATGGTATATGCACAAGCCAGCACCTGTCCCAGAAAATGACACACATAAACTCCTATGGGACTTTGACATACAGACGGATCACCGAATCTCGTTCAGAAGACCGGACCTAATAATAATCAACAAAAAAATGAGAATTTGCAAAATTGTCGACTTTGCTGTCCCGGTTGACCACAGAATAAAACTGAAAGAATGAGAAAAGGATAAGTACCTGGACCTTGCTAGGGAATTTTAAAAAACTATGGAACATGAAAGTGACATTTATACCAATTGTGATTGGTGCTTTTTGTACAGTAACTAAAGGATTATTAAAGGAACTGGAGGACTTGGAAGTTTGCGGACGAGTGGAGACCATCCAAACTATATTATTATTGAGAACGGCCAGAATACTGAGAAGAGTCCTGGAGACTTGAGTAGACTTGCTGTAACTCAAACTCCAGTAAAAGACCATCAGCTAACGCTGATGTGAAAAACTCTTAAGGAGTAAATAATAATGAATAAATAGTATATGTATAACCCAGAATCCGTCTTAGAAAATGAGACGCACAAACTTCTTTGGATTTTTGAAATACAAACAGATCCTTTAATCGTGGCCTGACAACCAGACCTAGAGATAGCCAATAAAAAAAGAGGACCTGCCGAATAGTGGACTTTGCCTTTCCAGCTAACCACAGAGTAAAGCTAAAAGAAAGCGAAAAGAGAGGTAAATGCCTAGACCTTGCAAGAGAACTGAAAAAACTGTGGAGCATTAAAAATGACAGTGATACCAATTATAATTTGCGCACTCTGTACATTCACCAAAGGATCAGTTCAGGGACGAGAGGACTTGGAAATTAGAGGACGAGTAAAGATCATCCAAACAACAGCATTGGTGAGACAGGCCAGAATACTGAGAAGGGTCCTGGAGACTGGAGGAGAATTTCTGTCACTCAGACTCCAGTTATACACAGCTGTAAGGTTTCAAATAACTAATAATAGTAATCCCTAGGAAATGAATGAACAGCTCTATTTGACCCATAAATGGAACCTTAATAAATACAATCAATCCGGGTATGAGAGGACCTTGGAGTAATAGTAATGAAAAAAGCACGTCATATTCCCCAAAGCTTCAGGACTGGAACCTCGCCATCAGATGCAGTTTGGAGTCATACCCAAGACACTTGGTAGGGGATGATCTTATCCCTTTACATAGATGCAGTCACCATGTTCTACAGACCCAGCCGACCAGGCTGAAACATAATGGGAATTTTACTCATATAAATAGATAGATGATATTGTATATATATATAGATAGATGATATATTATTGTGTGTATATATATATATATATATATATATATATGCAAATTTCATTAAACATAATAGACATTTTATACCTACATATTCTCTTTTGGATCCGTTCGAATTCCCGTATTACTTTTATCGTATTCGGAGGGAACTGATTAAGGTATTGTCCATAGTTGTATGTATCCCTAGTACTTTCTGCCCGACTTTGGGCCATCATCAGGGGAGAATCTGTTACAAAAGTGAAGTACTAGGGATACATACAACTATGGACAATACCTTAATCAGTTCCCCCCGAATACGATCAAAGTAATACGGGAATTCGAACGGATCCAAAAGAGAATATGTAGGCATAAAATGTCTATTATGTTTAATGAAATTTGCATTAACGAAGAAATGCTGCCTAAATATACATATATATATATATATATATATATATATATATATATATATTACAGACTTGTAAACTTTGTTCTGTTTGTTTTGTTTTTTTTGTTTTTTGTTTTTGTTTTTTTTTTTTGTTTTTTGTTTTTTGTGCATCAATGTCAATGTAAGCAAGAGAAAAACCACAAAGACTCTCTGGACAGTCTTCTAACTTTACTCTAAGGCTATATCTGATCTGTATCTTTGAAATGAGGTTATTTTTACGATCACACTTTCATGTTAAAAGAGACAAGATTCTTGCAAATGATAAGAAAGCAAAGAGCTTAATGTATTTATTTAGCATCCATCACTCAATGCCAAATCCGAGTTGTTTTTTTTTCATCCTTTTTTTTTAACGTTTCGGTACTTCGTTCAAGCCATAGTCAACAGGGAATTCTCTCATAGTCATAGGTTTCTAATACAACAGCCAAGGGCTTTTAAAAGACAAAATTTAATATAAAATGAACGTACATATATATTGAAGTGGCGAATATGACGAATACTGAATTATTGGTGGAATTGATCACAAGCCTATTACGTAACTATATATAATTATAAACGGGGATTTTATCAATTCAGTAGTGATATAAGAAAGAAAGAAAGAAAGAAAGAAAGAAAGAATCTTTGAACAGGAAAAATAAATAAAACAAGTGTAAAAAAAGAATGAGAAGAATGTGGACAAAGAAAGAAAGAAACAAACAAACAAATCAACAAAAATAGCATTGAAAATAAATGAATAAGAAAGACAGAAAGACAATTGCGTGTAAAAGAAAGATGACTATCTCGGACTCTAGATTCTGGTTTTAAATTCAAAGATATTTTTCTCCAAGATTTATTGCTCACCAAGGCTAAAGAGCCCTCTCTGTCCTATACATTTCGGTATCTCAGCGCAAAATATTATATCCTCATCTAAAAAATTCAGACATGAAAAATTGACCAAATAACATTCACCCATCTCCTTTATGTGAACAAGGTCAATTTTTAAGCGAAGTTGAATAGGTTTGATACAGTTTTCCTTCTCCTAGACCGGTTGCCATACAGAGGCTAAAGAGCCCTGTGCCTATCAATTTACCCATAGCTGAAGGGGGAATAACTGGATTCATACTTTTCCGTAGTGTATTGGCACTATGGGAAATACAAACAGCTTCGCCTAGGATTTGAACTAGAGTCGTGGTATGTATTACTTCGATATCACGAGAAATTCCATAAAAACAAAATATTTTAGACAACTTTCGATATATGTTTATATCGCGCGTGAGAGAGAGAGAGAGAGACAGACAGACAGACAGATAGATAGAGAGAAATCTAAGTTAGGATAGCGTAGAAATAGTTTACGACACTCAGTAACTATCAGTTTCTCATCTATCTGTTCATCAAGACTAGTCGATCACATCGATGTATGATATGGAGCACTAAATTGCAAATTGAGCTTATTCTTATATATATATATATATATATATATATATAAGAATAAACTCAATTTGCAATTTTAGTTCTTAGTTATCACCTAAGTTTGTTTGGTTTGGTTTGGTTTGGAAATTTACAAAACTTTTTGCTTAAATGTGGCACAAGGCCATATGAAAGGGGCACCCAATGATACTCGAACTCACTCGTGTAGGTTTGCTAGCCGAGCTTGCTAACCATTACACCACCAGAGGTGCCTGGTTTGGTTTGGTTTTACGGCGTATCAACCTTTTTCAGTCCATTTAACACCGAATTAGATTTCAAACAATTCAGTTTAATATAAGTATGGATTTTGTTTACAAACAGTTAAATGTCGAAATAGTTCTTTTTCAAACAATTTAGTTTAGCATAAGTACACAGTTTCAATGTCAAAAACAGTTCTTTTTCAAATAATTTGGTTTAGCATAAGTACACTATTTAGTTCTCTTTGACCCATAGATAGATCAGTTGCTATCACTCTGGGAGTGATGGGAATGAAGGGGTTTTCCGCATTACCCAAAGCTCCAAGATAATCGTTGGGGGAAGGGTCTTATCCCTCGGCAGAAAAGCAACCGAGGTACTCTACAGCCCCAGCCAACTGGGAAAATCACCTAGGTGAGGGCATATATATATATATATATATATCCTATGATGGAAGTGGCTGCTTTCAACGATATATATATATATATATATATATATATATATATATATATATATACGAGGTGCATACGATAAGTTTCCAGACTTTTTTCGTATGGGCACTTTTATTGATAATACACACATCAATCTCTAGTCTCCTCCGAAGTAATCTCCTCCGGCTGCAATGCACTTGTTGTACCGTTCCAACAACTTCTGGAAGGCCTTATGGAAGGCCTCTTGTGTGAGCGTGTCAATGACCTTCGTCACAGCTTCTTTCATCTCCTCAATTGTCTCATAACAACAGCATTTGACCTTAGGGAATAACCAAAAGTCACAGGGACCAAGGTCTGAACTATAGGGACGGTAAGGAACTGTCTTGATGCCCATCTTGGTCAAATAGTCTGTGACAAGGATGGAATTGTGGACTGGTGTATTGTCCTGGTGGAAATGCCACTGACCCGATTTGAAGTGCTGGCCTCTTCCGACGGAATCTCTTGCTGAATTCCCTTAAAACCTCAACATAGTAACCCTAACCCTAACCCTTTGGCCAATCAACTCAGGTGTATTGACTTCCTTACTCCTCCCACACCTCTTATCATCCCTCGCAGATTCCCAGCCTTCCTTGAATCTCTTATGCCACTCAAAAACTGATGCTCGATTCATGCAAGATGGTCGAAAAGCAGTCTGAAGCATTCCATACGTTTCTGTGGCATTTTTTCCAAATTTAAAACAGAATTTTATTGTATATCGTTCTTCTAAAGTTTGCATTTTTGAAATTCACCAGCTGTGACAATCAGGCTTTAGTATGGTGTATTCCAGTTCCCGCTGTAGCAGTTAATTTGGACCTGAAATCATAAAAATTCATCTCATAAGATGTATAGCAATAACATACTGAATTTTCAAGAATCTACGACAATTTTAAATGCCCATACGAAAAAAGTCTGAAAACTTATCGTATGCACTTTGTATATCGTTGAAAGTAGCCACTTCCATCATAGGATTTTGTCTACTTTTCTAATGAGTGCCTGACAAAGTAATAAGGAGCTATGGAAATAATAATAAGAGTAGATATATGTGTATTTTCACTCCTTACGAGTTTCTCAAACAAGTTTTAGCTTAAGATTTTTTCACTGAGCTGATCTTAACTGTGCTGAGGTCTCGATGCTTTCTCTGAACTTCAATTCGCCCAGTCTCTTTTTCAGGCCTTTGGAGATCGTTCCTAGAAAGCCAATTACAAATCATCTCACCGTCACCTTCATTTTCCACAGTTTTTTCATCTCTCTGAAAAGATCCAGGCATTTATCTTTCTTTTCGTTTTCTTTTATTTTCATTCTATGGTCCGCTGGAACAGCTAAATCACCAAATGATAACTTGTTATGAACTCTGGGAGAGGATTTCTTTAAGATGAGATTTTGTTGACATCTCCGTACAATCGTAGTCTCCTGTTTTTGTATCTTTTTCATTTTTCTATATACATATATAAATTAAAAAATCAAGATTTCCTCATTTTTATTTTGTTAATTATTCATCTCCATTTTCCCTCTTAATTCTAATTCCTGCAATCTTTTTCCCAAACCTCTAGAGACTGTTCTAAGAGCACCAGCCACAATTAATACCACTGTCACACATGTTTTTTTAGTTCTCTGGCAAGGTCTTTGTATTTGTCTTTCATTTTCACACTGTGGTCTGCTGGAAGATAAGTTCTTTTTTCTTGTTAATTAACTCTAGGTCTAGTCTTCTGGCCAGGATTAGGTGATCCGTTTGTATCTCAAAATCCAGAGAATTTTATGATTCCCATTTCCCTCGATATATTCTGATTGGTGCACACACCATTAGATATTATGTTCAAACTTTAATCTCTTGCACACTTACCAGTGAATTATCTTTCCCTCCCAGTTGTACCTAATCTTGTACTCCTTTTGTGCTTGTTTGCTACATCACTTATTATGTGATTAACTGTTTCATCTCCTTCATCACATAGCCTACACTTGTAATTCTATTGCGTATTATCAATTTTCGCTTAGATACCTGATGGCTTTATTTTATGTCGCTATAAAAAGAGATTCAATTTCCTTCTTGAGGTATCTCGTTTTTAGCCATTTTCATGTTTTCTCGTGTGCAATCTCCTCAGTTTGTTACGTGAAGTATCCATACATTTGTTTTTCTTCCCATTTTTGTTTTCTAGTTTTTGTTGTTTTGTCTTATGTTCTAATGATGCCATTTTTTTACTAGCTATAGTAATTGGTCTTTCTTTGCTCTTTTTAGTATATTCCCTGGGTCCTTGAATTGTTGCATCTACGCAACCCTCAGTACTGGCGTGTCCTCGACCTCCTTCTTTTCTAGATTTATATAGTCTTTGTTTTCTAGCTTTTGTTGTTTTGTCCTATGTTCTAATGTTGCCATTGTTTTTACTAGCTATAGTAATTGGTCTTTCTTTGCTCTTTTTAGTATATTCCCTGGGTCCTTGAATTGTTGCATCGACGCAACTCTCAGTACTGGCGTGTACTTGACCTCCTTCTTTTCTAGACTTATATAGTCTTTTTATCCCAACTCTCGGTTGTAAGGCCTCGTGTAACGTCATCAATTTCCTTGGCCTTTGATCTATGACTGAGTTCCTTCCTTGTCCATTTCAAAAATAGTCCAGAGTATCTTACAAGGGGACTGTTCAGATGCTTATTCTTTTGGTGAGAATTCTGCTGCAGAGTTTGGTTTCGAGAAGTTTTTTTTTTTTTTGTTCTTTTGAGGCACTCTTTTCTTACTTTTTCTTTCATGAACAAAAGTGATAAACCAAGTAGGAATATTTCCTTTATGTTGTTTATTCTTTTATTGTTCTCAACTAGTTTAGACTTTAGATGATCGGAAGAAGAAAAAGACTTTGTAGAAAAAATTCATAAAATTTCTGAAAACGTTTTCAAATTTTCTTAAAAGAACTGATATTCTTTAAGAAAACCGATATAAAATGTACTGGTGGTATAGCATATCCATCGGCTCAAAAAATATTCATATATATATATTGGCTGAGCGAGTAGAGTATTCACCATGGCCCGGGAGACCTGGGTTCACTTCTAGGTCGAGTCATACCAAAGACTCAAAATAAAGGTACTCGATACCTCCTTGCTTAAGACTCAGCACTGTAAGGTACTGATCAAAGGTAAAGTGGACCAATCCAGGGAAAGGAGTAACGCCCTCCCTACACCTTGGTGTAGTAGGTATTAAAAAGTAAACCTTCGTATCGCCCTCGACTACGGCCACCAACTATACTTACTTTATTTTTACTTTATATATATATATATATATATAAAAATTATCGTAGCGAAAAAAATGAGAAAATCCAGGTTTTTGAAGCATGACAACCAATGCTATATATCCCTTACAGCTTACTTAGCTTTGTTATGAACATGCTCTGAGAGAGGATTTCTTTAAGATGAGATTTTGTTGACATCTCCGTACAATCTTAGTCTCCTGTTTTTGTGTCTTTTTCATTTTTCTATATACATATGTAAATTAAAAAATCAAGATTTCCTCATTTTTTTTTTCTTTACTGTGATCTTTATATTCATTAGAAACATACGTAGTAAACACTACTTTAAAATCATATATATTATACATAAATATGATCAAGTTAAACTTTGACTGTAAAAGCGTTTAGATCCGTAAAATCTATGCAATCTAGACCAATATTACATCATAACGTGAAATTCAGTCATGCGCTTTTATCCTGCTTTTCTTATACTATTTTATACCAGAAGGTATATATATATATATATATATATGAGTGTGTGTGTGTGTGTGTGTGTGTGTGTGTGTGTGTGTGTGTGTGTGTGTGCGTGCGTAAATCCTCTTGTATGCATATGTGTGTATGTATATGTTTTTTTGCTATAATATTTACGATAACAATTTTACACAAAATACCCTTATCCTGTCAATAAAGCTTGCATTATTCCCTAGCCACTAACAATCTCATTTTTCAGACTACTGAAGCATGGCAAAACATATCTTATGTAAAAGTTGCAAAATTCAGAGTTTCTCATCCATTCTTCCATCCCACTCACCAGAGACTTTTATTTTGTTTTATCTTAGAATAGAAAAAATATCAGAGAAGCAAAGGTAGTGACGGAGTCTGGTTAAAGTCAATAAATAGCTGTAAGAAAATCTGATATATATATATATATATATATTGGGTGCGGAAACAAAATTAGATATATTCTAGTATAATAATAAACTACTCTATTTTTAAAAGAAGATTAGTTTTAATTTTAAAAAATAAACAACAAAATATGAAGATAGATACAAAACAGTAAATTTACTCAATATGGCCACCATTTTCTCAAATATTGTATCAACACGCGTTCGAAATGATTTGCATGTCTTCAATATAAATTCTTCAAGCAGTTTATTCCACTCCTCCTCAATAGCAATCTTAAACGAACCAATATTTGTAAGGAAATTTGCATTTGTTTGTTTTCTAAAACGTCCCATATAGCGTAATCAAGGGTTTAAGGTCTGGGCTTGATGGAGGCCCTGAAGAAACTCCAATAATTTCGGAAATGTTTTTGGCTTGGCTTCGGCATTAAGCAAATTATAGATTCTTTGTGGTTTCTTTTCTTGATTAATGAAAAAGTGCTTGAATAATAGAACTAATCATGAAAATTTAGATTTATCGCATTTTTTTTTTCAAAAATTGGACTAATCAGACTAAAATACGTTTTAAAAATTATTCCATATTTTGCTTCCGCACCCTATATATATGTATATATATGCAACATGGACCACTGCTTCATTTTTCCCCACTAAATGAACTTGTCCTTTTCTAATCAGAGTCTAGTCCAGCACAAAGCTAGAAGTATTGAGTATCCACTGAAAATCTAACTCATTTCCCATGGTTTGATAGTCAAACTAGCTAACCATTACAACACACAAGTCGGCCTAAAAACTAAATATAACTCAGATTTGGCACAAGGCCACAATCATGGAGCACCTAGTGAGGATTGAACTCAGTTGCGAGTGTATGTGTTTACCCAACCCTTTCCTCTCGGGTAGAATGTGACACAAGGTTAATATTTAAATGGTGTACAACGAGTGTGAATTAAGATTTTTCATTCTCTTAAATTGGTTGCCTTTCAAGAGCTAAAGAATAGTTTCTTCTACTGTTTACCCATAGCCAAGAGAAGAACAGACTTATTTGTGTTTTTTCTAAGGGGATTAGCGTAAAAAGAAACGCCCACAGTCTCATCCAGGATTCGAATTCGGGTCGCCGATTCTATTTCTTCCGACGATAATCGTTACACTAATGTTTGCTTTGATCTGCGAGTGTAGCTTGTTAACCATAACTCTGTGTCCCTTTTGATATATTTGTTTAATAAATCCTGACCGTGATATCGTAGCTTTTATAAACAGCCTGTGATATTTCGCAATATATTAAAAGCAAGTATGATATATATGTGTGTACGTAAAGGCTTATCTCTAGTTTGATTACACTTTTGATAACATGTGTCGGCACGTGCATATATATATATATATATATATATATATATATATGTATAGTGCTTTCGAATGACAGTTTATAGTTATGAACAGACTTGCATGCTGAGTTAACCGCATGTTTGTGTTTTTATAAATAGTGAACATCGCAACGATGAACCCAAAAATAACTTATAAGTGCCTGGTGTTTTAATATGAGATGACTCATCAGTGTATATCTACGCTCAGAAGTAAAATTACTTCCATGACTGTATCTTTGCAACAAGAACTACTACGTTCCCCGTCTTTCAATACAAAGTCTAATTATTTTTCTAAAAACTGTTATTTCCCGAAGCGACAAAAATTTACATTCAAATACTTTTAAAAGATGACAATAATGATCCTACATTGATTCACAAAGGATTGACGATAATAAGTGTATATCAACTTAAACTATGAGCCACCGGGTCTATATCAGTAAAGTTGGCGACCGTAGTCGAGGGTGACCCGAAGGCTCCCTTTTCGATAGCTACTACACCAAGGTGTAGGGAAGGGCGCTACTCTTTTCCCTAGATTACTCCACTTTACACTTGATCCGTACCTTATAATGCTGTGTTAAATAAGGAGGCATCAAGTACCATTTTTTGAGTCTTTGGTATGACTCGACCTGGGATTGAACTCAGGTCTCCCAGAGTATTGGCGAACACTCTAACCACCATACCAATGTCCAGTGGGTATATATATGTATATTTAAAGGTTGGTTGGTTGGTTGGTTGGCCAGATTTATGGCATATCAACCATTGTAGATTATTTAAAACCAAATCCTGTTTATACATATAGATCAAATATATATGATTTGTAAACAGATTTTTTCCGTATTTTGAAACGAGCCTGAGGTTTTTTTGTTTTTGTTTTTTTTGTTTTTTTTTTTTGTTTTGTAGGGGTTGCACACAGTTAAACGGTTTTAAGTATTTCTATCGAATACGGATAATTCTTTTTACAGTTAATCATTTGTTTGCAAACAGTTAAATCGTTTCAAGTATTGCTATGTAACTGTCCCCAATTCAACATCAGTCATTTGTTTACACACATTTAAAATATGTATGTGTTGTGTTTCAGGGGTTAATTTGTCGGTAATAAAAATGTGGAATGCTTAGCGAATTTACATGTCATCCTTGTGTATGGTTCGAATTTTTGTATATGTACCGCCGATGCTAGCACTGAATACAAAGACTATATATATATATATATATATATATATATATATATATATAATCGTTTTTTGTTCATAAAATTGAACGTTAAAAGTGTTTTTCATTGGTAGAATATTTAAGATTCTCAATGGAGGTTTTTGTCATAGGAAATGGAATCACAGACGAAGTTGCTTGCGCTTCACTTTGCGCTAATACCCTTAAGAAGGGTGTGAATCCACCTATTTTCCAAACATCTAAAGGTAAATATTAGGGCAGACTAGGCTCTTTAGTCTTGGTACGGCAACCAGTATAGGAGAATGAAACCTCTGATTTCAAACCAGCTTTATCCAACTTAAAAATTGACTTTGTGTCGCACCGTGTGCAGTGCTCAATGCACGAACATGCAGTGCAGTATCACAATATATTTCAAGTATAAAATAGGATAAAAATTTTAAAAAATGCCAACTCAGTTTCATATAGTCGATCCTGATGTTAACTTGTGTTTGACACATCGGACTTCTTTTTGATTCAACAGAACAAAGACGTATTCTTTTTGAGTCACGTGATTATTATGTGAATGACATACTATGTCCTTTGCCTCAAACTTCCTCATCTCGTGGCCGTTATTGCCTCTTATATTTGTTTGGTAAGCAACATTTTTAGTTAGTCATTTGTTTTCCAGTAGGCGCTCACTAGTTCTACGATTACACTGAATTCATCATATATATATATATATATATATATATATATATATATATATATATATATGTGTGTGTGTGTGTGTTTGTGTGTGTGTGTGTGTGTGTGTGTGTGTGTGTGTGTGTGTGTGTGTGTGTGTGTGTGTGTGTATGTGTGTGTGTGTGTGTGTGTGTGTGTGTAATATCTGTATCACAGATATTGTGCACTTTCCAAATTATACCGTTTTGGTCTGCCACAAACCTACCAAAGTGAGATTGGGACAACCATACACTATTGTAATATATATATATATATGGGGGGGAGGTTACACAAAGTTAAATCAATACGTCCGAAATCTAAGAAAAAATCTTTTTAATTCTTTTACGTAATAAATATTTATTTTTTGATATAATCTCCTTTTTGAATGCACTTAAATTGGTGACAAATATTACCATTGATTGATTTGAACAACATACCAACCCGTTTTGGATTATTTCATTCATAGAAATTAGGGAATCGCGTCCCTTTTAAGTTCATATTGATTTTTTGTGTAGTTATTTCTTAAGATTTTTTGGTCTATGATCCTATCAAATTCGAAAAATTTTCAAAGAGATCTATTTGACTCATAGATGAGACCCTAACATAAACTACCATACTGGATCCGAGTGGACCTGGGAGTAATAGCAATGAAACTGCATTTTACACTATGCAGATCTCTAGACCTGGAGCCTCAGGTATCGAATGCAGTTTAGTGTCATATCCTGGTCACCCTTTATTAGGCGGGTCTTACTTCCCTGCAGGGTTACAGTCAGCGTATTCTAAACCCTGTCGACAAGGCGGATGGCGAATGTTATTCCTATTGCTCAAACTGTACACACACACACACACACATATATATATATATATATATATATAGAGAGAGAGAGAGAGAGATAGAGAGAGAGAAACAGATAGACAGAGAGATAGAGGGAGAGTACGTGTGTGTCCTAAAATGTATCATACTTTGACCAGTGACTGTGTCTGATTACACCCAACACTGATATATATATTTAACAGTATATTACAATATATATATATAAACATATATATACAACAATACATTACATTGTGTATATATATATATATATATATATATATATATATATATATATATATATATATATATATATATATATATATATATATCCTCCATGGGGGTTGAGCACTCTAGCGAAGGAATTTACGGCTGCATAATGCAAAGCTTTTCGAACGAATTGAGCACTCTGGTATCCGGTAAGGTATAAAATGTAAACAAACGAACGCTACTACTCAATACTTTATAATTCTCTACTACTGACGTGGTACGCTTGTTGGCTGAGCGGTCTAATACTAAGTCTAACGTAACTAGGTCGGGTTTCGATCCCAGCTTCAAGCGTCTTACGTGTCTAGCCACACTGAAACAGTCTGTCTGTGGATGACTATATATATATATATAATAAGTATCTCTTCCCCCCCCCCACGTGTCTATTCTGTTTTATTTATCCATTGGATCTGAAGAAGTCCTGTTATATTTTTCTTCGTGTTTTTGGTTCACACCAGAAACGAAAACAGGATGGAAATAAATTTATAATTCTAAAATAACCGGTCTTTGGTTTTTTCTTTAAAGAAATATATATATATATATATATATATACAAAAAGACCAAAACCTCTCTTGACAAGTTCGAGCAGCCTTCTTTGAAACTTAGTTTTGATAGAAGTTGTTTGATCAAAGCTGTCAGCCGGACCAAGTCAAAGAAATTTGAAAGTGTCGACAAGGATAACTATCATTTTATCGACATAGCTTGTGATCTCAATCGATAGTATAGCATCCTCAATTTAATCAATTCACTTAATTTAACAAGTGAGTTCTGTATGAATACAGCCTCAATTTTATGCCCATGTAGTAGCTTGGCTCTTCTAATTCTAATAAAATATCAGAAGGACAAACTCTACCACTTAGGCAAGACTTGAGAAAGCATATTCTATACTTAGTGGCACATATTTTATTTAGCACCTTCTGAATGTTATTAAGTCCAACAATAACTTCGTGATTGTACCTGGTCTTAAGATACTTGAATATTCTAGGGGGGAGTACAAAATGTAATCAAACTTACAAAAGGATCAAATTTATTCATGTTAAAAATAAAAATAAAAATGAACAACTAACCAGTTTCAGCCCTATATGATCACAGTTTGAACCAGGACAACGATTAAGACACTAAAAAAGGAAACAGATTCTGTAATGTTAGGGAAAAAACGGCAGGGAAGGATGTTAAATGGTATTCAAATTAAGACCCAATAAACATTCCCTCTGATTACAGAGGGACGGTCTCTAACACTTTGAGATGGAAATCCGAGTGGGACCTGCTTAGAATCGTAAATAGGTCCTCACTGTATGACGAGGCACAATCACGGCTACTTATCAGATATCCAGCAATAGAAGACCCATATGTATTGTTAATATAGTCTGCAAAGTAGTTTCCGAGCTGTATTAACGTAGGCACAAGTTGTTTAATTCTTGCGTTCACTCGTTGATTTGTTCTCCTGATGTATTGCAAACCGCAAACACATCTAAAAGAATATATTAAAGAACTGCTATGTTGACGGGGTGGGGGGTTTAACATCTTTCTGACCCGATGGCAAAACAGAACGTGTGCGAAACACAACACGCAAATTGGAAGAAAAGTAACACTTCCGTACGCAAGCAGAAATCTCATTAGCAAAACGATCACAGATATCACCAAGCCAAAGTAGCCTGAGATAAACAGGACATTTCTGAGAAGAAGCGACTTTTGTCTTATGAAAGTGAGCAATTCTATCCCTGATAACAGATGGAACAATTTCTTCAGGGAAGCCATCGTTACAAAGTGTCTCAGTGAAGTTTAGACTCAGAATATATCATCAATGCTCTGTGTATATATATATATATATATATATATATGTGTGTGTGTGTGTGTGTGCTCTGTATATATATATATATATATATATATATACGCATACTTCACTGTAAATCATGGTAAATTTTTGAATTGCCCACTAGTTGCAATTGTAGCTTTTAATTAAGCCATTTAACTTTATTGGACAAAACTCAACCGAACTCAGTAACAATGGTCAGTTAATCTAGCTTTTTAACTATTGTACCACATGGGATGCCCAAATTGTGTAATAATTTTCGTGGGATAAGCCAATTTAAAGATACAAGGTTTTATTTAATGAGTACTCAAAATATTGGGGAAAAAAGTATAAAAAGCTAGTAAAATCAACAAAATATCAACGAACAGTGCATAATGAAGTTTTAAACCTACAATTTTTTAAATCTTGCTTAAATGTGTTTCAGAGTTATAGATTTTTTGTGGAAAACAATATGGCCACTCAGCATAAAACAAACCTCCTCGCTATGCTTTTCGAAACTAGACCAACTCAGTACTGTAAGTGCTCATCAGCTTGCATTCAGTTTCGAGGTTTAAAATCTTACGATAGTTTAATTTTTTGTCAAAATATCTATATTCATCTTCGTGGAAGAAAGGAAGATTGTTTAAAACAACTATCAACTCGCAGGCATACTCATTACTTTGAGTTTATCCTTTGAATGGCACAGAGCCAATCAAAATCGTTTCCTTGCCAAACAAAAAACCCAATAAAGAAAAAATAGAACAAACCGACACCCAATTAGAAAGATTTGCCAATGATAACATCTATTTTCTACTGTTTTGCTTTAATTAATAGAATTTTGTTTTATTGAGAATCTTATGCATTATACTTTCGATATATATATTTTCAAATAATCTTTAATTTCAGTTTTCATTTCATGATCTTCAGTTTCATTCATAAATGCATTTTTTCATTCAAAACCTAAAGGAAAAGTTAATAATAGTATCAGTCACAATTAGCCTTTTAAAATAGGTGATAATATTCGCTTAATGGTAATAAGACATTCTTTAAATATTCAGTTGTGTGATTAGAAAAAAGAATAATTCATATAAAGTTTACTAAATGAAAGATTATTAAAATTTGTATTGTCGTACATCGGGGGAGAATAAGGGACAACTGCACTTGTTTGTAAAAATAAAAATTATCTTTTTGTTTACGAGATTCGTTGCGAAATGGCTGTATGATAGAGAGAGAGAGAGAGAGAGAGAGAGATAGAGAGAGAGAGAGAGAGAGAGTCGATCAAGGACAGCTAGGATTGAAACCACATTGAGATAGATATATTCAGAGACTTGATTCTTCGTGCTTCTTTCACGGGAGACTGATACAGGGTCGGTTTTCAGCCCGTGGGTCACCGTCCCCAGTTAGCGCCCAAAACGGTGTGTCATGTCTACTCTGCCAACTGTTCTTTCCGACTGACCGCTAGGGTCGAAAACCTCTGTCATTCATATTTTCCGAACGCCGACGCATTTCTTCCCACGCAATTTACGTGGCATTTCCGCTGTTCCCTGTTTACCTTAAGACATAGCTGCACATCCTGTTTTTTTGAAATACATACTGCCCGGCCAGTCAAAGATCAATATATAACAGTATTTTTCATCCATTTTGAGATGTTTTCACTGTGGTTTAGTTAGTTTATTGTTTAGAATTTTCCGTAGTTTTGGTAAATGACTTGAGACAATTAACTGTAATCTATAAGAAAGAAAGAAAGAAAGAAAGACGAAAAAGGAATTATGAAAGAAAGAAAATTTACAATGGAAAGGAAAGAAAGAAAGAAAGAAAGAAAGAAAGAAAGAAAATTTACTATGGGAAAGAAAGAAAGAAAGAAAGAAAGAAAGAAAGAAAGAAAGAATTATGTATTTACGCAACCCTACCACCATGGGCAGTATACGACACAAAGTCAATTTTAAAGCCCAATGCAGCTGGTTTGAATTCCGTTTTCCTTCTACGCTGGTTGCCGTTCCAAGACTAAAAAACCCAGTCTACCTTAGAAACAGAAAGAAAAACAGAGCATCTCTTTTCACTTAAAATAAACAATGTAATTTGTCTTTGAATAGGAAAATGCGACGTTGCAAACAAGGAGATAAGCATGGCCAGATTTTGGGTTGTAAAAGATGAACAAACAGAACTGAACGAGGGAATTGGTTTTGGCGATCAAGATGTTTTTATAAGCAATGACAGGAACTTAATGAGAGCTACTCTTATGAATTTCACATCCTAATTACTTGCGTAGGTTAATTTGACTCAATGCCAATAGTACATAAGATAGGGCTCTTCAGTTATTATATTAATCTGCCATACAAATGATTAGCTCCTTTTTTTTTAAACAAAATGAATACACATATGTAAGTAGGATATGTGAATTACTACAAAATGTAGAAAGACAAATTTTCCGTTTCAAATTTTCTTTAATTCCGTTTTTTTTTTTTTTCATAAATTTCCTTTTTTCCGTTTTTACTTTCAAAAAGTTCCGTTTGTTTTTTCCAATTTTTTTTTCATTGTATTTCGTAAATTAATTGCAATAAATTGTATTATAAATATCAAAACCTAGAAAGCAAGTTTCATCGCGATTTCTGTTTATTTAGCTTTCGCTTTAAAACATTTTCTGTGATTTTCCAGTTGTTGATGTTGTCTGTCATCCCAGGTAAATCTTTCTCAAGTCGATTTGAGTTGCCAAATCTATTTCTTCTTGCGCTATGAAACAAAAAATATAATGTCTTCCCTCTACCACAATATAACCTCAGTCATCCCTCCAACCCAATATAATCTCAATCACCCCTCCACCACAATATCTCTCCACCACAATATAATGTCATACCTCCATCACAATATAATATTTGTCATCTCTCCACCACTATATAATATCTGTCATCCCTCCACCATAATATGATATCTGTCATACCTTCACCACAATATAATATTTATCATCCCTCCACCACAATAGGTCTTTGAAACAGGCTGATATAAATTTCACTAACTTTCCTTTTAAAAATGTTTTTGTTTTTTAATGTATACAAAATTGGATAATTTCTTCTTTTACCTTGAAGTGAAAATGGCTGAAATATTAAAGTATATTCTAATCCTTTCTGAGGAGAAACACGGTCAGGGGTGAAGGATAATTTACCAAGTTTGGGGAAAATATTAGTCGCAAAAACTATGCCATGAAAAAGGAGTTTGCTGGTCACGTTTTTGAAAGCCCTGGTGTAAAGTACGAATAAACTTCAATGATATTTCCCTACTATTACTAACTTTTACATCTGTGTAATAATAACATGCACTGCCATCTCAAAAATTTCTGTTGTAACGTGTTCTTCGTTGTAGGATACGAGATACAGCTTTATCTTTTTTTCAAATAAATTAATGCAATAATATAGCTTTAAAAATATATTCAGTTTTTTTAATAATTTTCACAACATTACCACATCTCTCTCTCTCTCTCTCTCTCTCTCTCTCTCTCTCTCTCTCTCTCTCTCTCTCTCTCTCTCTCTCTCTCGTCCGTTTTAACGACATTCATATCCTTATATATATATACATACATATAATTTCTTTTTAATTGTAGTTGATAACACTTGCTGTCTACCAAAGCATATCTCCTAGAACTGGTATTTATTGACGCAAGAACAGTATCGCCGATGAAAAAAAGGATATCACTACCATTTTTTAGTAGAAAAAAGGAAATTTTCATTTAAATCAAGATATCCCAACTTTTTTTACCTATGGATCGCTTTGATTCTTATTTTACTCTAGGGGACCCCAGTGATTCTTATTTTATTCTAGGGGACCCCTGTGATACTTATTTTACTCTAAGGGACCCCAGTGATTCTTATTTTACTCTAGGGGACCCCTGTGATACTTATTTTACTCTAAGGGACCCCAGTGATTCTTATTTTACTCTAGGGGACCCCTGTGATACTTATTTTACTCTAAGGGACCCCAGTGATTCTTATTTTACTCTAGGGGACCCCTGTGATTCTTATTTTATTCTAGGGGACCCCTGTGATACTTATTTTACTCTAGGGGACCCCAGTGATTCTTATTTTACTCTAAGGGACCCCAGTGATTCTTATTTTACTCTAGGGGACCCCTGTGATACTTATTTTACTCTAAGGGACCCCAGTGATTCTTATTTTACTCTAGGGGATCCCTGTGATTCTTATTTTATTCTAGGGGACCCCTGTGATACTTATTTTACTCTAGGGGGCCCCAGTGATTCTTATTTCACTCTAAGGGACCCCAGTGATTCTTATTTTACAATCACAATAAGGTATTCACTAAAATCCATCAGTCTATACAAAATACTTTAGGCATAGTGGTGGAATGTTATTTTCCTTGAAATAAGTGACATTTTCTTTTAAATTTGTCTTTCCTTTAGGATCTGTTTTCAGAATTCTAAAAAAGAACATCAAATTCCTCCCTCGTAAATTACTTCCTCTCACTTTTCTTTCCTTCTCTACATCTTTACGTCTCCTCTTTCCTCCTCCTTTCCTCGAAGCCCGCATATTTTTCCTGTAAGTTTATCATACTCTCAAACAGTTATCCGTATAAACACAAACCTCAGCCCGCCTGCAGAACAAGGAGTTTTCTTTCTAAAAATGGTCCTTTTTCTCTTTGATCGTCCTTCAAGACTCCTCTATCTGCTTACCAATCAATTAGATTTTTAGGGGACCTTTCCCAATCAGTACTGACATCTCATCTTTCCTAAATCTATTTGTTCACCTCATTGTCAACGCACAAACCCAAGACATCACACGAAACCAAAAAAAAAAACGGAGAAATCACCTACAAGTTGAGCTCCCCTCCCCCCCAAAATCCCTACATTAAAACAAGCGGAACGCGCACTATTTCTCTCTTTACTTCGTCGGAACTCGAAAAATGCAGGCCTCAAAGCCTTACGAAACCATCGTCTTTCCAAACCAGAGATTTTGATTATGAAACTATATTATTACCGTATGTCCAAAACAATAGCCACCACAACGTGGATGGGATCTCGGACAGTCAGACTCGAAATCAGACTGTACGAGACGAAAAATAAACAGCAAGGTGACCAGTACATTAAAAAAGATATTACATTTCCTACTCTTTCCCCTATCGTCTATAATTTTCCCTCCTCCTTACACCGTTTAGCTTTTCTTATTTTAAACCACAGGCACAGATTACAAAGCTTGAATTAACCAAGGAAAAAATAAATAAATAAATAAATAGGCGTAGAGGAGCACTTACCTAAATCTAATTGGTGGTGTCCTTGCTTTTTCCTTCTTTTTTATTTCCTTTCAACACTTGGTCTTGTAATTCTTTTCATTCTGTTCTTCTGTTTTGTTTTGTTTTGTTTTGTTTTGCATTTGTTTTTGTTTTTTTGTTGTTGTTTTTAACACGTGATCTTGTATTTCTTTTCTTTCCTTTCCTTCGGTTCCACTGTTTTGTTTTTTTTTTCCTCTTTTCTTCAACACATGGTCTTGTATTTCTTTCTTTTCCTTCGTTTCTGTTACTGTTTTTTCTTTCTTTTTATTTTTACTTCAACTTGAATTTTTTTTCTCCTGTTTTTCTTTTGCATTCATGACATGCATGTCCACTGGGTTGCGTCTAGTCTAAGGCCTCCTATAAAGCGCACCCGCAAAAGTGGGGCTCGTAAACATCCGCTTCCGCCGGCTCCGCACATGCGTACAAGAATTCTTGGGACCTCCAGTTTTCCCTAGTCCTTTTTAACTACAAGAGTCTTGACCTGTCTGTTCGGAGATTTTCTGCTTTTTGGTTCAAGAGGTGTTGCAATTTTAAATAAGATATACGAAGGGTGTAATTATTTATGGGCGATACTGAAAAATGAACGATGTGAATTTGTAAATATGACGTAACAAACAGCAAAATATCTGTCTGTCTGTCTATTTCTCTCACTTCACATACACACACACATACATACACATACCGATTCACTGAATATATCAACACATGCACCTATATATATATATATATATATATAAAGTTAAGTTAGTCGACCGTAGTCAAAGGCGACCCGAAGGCTCCCTTTTCAATAGCTACTACTCCAAGGTATAGCTGTGGACGTTTCTTCTTTCTCTGGATTGCTTCACCTATAATGCTGTGTGTGTTAAGCAAAAAGGCACCAAGTACCATTTTTTGAGTCTTTAGCATGGCTCGATCCAGGACTGAACACCGGTCTCCCGAGCCATTAGCGAGTGCATTTTAAAACACTAAATTACAGTGCTCTATTCACAAAAAGTTAGAGTAATATCGCAATATTTTCCACAATAAGATAGACTCAAAGTAGGATAAAAACCCATGACTCTGAGTTTCATGCAGCCAATCGTCATCGATTCTTGGGTGATCCAGTATCGACACGTCCATATTTGCTCTCTTAGAATCAGTAACATGAAAGTCGGAATCGTAAGTTTTTATCCTGTTTTTATTCTATTTTATATTTGAAAATATCCATATATATATATATATATATATATGCTAAAATTAAGTAAAGATAACAATTATATTACATGTAGTCTATTTCAGTACGCATAAATATCTTTTTTAAATATCATACATTAAATTTTTATTCGATTTCAAAAGTTTTTCTTAAATATTTATCTCTTAAGCCAATGGCAGTTTGTGAGTTCCTTCAACTATATTTTGTATGCAATATATTACAGTCCGTGTGTGTTTGAGCGAAAGAGAGAGAGAGAGAGAGAGAGAGAGAGAGAGAGTGTGTGTGTGTGTGTGTGTGTGTGTGTGTGTGTGTGTGTGTGTGTGTGTGTGTGTGTGTGTGTGATTTGCATAAAAAATGTCTTTTGCATCAAATTTTCTCAGAACGTAAAAGCTATAAAATATCAACTTTACCCTTGAATATGATTAATAATTATTGAAAGTGCTCTGAAAGCAAATTTTCATAAGTCTCAGTACTTTCCTTGAATGTAGGATACTAAAAAATGTGATCTTTAACGAGACTTGTTTACATGGAAGATTACTGCCAAAATGTAGATAGACAGCAAGACAGACATTCACACACACACACACATACATATATACAAAACGCCCGCACAAACGGGATTTAACACAAATTTATTTCTTTATGCGAACTTAACAGGTTTGAATTACGGATTTTCCTTCTCGTAGACTGGTTGCCATGTCAAGCTTAAAAATCCATTCTGCCCCACTATCTACCTATAGTTGGAGGGGGAATAATTGAATTCATACCTTTACCAAGTGTATTAGCGCCATGTGAAATGCAAACAACCTTGGGTCAATGTGTCCATGGTGAACAATGATAACCATTGCACCACGACTGCCTCTAAATACCCCCCCATATATATATATATATACTCAAATTCACATATATACATCATTATCATCATCATCATGGTGTCCCGACCGCACGGATTCCCTACACACACTCTCCCCCTCCCTCTCTCTCTCTCTCTCTACGTATATATATATATGTATATACATTGTCATCTATCCCTTTCAGTCTTGATTTTGATGAGTCGTCAAGATGTTGTCCAGTACCTGCGCAAAGCTGATGAATGTAATTTTTTGCTGGTCGTCCCACACTGATGTGTCCAGGTGTGGGAGTCCATAGGGGAACGTAGCTTATGAGACTGTCCTTACTTCTCCAACATTATCCAGCATGTCTTGCTAACTTTACTTGGATGGTTTTCGAGATGGTCGTACAGCTAACATTTTGTCGGGTGTTGATTTTGAGGATTATTGCATAGTCCCCTTCTAACTTTTTCTCCAAACTCTTCGTTAAATTTTATCTAGTACTGACACGACTACAACTAGGTAGAATTTATATACACATATATTTACATTCATCACATATACCCGAATACAAACACATATGCATGTAGAACTTGCATGACAACATGACTATTGAGGTTAAATATGCTGTATCTTTTTTTCCTTTTAGCCTGCTAAACTGATGGCTAACTTTTCAGAGTCCTTCTCTTATCAACTTTTTAACTCACCTCATTCTCTCTTAGCCCATTCGGCTGAGGCTGTTGAATACACCGACTGCATTTCTGCTTAGGGGTAAAATCCTCCTCCCACCAACGAGTGTCCAAGATCTGACACTAAACAATGTGATGGTGAGACTTCAATAATGCTGGAGCTTTGATGAATGCGAAGAACCCCTTCATTGCCATCGCTTCTAGTTCCACTCTAGCTCGGACTGGTAGCATCTGATAGGTTCCTATCTATGGTTTAAATAGAACTGTTCGACATTTAAACTGAGTGCAAACAAATGACTTAATTGAATTGTTAGAAATAGAACTGTTTATAATTAACTATGTCTAAACGAATGACTGGTGTTTAATTGAATTGTTAGTGATACTACACAGTTAAATAGTTTCAATTATTGCTATCACTTACAATTTCATTCAATATTAATAATTTGTTAGCAAACAGCAAAGTGGTTACAAGCATTGCTATTTAACACAACCGGTTCTATTTAACATTACTTATTCGTTTGCACACAATTGAATGGTTTCAAGAATTCCTATCTAACACCAATAATTTGCGAGCACAGATTTCCCTGACTTTCTCTCACCAGCCTTCCCTATCTTCCATTGCTATTGACAGATCCTTCAGACTACATCCATTTTCCGTACAGAACTGATGTATCTAAGCTCCTTCCGGTCAGTCAACTCCGGTATGTCTATGTGAAGGAATCCATAGTAGAACATCCTTTATAAGTTTGTCCTTACTTCTCCAGCGGTGCCCAGCATATTTTGTTCGTCTCACTTGGATGGTTTGTGAGATGGGAGGTAAGTGGCCTTAGAGCTGCTGTTTTGTAGGGTGTCGCTTCCAAGATTTGTTCAAAACAACACGTATCATTCTTTTATAGTTTACATCTAGCTTTTTTCTCCAAGCGTCTCGTTAACGTCCAGGTGGTGCATCCATACAGCAGTGCTGACACAGTAACAACTTGGAAAAATACCGTTTTATCCGATCAGAGAAATCATATTTTCATATGATCAACAACCTGTTAATAGAAGTCCATCCCTTCACTATGCGTATGTTGAAATTACGTTTTAGTAGATGAGATTTTGCTGCTGAGGTATATGAACTAATTCACTAATTTTAGAGGCTTTCCACTTAGTGTGAAAATGACTCCTTCTTATCTAAGAAACATGAATTCGGTTTTAGTTGCATTCACGTACAAGTCGATGCCTCCTGTTGTTTACTCCTGGCTAAACAGTTGGGATTCGGCCAAGACGCAGGCAATATCTCGCAGAAACGTTGAAAGTCGTAGACAACGCAGATGATCTAGCTCTTCTCTCGAATATATCAGCCCAAGTCGAATCCCTGCAACAAACAGTTATAGCTCCTATTGACTATTCTTGATACAAATAATTTACAGTTATATGGCATCAAGTATAATACAAGTAATTTGTAAATAGATCTTCTTGATCCATAAATGGGACCCTAACATGTACTACCATTCTAATACGCGGTTAAAATCAATCAATTAAAAATCATGCTTATCCGTCCATTAAACTACATATAAGAAGACAATGTCTCTGTTGAGTGTTCTTTTTTCTTTCTTTCGTTTTACTCGACACTCACCTCAAAACCATTTTCTCTTTGGAGCTGATTTCTCTTCTCCAGATGGGCGGTCCATAAAACATTGTGTAGATTTATATTTGTAGCAGACTCTTTATCTGTTTCTCTGCCTATCTATTTGGCTCGACTACATGTAAATGGTGAAAATCTGCTTTGGCAACCAATTGCCTCCTACATCTCTCGGAAAATACCAATTTTACACTTCTCCACTCTCTTTTAATCAAACCCTTTCTCTATCTCTCTCTCTCTCCTCATTTTGAACACTCTCCTTATTTTCTATATTTTTCTCATCCTCTCTCTCTCTCTCTCTCTCTCTCTCTCTCTCCTTTAATCTTTCCGCGTTTTTTCCACTGTCTGTATCGGTCTTTCAGCTAATACTCCCAGGAGAGGGTAAGAGGTAAAAATAGAAAGCAGCCATCAATAAATAACCTGGGAATGATGACTTTTGCACACTTCAGTTCCGCAAAGATCCGACGTGAGTCATTCACACATTCTGAAACATATGTTCATACCTATATATATATATATAGAGAGAGAGAGAGAGAGAGAAAGTGAGCAGGAGAGAGAAAGCGAGCGGGAGAGAGAGAGAGGTTTCAAAGAGATACGTATAGATGTACGAAGAGGAGAAAGAGAGAGACAGAGAGTCAAATCAGGGTCGGCGGCTCCTTTTAAATACGCTGTTTTGAATTTGGGAGGTGAAACAGGTGAAGAGGGGAGGAAAAGAAAGAAAATAAGAAAGAAAAACCGAGAATTGAACTAATATCTTACAGGGAGAATAATGAAATTAATCAAGGAAATAAAGTCAAGTGTTTGGCAAACAGAAAAAGACTTTAAGAGAAAAAGAAAAGAGCAGAAAGAAAGAAATTTAGAGAAAAACATTGAGGGTAAAAGAAAGAAGAGAACAAGCAGAGAAAAAGAAAAACGGGAAAAAAGGGAAGGCAGAAAAATGAATTTAGGTAAAAATTATGGAAATGAAAAGAAAGAAAGAAAGAAAGAACATGAGAGAGAAATAATTTGGCAGGAGAGGAAGAATCGAAGAAACAAAGCAAAAAAGAAAAAATACCAAAGATAATTAGAATAAATAGAAGGAAACTATTACAACGGATATTGTCCACGTAACTGAGCCGTGCTAAATTTTGCTGCCAAGTCCAAGACATCGTGCGTTCAAAGTTCCTCATAATTCATAAATCATTGACATGTTGGTCACAGCCCAGCTTTAGTCATCTTTCACATATACAAAACTTTGTTCATCTTATACGATAGCACATGGTATAAATATGGTTCACTTATAAGGCTTTTAATGAGAGTGTCCAATTCGCATTGTCAGCATTTTATAATAACGGTAAGTACAACTTGTCTTTGTCAGTTTTCGATAAAGTCTTAGATTCAACCCCTCTTTTATGCCCTCCTGGCTAAATGTAATTGTAAATAGTTTGGTTGCACAATGCATTGCTACTTAATTCCATCCTCCTTGGCTCATTGGCCACTCCGCAATTAGGGCACTGGGTTAGATAAGGCTTATCCAAATAAATATTTACTCTATCTCTCAATATTATTAAGCTTAATACGACTCAAATCTACACGGGGGTGTTCTCGTGGTGTAATGGCTAAAGCGTTGGACTGCGGAATCGTAGTACTTGAGTTCGTACTCCAGTCGAGCTATTACGTTCACTTTCGGGCAAATACCCTTGGGAAATGTATGAGCCCCCTTATCCTCCCAGCTATGGGTTAAATAGTACCACTACTGTTCTTCTAAGAGAATGGATTTGGCATTAAATAACCTAAAAAGAGTTGATATGCCATTAAACAAAGAAACCAAACCATCTCTCTCTCTCTCTCTCTCTCTCTCTCTCTCTCTCGGTGGGTGTCCTCGTGGTGTAATGGTTAAAGCGATGGATTGCGGAATCGTAGTACGCGAGTTCGTGCTCCAGTCGAGCTATTACGTTCACTTTCGCGCAAATACCCTTGGGAAACGTATGAGCCCCCTTATCCTCCCAGCTATGGGTTAAATAGTACCACTACTGTTCTTCTAGGAGAATGGATTTGGCATTAAATAACCTAAAAAGAGTTGATATGCCATTAAACAAAGAAACCAAACCAATCAAATCTACGCGGAAAGTGAAATGAAGGTAAGAAGAATTGAGCACTTTACTTTAATAAACGACATTGAAATTTACTTAGAACAATATGTGAGTAGGCTATAATAGTGCGATCACCAATGAAGTTCAAACTTGTTAAATCTGTAAGATGGCCTTCCTTATCCTCATACCAAGGCTGAACGCACGCTCAGTCCATAAAGTAAGATGATTTAATTATTCAAATAAAGCAACCAGAATAATGAAATTGAATACATTTTGAATAAATTATTTTTATTTTAGCCAAATTGTTTTGACAAGGTAACCTCATAAATGTTTCTTTGTTTTGTGGATTATCAACCTTCTTGGCTTATTTAATGCCAAATCCATCATAGTAAAAGAACAGCTGTAGTGCTATTTAACCCATAGCTGGGGAATAAGAGTTCATGCCTTTTTTTGGAGTATTCATCTGAAAGTGAATGCAATAGAGCGACTACAGTTCGAACATAATGTTGTAGTGCAGCACGTTAACCATTACGCTACGAGCTTTCCTAATTGCCTTAAGCTAAAATCTCATCAAAATAGAAACGAAAAAGATCATTTTTAAAATTAATTTTTGAAATCATTGAAAAAAAAAAGTTTTTCCCTTCCTTTACAATTTAAGCGATTTAAACGACTTTTCCGAATTTTGCCAAACAATACAAGCAATAGTCGCAGTTAGGAGTGTTGTGGAGCAAGTCGAGTTACTAAAAAAGAATTCCACTCCATTTATCTTGGCACGACTGCTTAAAAGATACCTCTTTACTGCATCTTAGACTGACGTGTGTTATTTCAATGCCTCACCTAGTGTCCATTGCCTCTTCTGTGAGGCGATCGGCTACACTTTGATGAGCCTTTGCTTTCTTGAGAAAATGCTATGTATCATAAGACCAAACTCTATCAAGGCGTGGGTAGGTTTTACCAGGTCTGCTGAACAGATCATATATACTTTTTGTATCCGAAGTGAATTGCTTTTGTTGAAGTTGATCAATTTATCATTTTATTAACAGTTAACTATTATTTGCCCTGGAAAAATGTTTTTCCTATATGTATTTACCCAACCCCTCCACTACAAGCAGGATGTGACACAAGGTCAGTTTGTAATCGGAGTCCAGCTGATTTGAATTCAGTTTTCCTTCTAGACTGGTTACTTTATCAAGGCTTAAGAACCCATTCTGTCCTACGAGTAAAGTTGGTGACCGCAGTCGAGGGTGACCCAAAGGCTCCCTTTTCGATAGCTACAACACCAACGTGTAGGGGAGTGCGCTACTCTTTTCCCTTGGTTGCTCGACTTTACCCTTGATCCTTACCTTATAATGCTGAGTGTTAAGCAAGGTGGCATCAAGTACCATTTTTTGAGTCTTTGGTATGACTCTATCTAGGATTAAACAAAGGTCTCCCGGACCATTGGCAAACACTCTATCATTATGCCAATGTCCGCCTGCCCTACTACTTATCCATAATTGGAGGAAGAATAGTTGAATTCAAACCTTTCCCAACTATATTAGAGCAAAATGTAACGCAAACAGCCTCGTGTAATATTTGAACACTAGTCGCCGATTCCATTTCCTACGGTGATAACCGTTACGCTACGCGAGCCTCCAGAAAATGGATATGCATCGGTAGAGAAAATATCTTTTCCCGTATAGATGTAAAGGAAATAGACGAATTCACACATGCCATTTATAATAGTTCAATGTAGAACATGTTTCAAGAATATCTAAAATAATAATCATCATCATAAAGTCCCTTTTAGCATTTTTCCTCCCTCTCTCCATCCATCCCTTTCCTCCATCGCTCCTAGCAAGTCCTCTAGACTGCATCCAGTGTCTGTGCAGAACTGATGTATGTAAGTCCTTGTTGGTAGACCAATACTGATGTCTCTGTATGTAAGAGTCCATAAAAAAATGTCGGTTAAGAGTTCGTCCTTACTTCCTCAACAGTTCCCAGCATGTCCTGTTCGTTTTATAAGGATGGTTTGTGTGATGGGGGTAGGTGGCCATACAGTTGCTGTTTCGTAGGGTATTATTTCCAAGATTAGTTCAAAAAAACACGTAGCATTCTTGTGTTTTTTCCCATCTAGCTTTTCCTCCAAGCGCTTCGTTAGCATTCAGATGGTGCATCCATACAGTAGTACCGACACGGCCACAGCTTGCAAGAATTCCCGTTTTATTTCATCAAGGAGATTAGTTTTCCGTATGATCGACTGCCTGTCAGTAGCAGTCTACGTTTTCATAAGCGTATATAGAAATCGCTTTCAGTATATGAGATATTGCTACCGATGTACATAAACTGTTTTAAAGTATTATGATGAGAAGTTTATATTCTGCTATTTCTTCGAAGTCAATTTTTTTTATCAACTTTGATATATCAGGGCTAATGGATGATTTTTTTTTTCATAAATGATTATCATTACGTGCATAAAACATAGCTTGCAAAGGGGAAAAACTCACTTTGGCATAAGATAACCCAACAAGGGTTGACTTATCATGAAAATAAACCAAAAACTTTTCACGTTTCCTGAACTCTTTTAAGTATTCGAGTTGATATTAACAGTGCTGTGGTCTGAATGGTCTTGATTCTTCCTCTGATCTCCAATTTCTTCCAGTCGCTTTTTCCGATTTTTGGTGACTGTTCCAAGTGCACCAGCTGCAATTGATATCACCGTCACTTTCATGTTTCATAGCTTTTTCAGCTCTCTGGAAAAATCCAAGTGATTGGCTATCTTTTAACTTGCTTTCATTTTCACTCTATGGTCTGCTAGAATGTCAAGTTGAAAAGTTCCTTTCTTCTTGCTAATTAACACTCAGTCCGGCCTTCTTTTCAGGATCAGGTAATCCGTTTGTATCTCAAAATCTCATAGAATTTTATGGGTCTTAGTTTCTGAGATAGAATCTGGTTTTGCATACACCATTCGTCAGCATAGTCGAATTTTGATATCTTGCACAATTCCCAGGGAATCACCTTTCCTACCCAGTCGTACCTAGGCCTGTATTCTTTTTGTAGCTAGTTTGTTTTATTTGCTTATGTGATTAACCGTTTCATCCCTTTCTCCACATAACCTATATTTTCAATTCTTCGGAACATTATTAATTTTTGCTTTGATATAATTCGTTATCATGACAGTGTTTTGATCTACTATTAATGTAACATATAATGGGTCCACGAGATCAACCAAGATATGAATATGTGAAATAGACATATGTTCATAAAATGTTCATAATGTTCATAAACATATAGGAATCCGAAAAACACGAAATTGGTTCAGGTACGAAACTTTTATTTACCTTTTTGGGTTTAAGGTTTTTCGACATGAGGAGAGAGAGACACAATTTCTTCAACAAACGCGCGGCACAATTCGTAGACCCCAACTGATCTCGGCTTGGCGAGACCAAAAATCGATGACACCCCCCCTCTAAGTCCAAATCTCATTTTTTTTGTACGGACTTTAAATCTCAACTAACTGTCTTTTTTTTCAAAATCCAAAATCCTCAGCGCTTCCGGGCATGACATCATTCACGTCCCCGGTCTTATTTTCTATCTGGGATTTTTATTGTGACATCTCTGATTCTCACATCCGCCCTGCACGCGCGTGAACACCTGCGCTCAATGTGGGCACCTAACTAAACCATGCACGAAGCGAAAGGTTCTCAGCCTAACTAAACCGAAAGGCAAGATATATAAAACGAAATCCCTCCGCAATTATATTACATTAAAAGAGGTTAAGCCTCTTTTTAAGGTATCACCCAATTAATAATTCTAATTTTCTTTTAATCTTCAGGTATGAATTGAAGATAAAATATGTATATATAAACGGATTTATATTATCCTCCCCAATTATGAGACATTCCTAATCACGAGACTGCAGATTAATCTGATGCTGACATTGTAAGTATTTTGTCTCATGGCGATAATTTTTTTTTTTATCCCGTTGTGCCAAGTCTTGCATTCCGTTTCTTCTAGTTTGTTGCATTCACTTTTTATGTGATTTACTGTTTCAGCTTTGTCACTACATAACCTACACTTGTTAATCATCTGCGTATTATCAATTTTTGTCACAAGATAATTGATTCTTATGTTATTATTTTGAACTCGTATTAAAAGAGATTCTGTTTCTCTCTTCATGTTTCCCCTTTCTCAACCATATCCAAGTCATCTCCTATGAATTTTCCTTATTTTGTAGCTTGAAGTATCCATACATTTGACTTTCTTTCCATATTTATTTGGTAGTTTTTTAGTTACTATTTCTGTTACTGCTTACAGTAATTAGTCTTTCTTTGCTTTTTTTGTATATTTCTAGTCTTTAAATTGTTGCATCTATAAAATCCTTAATAAAAACAAGTCACATATAGTCTGTCTATGTCATCTCCCGGATGCAATGCCTTGTGCCTCGTGCATCAATTTCCTTGTTTTCTCGTCTCAACCTTCCTTATCCATTTTAATCATGGTCCATATTATCTTACAAGGATGATAAGTCAGGCGTTAATCTCTTTGATAAGATTTCTGTTGCAGAATTTGGTTTTGATTATTATTCTTACTCCTTGAGAGTTTTTCACATTAGCGTCAGTTGCTTATCTTTTAATGGAGTCTAAATGACAACAAGTCTCCTCAAGTCTCCAGGACTTTTCTCAGTATTCTGGCCGATCTCAATAATGCTGTAGTTTGGATGGACTCCACCCTTCCTCTTATTCGCAAGTCCTCTAGTCCTTTTACCAATTCTTTGATGACTGTGCCAAGAGCACCAATTACAATTGGTACAACCGTCACTTTCATAATTCACCGGTTTTATAATAATTATTTTATTATTATTATTATTATTTGAAGTGGATATTTGAAACCATATAATTGCTTGCAAAAAATGACTTTGGCAGTGAATAACCCATTTGAAGTTGACATACCTTGAAATAAGCCAACCAAACCAACCAAGTGTCTGATGGTGCTAAATTGGGTTAACTTTTGTCCTGGTGATATTGCGTGGTATAAGTGTGACGTTCTGGGTTAGAGCTAAAATTGGAAAAAGTCTGAAACCACACTTATTCCTAGACTTCTGTTTTTAGATCAGTATATGTACGAACAGTGAAGAAAGAAGATGAATATGGACACTTGCAAAATATTATGACACTGTATTTCCGATGCACTCAAAGATTTGAAAAGAATGTTGTGAACAGCTTCAAAATGTCTCCATGCAGTAATCGCAAAGCAAATGTATGCAACTGAATACTAAAATATGAAATCAATATATCCAAATTCCTTCCATCCACTGTTAACTTTGCTTATATTTTATTTTATATCTTGCGTTTGGAAATATGTACTTATGTACGTCTTTAGTCATTGTTTGTTTTATATCAAAATGCATCATCTGTGTAAATTTAATCACAAGAAAGAACTAAAGGTATATTAGATAAATATTTTTCAAGTGTCCAAAAATGTCTACTTCTCACGATATATATATATATATATATATATCGTGAGAAGTAGACATTTTTGGACACTTGAAAAAAAATATTATATATATATCTATTATATCAATGAAAGAAAACTCAACAGGCAGTTATTTTGCTATGATAAATTTATTTCAACAAGTCGTGGATGCGACCCACCTCATCAGATGGCTTCATACAGAATATAAAGAAATGCCGCATGAAGACATTTTGAAGCTGTTCACAAACTCTTCATAACATTCTTTTCAAATCTTTGTGCGCATCGAAAATATAGTACAATAATATTTTGCAAGTGCCCAATTTCATATCCACCTTTCTTCACTGTTCGTACATTTACTGATCTAAAAAACGGAAGTCTAGTAATAGGTATAGTTTCAGACTTTTTTCAATTTTAGCTCCAACCCAGAACGTCGCTCTTATACCACGTAATATCAACATGACAAAAATTAAACCCAATTTGGCACCATCAGACACTTGGTTGGTTTGATTGGTTTATTTTAAGGCATGTCAAATTCAATCGGGTTATTTGGGGAAAATATAATCAAGTAAATAATAAAACGGCCACAACACCACCTATTGCACTTGGTGGGAATCAAAGTGAACCTGGTTAGACTTAGTCGCCTTTCCTATACTGTTATACTCCCTACATAGTGGACTCGCCCTCCTCCATAAATACACGTCAACGGGTAGTTCAGCAGAGTTGATCCAAACCCACGTGATACAATCACGTAATACCACTTGCGTAGTGGACAATAGTCACTACCCGACTGGACTCTTAGCTTCCTATTAACTAAAAACTGTCTAACCCGGTTCACTTGTATCTTATTTCTGTTACTTGAATATATATGTTTTTCTATCTTCCTTTTTGTGTTCCTGTGTCTTTCTTTTGCCAACATCACAACATTTACCTTGGATTTAATCTCGGTGTCGTATTTCAATTTGTCTCTTATTTTGTTTTTATATTTCTCACGTACCTTCTAATTTGTTCACTAACTTCCTATCCTATTTGCCCTTTTACCCTTTAAAAATTATTTTATCGGTTCATTTGTTTATACTTTATTCATACCTCATAAATTACCATGTTTCTGGTTCTAGACTATTCTCACTTCTAAGAGGTTCTCGCGTAATGTAAAGCTCTTTTAATGAATTGAGCACTCGGTAAACGTTAAGCGTATACATGTAAAAAAAAAAGTGATACATATACGTTAAAATCCCTTTGCTTACGCCGAGTTTTCCGATGGCTGTGTGGTAAGATATCTGACTGGCGAGAAGTCAACCGGGTTCCGATCTCAGCTCGAAGCATCTCGTGTGTCTAGCCACGCTGATGAGTTGTGATACAACGAAACAGTCTGTGGTTGACAATATATATATATATATATATATATATATATAGGATAACATAGACATCGAGTCTTCACAACTCTTCAGTGTGGCTAGACACGTAGGACGCTTGAAGCTGGGATCGAAACCTGCCCAACTTTACGTTAGACTTAGTATCATACCGCTCAGCCAACAAACGAACCACGTCAGCTCGGGAATCATAAGGCATTATATAGTCGATTTAGTTTGTTTACATTTTTGCCTTAACGGATACCAGAGTGCTCAATTCATTCGAAATTGCTTGTGTCTATTAGTACACCAAGAAATTTCATCTGTGCTATTAGTGAGAAGGAGTTTGCACTGATGAAATTAACATAATACAAGAGACCTTTCAAAATAATTCCGTTCTTAATTTACACAAGAAATCAATATCAACAATAAAATCACATTTCTTAGTGTACTAATAGACACAAGCATTATTGACCGATTTACTACCTCCATGTATATATATATATATGGATATATATTTTATTTTATTAGGATTTTATTGTTGATATATATATATATATATATATATATATATATATATATATATATATATATATATAAAGTGTGTGTGTGTGTGTGTGTTGTATAACTAAGTCCGGCTAGACTGACTACTATTAACTGAATATACGTTTTATGATCAAAAAGTATTGAACCTGAAGCTTGAAATATTGTGATTTCTAAATTAAAAAATCCAAATGAAGACGTTTGCACTGATGATCAACCAATAAAATAATGATATGCTGTCGAGACATCTAGATTGATTAACTGATTTTAAAGGCAACTCAACATGTCTTGGTTTATTCTATTCCTATGTTGGGGCATTGTTTTCATTGTAGATTTATACTTACGTTTTTTGTACAGTTGTTTCTTAAGAATTTTTTTGTATACAAATATATGATATCACGTATTCTTATATAATACAGATAATTTACATACAGTTGTATAGTTTTAAGTTTTCCAACTAAATACAAATAAACATATGATTTCAACTACTTATTTATATCTAATAAAATCATTTGTTTGCACCCAGACGGTTTCTAGTGACTAATAATAATCTTTAGTAAAAGATTATAGCTTCAAGTAATTATTCTTAATGCAAATAATCTACAGTTATAAAACATCAAGTACTCACATCGAATACTAATAATTCTAAACAGATCATTTTGACCAATGAATGGGACCCTAACAAATAATACGACTTCCGGTTAGAATGGACTAGGGACTAATAGCAGTGAAAGAGTAGAGTAGAATTAGAGCCTCACTATCTGATACAGTTTAGTGTCATACTCAGCACACACCCTTTCTTGTGGAATTTTACGAATCTACAGAGGATACAGTGAGCTTATTCGAAGCCTCGTCGATAAGGCGAGGTTAATGCTAAGTAGGCTGTTTAGTAGAAAATTAACGTTTCTGTCATTGGTCATTTTTCTCTTGATAAATAAAGCAAAGAATCGATAATTTTAAACACACACTGCGTATGATATTGGTCTGTAATTGCTAATAAGCATCTCCGACTATTAAATCTGTTCACAGGCCAATTCACGAGTTTTCTAAATTTTACGATGAAAAAATGATGAATAAGTTCATTTGGTGTGAAACAATGAGAAACATTAATTAGAATTAGTAACAAGTAGAAATAGTTTTAAGGTTAGAGTAGAATTGCAAAAAACTGAAACAATTCTCACATTTACTGGCCTTGTGCTATGTCATATAATTAGGGACTTTGGTTGATTGTTTTAATAGTAAGTTGTTTCCTTGCTAGATTTAGAGGTCGACTACAAGATGGTGGAAAAGGAGGGACATATATGAGAAAAAGGTTCGAGCCATTCACAGTGACAAAGAGAGAAAAGGCTATAAGGGAGAAGCAAATGGGAAGGTGAACAGGGGATCCCCAAGTCTATCACGGGATAGCAGCTGACGCCCAAGTTAAAAATAGAAAGTTATCAGCAGCAAATCGGCGCCGGGTTCTGATTGGCTAGAAGAAACTCGAACGGAAGAGCTGTTAAGAGGGTCGCGGGATAGAAAACATGAAAAGAAAAAGTTGGACATTAGCCACGGAGATGTGAAGACGGGCCGAAAATTACGACACCCATTTTTGGGCAAGCTCCGCGTAGGGGCCAACCTACATTAGCGCGTTGGACCTGGCCGTCCTAAAAAAGCAACCTGAGTACGCGGAGAACTACAGCAGCAAACGAGAAAGATAATATCAAGGTCTGTGTCTATCTTTAAAGTCCTCTGACGGTTTGTTTCTCCGTCTATTTAAAGCAGTTTCTCTCTGGTCGGCAACTACAAAGAGGGGATGGAAGCAAATAAACTTCGTATCAAACAAAAAAAAAACAGACCGTGTTTTGTGTGTTCGTCACTCTTTCTCACGGCGATGTTACAATAGGAGTTCGGCTGGAACTTAAGGCGTACTGCTAAATTCATAGACCCGTTAGAACCGTGATGGTACAAATGTCTATGTAGTGCCGTGCCGCTACAAGAGTCTGCTGAGAGCTATAGTGGTGCAAGTGTCTATATTAGTGTAGTAGTATTACAAAAGTCTATTTGAGAACCGTAGTGTCAAAACCATACTTGTATTTTTATACGAATCACTAGTTTTAGCCTTGGCGGGGTTTAGAATATGCTGACTGTATCAGCTGCCAAGGATAAAGACCTTACAAAAAGAGGTATCTTGGGTAGGACACTTAACTGTATCTGATGGAGAGGCTCCAGTTCTAGAGATCTGGGGAATGTGGAGTACCCTTCATTGTCATTACTCTCAGGTTCACTCTGACCCGAGATGGTTGTACTTGTGAGGGTCTCACCTATGGGTCAAATGGATGTTTGAAAATTATTCGTATTAGCTAGGAATACTTGATGCTTTATAACAGTAGATTATTTGTATTAACACGCTAGAATTATTTACGAAGGATTATTATAACTAGTTACTAGAAAGCATATAACTATGTGCAAACAAATGATTATTATCAAATAGAAATTAGTTAAAACCAAATAATTGTATATAAATTATAAGTATTAGATAGGAATGCTAGTGTAATATAATGGCCGAGGGATTTCGTTTTATGCCTTTGGGTTTAGTTATGCTGAGAACCTTTCAGCTCAGTGCATGGGTTACTTCGGTGCAATATTAACACAAGTGTTCACACGCACGCGCGGAGCGGACGTGTCACTCAGAGATGTCACAATAGCCCAGATGGGAAAAGGGGCTAGCAAGTGCGAATGACGTCACGCACCGGAAGCGCGCGGAGGATTTGGGGGTTTTGAAAAAGTCAGTAAGTGGAGTTGAGACCTGCCTCGGGAGAAGACGGTTGACTTTCGCTTGCTCGTGGAGGCCTTGGGCAGGTGTCGCACGAGATGGGGTGGGGCAGATGAAAAAGCCAGAATAGAAAAAATGTGTATCTCTCTCCTTATGTCGGAGAACCTTTAAACTCAAAGATAATAAAAAGTTTCGTACCTGAACTGAGAAGTCGTAAGTGTTTTTCGTGTTTCGAGATCCCTATGTTCTATGTTATATATACATGAACATTATATGTCCATTTCACACATAGTCGTATCTGGCTATGTATGGTACAGTAGAACTCATTCAGCTATGTATAAATCATTTGCATTAGACATGAATAATCGGTGGGTGTATTTTTCCATATTGAATAAGAATTTTTGTTTTCTGAGAGCAAAAATATCTCTCAAGTCATAATTACACAAAAAACAAAAATATGAACCAAAATGAATGTGATTCACTAACTTCTTAACATTAAATAACGCTGTAGGAGTTGACACGCCGTTGAAATTACTCAATCAGTCGATAGTCTCAGTACATTAGTTTTGTTTCAGACCACGGTAAAATCAGAAAAATATTATTCACCTCATCGTGATTGTCGAACTTGCTTAGTAGAATATTAGTCTTATATTATAGTATGTATGATACTAAAATGTATTATTACAATGATGCAACAGTTAACACATATTGTGAACCTGTTCACAGGTGTTTTGAGTTCAATCCTCACTGAGTGTTTCTTTACTGTGATTTCGAGTCGAACAGGGCTAATTTTAGTTTTTTGTAAATAACCATGTAAGTATTTACCCAATTCTACCACCACGAGCACAAGGTCGATTATTTTAGTGGAGTAAAGCTGGTTTGAATTCAGAGTTTGCCTTCTTCTAGAATGGTTACTTTTCAAGGTTAAAAAAACAGTCCGCCCCATTATTTTACCCGTGGCTGAGGAAAAAAAGGAATGAATTCTCAAGGGTATAAGCGTTAAGTGAGACACAATCAGCTTTGTCAAGGATGTGAAAACGGGTCCCCGATATCATTGGCTACGACGATAACCGTTACACTAAGCACGCCATTTATGTGCACACATGCACATGCGCGTGCACACGCACACGCAAACACACACACGTAAGCATACACATATAAAAACTCATACACAAATACACACACACAAACACACACGCAAACACACGCAGGATGACTTGAGTAAAAGCCCTAATTCAACACTCGCCATTATGCCCGAAAAAAATAACTTATTACACTCTGAAAAATATCAAAAAGAATATTGAGTCTTTGTCACGTGATAGGCGCGGCATATAAATCTAGAAATTCTAGTTACCATCAAAATCCTCTTCGACGGCAGCAGCCGTATTTTCATAAGAGAGGGGAAAAAGGAGGGGAGGAAAAAGAGGAAAATGGTAAAAAATTTATTGTTCCGAGTGCACTTTAGCCTCGTTTTCATCTGTAAGACATGACGTGTGTCCCCGCCGAGATTGCTAATTTTAGATAGCTTTTACAAAACGTGCAAAAGCAGAACGGCCTCGACGCCATGCAAAACCTTTGAACATTTTATGTCGGCAGCAGCTACTAGCATTAAAAAAAAAAAAAAAAAAAAAAAAAAAAAGAAATTTTTCTTTTGATAATCGCCCGTTGTGCAACGTAATTCTTTGATGAAAACAGGCAAAAGATATCTGATGTGATCTTTTCGGTTACAATGGCTTTCAGATAATGAAAGTGCCAAATAGATGTTTATAATTTACATTATAGTAGCTAATATTCACTGTTTTTGCCATGTCGATCAAATAAATAACTTCGTTTATCTAGGACATTTTATTTCCCAGGACAAGATTTACTATGGCGAAAAACTTCGTTTTAAGACGGAAATTTGACATAGAGACATTAGCGTATACAACACATCACTAAGAATACCACTAGTATTTAGAGAACTGGCGTCCATTACAACTTATCTAAGCTCTGCTCTCCTTGGTAAAAACTATTGAACAAGCAAAATTCGAGGAAGTTTTCTTATGTTTCTTATTTAGAAGTAAATAAACTAATGATAGATAAGACACAAAAAAATTTTTATTTAAAAACTGAGCATTTTGAATTCATAAAATATACTTTTAAAAAACTAGATTAGATTATTTAAATTAATGCTACAATGTCATTTAAAGTACTAGGGGAGACGGTAATCATTACCTTCACAATCAATGCATATGTGTAAATTAAAATATGTACTAATTTTCTCATTCCATCGATAGAAAATTGGTTTGGTGATGATTAAGTCATTTTTCAGGACAATAATACATCACACACACACACACACACACATATATATATATATATATATATATATATATATATATATATATATATATTAAAAGAGAAGAACAACAAATAAGAAAAGATTTTGCATCTAAAGCAGAGCAGGTAAAAAATTAAAGTCAGCGACAGTAGTAGAGGGCGATCCGAAAGCTCCCTTTCCGATAGCTAATAAACCGAAGTGTAGGAGAGGACGCTACTCATTTCCCTGGATTGCTCACTTACCCTTGATCCATACCTTATAATACTGAATGTTAAGCAAGGAGGCATCAAGTACCATTTTTTGAGTTCATGGTATGACTCGACCTGGAACTGAACCCAAGTCTCTTTGGCCATTGGTGAACAGTCTACCCATTAGTCCAATGTGCAGGTCTAAACCTATAGATATTAAGATTATGGATACAATAAGTCAATTAAGTTTCCTGTGTTTTCAAAAATCTTCTGACGATCAGGACTGTCAAAAAATTGTGAAAAACACATAAAAATTAAGTAACGGATTTATAATGTCCATAATTATATATATATATATATATATATATATATATATATATATATATATATATATATATATATATACGTGTGTGTGTGTGGCGGAAAAGTTTCAAAATGATTGAATAAAACACTGATCTACAAATTTTATTTCTTGAACTTGAGTAAAAATTTTGTTGAAAAACAGAAGTTACAAATTCTTTTCTTGTAAGAAAAGGTAATATTAGTCAGAGCGTAAATATCATCTAATATTCACATTACAAAATTCATGCATTTCAATGTTCAGAATGTATTGTCTAAATCTAGTTGATATATTTTATGTGTGTAAAAGATATGTATGTGTGTGTGTGTGTGTGATTTTGCAGGAGAGAAAATATACCTATGCGCTAATGAGTGAGAGGATGCAGTTAAAAAATTTCATCAGCAGGGGAAGATTCTAATAGTAGTACGAATATGTATTCGTTCAATCTAATATAATTAAAAGTTGTTGAAAGGAAACGCAAACTTGAATGAACAGAATGTTAGATTTTCACTCAAATGAAATAAAGTCGAATTTGTTAAGTAGATTTACGGAATTACTCTATAAATCTTCTGAATATTTATATATTTCATTGCTTATGTATAAGATTGAGGTAGGCTCGGAATTAGTTAAAATAGTTGAGGATTTATCTATGATTTTAATTGGTTAAAAAATGTATTCTTAACAATCAAGAAGAGAAAAGATTTCTTAAATCATTTTGGATTTCGATCACTTTTGCGCGGCAAGTTAAATATTGCGTCAAAGAATCTCAGTTATTTCAAAACGAGCGCGTAAGCGCCGATTGGTCAATAAATGCAAAAATATCTGCAGAGAGAGAGAGAGAGGGGGGAGAGAGAGAGAGAGAGAGAATGAAACAAGTGAAAGACAAAATGTTTTCATGAATACACACATATACACACAAGTATATACATATATATGTATATATATTTGTGTATGTGTATATGTATTCATGAAAACATTTAATCTTCCACTTGTTTCATTCTATCTCTCTCTCTCTCTCTCTCTCTCTCTCTCTCTTTCTCCCTCTCTGCGGATATTTTTGTATATATATATATGTGTGTCATTTAGAAATTGTTTTATTTGTCAAATATTCTGAAATGAAGCTTGATAATTTTCATCATTGTGAATATTCTGACTATTCGTTTCTTCATTTCTATATTTTAACATTCGTATATACCAGCAACTTCTAATCGGAATCTATCTATCTATCTATGCCAAACCTCCCATCATGACACAAGGTCAATTTTAAACAGAGTTTAACTGATTTGAATTCACAGGTTTCCTTCTCATAGACAGGTTCTCATACCAAGATTAAAAAGACCAGTCTTCGTTACTGTTTAGCCATAGATGGAGGATAAATAGTTGAATTCATACCTTTCCCAAGGACATTAGCCCTATATGAAATGCAAACAACGTCGTTCCGGCTTTGTAAAAGAAAGAGAGATATAGATAGAGAGAGAGAGAGAGAGAGAGAGAGAAAGAGAAAGAGAAAGAGAAAGAGAAAGATGTACATGTATGTATGTATGTATGTGTCACTAAATCTGTCTATTTTTAGCCTCTGAAGTAAAAAATCTTGGCTTCTGAATTCAGACAAATGATCTGAACCAGTAGGATTATGGCCAGAAAATGTATCTTTAAGGACAGACTGAATCTCCTTGGCTACAATTTGTCGATTTAGAAGACATTGGGCTGCAAAATGGTCAAGACATGCCAGGAGATTGGTCTGGTATAACATCATGGCAAAAGTGCATAGGTTTCTGGAAAGCAGGAAGGAGGAGAAATAAGTAGAAACTAACAAACAAATTGACATCTGACCAGCCGAAGTAAAGTATGAAAATTAAAACACAGAAAACAATTTAATTAAAAAAATGTAGGCATAAAGCCAAAAAATAGAAAAAAGAAAGAAAGAAAAAAAACGGATAGAAAGAAAGAAAGAAAGAAAGGTGAGAGAAGGGGGAAAATGAACGAATGAACGAAAAGAGGGGAAAGGAGAAAAAATATAAAGAATCACTGGAGAAGAAAGAAAGAAAGAAAGAAAGAAAGAAAGAAAGAAAGAAAGAAAGGAAAAATGTGTGAGGAAAGAAGATAGAAAAAAAGAAGGAAGGAAAGGATGACAAGAGGAAAAAAGAAAAAGATGATTTGGGGCAAGGGAAGAGGAGACAAAATAAAAAGAATGAACGGATGGAGAAAGGAAGGAGAATTTGAAAAATAGATAAAAGAGAATGATGAAGAGAAATGATGAATACAAATATAATAAGTAAAAAAAAAAAAATAGGCAGATATCAAAAGAAGGAAAATAGAAAGAAAGCCGACAGAAGAAAAGCAAAGAAACAAATGGAGAAAATATAAAATGGAAAATCTAGAAAACAAAAAGATTAAAATCATTTTCATAATTGCTGAAAAACAAGGTGGCTTGGAGGTTTAAGGCATGTCAACCCTTGTGGGTTATTTCATGCCAGATCCTGTTTATATATATATATATATATATAGGGTGGAACGATAAAATTGTCATCCTAAAGAAAACAACACTACAGCTTCATTTTTAAACTTTTATTGAAAAATCAATTCAGTTAACTTGATTATGTTGTAGAGCTGACATCTATTCTATGTAGCCGCCTTCAGCCTCAATCACCGCCTCGATATGTATCCGGAACTGGGAGCATGCCTTTTACACAAGCGCTGGCGGGAGCTCGGCGAATACTCGGCGGATGGCGGCGATCAGGCTGGCTTTGGTGTTGTGGGAGGTCATGTTGGTGATGTTCCCGACGTATGACCAAACGAAGTAGCCCAGTGGGTTCAGGTCGGGAGAGGAGTGGGGCCAGTGAGAGAAGGGTACAAAGTCGTAGCACTCCTGAAGCCAAGCCTGGGTCTCTTTGGACTTGTAGGGCGGCGCCGAGTCCTGCTGCCACACCGCGGGTCTGCCACCGGCCACCAGACTGCACCAGGGGATCACCACACTCTTCAACACATCCAGGTACACTTTGGTGTTGACTTTCAAGCCGACTTCGAAGATGTAAGGTGGCATGATGTGGCCCTCACTTGAAACCACACCAAAGACCATAACCGTAGCCGGAAACTTTGTTTTCATCACCCTGTGCACGTTGAACCGTTGCATTTTGAGGGTGCTGGCAATGGTGCCGTTGTCATAACTTGGATCGGTAGAGATCATGAGTTGTACAGCGGCTCATCTCCCATCTCGCTCGTTGAACATTGTGTCACTTTCAGACATGATATAAGGCTCCTATCACTCTTGGGATTTGTACACAACTGGCCAACTAGTAGATGGTCTGCAACAAAAAAAGAAAACCGGTTTTCATTAAACGGAAATGGAATAATATCGTCTTTTCTAGGGCTACAATTCTGTCGTTCCACCCTGTAGACATGGAAGTAACTACTGAAAAAAAAGATAAATCTTTAAGAATGTATAAGATAAAAGAAAAACGTACTGTATATAAGTAAGTAAAGTTGGTGACCTTATTTGAGGGTGACCCGAAGGCTTCCTTTTCCATAGCTACTATACCGAAGTGTAGGGGAAGGTGCTACTCCTATGGATTGTTCTACTTTACCCTTGATCCTTACCTTATAATACTGAGTGTTAAGCAAGGCGAAATCAAGTACCATTTTTTGAGTCTTTGGGATTGAACCTCAGTCTCCCAGACCATTGGAGAACACTCTACTCATTAGGCCAAACCACCAGAAAACGTGTAGGTTCTCCCCGAAAACCTTGTATTTTTTTCAAAAATCACCCTACACATTTTTGCAGGAGGATGATGTTTTGATGCAACTTTGCCCGTTAGAAGGGTTATGTTAGAACCTAGAATATCGCCTTCAACTCGTCGCGAAGTGGTTGGGTAAATCCATATATGACCCTAGAATTAAATTTTTGAAGTGTTTTATGTAAAGCAAAGCGTATTACGCTAACTAAACGTGTTATATACTGACATAATAAATATGCTTATAAACAACACATATACATGTTCATGCAGCATCATAACGACACAATAAATAATCCAATAGACGCACAATGATAAAGTCGCAAGAACAAACGACGCACGCAAGGAAGACGCAGGAAGACTTCTTTATAAAATATTTTACCTCTCACTTTATTTGTAAGGTTTCGAAAAGGGTTACTCAAAGTTTGCGTGTGAGAGGGAGCTGGAGACCGAACATAACTGAAATATTTTGACCCCAAAGTTATGGCCGTCAGCGTTGTGTCTTTCTCGTTCTCCATGGCTGCTCAATCGGAGCACTCGATTCGGCTGGGTGCTGGCTTTCTTTACTACATCGCGTCTAACTCCGTCTCCAACTATACTGCTTGTCTTCCTTCTCGCCTGTCTGTCTACTGGCTCGTTGAACTCAACTAACCAGAACTCAACTCCTCTGTTCAATTCGTCGGCCTTATATTACCTTCAAACTCCCACGCGGTGATATGGACACGCCTCTGCAACTCCTTCCGATATCTAGCGACCGGGATGTGTCACTTCCGCTTACTTTGGAATGGCCTGTGTGATCGTCATCGAGCGGAAATAACTGTCATCCAGTTCAGAGGTCACTCTCTTCCGGTGCGTCAGTCTGTGAGAGTATAACGGGATCTTTTTTACCTCGTCCCATTTCATCAACAAATTTCCGCCCACGCGATTTCCTCTCATAACTGCCATCAGAATGTGTCACCTCCTTCCGGTGCATTACCTTGAATGGCATTTTTGGCCAGGTCAACAGGTCAAAACATAACAAACGGCTGGAGAAGAAACTTGACGGCAACTACACAAGAATGTTGAGAGCAATATTGAACAAGTCCTAGCGACAACACCCCACGAGATACCAACTATACGGCCACTTGCCTCCCATCACGAAAACTATACAGGTTAGACGAGCCAGACACGCCGGACACTGCTGGAGAAGCAAGGACGAGCTCGTAAGTGATGTACTCCTATGGACCCCCACATATGGCGAAGCAAAAGCAGGACCACCAGCCCGAACTTACATACAGCAGCTATGTGAGGACACAGGTTGTAACCCATAAGACCTGCCAGAGGCGATGAATGATAGGGAGAAGTGGCGAGAGAGGGTCAAGGATATCCGTGCTGGCGGCACGACATGATGATGATGATGTAAAGCAAAACACGACGTATGTAGAAGAAAGAAAGAAAAAAAGAAAAAAAGGAAAGAAAGAAAACGCAAATAAGTGGAAAACCACAAAATATTTTTAAAAGCCCGATCACAAAGCTTTTTTTGTGATCCGAAAAGCGAAGGTGGAAGATGTTTTTGCCAGAGGTTTTTATGGTGTCTTACACAAGAATTCTTTCAGTCTGTTTACATATAATGTGACAGATTTGTTGTTTTGTTGTTTGTTTTTTTTGTTTGTTTTTTTTAAACAGAATTGAGGTGAATAGTTTTTCTTTTCCTTTTTTACTTTCTGTTTTTGTTTACTTAGAAAAAAAAAGAAGTTTGTTCTTTTCTTTTTAAATGAAAAAGCTTAAGCTGAAAATCTGAAACATCACTGTCGGAAAGAGTTGTAGAATACATCTCGGCAGAGGGATAAGACCCGCAAGTCAACGAGTGTCCTTGATATGACACTAAACAATCTGATGGTGAGACTCCAGGCCAGGAGATATGGAGAATGTGGAGAACGCCTTTGTTGCCAGTACTCCCTGGTTCACTCTTTCCCGGTGTGTCCTATCTATAGTTCAAATATAATTGTTTAATCTTTCACTTGGGTTTATTATTGATATTAAATAGAATTATTATTGGTAAATACCGATATTTGAAAACATTTAACTGTGAGCAAACAAATGAGGTGTAGCTCGTTGAAAAATAATATCATCAACGAATTATTGGTCTACAATATATATATATATATATATATATATATATATATAACATGATTCAAATAACCTACAATGATTGATATGCTATAAAACATACTAACCAACGAAAATTTGGAAATAGCTAGCCTCGTTTCCATTTCTAATTTTAAGTAATTTAATCAACTCTCTCTCTCTCTCTCTCTCTCTCTCTCTCTCTCTCTCTCTTGAATAAAAAAAATCTTTTGAATGCAAATTACGTAGCAAACCTTTCGAAGCAGAACTCTACTAACGATTATAGAACGCTAGGAATGTTCTCATCCTTTCGATTTCATTTTTTTTTTATTCGTGTGAGACGGCATCCCTTATAAACATCGCCTTGAGGGTGGTTAAAAAAAAACAAATATTTAACGTTGACATAATAAATTCATCTTTAAATATACACACGTATATTTTTTACAGGAGTTAAATTTCTTCTAAACCAAAGATCATCCTGATGATCATCACATCAAATTGTGCTGATAGCACGTAGTTAGGTGGCTCTCTTTCGTCATCCATCTCTATCGTCGAGCTCCCTGAGCAGGTCTTCTAGAAGTCATTCAGTACCCGTACAGAATTGATGTGCGTGAGTCCTTGCTGGTCGGTCAACACTGGCGCGTTCATGTGTGGGAGCCTGTAAGAGAACGCATGCCTTTACTTCTAAAGCACTGTCCAGCAAGTCTTGTTATTCTTACTTGGAGGATTTCTGAGATGGGACGTAAGTGGCTGTACAGTGCTGTTTTGTGGGGTGTGACTTCCAGGATTTGTTCAAAATAGCACGTAGTATTCTAGTGTAGGTTACATCAAGCTTTTTCGCCATAAATGTCATCAACGTCCAGGTGGTGCATCCATACAATAGTACTGACACAGCCAGAGCTTGACAAAAAACCCGTTTTATTTTATCTGAGAGATCAGGTTTCCATATGATCAAAATTCAGCCCAAAGTACTCCGTGCCTTCGCCAGGCGTATATTGACATTGCTTTCAGTAGATGAGATATTGTTACTGATGTAAATAAACTGGTTTATTGATTATAGAGATGGCTCTAAAACACAACTATTTCTAGCAGAACATTATACAATCAAAATCGATATTATCGGGCATTATTTATTTGCAAACTCTACTGCCTTGAAACTCTGTCAACAAAAATAAGATAAGATTTCATATATATATATATATATATATGCCATCAGTACAAAATTGTCCAAACATGTATGGTTAATAAAATATGAAACGAACAAATCTCCCATAAGAAAATAAGCAGCGAAAAAAGTATAATCTTACAAAGGAGGTAACATTAAATGCAAATTGTGTCTTGTTGAAAAATTACGCATCTTGAACTTGGTGAACAGAAGCAAATAGATATCAGAGTTGTAACAGATAAACAAATTTCTCAAGTGTCATTTACCACCTAATTCCGTAGTTGTCTCCCCTCTCTCTCTCTCTCTCTCTCTCTCTCTCTACTTCTCTCTCTCTCTCTCTCTATATATATATATATATATAATGATAATAAATAAATATATATTATATATATATTTAATCCATGGAAAATATTGTTCTGCAACCTAAGGTTTCTTGAAGTTTATAACAACATTCGTTAGGCAGTTAAGAAGATGGAATGAAATTGAAAATCAAAAATTTTCGATTTTCTATTTCATTCCATCTTCTTAACTGCCTAACGAATGTTGTTATAAACTTCAAGAAACCTTAGGTTGCAGAACAATATTTTCCATGGATTAAATATATATATAATATATATTTATTTATTATCATCATTATTATTATTATGATAGCTCTATCATAGATATTGAGCACTCTCCATATCATATTGCACTTGGTTCGAAACATAACCACATAGTGATTTACTGACGACCAACACTCTCATAATATATATATATATATATATATACCCATCAACTACAGAGTAGATTGTAAGCAGAGTTTAATAAGTTTAAATTGAGAGTTTTCTTTCTCCTAGACCGGTCATCACACCATAGTTTAAGAAAACAGTCTGCCCTACTATTTATGCATAGATACTGAGAGAATAGTTAGATTAATACCTTTTCCATGGGTTTTTAGCGTTATGTGAAAAGGAAACAGCCTCGTCAAGCATTTGAACTCGGATTGCCGTATCCATTTCCCTACGACGATACCATCACACCACGAATACCTCGTATATACATGTGTGTGTGTGTGTGTGTGTGTGTGTGTGTGTGTGTTTTCCAACTCCTACACACAAGCAGGATGTTACACAAGATCAATTATTTTAGTGGAATTTAACAGGTTTAAAATCAGAGTTTTCTTTTTCCTTGGTCTGTTTTCATAGCAGTGTTAAAGAGTTCAGTCTGCCCTACTATTTACCCATGGCTGGAGATAGAATAGCTGGATTCATACCTTTCCCTAGGTGTTAGCGCTATGTGAAATGCAAAACAGCCTTGTCCTCATTATATATGAGTAAGAGACAAACAGACAGGTACTTATTTTTGGTCTACAATGTATTCATATTTTTTGGCTACACAAAGCTGTAGAGTTTGATAATAAATGATACATAATAATATCTGTTTAGATGTGTGACCAGCAGTTACTTTAAGCTATCTTAAACATGCACGATATACTAAACAAAGCTGAGTAATTTTTAAGACACTACGAACGTGACTAAAGTCAAGTCACGCTTAAAACACCAGTTCCACGAGATCAGTGAAGTTAAACAGTGCTGAGCCGGGTAAGTATTTAGATAGGTGACCTCTTAGAAGCATCAACTATTGCAAAAAAAATTATTACTGTGTGCCAGACTAAGCAGAACTTAGCAAACTCTAAGACTTAAAGGATGTGAGGCCTTGCTTAAGATTTTGGGTCACTTCCAGTTTCCAAGATATTCAACAAAGAACAAAAAATTCTTTTGCGGTAAATCAATGTTGTTATTTACCAAGTTTTGCTTAGTCAAGCACACAGGTATTATATTACTTACAGTGGCTGCTTTTACTAAGTGGTCATTCATCTAGGAGCTGGTGGCGCAACAGTTATGATTGTTGGGAATGGGCCCGGAGACCCAAGTTCAAATCCTGGTCAAGGCTGTTGGTTTAGTTCAATTGTTTTGATGGATTTTAACGGCATGCTTTGTTTTTATGTCTAGAGGTACGTTGAATGTTTACAATTACATTTTTGTAGTTAACGGTTTTAACGATATGTTAGCATCATCGGGAATCGTGTTGCAGGTTTTGATCAGGCTTACTTTTAAATATTTTGTATGATTTTATTTTTCTCAAAAAAGGACAGAATTCCATTTATGCTGGTGTTTTCAAATAGAACGTTCATATCATTTACATTGAAATGGCGTTTTCTGAGGTGAATGAAAGCTTTACATTCAATGAGAAAGCGTTTAATAGTGCAGGGTGTTTAACATGGGGTGGTTGCTCTTGATTGAGTATAAAGGAGTGGGTAAGTCTTGAGTGACCAATGAGTAATCAGGATATAGTGACTTATTCCGTTCTTGATTTTCTGAATGTCGGTTAAATACACAACAGGGTTATCGCTGTTTAACTTCGGCGATCTAGCTGAAACCGCTGCTTTAAGCGTAACTTGACTCCGAGTAACGCAAAGAGCCATACTAAGCATTGCTTAGTATGGCACACAGAATTCAGGTAGGTTATTGTCGAAATATCTTGTCTGCTGTGCTAGGACAATCATTGTTATCCTTACTTTCATCATCATTTTCGAGTTGTCTTGAGCTACTATTTAATTCACTGCCAGTTTTATAAGATGCACCACAGAGAAATTACTCGCAAGATATCTCGTCAGACTCTCTGGGACTTAATTTTGTCCGTAGAATTTGTAGTGATTGATTTAGAGAGGAGGCGAGCACCATCAAGCACCATCTAATGTTTAGAAAATGCTATGAAAGACTTACGCTTGCTTGTATTTTATGGCATATCAACCCTAATGGGCTATTTAATCCTGTTTATACACACACACACACACACACACATATATATATATATATATATATATATATATATATATGAAATGATTTGTAAACGAATAGTTTGTTGGTAACATTGTTTTTAAAGGAGCCAGAGCTCATTTGTTTGCTTACATTTAAATGGTTTCAGGTATTGTTAACATTAATTATTCTTAATGGTTTTAAATATTCCTATCTAGCACTAATAATTATATTTAACATTATACATTTGTTTGCTCACAAGTAAATAGTTTCAATATTGCTATTTAACAATAGAAATTCTAGTAATCAAGTATTCCAGTTTAAAACAGGTAAGTTGGCTTCGAATATTGCAATCTTATACTCATAATTTTATTTGATGTTAATCATTTATTTGCCCACTGTTATATGATTTCAAGCATTGTTATTTAACATTAATAATCATATTTACTTTGGACATACGGTTTTAATCTGAATCATGGTATGGGCCCCTTCGCATGGGTGCACCAGTGTTGGCCGACCAGCAAGAACTTATTTACATTAACTTTTTGAGGACAAAGGATGTAATTTGGAAGACCTGCCGGATCCGATGGATGATAGAGACGGATAGAGAGAGAGAGAGAGAGAGAGAGAGTCGATGAAATCCATGCTGTCAGCGTGACTTGATGACCTATTACAGACAATTTTTACACAGCTGTATGATATCGAATAATAATAATAATAATAATAATAAGTGAAGGTGACAATTATACCAATTGTGGTTGGTGCTTTTGGTACAGAAACTAAAGGATTACTAAAGGGACTGGAGGACTTGGAAGTTGGCGGACGAGTGGAGACCATCCAAACAACAACATTTTGCGAACGGCCAGAATACTGAGAAGAGTCCTGGAGACTTGTGGAGACTTGCTGTCACTCAAACTCCAGTGAAAGACCATCAGATGATGCTGATGTGAAAAACTCCAATAATAATAATAATAATAATTCTCAGTATATAATTGAACATTTCTATTTGACCAATAAATGGAACCCTAACAGGTACTATAAATCCGGCTCAGAGTGAACCTGAGAGTAACGGGAATGAAAAGGTACTCCACATTCCCCAAACACCAGGACTGGATCCTTTCAATCAGATTGTTTAGTGTCATACTCAGGACATACGAAGGACTTAGGATGATACCCTGATAATCTACATCATAGAAAAATTTGATTAGATTGTCAATCAATATTAGATCGGCTGCATGGTAATACGTGTGGGAATAAGAATCCCTAATGAACCTATCCTAGTCGGCTGAGGCAGTAGAATACACCGACTGCCTCTCTGCGGAGGCGTTAAGAACCCTCCACCTAGATATGACACTATACAATCTGATCACGAGGCTCCAGTAATGTTAGAACTTTGGGGAAAGCGGAATACCCCTTCATTATCATTCCTTCTAGAGCCACTCTGGTCCGGAGTGGTAGCACCTGATAGGGTCCTATCTATGGTCAAATAGAACTGTTTGACGTTTAAACTGTGTGCAAACTTATGCTAAACTGAATTGCTTGAAATAGAACTGTTTACCATTTCACTGTGTATAAACAAATGACTGATGTTTAATTGAATTGTTCATCATCATCATCATCATCATGTCACGCTATCAGCACGGATATCCCTAACCTTCTCTCGACACCCCTCCCTATCGTCCAGTGCTTCCGGCAGGTCTTCAAGGCTACATCCCGTATAGGCACGGAGCTGCTGTATGTAGATTCGAGCTGGTCGTCCTGCCTTTGGTCGTTCATGTGAAGGGGTCCACAGGAGTACATCACTTATGAGCTTGCCCTTACTTCCCCAGCAGTGTCCCGCATGTCTGGTTCGTCTAATTTTGATAGTTTTCGTGATGGGTGGTAGGTGGCCGTACAGCTGATGCTTTGTGGGGTGCTGCCTCCAGGACTTGTTCAATATTGCTCGTGATACATAACAGTACGTGGAACCATTTAACTGAGTGCAAACAAATGAGTAATGTTGAATAGAATAATTAGTGTTGAATAGCAAAACTTGTAACCACTTCTCTAAGTGCAAGAGAGTGTCTTCGTGGGTAAATGGTTAAAGCGTTGGACTGCGGAATCGTAGTAAGCGAGTTTGAACACCAGTCGTGCTATTACGTTCACTTTCGGGGAAATACCCTTGGGAAAGGTATAAACCCCCTTTATCCTCCCAGCTAAGGGTTAAATAGTACCACTACTGTTCTTCTAAAAGAGTGGATTTGGTATTAGATAACCCAAGAAGATTGATATGCCATTAAACAACAAAACAAACAAACAAACTGAGTGAAAACTGATTAATATTGTATAGAATTATTAGTATTTCTTGAAATCATTTAAAGATTTAGAAATAGGAGCAATACTATGTGCAAACAAATTTGCATTCATTTAAAAGTGAAATTGCCGACAAGCTCTTTTACATATCGTCTTTATCAATTTAAACGTGTGCAAACAAATGACTGATGTTAAATTGTGACTGTTATATAGTCTTACTTAAAACCGCTTAAATGTGTACAAAAAATGAGCATAGGTTAGGTTAAAACTACAATCAACAAAATCTATAAACGAGGGTCATTAAATAAGTTTCCAAACTTTTTTGTATGGGCACTTTTATTGATAGTATACACATGAAACTCTAGTCCCCTTCGAAGTAATCTCCTCCGGCTGCAATGCACTTGTTGTACCGTTCCAACAACCTTTGGACGCCCCCATGGAAGTCCTCTTGTGTGAGCGTGTCAATGACCTTCGTCACAGCCTCTTTCATCTCCTCAATTGTCTCATAACGACAGCCTCTGAGCTTAGGGAATAACCAAAAGTTACAGGGACCAAGGTCTGGACTATAAGGAGGGTGAGGAACTGTGTTGATGCCCATCTTGGTCAAATAGTCTGTGACAAGGATGGAAATGTGGACTAGTGCATTGTCCTGCTGGAAATGCCACGGACCCGATTTGAAGAGTGCTGGCCTCTTCCCTAGGAATCTCTTCTTGAACTCCCTTAAAACCTCAACATAGTAACCCTAACCCTAACCCTTTGGCCAATCAACTCTGTTGTATTGACTTCCTTACACCTCCCACACCTCTTATCATCCCTCACAGACTCCCTGCCTTCCTTGAATCTCTTATGCTACTCAAAAACTGATGCTTGAGTCATGCAAGATGGTCGAAAAGCAATCCGAAGCATTCCATACGTTTCTGTGGCATTTTTTCCAAGTTTAAAACAGAATTTTATTGTATATCGTTCTTCTAAAGTATCCTCACGTCCAGATTGTATTTTTGAAATTCCCCAGCTGTGACAATCAGGCTTTAGTAGGGTGTATTCCAATTGCTGCTGTAGCTGTTCATTTGAAGCTGAAATCATAAAAATTGGTCAGTCATCTCATAAGATGTATAGCAATAACATACTGAATTTTCAAGAGTTTATGACAATCTTAAATATCCGTACAAAAAAGTCTGGAAACTTATCGAAGGCCCCACGTATATTTAATGTATATGTATATATATATATATATATTTAATGTATATATATATATATATATATATATAATGTATATGTATAAATAGGATTTGGCATTAAATAACCTAAAATGGTTGATATGCCATAAAACCAAACCAAACCAAACTAATTAACTGCATTGACATGATTGATTGATTGATTTTAACACCATGTCAACCTGTCTAGTTTTATTTTATGCCTTGAGGTTAGAGAATTACGTTACATATACATCTTTTGTTTAGTCGTTTCTCAAGAGTTTTTCACACAGTTATATGATATCAAGGATGCCTATCTTATCTTATATATGGCAATTATGTGTCTGTAACCGAAATGACTTCACCACCACCGTCAAGATTCCCTTAGTTATTTATGTTAGTTCCTCAATGATCATTGAATAATCATTATTTAATCTTGATTAACATCTTATCTATTAACGATGTCGTAATTAAAGTCCGAGTTAGATTTGTCTCATAACAGCTTATGTTATTAATACGATTAAAATTCTGAGAAATAAAAGTTTCCATCGTATAGGGTATGGATGATTTGCATATTGGTTTTAACAAAACTGGATCTAGTTAATAATTACTTGATGTTATTGATTTTAATTTTTTTTTTAAATTTTCAACCGTATTAAAGGGATTTCCCTGGCGTAGTTGTTAGCGTGCTGGACTGTGACATCGAGTTGGGACTTATTTAGTTTTCTTAGTTTTTAGTTCCGTTTGGCTTTTTATTCGATATATTTTACCGCATTAAAACTTAAATACTTGCTGCTAGAAAATGTATATTTTTGCTAATAGAAATAATTTGCTCAGTAATATGTTTTCAAATTCTTATCAAATACTAATGATCACATAGTTCCAAGTATTTCTTTCTATTTAAAAGTCATTTGTTTGCACACAGTTATATGACTTCAAGTAAATGAAAATAGTAATTCTTTGTTACTTTGTGGGGTGCTGCCTACGGCCACCTACCACCCATCACGAAAACTATCAAAGTTAGACGAACCAGACATGTGGGACACTGCAAGAGAAGTAGGGATGAGCTCATAAGTGATGTACTCCTGAGGACCCCTTCACATGGAAAAGCAAGGTAGAACGACCAGCTCGAACCTACATACAGCAACTCTGTACCTATACGTGATGTAGCCCTGAAGACCTGCCGGAAGCAATCGACTATAGAGAGGGGTGGCGAGAGAGGGTCAGGGATATCCGTGCTGATGGCGCGACATGATGATGAATTCTTAGAAAAAATAAGAGCTTCAAGTTACTGTTATTAATATAAATACTGGAATGCAGGGTTCGAATTCCACTATTACATTTACTTTCTAATAAGTACATTCCGAAAGGCATGAAACCCCTTATCCCCTCAAGTAATAGGTTTTATAGTAATACGGCCGTTCTTCTACAAGGATAGCTTTGGAATTAAATAACCAACAAAGGTTGATATGCCATTAAACAAGAGAAAGCCAACCAAAGCATAATATTAATAATTTACAGTTATTTAGCATCAAGTATCCCTATTGTATTCGAATAACTTTTCAAATAGTTCTATTTCACGAATAGATGGGATCCTAAGTGCTATTACCCATCTGGATCACAGTGGTCCTGGGAGTAATGTCGATGAAAAGTTACTCCACACACCCCATATCTCAGAACTGGAAACTCACAATCAGAAGTAGTTTAGTGTCATACCTAGGACACTTCTTTTGGTATTTATTTTTAAAAATGGTTATCGTATGTTTCCACTCAGCAATATTTTTATTGATTATCACTAAGTACAAAAGTGTCCTGGGTATGAAATTAAACAGCATCTGATGGTGAAGCTCTAGTCTTGGTGTTTAGAAAATGTGGAGTATCCTTCATTTCCATTACTCTCAGGTCCACTCTGACTCAAATTGATTGTAGTAGTAAAGTTCCCATCAATGGGTCAACTAGAACTGTTCAATTTTTTACCAGGGATTATTATTACTATGAACTATAATTATTTGTGCTGAATCACAACACTTGAAACTATCAGAGTGCAAATAATAAATAGCAATATTTAAAACCGTTTTAACTGTATGCAAATATTAAACAACTATACTTAAAACCATCTGTGGGCAAATAGAGCAATTACTGTTAGATAGTAATACTTGAAACTACTTAACTATGCGCAAACAATAAATTTCAAAAATCTCCGTTGCGTAATGGCTAGACAGCAGTCTCGAAGTAAGCGAGTTCGGACCCAAGTCGTGCTATAATATTCACTTTCGGACTAATACCCTTGAAAAATGTATGAACTTCCTTATTTCACCAGCTATAGGTTAAATAGTATCACTGATGTTCTTCTACAATGATGGTTTGGCATTAAATAAACCACAAAGGTTGATATACCATTAAACAAAGAAACCAAACCAAGAAACTAAACAATCAATAACTATCCTTGAAACCATTTCTGTGTAAATAGAACTATTACCGTTAGAAAGCAATACTTGAAACCATTTGACCATGTGTAAACAATAAATAGCTATACTTTAAACTATTTAACTGTGTGCGAACAAATGTGCTCTTACTCACTTAAAAATAAGGTTACCAACAAACTATTCATTTATATAATATGTGTATGTGTGTATAAACACAATTTGGCATTAAATAACCCACAACGGTACATATGCCTTAAAACACTACCAAACGAAACTAAATACAGAAACAATTTCTCTACTAGTGCTGTATTTACGATGAAATTTGCTTACCTCTTCAAGGAGGATCTTATAGTACGTTTTATGCTGATTAGGGAATTTTCCTGTTTGTTTGTATCTCAGAGATTTTTTTTTCGAATCCCAATGGATCTAACCGAAGACCCTTTCCATTCCGCCATTGACGTCATACACCACCAAACGGAACAACGTCTGTAGAGGAAAGGGGAGACATCAAACAAACTCCGCTGAACTAATTTCAGCGCTCCATCCTCTATTTTGTTCGTTGCTCTCAAACTGGTGCATCCTCCTTAATGATCATCACGTGCTTTTCATGCAGTTTTATCAGCCAATCAGAAACGTCTTGACTCTTTCGTTGCCGGTGTGAATATTGGCGGATATCCTGGATTTCTAATCCACATGCGATTCGATTTACCTGAGACTTTTTTCTCCGCTCTCGAGGGGAAAAAGAAAACACGAATTCCCAGAACAACAAGTGAGTCAGCTAAAAAAAAAAATGTAACAACGATATAATCAACGTAACTTCTTTTTTCTTTTACTTTTTTTTGTTTTTTGTTTCATTATTTTAATTTAGTTTCGGCAATTCTCGGTAGTTTCCGCTGGTACACTGAAAAATAGGATAGTTATATACAGTGGTTTACAGTTGCATCCTACAGTATACTGTAAATGCAGAATTGAAAACTCCTCCCAGTGTAATCAGGTATGAATACATCAATATGTATAAGCCTTATCTCTGGATATATAGCGTATTTTCAGATCTCTCAGATGCATATATACTGGTAGATAAAAAAAAGTGAGCCGGGGTCATATTTAGCCAGGGGCAAACAGCAAGAAGTACATCAACTCAGATAAAACAGGGTTTGTACGTTTTACTCAAGGTTCGGTAAGGTTATTTGGTTTAATGGCATACCAACCCTTGATGATTATTTCATACCAAATCTTGCTTATACATATATATTAAATATATATGATTCGTAAATGAATAGTTTTTAAACAAGCCAGAGCTCATCTGTTTGTGCACAGTAAACTGGTTTCAAGTATTCCTATCTAACACTAATAATTCTACTTGGCGTTAATCATTTGATTGCATAGATTTGTTCTTATGCACTTTGTTATTTTTTTAAATGAAAAAAAGGGTTAAGAAAAACTATTTTTAATCCAAAATATTTTATTAAATAGGATATTGATTATTCGATAATTTAATAATCTCATTAAAATCTTATAGATGCGCAAATACGTTACTTATTTTTTTTAATTTGGACACTACGTCACCTAGATTTAAAACAGAACGCTGCCAACGGTAATATAAGGCTAAGACTGTTCTCACTTTTTCATTTCATCTTAAAATTGAATGTAATTCAGAAGATGCAGCATCTCGTGTTAATATTGCCCTGATGATGTTTTAATTTAAAAAATCGAAATGTTTAAGGTGGGTAGATTATTCAATTATAATTTAACTCATCCTCTGAATACCTTTTTCCTTTTTTTTTTATTTTACATTTCGTCGGATGCATTTCCATTTTCTCTGACAAACACACACATATACAAAGAAAGAAAGAAAGAAAGAAAGAAAGAAAGAACATTTTATTTTGTTTACAGAGTTTCAATATGTTAGGCAATAAATGATATTTAATAATATCTGCTTTTATTGCATAATGTTCCACGAGAAATAATAAAATCTCAGTATCTTTGTCAAGGTTGCTAATGGATGTAATATCATTTTATACCTGGGTGATTATTGGAAAGTACACGGGTCATTCAAAATCACTCGGATTTTAGATTTGTCGTACACCACTCAACTATGCATAGAAATCAAGACAGAAATCTAAATTATTATTTTGTTGTTTTTTTGGGTTTTTTTTTTAGTTTTATAAGAAGCGGTAATCTATTGCCGCAACAAAAATGCTCTTCTTTCTGGGGGAGACTTAGAACTTTTTGAACAGCATGTGTAGTTTGTTTATGCATATTCTACCATACTTTTTTCAGTCAGTCACCGTGGAACACCAAAGACGACATATTTTTGTTAAGATATGTATTCGTAGTTAACTTGATAGTGTATGAATATATGGATAAAACATTAGACAGAATGGTAGGGAAGCAAGGCATGAAAATCCAATTTTGAGGGGTATTTATTGATAATTTATTATTTGGGGGAAAATGGTGGACAATATAAATGGTTAACGAGTATTTTTTCGCAAAACTTTCATTTTCTTTTCCAAATCATTATCCAATGAGGACCATAGAGAGAGAAACGTTATAAAAATAGATATAACCAAATGAATAGATACTACACCAAATTTAAGTTTTACGTCATACTTTTCTTCCTTATCTGAGAACATAAGATAATAAGTGGGAAGGAACAGCCAGATTCGAACCCCATTCACAATTTTATCTTTCGTGACGCCAATTGTGCCCCAGCTCTTAGCTTTGTCGAGCACTTTTGAAAGTAGAGAAAAAGTTAATATATAGGAAAAAATATATAAAAGACACACAAAAGAAATGATGGCTTGTTTTCTTTGTTTAAAGATGTATCAACCTTTGTGGGTTATTTAATGCCTAAGCTATCCTTGTAGAACAGTAGTAGTACTATTTAACCTATAGCTGGGGGGGGGATAAGGGAGTTTTTACCTTTCCTATAGGTGAATGTATTACCATGACAGGAGTTCGATATCTCTTTCTACAATGTCACAGTCAATCACGCTAGCCACTACGCTACAGAGAGTTGCCACCAACGCCATAAAAACTGAGATTTTAAGAGTCTGTGGATTGATTAAAACGTCATTTCTAGACTCTCTTCATTCCCCGATAAAGATCATGTGAGAGCGTTCAATAGTTCAGTCAAAGATGCAAACCACTAGATGATTTGGTTGTAGGGGTGAAGGTTTGTGTAGAACCACCCGCACATTTTCTATGAGCTAATGAGAAAAGAATGGGGCACCAGATTAATACAGATTCTCTGAGCTGCACTTCTTCACGTAGACCGGTTGCCTTACTAGGGTTAAAGAACCTAATCTAGTTACCCATAGCTGGGTGGAAGACAGAAGGATTCATGCCTTTCCCAAGATGTATGAGCGCGAAGTGAAATATAATCAGCCTCGTTCAGAATTTGAACTCGACTCGTTGAGGCTATTTCCCTTGACAATAACCGTTACACCACAAGCGCATTTCCTACGACCATTATTATATACTGACAATAAGTTTATATCTCTTTGTTTATGTCTCTTTCTCTGTATTCATGTATGGGTGAGTAGAATATATATATATATATATATATATATATATATATATATATATATATTGTCATCCACAGATATACTGTTTCGTTGTATCTTAAGTGTGGCGAGACACGCGAGATGCTTCAAGCTGGGATCGAAACTCACCCAGCTGATTTTATACATGTGTGTGTGTGTGTGTGTGTGTGTGTGTGTGTGTGTGTGTGTGTGTGTGTGTGTGTGTGTGTGTGTGTATTGGGAAATATTCGAGAAGAAAATTTTATAAACTATTTTAACCGAATTAAAGAAATCTTGAAAGATAAGAAGAAATTTAAAAATAAACTGTTTAAAAGATTCTTGCCTGTGGTTGTTTACTAAATATGCTTAAGAAAGCAATTGCTAGCTAAATATAGCTTATATCTATCTCTCTGTCTGTCGGTATATATATATATTGAAGTAAATAATGGAAAGGAATCAGACAGTGTAGAGAAAGATGAAAAACAAAGTAATCCAAAAGTGATAAATCTATTACGAAAGGAAATCGACGTAAAAACGTTTCAATTTTAATGAACCTTCGTCAGAATTTTAGAATGGGGGAAAAACATAATAGATTTTTTTAATTACTTACAACTTCTCTCTCTCTCTCTCTCTCTCTCTCTCTCTCTCTCTCTCTCTCTCTCTCTCTCTCTCTCTCTCTCGCTTCAAAAAGTATCTGAAGGAAGAATAGAGGGTTTACTGCTTCTCCCAAAAAGGAAAATGAAATGCGTTTAATCTATTCTCAAGATTTTAACTTATGTAATCGAATTCATTTCTTTCGCCGATAACCGGAACATCACTCGCACTTCCATGGAAACATTGATATTTCCCAGTAAATAAATGACGTTATTGTCTCATATACTTGCATAGATATTCAAAAGATTGATTCGATTGATTGATTGGTCTTAACGGCATGTCAAATCGGCTAGTGTCATTTTATGCCGAGAGGTTGGGGAATTGTGTCCATTGTATGTTCATATTTACATTTTCATGTTTACATTTTTTGTATAGTTCCTTCTTTCTTTTTCTTTTTTCTTTTTTTCTTTTTTTTTGACCCACGGTCCTATAGAATACGTATAATTTTTAAATAGATCTTTTTGATCAAGAAATAGAACCCTAATAGATACTACTACCCAATGTCAGAGTGGACCTGAGAGTAATTGAAATGAAGGGGTACTTCACACTCCCTTGAGCTCTAGAACAGAAGCCTAACCATTAGATGCAGTTAAGTGTCTTATCTGAGCCCTCACCTTTTAAAGAGGTCCTGTACTCTCTGAAGCCGATACATTCAGGTTATTTTAAGCCCTACCAACAAAGCGGTGCGTCGGTGAATCAATATCAACATTTTATATATATATATATATATATATATATATATATATATATATATAAAGTGTTTCAAAAAAGCATGAAACCGGTTATTCGGAAATCAGTTTGAACTTCTTGCAGACAGCCTGTACACTCCTAGTTTCCCGAAAATCATCAACCAAAGACTAATTCCAAAAAGGCAACAGCCAAAATTTATTTATTCAAAATTTATCAGAACTTCTCCAGTAGTCAGTTTATACACTGAAGCTCATGAAGCACCTCTACAACTCAGATGTGAAAAATTGGCTCAGCAGTATAACACAAAACTGAAATCCTGCCCATCCAACCCAGCTTACAACTGCATCTTCAACTGCAAATACAAACAACAGTATGAACAAAAAGAAAAAGCCATTAAACCATTTGGCCTTCGGATGGAGCCTATTATTCAAGAATCCGCAATTTCTGTTACAAATGTACATAAAAGCATCCTACCACAAATACCACCTTGAATCATTAAAAACCACAAATAATCCTCCAATTAAACAAACTCCGCAAGACAAAAACACATCCCAGCACTTACCTGGAAAATTTCACACTATCTTCTTACACCATCCTGACCATCAATATATATTTACGGATGGCTCCAAGGATAACAATAAAACAGCATGTGCCGCTGTCCTCAATAAAACCATTCACAAAAAAGCCCTTCCAATGAAAAGCTCCATCTTCACTGCAGAAGTATGTGCCCTCAACATCATTTCTAGAGACAAACAAAACAAATTTATCATATTCTCTGACTCGCTCTCTGTATTAACATCATTGAAAAATAAAAAGCTGGAGAACTCATTAATTGTTAAACTGCTCAGTAGACTAGACTCAGTGTCTAGTCATAAAAAAAATTGTATTAGATTCCAAGCCACATCGGAGTGAGCGGAAACGAAAGAGCTGACTCGGCAGCCGAATCGGCCTTAGATCTAAGCCCTGAAGTTCTCTTCATTCCATATACTGATTTGAAACCGACAATCAGTAAATTCCTTCACACAAAATGGCAACAACGATGGGACATTAACATCCATAATAAACTCTTTCAAATTCAGCTCACCTTAGGAGAATGGAGACCAGCTTTTAGAAAATCAAGAAGACAAGTCGTTATTGCGCATTGGTCATACAAGGCTTACTCACTCTTTCATACTGATACAGGAACCACAACCACAGTGTTTGACCTGTCAGAAAACTTGCATGGTTAAACACATTCTTATAGAATGCAGAGGTTTTGCTGTCATCAGAAAGCGATTTTTGAAAGTGAATAGATTAACCGATTTGTTCGAAAACGTCAAAATACAAGATGACTTTCTGTCCTCCTTGCGAGAGACAGGGTTGTACGAAAAAATATGATTATTCATGTGCAAACAAATGAAATCCTGCTCATAGAAAATTTTACCTACTAAGTATTCGTTCAGAAATCTTTGGTTGAATGTATATACATATAGAATCTACAAAGGTTGATACGCCATAAAACCCAAACAACCAACTATAAAAAAACAGGGGGGCGTTCGATTCGGGCCCTGCTTTGTGACTAGGAACAAGCTGTAACATGGACTGAGAGCGAAAAAATTCACCCAAAGATTTGTGTCTACCCCGTACATTGTGGTAATTTACTAAGCTACTTGCTTAGATGTGGCACAAGGCCATATGAATGGAGCACCCAATGAGACTCGAACTCACTCGTGTAAGTTTGCAAGTCTAGCTTGCTAACCATTACGCTACCCGAGGCGCCCTTCTACCCCGTACATTGTGGTAATTTACTAAGCTACTTGCTTAGATGTGGCACAAGGCCATATGAATGGGGCACCCAATGAGACTCGAACTCACTCGTGTAGGTTTGCAAGTCTAGCTTGCTAACCATTACGCTACCCGAGGCGCCCTTCTACTCCGTACATTGTGTCTATTATCTATTTCCACTTATTTCCACAGCCTCAGAAATTGAACAAAATAAATGAAACAAGAGAAGGCTCAATATTTGAAGCGAGTAGAGTTTTTGTGCTTTTTCTCAGCCACCAGACGTCAAACATCACTGACATACCAGTTGTTGGTGACTAGACTAGAAAAGCAATGCTGTCAACTTGGTGGAAAGTTTGGTTTGTCTCTGTTTAATAGCCTATCAAACTTTATGGGTTATTTGATGCCAAAGCCATTTTTGTGGAAGAATAGCATTGGTACTATTTAACCTATAGCCGGAGGAATAAGGGGGTTTCATAACCTTTTCAAAGGTATAAGTCCAAAATAGAAAGTAAATGCGCGACTGGGGTTCAAATTCGCTTACTTGAATGCTGGGGGATAGAATACGCCGACGACATTTCTGAAGTGGGTTTAGGACACCCCACTTCAACGAATGTCCTGGATATGAAACTAGACAATCAAATGGTGAGGCTTCAGTTCTGGAACTTTGAAGAATGTGGACTACCTCTTCATTGCTGTTATTCCAGTGTCCACTCTGACCCATAGTAGTACCTCTTAGGGTCTCATCTATGGGTCAAATATATCTATTTAATCATTTACTATACTTGAAACCATTTTACCGAGTGCAAACAAATGATTAATCTTGAATAGAATTATTAGCATTAGATTACAGTACTTGAAACCATTTAACTGTAAATAAATAAGCTTTAAAGTAAAGGTGGCGACCATAGTCGAGGGTGACCCTTTTCAATAGCTACTACACCAAGGTATATGAGAGGGCGCTACTCCTTTCCCTGGATTGCTCCACTTTACCCTTAATACGTACCTTATAATGCTGAGTGTTAAGCAAGGAGGCATCAAGTACCATTTTTGAGTCTTTGGTACGACTCGAACATTGGCGAACACTCTAACCGCTAGGCCAATGAAGTTACCTAAAAACTATTCACTTACAAATTATATTTGGCATTAAATAACCATCAAGGGTTAATATACCATTAAACCAAATAGCCTATCATGCATTATTTGTATATGGAATATGTATGTTCTTGGAAACAACATGCCGACTCAACAGCAACGAATGGATGCTCGAATAAGGTTAGTGAATAAAGAATTTTTCTTTCAGCAGCTAAATGCTGTGTCGCTAAGTACATTGTTACCACGTGACTAACTCTGTAGCTTATAATTTATATGCGCATAAAGACAAGTCTCTTATTTGTACGGTTACACCTTTATGAAATACCGTGTATATGTGTATATGTGAAGGGGTGTATGTATGTTCGCGTGTGTTTGTAATCAAGTATTTATTTACCGACAGAACCTTATTTATGTATGTATCAAGTGACTCATTCTTATATATATATATATATATATATATATATATATATAATGTATGTACATGTGCATGTATATATATATATGTGTGTGTGTGTGTGTGTGTGTGTTCGTGAATATATGTGTATATATGTCTGTGTTTTCTGTGTGTATTTGTAATTATACAACTATATTTAAATAAAGATGCCTATTTAGGTATGCAGACTTAATCAGTTATTCATCTATTGTTTCATCTGTATCTGTACATAAATATTTGCCTCTATAGGTATGCACAAGTTCATGTCGATAAATTTACCTATAGATATATGTAGTTTACTGACAATATCGGTTTATTTGCATATATGAATATAAGCATGCAAAATATATTTCCCTTACTCCCTCTCTCTCTCTCTCTCTCTCTCTCTCTCTCTCTCTCTCTCTAATAGATAGATTGGTTGGTTGGATTTTATAGCATATCAACCCTTGTAGATTATTTAATGCCAAATCCTGTTTATATACACACACACACATATATATATGATTTATAAATGAATGGTTTGTAGGCAACATTTTAACAAATCAGAGCTCATTTGTTTGCACATAGTCAAGTGGTTTCAAGTATTGCTGTCTAACACAAATAATTCAATTTAACATCAGTCGTTTGTTTGGATACAGTTAAATTTTTAAACAATCCTGTTTGACCCATAGATGGAACCCTATCAGGTACTACCTCTTCGGGTTAAAGTAGACCTGGGAGTAATAGCAATGAAGGGTTACTCTATATTCCCTCGAGCATCTGGACTGGAGTCTCCCCATCAGACTATTAAATGTCTTTACAGGACACTCATAGGTGGGGTAGGGGATCTTACCTCTTTGCAGAGATTCTTCTGCCGCAGATTTTGATAGAATAGAATTTTGGTAGATCAAAATAGTCTCATATATATATATATATATATAGAGAGAGAGAGAGAGATCAAAAATAGATAGATAGATAGATAGATAGATAGATAGATAGATAGATGCAAACTGGAACCAGATGGCCTCTGGCTTCCATTATCGTTCCACCTTTTGTTTTGTGCCGCTCCGTGAAACGTAAGCAAAAACTGAAGATCTGCTAAGGTAATTAGAAAAATATGGATACAATTAAGTGTGACCGCCAAACAATTTACACACTGAAACAAACACGCACGAACGCACACGCACTTGATCAGGGAACGTTGACGTTAATCTCTCTCCCTTTCTTTCCTTACATACATACATTCATACATACACACACACATATATATATACATACATACACATACACGCATATATATATACATACACACACACACACACACACATATATATATGCATGTGTGTGTATGTGTGTGTGTGTGTGTGTGTGCGTTAACCTGTAGGCATGATTTTTTATAGATATAAAATGCAGGTCTCATATACGATGTGCAACCTAAAATATCAAGGAATTTGAACAGTTCGTGCAAACCGAATATTATATGAGTTTTTCTTGCCACATTCTGTGAACAGTTCTATTTTGATTTTCTTCTTTTTTTCTGAAAAAGACAGTTAAAAGTAGGTTTTCTTTTTTATTTTTTTCGTGGTCAAATTCCCCAAAATGTAGTTAACACTTACTATATATAGCCACCATGTTTGCTAGTCTGATCACAGAAAGCTAACAAGCTGTTCCCATTAAGTGGAACGCCACTCGCACTTCCACAGAAATATTGATATTTCCCAGTAAATAAATGACGTAATTGTTTCACATAATTGCATAGATATTCAGAAGATAGATTTGATTGATTGATTAATTGATCTTAAGGGCATGTCAAATCGTCTAGTGTCTTTTTATGCCGAGAGGTTGGGAAATTGTGTTCATTCTTTGTTCATATTTACATTTTTTGTGTAGTTCCTTCTTGCTTTCTTTTTTTTTTCTTCTTTTTTTGACACTTGGTCCTTGTAAATACGTATAATTTTTAAATAGATCTTTTTGATCAATAAATAGAACCCTAATAGATACTACTACCCAAGGTCAGAGTGGAACTGTGAGTAATTGAAATGAAGGGGTACTTGACACTCCCAAGATCTCTAGAACTGAAGCCTAACCACCAGATGCAGCTTAGTATCATATCCAGGACCCACTTTTTAGAGAGGTCTTGTACTCTCTGCGGCCTATACAGTCAGCTTATTTTAAGCCCTACCAATAAAGCGGTGTGTCGGCGAATCAATATCAACACTTTATATATATATATATATATATATATAAGCGTTTAAAAAAGGATGAAACCGGTTATTCGGAAATTAATTTGAACCTCTTTGTAGAATAATGTTGCAGACAGCCTGTACACTCCTAGTTTCCCGAAAATCATCAACCAAAGACTAGTTTAGTGTCATATCCAGGACCCACTTTTTTAGTGGAGCCTTGTACTCTCTGCAGTCGATACAGTCAGCTTATATATATATATATATATATATATATATATATATTGTCATCCACATACAGACTATTTCGTTCTATCAGAACTCTTCAGTGTGTCTAGACACGTAGGACGTTCGAAGCCAGGATCGAAACCGGTCCAACATTACGTTAGACTTAATCTCAGACCGCTCGGCCCACAAGCGTACCACGTTGGCTAAGGGAATTTCTAACGTATTATGTAAACAGCAGCAGCCGCGTATGTGTGTGTGTGTGTGTGTGTGTGTGTGTGTGTGTGTGTGTGTGTGTGTGTGTGTGTGTGTGTGTGTGTGTAGGATGCAACCGATCTATTTGGAAGTTATTTTGAACCTCTTTGTAGCTTAGAAGATATCAGTTGTAGATAGCCTGTACACTCCCAGTTTCTCGAAAATTATTAACCAATGAGTAATTCTAAAAAACCACCAGATTTTCAAGCTTAATTGCCGAAAGCAAAGAAGCTGTTCCTATTAATTTATTAACATTTTAGCGTCCTAAAACAACAACAAGAAAATCTCTTTTCGCTGTCTATCTGCCTCGATGCTGCAGTTCAAGATTTGTCCCCTGTTACGGGTTAAATTAAAATTTTATTCTTGACTACTTAGTCTCACACAATGTCTATCATACAGTTTATTGTAATCTCCTTAAAATGACTAACCCTGTCGGCTGGGGCAGTAGAATCCACCGACTGCGTCTCTGCAGAGGGGTAATATCCCTAACGCGTGTCTTGGATGACACAAAACCATTTGATGGTGAGGCACCATTTCTGGAACTTTGGGGAATGGAGAGTATCTCTTCATTACCATTACTCCCAAGTTTACTGGTAACAAATGAACTCTGACTCGTTTTAAAATGATGTTACATTCAAACTATTTGCTTACAAATCGTATACATAATATGTATACGGAATTTGGCATTAGATAGCCCATAATGGTTGATATGCCATAAAAAACAACGAAACCAAACTAAACTAAAATGGCTGATAAACCTGCCCTAAACTTGTGTGTTCTTTTAAATTAAATTCATACCGTTCTGAAATCTTTGCAGCTCTATTAGTCGCGCGAAAATATGACAGTTTTTTATTTGGAGGCTTGAGAACACTGTAGCATTTTCCCATATATTACGATTGTACAAAACTGGGTGTGTAACTTCTTTAAAGAAGAGTGTCTTAAAAGTGAAATTTATGGTTCAAAAGAAAACATAGAAGAAAAATTCATGGTAGAAATGAGAAGAAAGAAGAAAAAGCTAGAAGGGAAGAGAGACCAACGAATAGATATTTACCTACATGAATTATGAACGGAAAGAATGTTCGGAAGAGGACAAACAAACAAACACACACACACACACACACACACACACACACACACACACACACACACACACACAAGTATGAATAGAGAAAAATATGGAGAGGAATGAAAGAAAAAAGGTGAGTCAAGGATTGAGAGAGATCCAATAGTGTAGTGACTAGTGTACTGAACTCTAATTTCAGACCAGTTTATTTCGCTTAAAAAATGACTTTGTGTCGTATCCTTATTGTGACAGAGGGATTGGGTAAATAAAATCTTATAGAAAAAAATTTGAAAAATCAGCATATGAGGGAGGGAGGAGTCCCAGAGTCGTCGTGGCTAAAGTGTTAAATTGCGACATCATAGTAAGTGAGTTTGATCTCTAATCACAAATTTACGTTTACTTTTGAAATGATATCCTCTAGAAAGGTATGAACTCCCTCATCTCACCAGCTATGGGTTAAATAGTACCACTACTGTTCTTCTTCAAAGACGGCCTTGGCATTAAATAACCCATAAAGGTTGATATGACATTAAAAACAAAGACATTGAAAAAAATTGTGACTTTTCGAATTAGCCTATCTACAATATGTTTTCATGTTTCCCAATATACAGATTTTACATTTTTCATCTATTTTTTCAATTTTTGTACGAGGTTGAAACAGTCTTTCTTAGTTCATTTGAAAAATATTTATACGCTTAATTCTTTTGATAGCTGCAATATATTTCGATGTTGTTTGAGTCCAGTGCGTTATATCTTTTTTTACAATGGAGAATTCTGTTTTGGTAAAGAAAAGAATTTTCCTTCTCTCTGACTAGTGGCCTAACCAAGACTAAAAAACACAGTCTACCCTACTATATCTCCATAGGTGGGAGGCGAGAACAGATAAATCTATACCTTTTTCAATGTGTGAAACTCAGAATCGTTTAGGTTTGGTTTGATTGGGTTGGGTTGGGTTTTATGGCATATCAACCAATGTAAGTTATTTAATGTCAAATTTTGTTTATGCATATATATTAGATATACATATGATTCGTAAATACATTTCGTTGATGACAATCTTAAACGAGCCTGGATTCTTATTTGCACACAGTTAAGTGGTTTCAAGTATTGTTATATAACAGTCACAATTTCAGTCATTTGTTTGCACACGGTTTGTTGTATTTGACCCATAAATAGGAACCTATCAGATGATACCACTCCGGGTCAGAGTAGACCAGGGAGCAATGGCAATAAAGGAGTACTCAACATTCCTCAAATATCCTAAGCTGGAACCTCATCATATCCAGTACACTCGTTGGCGGTGGGGGAAGCTTACCTCTCTGCAGTGGTCCGTAGCCGACTGGGCTCAGACTCGTTTAGGATTTGAACTCTGGTCACCGATTCCATTTTAAGTCTCGTTGACAGGATGTGAATGTAAGGTTTGGTAGCCTTGGTGAATTTGGAAAATGGATCTGTTGTCTTCCTCTGACACTGACCAGAAAATGTTTTTTGAGATATCAGAAATTGGTTGTTTACTGTTATTAATTATTGTAATCAGTTATTGTTGAGCCGTTCAATGGGTAATGATTACTGCCGTTGGGAATAGAAATGGCAACCTGAGTTCAAATCCTGGATGAGGCTCTTTGCGTTTCACATATCGCTAATACCATTGGGAAAGGTATAAATTCGACTATTCTCCCTCCAGCTATGAGTAAACAGTAGGGCAGACTGAGCCCTTTAACCTTAGTATGGCAACCGGTCAAGAAGAAGTAAATACTCTGAATTCAAACCCGTAAACTCCTTTTAAAAATAAACATTATATCGCACAGTGGTTGGTAAATATATATAATTCGTGGCTGCATGAAAACAGAAAAAGTGAGAAAAAAGAAAGGTTTTTTTTTTAAGAAAAAAAGACCAGTCGAAAAATATGATTTACAGGGGAATGAGTGACAACAAGTTTGTTTTTGTTTTGTTTTTTTTTTTGTTTTTTTGTTTTTTGCCTTGATTGAAGTCTAAACTTATTCTTGTATGAAGGAGAGATATTTTCTTGTTCTCTCTTTTGGAAGGCTTGATCTGTTCATTTTGTTCACTGTTTTAATCAACGTATTTATCATCTTTTTCTTATATCTGTTGGTTGATGAATTATCTTATCGGTAATTGGATCATCATTATCCTTCCGGTAGACAATTGGATCATCACTATCTCTCCGACAGACATCACTGATTTGGCCTTCTTATCAGTGATAATAGCCTCCGTTCTTTTTTTTAATGCAGAAGGGTTTCTACTCATCGATTACCTGACAAAGGATTAAACTGCCACCGTTGCCTACAATGCTAATCTCTTGAGGTAACTATAAGAGAAAAGAAAGATTTGCGTGTGAAACTGCCTCTTGGAATGCTCTTCCATCAATATAATGTTCTAGCGAACAAATCAGCTTTGGCCTTAACTGCTATTCAAGATTTGACCTTTGACCTTATTCATCTGACTTAGCCCTATCGAACTTCTACTTATTGCCGAAATTGAAAAAAGCTTAGCGGTCACCATTTTTCAACTAACAGTGACGTCATTGATGTCATGAACTTTTGTTTAGAGGGCCAAGACGCGACCATCGCTTTTTAGAAGACCAAGATGTTTCTTCTATGGAGGATACTACACTTTTACAAATCTCGTTTCGCAAAAATTGCTATAAAATGTATCGGATCTGGCTTCATTATGTTTGGGGGGGGTTGTTTATTTGTTTTGTTTTGTTCGTTTTTTTTAATTTTGTTTGATTCTTCTATTAGACATTAGTTTATTATATAAGTAAATCAGCTGTGCACCGGTTATTATCTAAATGGTTTAAACATTCAGACTCGATACTCCTTTATCAACCTTATATATATATATAGATATAGATATCTCGTAGATGTGTGTGTGTGTGTGTGTGTGTGTGTGTGTGTGTGTGTGTGTGTGTGTGTGTGTGTGTGTGTGTGTGACGAATATATGATTTTCTGTATATGTTCCTACGCCCTCACTCATATCAAAACCACCTATTGATGTTAAATCGTTAATTGGTAGGTTGGTTTATTGGGTTTTATGGCATATCAACCTTTATAGGTTATTTTATGCCAAATTCATTTGGGCACCTCTGGTGGTATAACGGTTAGCAAGCTAGACTAGCAAACCTACACGAGTGAGTTCGATTCTCATTAGGCGCCCCATTCATTCGGCCTTGTGCCACATCGAAGCAAAGAGCTTTGTAAATTACTTTATGCCAAATCCATTTTTATACAAATAATCAGTTCTATTTCAAACAATTCAGTTTAGCGTAAGTACAGTTTAATTGTCCAAAACAGTTCCATTTCAAACAATTCAGTTTAGCATAAATACGCAGTTTAAATGTAAGTACACAGTTTAACGGGCATAATCAACGTTCTCTATATGATATATGTACTAACAAATGACAATAAAAAAAAAAGAATCCAGAAGCTTCTGGACTGCTAGAAAAAGTGTATGAACTAAAAAGCGAGACAATTTTGAAAAATAAATTGGTAAATGTTAGTATCTCAAGCCACAAACTTGTTAGTCGTTCCTTGTCATTTTTATGGCGTTGTGTACTAAATTTTAAATCGTAAAATGCTTTATCATACGAACTTTTGTTTTTCCAAATTGAAACAAAAAAAAATTAAATTTATTCTTTTTTTTTTTTAATTAAACTAAATTGCGCACAAAAAACAGACGTAGAATATCGGAACTGAAATTCACTTTAAGAACTTCAAAACTCTAAAATCTGGTAATTTTCATACAGCTCAAAGCATATTCGCGCCCTGAACGTCAATGCTTAAAATACACTGACTTTATCCCATGCAGAGAGGTAAGCCCCTTGAACGCACACATGCATAGAAAACACTAAACTCCATCTGATAAGGAGGCTTCAGTTCTGGAGATCTGAGAAGTGTTTACCTTTTCATTGTCATTACTCCCAGGTCCACTCTGATCCGGTATGGTTGTACCTGTAATGATCGCATCTAAGCCTCAAATTGATTTGTTTAAAAATTATTTATATTAGATAGGAAAACTTGATGCTATATATCTGTAAATTGTTTGTATTATAAATACTTACTTGAAGCTACAATTGTTTACAAAGGATTATAGTTAGTTACTTGAAATCATGTAACTGTGTGCAAGCAGATGATTATTATTAGATGCAAAAATTACTTGAAACCATATTATTAGTAGTAATTGATCGGAATACATGAAACAATACAACTGTGTGAAAATTACACTTGTTATATATTGACCTTCGGCCCAGCCAAACATGCCATTCCAAAGTGATGCACCGGAAGGAAGTGACACATTCCAATGGCCAGTAACCGAAAGAAATCGCGTAGGCGGATTTGGCTGACGAAATGGGATAAGGTAAAAGCCCATGATACACTCATAGACTGATGCACCGGAAGAGAGTGACCTCTGAACTGCATGACAGTTATTTCCGCATGATGACGATCAAACATGCCATTCCAAAGATTGAGTGGGCGATTGAGTGGGCGATTGAACTATTATATAACTCGGTGAAGACAGGAAGTCAGTGAGTAGGGGATCAGAGAAGTCGGAGAAAGATGTGGTAAGGAAAGCCACCACCCAGCAGAAAGGGCCCTCGGGGCCCCCAGTAGTTTTGGAGACCCATTGGTGACAAGATGTGGTAGAGAAAGCCAGCACTCACTAGAAAGCTGAACCCCCGGGCCTCCGGTTGAGCATCAGGAGAACGAGAAAGACACAACGCTGATGGCCATAAGAGTGGGGGTTAATATATTGCAGTTATGTTCGATGTCCAACTCCCTCTCACACGCAAACGTTACAAATAAAGTGAGAGGTATATTTTTTTAAAGAAGTCTTCGCTCGTCCTTTATCGTTGTGTCGCTGAGATTCTTTCTGCATGAATCTGCATATGAGTATATAACACACTGGCCTGCATTAAATTTTTACAAAGGTCAAAGGTCTATCAAGTGATAAATGATCGCCATTTTATGCTAAATTTAGAAATACTATTCTATGTGTTTGGTCGGGTCTGGTTTTTAAGGTGTGCTTGAATACTTCACAACAATTTGTACGCAATAATACCACTTATTCAAAAGCATGTAGACTCTACTTGTCACAGTTTATCGTGGGTGCCTGATGTTTAGTATAGCATATAATGTTGTATGTGTACCTAACTACAGTGTACCACCCTACTCGCGAACACCCACATACCTTGAGGGGGCAGGGCTTATCCCTCAGCTAAGAATGATTTTGATGTACTGTGTCGAGTGTCAACGATGAGTTGAGTGATGAGTTATGTTTTCTCTTTTCAGCTTGAAATCTGTATTTCTATAAGAATGGATCGCAAGTGTAAGAATAGTCCTGACAGGTTCTGTTATATCTGCCGTAATGTGGTTCTTCCTAACCATCAAGCAAAAATCACTGACTTTACGAATCAGGTAAATCGCGATTACTTTGGAGTCAAAGAAGGGGATCAGGATAAGAGATTCACGTTTGCTGTAAAACATGTGGAGAACTTGAGGGATTGAAGGAATGGTAAAAGGAAGAGTATACCATTTACCATTCCAATGGTCCGAAGAGAAGGAAAGGATCATATTACGGACTGCTATTTCCGCGTGATAAATCTAAAAGTAATAAATCGAAAGAACAAGCACTATGTACAATACCCCAATGTTTCTTCTGCCATTAGACCAATCCTTCATGGCCCCGACATTCCTGTTCCAAAGCCAGATGGTAACATGGAATATTGCTTTGATTTCGAACATAGTGACTGTTGTAGCTGGGGATGACGCATATAAGCCAGAAGAGGACGACCAGCCAAAAGTACCCTTGACACAAGCAGACCTGAACCTTTCAAAGGGGTCTACTCCGCTCAAAGAGAAATATTAGTGCCAGAAACAACGTTCTTCTGGAATCGAAACCGTGAAAGAGAATTAAGACATTTTTTCACGTTTCAGGATAGGTCATTTGTTCATTGCAAGAACATTGCTGGAATAATAAAAAAAAGGGGGGTTAGGGTATGATGCTTCGGAATGGAGACTTTTTATTGTCATCGAGCAGAAGTCTCAAGGCAGTTCTTCTGCATAATCGGAATAGATTTTCTCCTATCCCTCTTGGGCATTCAGTACAAATGAAAGAAACTCAAAACTCTATGGATAATTTGTTGTTTACTATTAACTACCAGGAGCACAAATGGTTTATCTGTGGATATCTTAAGGTGGTTGGACTGATCCTAGGGCTCCAAGGCAAATACATAAAGTATTCTTGTTTTATGTGTCTCTGGGGCAGCTGGGCTAACGACCAACATTGTCACTCAAGAGTGGCCGTCAAGACAAGGGTTAAAACCTGGCTCGCATAACGTTCAGTCTCACTCTCTCGTTGAACTGAACAAAATACTGCTTCCATCCTTAGATATCAAGCTAGGAGTAATGAAGAACTTTGTGAAGACAAGAGACAGAGAAGGCAGTGGGTTTGCTGTCCTCCGGGAGACGTTCCTGTGGATGAGCGTGGAGAAACTCAAGGCTACTATATTTGACAGCCCTCAAATAAGAGAATTCATGAAGGATGCACTTTCTGCGGTCACACTTGGACTATTTTCCAAAGAACTATGGAGATTTGATTGAAGTGTAGGGTGAGCATTTTCACCAAGATATTTGCATTATGGAAGAGCGCTACCAAAGTATGTAAACTTTCTTTTTGACTACTGTTGGTGCTTGAAACGGGGTACAGTGGCTGCCGAGCAAGAGGAAGGCCCTGTAAATATTTTTTATCGATGAATAGCTTATTTTGTGTATTTTCAGTTCACTATGGCACAATGCGAGCTTTCTACGAATATATCACACCTAAATTTAGCATTATTGTTTCATTCAACAAGAAAATAGTTATAATACTGTTCTATATATTTCAAGTAAGAGCTTGTATCTTAAAAAATTGATCTGATAGGGGAAAATGAGTATGATTTTGGGATATAGCGTAAAAAACTGTCCTAAAATCATCTACACTACTCATTAGGCCAATGTCCTAATGAGTAGAGGGTTCGCCAATGGGACGGGAGGCCGGGGTTCAATCCCAGGTCGAGTCATATCAAAGACTCAAAAAATGGTACTTGATACCGCCTTGTTTAACACTCCACATTATAAGGTAAGGATCAAGGATAAAGTGGAGCAATCCTAGGAATTAAATAGCGCCCTCTCCAACACCTCGGAGTTGTAGCTATTGAAAAGGGAGCCTTTGGGTTAACCTCGATTAAGGTTGCCAACTTTGCTTTTTTTATATTCGACATTGAAAACATCGCAGGCCAGTGTTGTACTTGATATAATATAATGGGGAAGTCCCCATGGTGTAGTGGATAACAATGTAGGACACGAGTTCAAGCTCCATTCACGCTATTATGTCCACTTTCAGACTAATACCCTTGAAAAATGTAGGAATTCTTATATCCCCATAGCTATGGGTTAAATAGTACCACTACTGTTCTTCTACTAAAATGGCTTTTACCTTAAATAACCCACGAAGGTTGATATGTCACTAAACAAAGAAACCAAAAGAAACCCCTATCATATAACTGTGTGTAAAAAAAACCTCTTCTAGTTGGTAGGTTTCTTTGTTTAATGGCATATCAACCTTTGTAGGTTATTTAATGCCAAAGCCATTCTCCTAGAAGAACAGTGGTGGAACTATAGGGGGTCCATACCTTTCCCAAGGGTATTTGTGAACGTAATAGCGCGACTGGAGTTCAAACTCGCTTATTACGATTCTACAGTTCATCGCTTTAACCATTACACCAGGAGGACACCCCCCCCAAAAAAAAAACTCTTAAGCAACTACATAAAAATATAAATGTGGATGTAAAGTCAATACAATTCACTAACCTCTAGCAGTAAAATAACTCAGGTTGACAAGCCGTTAAAATTAATCCATCAAAACATATTTACTTTATTAAATTTAATACTATAGAAGCCATTAATTTTCGGCCATGTTTATTTCAAAATATAATGCAACATATAATTGTTAACTTTGTCATTAATTGCAACAATGAGTACAAAATAACTCCATTAAATTCTTGTAAAAAATGGTTATGTTGCTATTTTAAAATTTGTAAGTTCAACCATTATTGGTTGTTTTGTTTTGTTTTTTGTTTGTTTGCTTTTTTTTTTTTTCATTTTCTTTTGTTTTTTTGTGAGGGGGTTAGCGAGCAAACAAACATCGTCTTTTATATATATATATATATATATATATATATATATATATATATATATATATATATAGACAGATATATAGACATAAGTTTGTGTGTAATGGAATGCATTACTGCTTACATATGTATGTTGCTTTTTAATTTTCTCTTGAACAAGCCGAGAAAAATAGAAGAGCACATTTTTTCACTTTACCTCAAACATGTTGAGACATTTGATAAATGACTTTTCGCTTCCCTGAGGAGAAAAACGGATACGGCATTCAGGTGAGAGATTCAGACAAAATATTCTAAATAGATGCAAACACTTCTAATAAACAGGATTGTTGTTTCATATAGAATTGTGTACAATACAAATATTTGAAGATCATCTTATTGTTACTCTACGTAAAATGAAATGATCTCGGGGGGTGTCCTCGTGGCGTAATGGTTAAAGCGATGGACTGCGGAATCGTAGTAAGCGGGCTCGTATCCCAGTCGCGCTATTACGTTCACTTTCGGGCAAATACCCTTGGGAAAGTTATGAACCCCCTTGTCCTCCCAGCTATGGGTTAAATAATACCACTACTGTTCTTCTAGGAGAATGGCTTTGGCATTAAATAACCTACAAAGGTTGATACGCCATTAAACAAAGAAACCAAACCAAACCGAAATGATCTCGAAAAACATTGTAAATTTCATAAGAAATTTTCGTAGTGCTCATCTTGTTAACAATAAACTATAAGTTTGTTTTTGTCATGAGGTACTGCAAAAATAAGGAACCTACCTAGATAGTGAAATAGTTACGCATTTCCCACAGATGTAAGTAATCAATGCTTGTTCTTGGTTATCAATGCTGGAAATTGATCAGACGATCTGAGCTCAAATCCTGTTTGCCTTTCACATAGTGTTTATATCCTTGAGAAAGGTATTAATCCAACTATTCTCTCCCCAGCTATGGGTAAATAGTAGGGCAGACTTTGCAATGGCAATCGGTTTACGAGAAGGAAAACTTTGAATTCAGATCAGTTTATTTCGCTAAAAAATTGACCTTGCGTCGCATTCTGTTTTTAACGGAGCGGTTTGGTAAATACAAATTCGAGATAAAGATTTTAAGATCAGCTTATGTATAGGGAGGAGAACCTGTGGTGTAGTGGTTAACATGATGAACTGCGTCATCGTAGTAAGCGAGTTCGAACTCCAGTCGCACTATTACATTCAGTTTAGTACCAATACCCCAGGGAAAGGCATGAACGCGCTTATCCTCACGGTTATAAGTTGAATAGTACCACCACTGTTCTTCAAGTAAGGCTTTGGCATTGAATAACCTACGAAAGTTGATATGCCATTAAACAAAGAAGCTCAAACCAACCTATGTAGGAGGAGAGTGTTGTTGGGATGAAATCTGTTTACGTGGTGATTAAATCCTGGTTTGGTTTCTTTGTTTAATGATGTATCAACCTTTGTGTGTTATTTAATGCCAAAGTGATCCTTGTAAAAAGACTGTGGGGGTCCTATTTAAACTATAGCTTGAAGGTGGGGAAGTTCATACATTTCCCAAGGGTATTATTCCAAAAGTGAACGTATTAGCGCGACTGAAGTTCGCACTAGCTTACAACAGAGTCACATTCCATCACACGAGCAACTGCACCACTAGGACTTCCGCCTGATTAAATTGAAGATCAACGTTGAATGGAAAAAATATTGACTGACAAAATATTGACAAAAAAAATTTCCAAGTAAATCGATTCTCGAAGGAAGGAAGGAAAATGTCATAGTTTTATATACATTACATATTATCAGTTCATAATTTGTTAATTTTTTGGAGGTGCCCGTGGTGTAATGGTTATCGTCGTAGGAAATGGGCACGGCGACACGAGTTCAAATCCTGGAGGAGACTGATTGCATTTCACATAGCACTAATACCCTTGGGAAAGGTATGAATCCAATTATTCTCCCTCCAGCTATGGGTAAATAGTAGGACAGACTGGGCTCTTCGGCCTTGGCGAGGCAACTAGTCTAGGAGAAGGAAAACTCTGAATTAAAACCTGTTAAACTCCGCTTAAAAATTTACCATGTGTCATATTCTGCCCGTGCGGAGGGTTTGGTAAATAGGATAATTTGTTAATTTAAATGTGTTCATTGAACGTGAGTTTACTTTTTTAAAGAATTATCGAAAATTCTACCATTTTATTGGTTACTGCTGTATGGATGCACTACATGGACGCTAACAAAACGGCTGGAGAAGAAGCTAGACGGCAATTACACAAGAATGCTGCGAGCAATATTGAACAAGTCCTGGCGGCAACACCCCACAAGACACCAACTATACGGCCACCTGCCTCCCATCACGAAAACTGTACAAGCTAGACGAACCAGACGTGCAGGACACTACTGGAGAAGCAAGAACGAGCTCATAAGTGATGTTCTCCTATGGACCCCCGCATATGGCAGGGCAAAAGCAGGACGACCAGCACGAACATTCATTCAGCAGCTATGTGAGGATACGGGACGTAGTCCTGAAGACCTGCCAGAGGCATTGAACGATAGGGAAAAGTGGCGAGAGAGGGTCAGGGATATCCGTGCTAGTGGTGATGATGAGATTGGTTCTAAGAATATGGTTTCGCTATGCTGCCCGTTCGACTTTTTCTATATCTTATCCAATCGATATTATTACAACTGACATTTTGTGCGTTCATAGTTTGTGTGTTCGCCAGTTTTTCCGTTTGAAATTTTATGTCAACATTTTGTCGATTCTACATTTTGTCCGTTCAATATTTTATCTGTCAACGTTTAGTCCGTTTGACATTTTGTCCATTTAAGATTGGGTCTGTCGACGTTGCGTCCGTTCCATAGTTAGTCCGTTTGATATTTTATCTGTCGGCATTTTAACCGTTCGACATTTTGCCCGTACGATATTATGTCTGTCGACATTTTGTCCGCTCGATATTGTGTCTTTTGATATTTTGTCCGTTCGACAGTTTGTTCTATATTATATCTGTCGACATTTGTTTTTTCGTTCGACTCACTTGAAGAGGCTGTGAACCATATATTTTAAACCTTAAAATTACTCGCGAAAATCGGTTGTATCACAATAAAATTCTTGTCAAAACTGACTTACAAAAATATTCAAGCAGAAATATCTAATTTTTTTTTTTTTTTTGGTATTACGTTTCAGAGTAAAGTTAAGTAACGTATCGTAATATATATTAGTAAACCGTTATGTTTGCTGCTTATTGCTTCAGGCTGACTGGCCAGTAGTTTGTAAAAACATCAGCCAAAAGTTTCATGAATAAATAAGTAAAAAGCAGCAACAATAACAACAAAAATATGTTTTTTAATTTTTTGTTTTTTGTTTTGTTTTTTTTTTAGCAGAGCCAATTGTTTTTACAAGGAAATGTATCACACAAGTATTTTTCTAAGTGTGTATAAACCTACGACTCTTCACTTTTTAAGCATTCATGCTGTGGTGTTTCTTTCTTTCCACATTCTTTGACTTATCTACTGGTTTATATTTTATAGTTTCCCTTTCCATAAAACATTTACTGCATTGTTATTCATGTCTTCTCTTCTTTTCTTGGAAGTTTTTTTTACAGGACTGTTTCTTCTTTTAACAAGCTTTTCGGCTCTATTGCAGTCTGGCCCAGGCAGCTGGGGCTGCAGAATATACCGGCTGCATCTCAACAGAGGGGTAAAACTCCCCAAATTGGATATGACACTCGACAATCTAATGATCAGGCTCCAGTAATGCTAGAGCTTTGGGGAATGCAGAGTACCCTTTTATTGCCATTGTTCTCAGATCCACTCTAGTCCGGAGTGGTAGCACCTAATAGGGTCCTATCTATTGATTAGATAAAACTAATCAGTGTGCTTATATTAAACTGAATTGTTTGAAATAAAACTATTTTGACATTTTTACTGTGTACTCATGCTAAACTGAATTTTTTGAAATGGAACTGTTTTTTTGGCATTGAAACTGTGTACTTAAGCTAAATTGAATTGTTTGAAATAGAACTGTTTATGTGTATAAAAATTGATTTGGCATTAAATAATCTATAATGGTTGTTATGCCATAAAACCAAACCAAACCAATCCATCGCAGTCCTTAGAGTCTATAATGGAACAGTAACAAAAAATATCTGACGTTAATACCTAAAAAAATTGTAACTTTTAGCAACCGTAATTAATCGTGCATAACACGCTTCGTGTATAATACGCACCCCCAACATTCGGCTACAAAATTCTGGGACAAAAACAACACCTCTCGTTTATAATACGCATTGAGTGTTTTAATTTGTATCTACTAAATTTATACAAGATTTTATATTTGATCAACTTTTTATCCGGTTTTGTCTCGTAGTGAGTTCGAACTTGAGTGATGACGTTTACTTTCGGACAAATACCCCGGGTAAAGGTATGAACTCCCTTAATCCAACCCAACCCAACTAGGAGTTAATTAGTACCACAACTGTTCTTCGCCTTAAATAACCCCCGAAGGCTGATATGCCATTAAACAAAAGAAGCTGAAAATGGTTTATATAGACTAAAACTAAGAATTTATATGGTTTATATAATGTTTTGAAACATAAAATTTAGAACAAACCCAAGAACATGTTCACATGAAAATGTAACAAATCTTTGGCTTAAATGAGTTCACAATAGTAGAAACAAATAATAAACAAACACATATTCCAATGGTTATTTCTTTGTAATGGTATAAAACAGTAGTGTTTCTTACACATTAGTTAATTTGAACCATAGGTATAACTTAATTTTGGTCAGGTTTGTCTCAAATAGGGCAATGCATGTGACATAAAAGAGGTATATTTAGTTCTTATGTATAATACATACCACAAAGCTTTTTGACTTAAAAATCTGGGGTAAAAAAGATACGTGCTATACACGAATAATTATGGTAGTATTTTTTGTTTTTAGATAATTGCGAAAAATGTTGCCGGCTTATTTCTGGACAAAGTCAAAGGTTATATCCCCCAGGCAAGAACAATGGAACTAACATACTTAAAGGATGTTTACTTAGATTTTTTGTTTTTTGTTTGTTTGTTTATTTGTTTGTTTGTTGGTGGTGTTATTGTTGGTTTTAGCAGTAGATAAACTTATAACAGACAAGACGTAAAACATTTTTCTTTGATAGCTGAACATTTTGACTTCATAAAATATTCCTTAAACTAGTGAAGATTTAGTGAAATTAGTGAAATCCATGCAAGAAAGAATTAAGGCTGTCATAAAAGATTGAGGAAGGACAACTGATTCCTTTGTTAACGAATTCTATAATTTCCTCCACAATTTTGGTTTATTCCCTAATATTTTCCTCTGTACGACTTGGAAAACAAATGATACCAATAATTTAAATAATTCAATCTAGTTTGTTTAAGTTTATTATATGAAGCCAGAATGTTCAGCTATTTAATAAAAAAAAATTTCTGTCCTATCTGTTATTAGTTTGTTTACTGATAAATAAAAAGCAAATATGAACATCCAGTAATTGTGATGATTCCATATTTCTTGCCTTAGTGATAGCTTGGCTGGTACACTCATGGAGGTGCTTGTGGTATAATGGTTATCGTCGTAGGAAATGGACACGGCGACACGAGTTCAAATCTAGTCTGATTGCATTTCACATAGCACTAATACCCTTGGGAAAGATATGAATCCAATTATTCTCCCTCCAGCTATGGGTAAATAGTAGGACAGACTGAGTTCTTCAGCCTTGATGAGGCAACTAGTCTAGGAGAAGGAAAACTCTGAATTCACACCTGCTAAACTCCGCTTAAAATTTGACCTTGTGTCATATCCTGCCCGAGCGGAGGGGTCGGTAAATATGGGTACGCTCTTGTTTCAAAGCGATTCTGTTATTATTCGAGATAAGAGTGAAGACTTACAGATCATCATCTACTAAATTGACTTGGACATAACTATTAGCGGTATTTTTTTAGAAATGTACCTCAGCAAAATTGACAAAGTGGATTTTATAATATGTACACAACTTATACCCTTGGGAAAGGCATGAACCCTCATATTTCCTCACAGCTATAGGTTAAATAGTATCACTGCTGTTCTTCAACAAAGATGGCTCTGGCATTAAATAATCCACGATGGTTGATATGCCATAAAACAAAGAAACCGATTATATATACACAAGTTGAGGCGTGTTTAGCGTAACGGTTATGGTCGTTCGAAATGGCATCAGTGACCCGAGTTCAAAACCTGGATGAAGCTGTTTGCGTTTCATTTCGAGTTAATGCCTTTAGAAAAGGCATGAATCCATCTGTTCTTTTCCCTACCTGGCTATAAGTAAATAGTAGGACAGACTGATTTTTAAGACTTGGTTAAACAAAGTAGGAGAAGGAAAACTCGGAATGCATACCAACATTACTTCCCTTAAAAATTGACGTTAGGTCACATCCTGCCCTTAGTGGAGGGTCTGGGTCAATACATAGATATACGCGGCTTTTTGTACTTATCATATAATACCAGATTTTTATTAGTATACAAGTAATGTCTGTTTTCTTTGTTAACTACTTATATTTTCTAACTTCTTAACTTTACAAAGGAGAGATTCCCTTAGCGTTGTGGCTAATGTGCTGAGCTGTAACATCGTAGTAAACGATTTCGAACTCCAGTTGCGCTAGTACTTTTACCTTCTGACTAATACCCTTCGAAAAGGCATGAACCCCTTATCCTCCGACCATGGATTAAATAGCAACACTACTGTTATTCAACGAGGATGGCTTTGGCATTAGATAATCCATGAAGGCTTATATGTTATTAAAACAAAACAAAGAAAATAAACCAAACTTTATTCTACAATATTGTTAATCGCTGCCACCACCACTTCAAATTAAATCTCAAATCTTTGGTCACTTCATAAGTTTACTCGAAACGATTTTTATTGGTTTGGTTTCTTTGTTTAATGGCGTATCAACCTTTGTAGGTTATTTTATGCCAAAGGCATTCTTCTAGTAGAACAGTAGTGGTACTATTTAACCCATAGCTGGGAGGATAAGGGGGTTCATACCTTTCCCAAGGGTAATTACCCGAAAGTGAACGTAACAGCGCGACTGGAGTACGAACTCACGTACTACGATTCCTCTGTCCATAGCTTTAACCATTACACCTCGAGGACACCCCCGATTTTTATAGGGATTTGGCATATTCAGAAGTCATTCTGCAATATACTTTTAACCAGAAGCAATTGAATATTTCAAACAATCCTTTTTCTAAAGGAATTTAAACTTATGGTTTTTCGCTTTTTAAACATTAATTCTATGTTGTTTCTTTAGGGGTCTTTTTTGGTCCCATACTTTTATTTATCTATTGGTTTACATCTAGTTGTATAACGAGAAATAACGCGAGATTTGTTTATCGTTTCCTTAAACCAACAAAAATAGATGCTCTGTCTGTCTGTCTGTCTCTCTCTCTCTCTCCCTCTCTCTCTCCCTTGCGAACGCGCACGCATACAAAGGTTTATTTTATATGCTCCAACTTAGTGCCACTTTCGATCTTGTTTTCTTCCAACAGTCGTTTACAAACTGCCCTCTGTCACTTTGGATGGGTCCAAACATATTTACGATAACTTGTGTATATTTTTAAACGATAAGGACACGAACATGCACATTTACTCGAATCCCATTATAAATGTCCATTTCCACATAAAGCATTCTTTTTTATTCAGATAAGTGAAAGTCACAAAGTTTCCTTTCTTTCTTGGGCGATATTTTACATTATATAGTGGATATACACCGAAGTTTAAACTGGATGTAAATTCGCTATTCGGAAGGATCAAAACTGATGGTTTGCGCTAGTGAATCCATACATAATTTCTGTTAAATTTTGCTGCATTTTTTAACTCAATTTTTCAACTATATTCAGCTAATCACAATCACTCTAAGAAAAAGTGAAAAGCTATGTCTTCATCCAGCCGGTCAGCATTTAAGAAGACGACCAACAGTATTTCGCCTGTGGAAAACATCTTTCGCCAATGAAATCATAAGTGTCTCCATCTCCAGTAACCACTAGCTAACCCCTACCAATTCCACTGCATCATCTATTTCAAGTATCACATGTGTATGATAGCACACAACGAACTGTTTTTTTTGTTTTTTTTTCATACTGATATTTCTTAACAATCATTTTAACATAGCAAAATTTCCCAAGATTTGCGCAACTTTACGAGGTTTTCCAAGTTTTTATATTGTGAAATCTAGACTTAGCTGCCATGTGCATTATCTATTAAACAAACAGAAAAACACTTTTAACACAGAACGTGATTTGCAACTCAAACTCACAAACCAGCAACCTAATATTCATGATCCCCTCAGAGCCCATCAAACCCATCCTTCCTATTAAAAGATAATTCAAGAATAAAAGGTGCATTGGCATTTATTATTTACTGATTCTTTTCTCTTGTAAATTATATTAAACATTGGTAAATTTGATTTGTTTAGTAATCTAATATTCAGTTAATCTATTTTTACGTAAATGGAAATTAAATTCGGTTACAAGGGAGGTTTGAAGTATACTGATTGACAAGTCCAGCTCAAGAATATATATATATATATATATATATATATATATATATATATATATATATACGCTCCCCCATGGGTGTTGAGCCCTCTGGTGAAGGAATTTTCGGCCGCCGCTCACATAATGCAAAGCTCTTCGAAAGAATTGAGCACTCTGGTAGCTGATAGGGTATAAAAGAAATGTAAACAAACGGCTGCTGATGTTGCTACATAAATATCTTGACAATTCCCTTAACCAAACGTGGTACGCTTGATGGCCGAGCTATCTGAGACTTAGTTTAACGTAAAGTTGGATGGGTTTCGATCGCGGCTTCGAGCGTCCTACGTGTCTAGGCACACTGAAGAGTTCTAATAGAACGAAACAGTCTGTCTGTGGATGACAATATATATATATATATATATATATATATATATATATATATTATGTTTTATAACGCTCACATGTAAATAAAAAGAATAAATAATTGACAGACAACTAAACAAAAGCATAAGTATTTCATTCCAACTGAAATTAACAGAAAATAAGATAAATGAAAGATTGTTACTATCTGTAATACTACAGTAGTGCCTCGAACAATAACAGAATCGCTTTGAAACAAGAGTGTACCGACCAAGCTATTACTAAAGTCTGAAGTTCGTCTCTCAAAGAAATCCACTCGACTAATATTCACAGATTAGTGTCCTTCACTTTAACAGCATCGTACCTGGCGATCGGTGTTCAAACGGTAGTCTCTCGCTTTATTCCGATATGACAATATATGAATGGATGTTTCAGTTTGCTGGATGGTTGCAGTCAAATTCTTCAAAAAACCTTGTAGCTATATATGCAGCAGTTGTGTAATGTTCTAGCTTAGCTAGTGACGGAGTGTTGTGAATGAACCTAGCAGATTCAATGCGGTCGCAAGATAACATCAACAAAGCAGTTTCACAGGAAAGATAAATAAAGGAGGATGACGAAGAATATACTTTATAGCCTATGGATAGAGTAACATATTTCCGTTGGCAGATAAGATCAACAAATTACCCGGGAAAAACGGAAGTATGTAAGTTCCGATAACCAGCCATAAACAGAAAAAATACGTGGGCGAAGAGGCGTGTTCATGGGACTTGAAAGACAATATGTCTGTAATTTCGGACTGAAGGCAGAGATCCGCTGGTCGCTCAAGCGAAGTGGAGAGATCCACTGGTCTCTCAAGAGAAGGGGAAGATCAGCTAGCCACTCGATCAAACCTGTCAGCTCCCCCGTGTATGTTTTCCGGTTGCCACAGAAGAAAGATATCTGCGAACTCTCTGACTGTATTCCTACTTCACTCAAACGTCGCCGGCGAAGAATAAATATATAGATTATATTTTTATATATCTACTAGTTTTTCGTTGTTTGTCCAGTGGTCCAATATGTGATAGTTGTAAGAGAAAGGTTCATTATCGTATATAAACAAAACATACAAGACTTTTTGAATTTTACCCAGCATCGTAAGCTACCCATGTCACATCACAATATAGCGCACGTAAGGGTTACGTACACATATTGTTACTTAATTAAATTTGACAACATAGTGTTGTTCTTCCCTTAACTATGCTTTCCTGATACTGATAAAGAAATCTGTTCACCGCCTCTTCCAGCTTCTAATCTCCCCACCGCTTTGCAAAATAACTTTAGACACATTTATCATTTAGAAATCCACCCCTCTCATCATGGCATCTAGTGAAACTAAGAAAAGCATGTTGACAATATTTGATTAATTTATTTAGGGGTGAATGGAATTTAAATTTGGTTATAAAGGTTCGTCAAGTGAAATGTTTGAGAACTTCTGCGTAAAGTTATTGACCAAGAGGATTTCTTCTTTTTTTAACATAGAAAAACAAACGTTACTGAATGTGTGAAAAACTTAACTTACCTAATATGTTTTTCTATAATTGGATTAGCTTACAGTTGTAAACCAGAGGTGGATATGGCTCGTTTATCTTTTATTAGAGAAGATTATGAAGAGACTTTGAAACGTTAGGAAAGCTGCTACTCAGGAATCCACTTGATCCGTCCAGGCTTCTCACAAATTAAGAAATGAAATAATTCAAACCGTTTCAGTGAATGACAAAGATAGCAGTAAAGTTTTTTTTTAAATATCAGGAAAGTATCCAACCATTTCATATTAAGGAAATTATAGACTACCAAGGGCATTGGCTCTTTAGTTCTATTAAAATACCGCTGATGGGACCTCACTCATTTATCCCAGTGCATCCACTAATATCAAAAACCTTGTCGGCGTAGTTTAGAATACGCTGACAGTCCCCACTTCCTACCAAAAACGGGAGTTTTTGGGGTATAATACTATACTGTATCTAATGGTGAGGCTCCAGTTCTAAAGATCTGGGAAATGTGGAAAATTCTACTGTAGACATGCCTTGTAAATTTATTTTTTATCGAAATATTTGATGTCCTAGGTATAACATTAAACTGCGTCGGATCATAAGATTACAGTCTTGAAAGTTAGGGAATGTGGAGTAACCCTTCATTACAATTACTCCCAGGTCTACTCTGAGTGGTAGTATCTGTTAGGGACCCATCTATGGGTCAAGCAGATCTGTTAGAAAATTATTCGAACTGTGTAAAACCTTTTTCAGTAACTTCACAAAAACTTTAATTGAACGTACAATGAACCTAATTTCCAAACCTCTAGGCATAGAATAACCCTAGATTGGTTGATATGCCGTTAAAATCAGTCACTCCATCAATTGGTATCACCATCATCACTCTTCTTAGTTCCGTCAACGGTAATTAACAGCCATCTTAACTTCGAAAGAGAAAAAGACATTAAAAAATAGATATTTTTCGAATAAAACACTGATCAGCCAATTTTCTTCGTCTGCCACTTTTCATAAGCAATTTATTGTTGTTGCTGATGATGAGATTGTTCAGTGATAGTTCATATCAATGCTTCATATGCTGATAGAATTTATAGTGCTTCCCTAAAGCGTCTTATTCCACTATTGGTTGTATTTACCCAATCCTTTAGTCGCGAGCAGGTTGAGGCACAAGGTCAATTTTTAAGTTAATTACAGCTAGTTTGAATCCAGTGTTTTCCATTGTTTTATTACAGACATTAAAAAACGACCCATCGAAAAAACCGTTTTTTTTTTCTTTCTATCTACCAAACTACCTAGCTTGTTTGGCTATCTATGTATATATTTACCCAACCCCTCCGCTACGGGCCAGATTCGACGCAAGATTAATTTTAAATAGGATAAAGCTGGTTTTAATTCTGATTTTTCCTTCTCCAAGACTGGTTACCTAATCAAGTCTGCCCTACTATTTTCCCATAACTGTTTGAGATAATAGATTGGTATTAGCGCTGAAAGAAACGAAAACAGCTTCGTCCACGATAGAAATATGATAACCGTTACAATAATTATATATATATATATATATATATATATATATATATATATATATATATATATATATATATATATATAATTTTTATAACTATTTCTGGGCCTGGCTACTAGGCAAATAGAATGTAGGTTTGGTGGGATTTTTTTTCTTTTTATGCAAGTTTTTATTCTTTCTGATGTCCACTTTAATAATAAAATGTCATTAGGCCCACCCTCTCTAGTCAGAATTATTCTGAACATCTGTAAGGTGCAACATGAGTTGGCAGTTTCTGGCTCTTTTAGGTATTATATATATATATATATATATATATATAAAAATGTACAAATATGAAAAACCCAAGGTCTTCATGGAATTATTGAGTTTATGTATTAAGAACGTTAAACGTTGCGGTTTTTATATGTGAACACATTCAATTTTGAATGCAAAAACATTAACCCTTCATTAGGGCGTGTGGATTTTTAAATGAAACGAAAAATGAGAAAGTCTTCAACATTTTATTTCCGTTAGTGGTATTCTGTTTCAAATTTGTGTGATGTAATTAATATGTGATGTAATTAGTGTTCGAAAATTTATTTCAAAAACGTGACATATTTCCTTAAAGATCTTTTACATCACATCAGTCTCGAAAATTTATTTTATAAACGTTACGTATTCTATATCTCATCAGTTTATCTATCAATCCATCTGTCTATATATGTTCATGTTGATCTCATTTTGCTGATATCTGCTATAAACATTCATTTACTCATTTATCTATATCAATGTCAGTCTGCTACATTCTCCTTCAATTTGTTTAATACGATTTTTTTTTATCTAAGTATATATAAACCAGACATTGGCATAATGGTTAAGTGTGTTCGCCAATGGCCCAGGAGACCGAGGTTCAGTCCCAAGTCGAGTCCTACCAAAGAATCAAAAAATGGTACTTGATGTCGCCTTGCTTAACACTCATCATTATAAGGTAAAGTTCAAGGATAAAATGGAGTAATCCTAGGAAAGGAGTAGCGTCCTCCGCTACACCTAGTGTGTAACATACCCATACATGAATACGTGAAATGTACATAGAATGTTCATAACATATACAAATAGAACATAGGAGTCCCGAAACACGAAAAACACGTAACGACTTCTTAGTTCAGGTACGAAACCTTTTATTACTTTTGAGTTAAAGGTTTCGACATAAGGAAGAGAGATGCACAATCTTTCTATGATGACTTTTCCATCTGCCCCCCCCCCACACACACACACGTGTGGCACCCGCCACAAGGCCACTGGCCTGGCTTCGGCGAGCAAGCGAAACCCAACCGTCTTCTCCCGAGGCAGAACTCTACTGACTTTTTCAAAATCCCCCAAATCCTCCGCGCGCTTCCGGTGTGTGACATCACCCGCACTCTGTAGCCCCGTTTCCCATCTGGTCCATTGTGACATCTCTGAGTGACAGGTCCGCTCCGCCCACGCGTGTGAACACCTGCGTTAAAGTTGCACCCAAGTAACCCATGCACTGTGCCGAAAGGTTCTCAGCCTAACTTAACCCAAAGGCATAAAACGAAATCCCTCGGCCATTATATTACATGTGTAGTAGATATTGAAAAAGGAGCCTTCCGGTCACCCTCGATGACGGTCGCCAACTTTACTTACTTATATATAAACGATGAAGCTAAATTATTTAAATAAGGGTTTTTGTAACTTTTTTAGCACTAATCTAGTTAAATAATGACATAATTTAAAAGACCCAGAATCGCTGTTTTATAGTGTTGTGTTCTGAAATGATACCAGATTAAACAATTTTCAGGCATTTCTTATTATGTTTATTCAACAACATTTGAAATCTTTAAAATCAAAGTTGTTATTAGTTTCTGAATTATGTTTGACAAAATCGTCATATGTTTCCTTTTTTTTTTTGCAAATCCCTAAACTGTTCATAAAGTTTTTTTATGGTCACCCACATATTCTTTATTTCCATAGGTTCTTTGTGGGTTCTATTATTTTTATTATTTATTGAATTCCTAACTGTCTTTGAAGAGTAACAGTTTTAATTGCAAGGTTGTTTAATTTTTTTCGATGATATTTGTTGTTGAATTGTTGTGTAAAATAATATATCTATGTCATCATCATCATCGCCACTTCTCCCTATCGTTCATCGCCTCTGGCAGGTCTTCAGGGATACATCCCGTATCCTCACATAGCTGCTGAATGTATGTTCGAGCTGGTCGTCCAGCTTTTGCCCGGCCATATGTGGGGGTCCATAGGAGTATATCACTTATGAGCTCGTCCCTGCTTCTCCAGCAGTGTCCTGCGTGTCTGGTTCGTCTAACTTGGATAGTTTTCGTGATGGGAGGCAGGTGGCCGTATAGTTGGTGCCTTGTGGGGTGTTGCCGCCAGGACTTGTTCAATATTGCTCGCAGCATTCTTATGTAATTGCCGTCTAGCTTCTTCTCCAGCCGTTTAGTTAGCGTCCAAGTAGTGCATCCATACAGCAATATCGATACGACCCCTATTAAAAGAATTATTGTTTAGAATTATTTGGGAATATTCATGTCTGTGAATTTTTGAAATTTTTATTCTGGCATATTGTATGAAAGATTTTGGGTATGGAAATTTCTATATCGTCAAATTCATTATTTCAAAATGTGGCGGCACAAATCCTAAAAGCTCTAAAACAACAACACTGATGCATAAAATATAATTTGCTTCTTTTCTTTTCCTTTTATGATCCAAAATGTACAGTTAAAGTCAGAGATTGTCGAAGACGGCTGAGCTACACACACAGAGTCCGAAGTACCCCTTTATTCTTTCTTCTGGTCGAGTCGAAACCTCACAGACACCCATGCAAACTCTCGTGGTCACACCTCCTCCGGCCTGCCACTTACACATTGCACGTGAACACGTCTCTTTCTAGCATGCAACTCATGTAAATTCTCGCGGTCATACCTCCAGAACCCTGTCGTATACACAGTGCCCATGGTCCCCCTTCAATTTAGAATACAACCCACACAAATTCTTGCAGTCATACCTCCAGTACTCTGCCGTCTGCACAATGCACATGGTAACCCTTCCGTTTAGAATGCAACCCATGTAAATTCTTGCGGTCATACCTCCAGAACCCTGCCGTCTACACAATGCACATGGTCATCCTTCCGTTTAAAATATCCCCCACGCAATTTACGCGGTATTCCGCCGAGAACATCTGCATTCTGTTTACTTTAGGCGTCGGGTGCATTTCCACCGCTGCATCGACTGATTTGACATCAGTCGATGAAGTCTTCAAGTCAATATCCAACAAAAATCTATGATTATTTCATGTTTTTATTTTCATGTGAGTAAAAATGTATTTGGTCATTTTTATTAGTTGATTTGTGATAAACTTTAAATTTTAGTTTGTTGTTATTATTTATTAGTAAAATGTTCAAGAAAATTAAAGTATTTTCATGCTCATAGATAAAACCTATCGTATGTTCAATATTTTTTATTATATCCGTAATATTTTGTTAAGTATTTATTCCGTTGATATAAAAGTAATGTATACACTTATATATGTCTATATAGCGAAAATAGAATCTCAGGGTACTATGAATTTAAAGATTCAAGAAATTCAAGGAATTCAACGAATAGGCAGGCACGGTCCCTAATGAGAGGGGAACACAGGGGTAAACCAATTTTTTGTTTGTAAAAGATATCGTTATATTGAAAAAAAAAACAATATTCCGTGCAAACTAAGAAATTTTTAATTATTTTGTTAATAGGTAAAGGTAATGTAATGTTTGTTATCTTAAGGGGATTTTTATACGTTCGGTACATTTGTGAACAGGAATTTTAGTGAATAATGATTTTATGTCGAGATTGGTAACAGATTTGTTTTCTATTATTATTATTGTTGATTTTGTTGAGTAAAACATCGGACTTTTTTTTATGCAAATTGCTAATCGTTCCTAACAGAAAGGAGTAATATTTCGGCTAAAGATTTTACTGTTCCAATTCTTGATATAATTGGTCGAAAATGAATTCCAGGTTTAAGGGTTTTCGGAAAACCATAAATTTTGGGGATGGTGCCGTGATAATCAATTGATAAGATGAGAATCTTTTATCGTGATTAGATATTTATAGGATTTATTAAAAACACCAATATATTTAGTCATGGTTTATAGAGAGATTTGTTCGCATGTAGTTTTGACATTTAATTATTCTATTATTTTGTTGTTGTAATGAGTGAAATCCATTATGACAACACTACCACCTTCATCATTGCACAGTCATCTGGGGCTGCAGAATACACAGACTGCATCTCTGCAGAGGAGTAAGACCCCCCCCCCAACAAGGGTCCTAGATATGACTCTAAACAATCTGAGGGTGACGCTCCAATAATTCTGGAGCTTCATTGCCATTGCTCCCAGATCCACTCTATCCTGGAATGGTAGTACCTGATAGGGTCCTATCTATGGGTCAAATAGAACTAAACTGCGTACTTATGCTAAATTTAATCATTTGAAATAGAACTGTTTTGACATTTAACTGTGTGTAAGCAAAATCTATACTAATACTAAACTGCATTGTTTGAATTAGAACTGCTTGACTGAACTCAATAGCTTAAAATAGTAAATTTTTTGATGATTGAACTCTGTACTCATGCTAATATAAATTGTTTGAAATAGAACAGATTATTATTGATATAAAAATGGATTTGGTATTAAATAACCTAGAAAGGTTGATATGCCATAAAAACCGAGCAACCAACTTTATCCGAAGATGAGATAATGATATAATTATTTCTGGGCATACACGGCCAAGCGGCTCTGTTTCTTCTAGGTAAAGCATAGTCATCTATGATTGTATAAGTGGTCACAGCGATTAGTCCTTGCATAAATCCTTCATTGAAATCAGAATCATTGTGCCGGTAGTTTAATTCTATAATATATAAATACACGCACACACACATACACACACACACACACACACACACACACACACACACACACACACACACACATATATATATATATATATACTAATCTAATATCTACCAGCATTCACGGTTACCAGAAAAAAAGAAGAAAAGAAAAAAAACCGCCAGGAACAAGAGATAAAAATATCTCGAATCACCGGCCGGGGGAAAAAGAAAAAATATCGTAGGACAAAAAGAAAGAAAAGGCCAACACCGTCACACCAGTTGAAAAAATCAAGAGATTTGCAGTCAGTTGGTCAAAAGAAAACTAAAACCCTCCATAAACGCTGCAATGCTACAATTACAAGAGTGCTTAGCACGAGTGGAGCCAATTATAAAATTATAAAATTACAAAATTTTGAGACTTCCTGATGAGCCATTAAGGTGAAACTTTAGTACGAGATTTCCGACTCGCGATTTAAATTAATTTTATATATATATATATATATATATATATATATATATATATATATATATATATCATATTCAAGTCGCACTGGTAGCACAGGTTTCCTTGACTCTCTATCTTGAATCGTCCCGATCATCCATCGCTCTTGATAGGTCCTCCAGACTAAACACCCATGTGAAGGAATCCATAAGAGAACATTACTTATGACTTCGTCCTTGCTTTTCCAGCCGAGTTCCGCATATCTTGCTCGTCTTATTTGGATGGTTTTGGAGATGGAAGGTAGGTGGCCGTACAGCTCTTATTTCGTGGGGTGTTTGTTGTTTCCAGGATTTGTTCAATATAGCTCTTAACATTCAAGTCCAATTCCCGTCGAGCTTTTTCTCTATATCATAAGTGATAAGACAAATAGGAATATTTCGGTGTAGTTTTTTTAATTGCTCTCAACTAGTTTCTATAAGGTAATTGAACGGCTCAAAGGAAATTAAATGAATAGATAAATAAATAAAGCTGATATTAGTCGCCGAATAACAAGGCAAAGGCACTCGGTCTAGTTAAGAATGATAAAGAAAAACTGGAGGTTTTAAGTCTTCTGCGCATGCGCTGAGCGACCGGAAACGGATATGTTTCTGCTCCCGATATGACAGGCGGAAGTGAGGGGACAACTTGTGTCCTTTTGGATAGTTGACGGCAGGACGCGATAAGGTGAAGACATCAGTAGAAAATGAACCACGAAGATGTAAGGAGAAGAAAGTTCACGAGCTCCAAACTTTGGGGCACCCCAAAGAGGGTGTTAGACTCAGTGTACAAATGTGTTAGAACCAGGAATAATTTAAGATCTGTGCCTGCTCTTTCTTTCTCACGATGATATGTTGCTTATTTCTGTCAAGATGACGGCCGTCTCATCTTTCGATACTCCCTTTTCTTTCTCCTGGCGGCAACTTTTTATCTTGTAGTAAATAAACTTTGGCGTATGCTTAACAAAGTTTTGCATTTGTCAACTTGTTAGCACGGAGAAGTCACAACGGGGGTCTAAAGTCTTTTTAGTACCGCTATAGTACACCCTGAAGAAGGGTAAGACTGTACAGTTTCGACTTCAGGTCATCAGAAGAAGAAAATCTTGGGCGAAGAATTTGTTTAAAAGTTTTTTTTTCTAAATAGTTTATACAAGAGTTTATATACGACAAAAGAAGCAAGGAAAAATAAACCGGTAATGTAGCAAGAGACATATTCCTGTGGACCCCTTCACTTGGACGAGCAAAGGCAAGACGACCAGCTAGAACCTACATACAACAGCAGTGTGCCAATATAGGATGTAGCTTTAAAGACTGACCGGAAGCGATCGACGATAGAGAAGGGCGGCGGGAGGGGGTCAGGGATATCCGTGCTGATAGCGCGAGATGATGATGATGATGATGTTAGATTGGTTGAATCAAAATAATCTTCTGGTATCCAAGTGTCTTAAACTACCTATTTTATTATTTCTGTTGTTGTAAGCGCCTGGCAGTGAGATCTACACTTGTGTGATAATAAAGTTGATTATAACAGCCAAAAATCCGATCTGATATTTTTTCCTTTCTTATGCACTTTCCAAAATTAGACGCAAGAAATCTTATTTTTTACTGTTGAATAAACTTGAAAAGGAGTAAATGATAAAATAATTTGCAAAATTGTCGACTTTGCTGTCCCGGCTGATCACAGAATAAAACTGAAAGAATGTGAAAATAAGGATAAGTACCTCGACCTTGCTAGAGAATTGAAAAAGCTGTGAAACATGAAAGTGACGATTTTATTAATTGTGATTGGTGATTTTGGCACAGTAACTAAAGGATTATTAAAGGCCCTGGAGGACTTAGGAGTTGGCGGACGAGTGGAAACCATCCAAACGACAATATTATTGAAGACGGCCAGAATACTGGAGACTTGAGGAGACTTACTGTCACTCAAACTCCAGTGAAAATCCATCAGCTAACGCTGATATGAAAAACTCTAAAGAAGTAGTAATGATAATAATAATAATAACATTAGGAGAAGAGGCGTGGGTATTCCCTGATGTTTCACTGTTTTACAAATTTATATTTTCTATGCTTTAAAAACATCTGGTAGATGTAGGCTTCTAAGATTTTCACTCGGTAATGTATCACCTGATAATGTCATATCCTGTCAGTCGAACACTGGCGGACTAACATTGATCTGGATTCTCAGGGCAAAAAGGGTTACTGGCCCCTTGAATCACCACACACTAATATCCCTACCATACAGATACGCGCAATTTTACCAGACATTTGTTCCTAAAGTTGTAAGTTTCAAAGAATATAGAAATATCTATCGGGGTGGTTATTTCAAGCTCTCTCTCTCTCTCTCTCTCTCTCTCTCTCTCTCTCTCTCTCTCTCAAACACTCACACAACGGTTCACCTAATGTAGGTTAAGACGTGTTTTCACTGGTGGAGTCTTTTGGGGATTAGTGTTTGAATGTGGTCCCCAGCCATATTCGTTTTTTTATTCAGTTTTCTTTCTCCCCGACCAGTTGCCATGCTAAGGTTAAAGAGTCAAGTCTGCCTTTCTATTCAGTCATAGCGGAAAAGAATTGCTGGATTCATGCCCTTCCCAAGGGCATAAGCCCAAAAGTGAAACACAAACAACCTCGACCAGAATTTGAACTCACGTTGCCGTGTCCATTTCCTATGATGTTAGACCATGCGCTTCGATGTTTCGAGATCTACAGTGTATTGTAATATTGTCAGCAGCCCTCCCAACTCCATTGAACCTTGTGATCGTATTCCCAACCCTCGTTGAATCCTTTGACTAACAGCTAAAGGGTCAACCATGACAACTCCCTCGGTAAGAACCAAATGTGTTCACTCAAGAGATGGGGATTTTTAAAGGAGCCGACCGAACAGTTCGTTGTAGGCAGAAGACAAACAACGTCTTAATTCTAATTGCTAGAGAAGCCGCCCCCACATCACATTGGGGTAGAGTTACGATTTATGGAACGATACGATTCTCCTCCTTCGACTCAAAAAAACTTAGCCCAATCAGCTGGGGCTGTAGAATACACCAACCACATTTCTGCAGAGGGGTGATACCCCCGCCCAAACGAGTGTCCTGGATACGATACTAAACAATCTGATGGTGGAGCTCCACTCCTAGAGCTTTGGAGAATGCGGAGTACCCCTTAATTGCCATCGCTCCCAGGTCCACTCTGGCCCGTAGTGGTAGTACCTGATAGAGTCCTATCTATGGGTCAAAAAGAACTGTTGGACATTTAAACTGTGTCCAGATTTATGTTAAATTGAATCGTTAAAAATAGAACTGTTTGATCATTTAACTGTGTGCAAACAAATGACTGATGTTTAAGTAAATTGCTTTTGATACATAGTAATACTTGGAACTATTTAACTGAGTGCAAGTAAATAACTAATAAAAATAGAATTAGTCGTGTTAGAAAGAAATACTTGAACCATTTAACTGAGCATAAAAAATAGTTCGAGCTCATTTAAAAATGTTATCAACAAAATGTGTTTACAAATTATATATATTTAATGTATAAGTATAGATAAGATTTAGCATTAAATAACCTATTATGGTTGATATGCCGTAAAACCAAACCAAATAAAACCAATCTAATTAAAAACTGCTACTATATTTCTTGTTTTGAGGTTGACCTGGAGGGAGATTGAAACGCAACAATAAAGAGTATTATTTTTCTGAGACAACGTGTCTGACTTTTTACTTTTTCCTGATGGGAACTCGCTATTAACCCTTCATCGCGTCTTTGTTTCCGCCAACTTGAACCGAGACCTAGCATGCCATTTGCTAGTCTTGACTTTAGAGTTGTTCTCTTAGAATGGTTGACAATGAGGGCTAGGTAGCCCAACAATGCGACAATACACTAAAAAAAAACAGCTGGGATTCGTAGTGTTGAAACATTTTAGCTAAAAGACATTGATTCATTGTTCAAAAATAAGACTGCTACCTAGGCATCGTGGTGCTTTAGGTCTTCGAACCCTGCCTGATCAACCGACGCGCTTAGTCTGTGCTTGATTAGAAAGGATTTTGGTCATATTTTGGTGCCATATTACGATTTTGATTTACGGCATTTTTACCGACAGTACAATAAACAACCGTAGTTATGTTGTCTTTTTTAAGAAGCGGTTGTAAAAAAATAAGAATCTTAAATATAAATATAAACCTTGAAATCAAAACAAAAAAGCAACAAAGCAAAAAAATTAAACAAAACTAAAGAAACACTCTCTCATTACAAAATGTTACAATTAAACATTATTTTGAAAGAAAAACGTTACAATATTATGAACTATACACACATTAAACTCCACTTAGAAAAGACCTCTCTATATATGTATATATATATATACGTGTATGTACACATGTGTGAAAAAATAAAGCCGAAATTATGGGTGGTGGCCTCTTATGTGAGGCGCCATGGCGTCGGCGTGGGCTACGCAAGCCCCGGCTGCTACTCGTCTACGGTATGCAAATCGCAGTAACAATAGAGGACGCCCACATATTGCACCTGGCAATATAAGGTAGACGTGAGCAGCAGAATTCAGACAACCATTTCAACATACTTAAATAGAGGTGGGCCCACATACGAAGCCTTCGTATCATTTCGCTACATCTTTAGGTATCATAATTCAGCTTCACAGTTCAACAGTAAACGCACACGTGTATGCACACACACACACACACACACATATTCAGAATGTGTGTAAGGGAATGTGGAAGCATGAGCACATTCTTGTGAATATAACGTGGGTATATACGGGTACGTTTGCATACACTCATATACATACATATATTAATTTTTAATTGGCCTCATTTGCATATACATATATATATATATGTGTGTGTGTGTGTGTGTGTGTGTGTGTGTGTGAGTATGTATCAAAAAATAAACATGCGTAAAGACTTCCGAAATAGATATATACATATTTAGGTTTATATGGAAATGTTCAATTAGATACATCCATTCATGTACAAATATTTGCATATATATATATATATATTAGATATATATTTTTTTAATTCGCAGAATTTAGACTGCGACTCCTGGGTTTCATGGAGTTTTTTTTTCAAAACAACAATCATCAGGCAGTTAAGAAAATGAAATGAATATACATATAGCCATCCACAGACAGACTGTTTCGTCCTATCAGAACTCTTCAGCATGGCTAGACACGTACGACGCTTGAAGCCGGGATCGAAACCCGTCCAAATTTACGTTAGACTTAGTATCAGACCGCTCGGCCAACAAGTGTACCACGTTGACTAAGGGATTTATAAGGTATTATGTAGCAACAGCAGTAGCAGCGTCCGTTTGTTTACAATTTTATACCCAATCGGCTACCAGAGTGCTCAATTCTTTCGAAGAGCTTTGCATTATGTGAGCGGCGGCCGAAAATTCCTTCGCCAGAGTGCTCAATCCCCATGGGGGAGCGTATATTGTCATCCACAGACAATTCTTTCGAAGAGCTTTGCATACATATATATACGTATGTGTGTGTGTGGCAACCCGTCCACACGAGCAAGATGCGATACAAGGTCAGTTTTTTTTAAGCAAGGTTTAACAGGTTTGAATTTTGAGTTTTCCTTCCTCTAGACTGCAGATTAAAGAGCCAAGTCTATCTGACTATTTATTCACAGTTGGAGGGAGAATGGTTGGAGACATACATTTCTCAAGAGTATTTGCTCTATAGGAAATGCAAACAGCTTTGTCCTGAATTTGAACTCGTGTCGCTATATCCACCTCCTATGATGATAACCATTAACTCACGAGCACCTTATATATATATATACATTCTCGAGTTGTTGAGGGGTCCAGTCGGCTGAGTCTGAATAATACACCGATTTCATCTCTGCAGAGAGGTAAAACTCCCCCAACGAGGGTCCTTGATATGACACAAAACAATCTGATGATGAGACTTCAGTAATGCTGGAGCTTTGAGGAATGTGGAGTACCCTTTCATTACCATCGCTCATTGGTCCACTTTGGTCTGGAATGGTAGTATCTGATAGGGTCCAATCTATAGATCAAATTGAACTAAACTGTGTATTTATGCTAAACTGGATTGCTTGAAATAGGACTGTTTTTGACATTTAAACTGTGTACTCATCTTAAACTGAACCGGTTGTAATAGAACTGTTTATATGTATAAAGGCTCCCTTTTCAATAGATACTACACTGAAGTTTAGGGGAGAACGCTACTCCATTCCCTGGATTGCTCCACTTTACCTTTGATCCTTACCTTATAATGCTGAGTGCTAAGCAAGGCGGGATCAAGTACCATTTTTTGAGTCTTTGGTATGACTCGACCTAGGATTGAACCTCGGTCTCCAGGACCATTGGCGGACACTCTACTCATTAGACCAAAGGGAGCCATCTATTCATCCTCGAATAAGGTCGCCGACTTTACTTATATGTATAAAAATGGATTAAGCATTGAATAACCTACAATAGTTGATATGCCATAAAACCAAACCAAACCAATCAGTTGTCTAGTGGTATCCTAGAGCTCGGAAGCAACTACTTAGAAACCTTCATGATGACGGGAAGATAAAATTGTCAAGCGATTCAGGCCAACATAGAGACGAAGAGCAAGATCACAAACTGAATGGAAGCATTTGAGTCAGGGATGTGGAAAGACTTCCCTATAAAGGAACATTATATACAGGGTGTTCGAACTAAAATTAACAGTTGCATAAAAAGAAAAGAATACACCTTAATTCACTCAAAGAAAATTAAATATATCAACTTTATTATGATTTGAAGATAACAGTTTACTCAGTTTTCACCACGGTCTCTAGACGGCTTCTTCGCTGTATGTCTGAGATAATCTTTGGCCTTAGTGTTGCCGGCAAAGTGGTTGGTGTCTTTCTCAAACGCACTCCGCACATTGTAATCCATGAAATTAAAATTAGGGGAATTAATAAGTCAGAAATTTAGTCTGGTGAAGTCGTAGAAATTCTCCAAGAGCCACTTCTAACTCTTCCCGGAGATATGGCAAGCAGACGAATCTTGCTTCTACATATATGACCCTCTAGCAGCAACCCTCTCCAGCCAAGATTGGACAGCATTTTCAAGTAGCTTTACAAAGCAGTCTGAATTTAGCATCAAGCCCTGTTCAAAGATGTGGGGCGGAATGACATCACCCTCACAAGGGGTATTCTTAAAGACTATCATACTTTGGAATATTTGGGTTTTAATCATATCTGGGTCACCACATGGATTGTAGGAAAGCCACCTGTGGTTCCTGGTATTGTGCAGCTGGTCCTAGCAGAAGTTTCTTTCATCAGAGAAGAAACAGATTCTTCCCTTATTTATAGCTACATTAATGGTGGCGACTCCAACACCCATCTCTTCTGCTAAAGTCAGGATTCCCAAGCTTGGATTTTCCATCACCAAATCTTGCAGATGTTGAATGAATTCCGGTATCCGGAAGTTGTCAGAACGCCAACTGTGTCACCTCCTGCTAGCTACTGATTCGTAGTCTCCGTTACAGCCGCCCTTGTCTCGTCTTAAAGCCTTTACAGCCAGCGTTCACAGAGCATTAAGAAGCAGTCATGATGTCAGCATTTTGATACTCGGTACGAATCATCATGATAAAAGTAATTATTTTCCAATATGCTCTATAGCAACTAAATTTTTCACAACAGCAATTTTAATCTATGTGCTCTTCAACTATGATGATTGTTCACTCATACATCAAGTTGTTCCAAACAAAAAGAAATCATAGAAAACCGTCAACTTTAACCCAAGTATACAATATATATATAGCCATCCACAGACAGACTGTTTAGTTGTATCTCAACTCATCAGTATGGCTAGACCCATGAGATACAGCAAGCCGAGATCGAAACTCGGCTGACTTTACGTAAATCAGATATCTTACCATAGAGCCATCGTCATCCTCAGTGAATTATAGGAATGTTTTACGTATATCTTTTAACATATACGTTATCGGCTACCGGGGTGCTCAATTCATGAGAAGAGCTATTGCATTTCAGCGTATGTGGAACCCAGGAAATTACCCACTCGGGGAAAGGGACACGGTGACGTGAGTTCAAATCCTGGACGTGCTAATAACTTTGTGAAAGATATAAATCCAAAATGTTCTTCGTTCAGCTATGGGTAAATAGGAAGGCAGCACTCGAGCTCTTTGACCTTGGTATGACAACTGGTCTAGGAAAAGGAAAACTCTTAAGTCAAACTTGTTAAACTTAAAATTGACCTTTCATAAGCATCTTGCTCGTGCAGAGGGTCAGATGGTTTTGTATATATATATATATATATATATATATTCGTGGGTATGGGAAAAGTACCTCCAACAGATCGCTGATTTGCAAGCTATTCTCGAAGCTGATTAGCTCATGTGATAAGTTTGATAATCATTGAGAGACCTAATATTGCCAGTCTCATCTTAGCTTAATGAACTTGTATTTAGAATGATTGAAACTCTTACGATATTTAGGACTCCTGTTCTTACACTTGTTCATATCGTTCTCATTCTCTTTTCCTCTCACTCATTTTACTTTCCCGCATTTCCTTTGTGTCACGCTGTATCCGTTTTGTTTTGTGACAGGTCACCATGACACAATAATAAGCGATGATATATGAAGTTTAGACAGTAACTGCATATCTTTATTGTAATTAAGTATTTATAAATAGGATTGGCTCAATTGTTACACACGAGAAATTGTAGCAGTTGTGAATTAGGCCCCCACTTAAAATTGACTTTGTGTCACATCCTGCCTGTGATACAAGGGTTGGATAAGTATATATTTATATGGGTGAGCATTTAGGGACATCAGTTACAATAAGTAATCTGAGGCCTGTGAGCCAGATTAAGTGAAGTTTAGTGAATAAGATCACTGAAATTGAGACAGCACTGAGACTGTTCACTAATTTGTTCGCCGACCATTGAGGAATAACAGGTAAGCAACTTGAGGCCTGTGTGCCAAACTAAGCAAAGTTTGGTAAATAACTGATTTGGTTTGCCTTCTTTAATGACAAATCAACCTTCGTGGGTTATTTAATGCACAAGCCAGCCTCTGTAATAGTATAGTAAGAGTACTATTTATCCTATTTACCAACCCCTCCACTCGGGCAGGATATGACACAAGGTCAATTTTTAAGCGGAGTTTAACAGGCTTGAATTCAGAGTTTTCCTTCTCCTAGACTAGTTGCCTCACCAATGCTGAAGAACCTTGTCTGTCCTACTATTTACCCATAGCTGGAGGGAGAATAATTAGATTCATACCTTTCCCAAGGGTATTAGTGCTATGTGAAATGCAATCAGTCTCGTCCAGGATTTGAACTCGTGTCGCCGTGTTCAGTTCCTACGACGATAACCATTACACCAAGGGCACCTCCACAAGAGTACTATTTAACCCATAGCTGGTAGGGATATCTTTTCCAAGGTTATTAGTCCGAAAGTGAACGTAATAGCGCGACTGGTGTTCGAACTCGATTACTACGATATCATAGTCCAGAACGTTGGCCACTACAGGGAGACTCCTCTCTAGTAAATGAGAAAACACTATTTCTTCTTAACTAACGTGAATGGTTTTTGTTGATAATTTTGGATTTGATCACAGATCGGGTTGAATAAGCTATAAAAATCTTGCAACAAATTACTGGCTGATGCATTGCAAATGAAGCCAATAGATTTATTTCAAAGAAAATTGTAAAAATTTCATTTGACATCTGCACTTAGCATTCGTTATTAATAAACCCGTTATTTGCCTTTAAGTGATCCTATATTTTAAACTACATCTTCCTTTTATTTCCCTCTAGCATGTGTAGGTAATTACCAATCTATCCTGTTTATGTAAATGAGTTTAACACTACCCAATTATATATATCACATTAATGCAAATATTTCCGGTAATATATTTCCGAGAATATTAGGGAAATCTTATAAGGTTCTTCGAAAGTTCTCTCGGCTCTTTATTCTTTTTATATGCAGTTTATCAGTTTTCAGTATTCGTAGGAGGAAATAAATATGACGACCCGAGTTCAAGCCATTGACAAAACAGTCCCCGTTTTCTTTCCCTCTGATTCCCTTGGAAAGGGCATGAATTCATCCTTATACCCGAGCCCAGCCGGCTGGGACTGCAGAATACACCGACTGCGTCTCTGCAGAGGAGTAAGACCCCCATCAACAAGTATCCTGGATATGAAACTAAACCAACTGACGATGAGACTCCATTCCTGAAATTTTGGGGGATGGAGAGTACCCTTTCATTGCCATTATTCCCGGGTTCACTCTGACCTGTTAGAGTCCTATCTTTGGGTCAAATACGATTGTTTAATCATTTACTAAACTTGAAACCATTTATGTTGAATAGAATTACTCGTGTTAAAAAGCAATACTTGAAACCATTTAACTGTGAGCAAAAAATGAGGTCTAACTCATTTTAAAATAGTGTTACCTATAAATGATTCGTTTACAAATCGTATATACTTAATATATTCCCCAGCTATGAGTAAATAGTAGGGTAGACTGTGTTCTTTAGCCTTGATATGGCAATCAGTCAAGAAGGGAAAATTCCGAATTCAAACTAGCTTTAATTCGCTTAAAAATCGATCTTGTGTCACATCTTGCCGATGCTAGATGGGTTGGGTAAATACATACTCTTTAAGAAAAAGCCCAGTCGGCTGGGTCTGTAGAATACACCATCTGCGTCTCTGCAGAGGGGCAAGTGCCCACCCCCTCGATTGTCCTGGATATGGCACAAAACAATCTGATGGTGGGGCTCCAGTAATGCTGGAGCTTTGGGGAATGCGGAGAACCTCTTCATTTCCATCACTCCCAGATACACTCTGGCACTGAGTCCTATCTATGGGTCAAATAGAGCTGTTTAACATTTAAACTGAGAAAATAAATGACTTAGGAGGAATCGTTTGAAATAGAATTGATCATTTAAGTGTGTGTAAACAAATGACTGATGTTTAATTGAACTGTTGGTGAAATATTACAATATTTGGAACCCTTTAACTTTGTTGACTTATACTAAATTGAATTGCTAAAAATAGAACTTTTTGATCATTTAACTGTGTGTATCTACAAAATGTGTTTACTGATTATATATCTAATATGCGCATAAAAATAGGATTTGGCATGGAATAACCAACAATGGTTGATATGCCCTTAAGTCAAACCAAACTTTCAGAAAAAAACTGTAAAATGTGCAAGGGACTCTTCATACAAAATGATTTGGTTTTGTACATTCGTTTAACGGCATATCAATTCCTTATAAGTTATTTAATCCCAAAATTTGAAAGGCTTCGTGGATAACTTGCTGGATTGTGACATCATTGCAAACGAGTTTGACCTCCAGTCGCGCAAATACATTCACTTTTGGGCAAATATCCCTTGAAAAGAGTATGAGTTCCCTATCTCTTCCTCCATAGTTAAAATGCTACCTCTTCTGTTTTTCTACAAGGATGTCTTTGACATTAAATAACTCTCTAAGGTTGATATGCCGTTAAACAAAGAAATGGAACCGAAATTTGATTGATTTGTAAATATTCCATTGTAATCATAACAATATTTTCAATTCTCCATCGTATTTTTTAATAATTCTTTATTTGTCGATAATCATTTGTTTGCACACATACGCAGTTTACAGTAATTATTCATATGATAAACATTAGTTTACATACAGTTAAACGGTTCCAAGTAGTCGTATCGAATACTAATAATTTCCACACGGATCCATTTCTCACACACACACACACAAACACACACACACACACACACGCATATATATATATATATATATATATATATATATATATATATATATAGGTAGGTAGGTAGGTAGGTAGGTAGGTTCACGAAAAGATTTGTATTTTTTCAATTTATTTATTTATTTATTTTGTTTTTACATACTTGTATGTTTCCAGCTTGTTGCTTTCGTCAGAGAACGTATATGACTCAAGGCATTGTTAAGGGGGTACTCAATGAG
>OY757906.1:116587283-116744783 GCA_963585895.1 Sepioteuthis lessoniana
AAAAAGAGAAGAATGCCCTGGAATTCCTGGTGGCATCACTTTAAATAACAAAAAGGAATGAATCAAACAAAAAGATGCACTTTATTACCTTAACGGAACATTCATGGACATAACCCAATTGTTACAACATTCAACCAGACTTCCCCGAAACCTGAGGATTCCGTAAGAGTCGTTTAGGGGTTCCGCTAGAGAAGCTGATCACATGCACACCCATAAAACCAAACCAAACCAAACGAAATATATATATATATATATATATATATATATATATATATATATATATATATATATATATCAAGTAAATAATAACTGTGAGTATCCACGGCTATTTAATGCAAAATAACCCGCAGAGCAAAATGTATATTTTTGTTTAAAAAACAAGAAATTTAGAAAGCGTATTCATTTCCATAATATTTTGCTTATTCAAGTTCGTCAGCTTGAATAAGCGAAATATTATGAAAGTGAATACTCTTTTTAAAGTTCTTATTTTTTAAACAAAAAAAGAAAGAAAAAAATATATATATATACTTAACCATTCTGCACGAGCAGGATGCGACATAAGGTCAATTTCTAAGCATTTAAAAGGTTTGCATTCAGAGTTTTCCTTATTCGAGACTCGTTGCAGTACTAAGGTTAGAGGGCCTAGTCTGCCCTACTATTTATCCATAGCTGATTTTTTTGTCCCACTTTCTTCTTTCTACTTCTGCTTCTACGCCATTCAGTTATTTTTTGCATTGTATGACGAATATTGAGTATCTATTTGCCTTTATTCGTCCATTCTATTCGAATGTTTTGTCGAAAGATTGAATTTTTTATCCAAATATATTAAACTTATTCAGGAGAATGAAATGAGAAGGTGAGAAAATAATTCATTTATTTAAGGTTTTATTCTGCTCTGCTTACTAGTACTTGAGCATTTATATATATATATAATTAATCAAGTCGCACTGATGGCACAGGGTACCACGCTCTCTCTCTCTCTCTCTCTCTCTCTCTCTCTCTCTCTCTCTCTCTCTCTCTCTCTCTGTCCTGGCAGGTCCTCCAAACTACATCGTGTCCGAACAAAGCTGATGTAAGTTCTTACTGAGCAGCCAATACTGGCGCATCTATGTATAGAGGTCCATAAAAAATGTCGCTTATTAGTTCTTTCTTCCTTCTCTACCAGTGTCCTACATATCTTGCTAATCTTACTTGAGTAGTCAGTGTGATAGAAGGTAAGTGGCTATACAGTTGCTCTTTGTGGGGTGTTGCTTCCAAAATAGTACATAGCATTCTTGTTTAGTTCCCATCAAGCCTTTTCTCTATGCGTTTTTTAGCGTCCATGATGCATCCATACAGTAGTACTGATACTGCCAAAGCTTGGAAAAAATCCCGGTTTATTTTATTTTATCAAAGCGATCAAATTTCCATATGATCAATAACCGGTCTATAGCAGTCCACATATATACACACACAGAGGTACACACGTATATATCTTTCTCTCTTGGCTAGACTTCACGAACGAAGATTTATGATGGAGGCTGTCCACGTCGACTACAGGTATGCTGATGGCTGACTAGGCCAATGCAGGACAGGCAAATCCGGCTGCAGCGACTGCAGTTAAAGGTATGGTCTGGTATGGTCTGGTATGGTATGGTATGGTATGGCTGCTGAGGATTCCTGGATCTTCCTCCTGCGGCGTTTCTCCTTGAGGTTGGCTCTGCGAGAATCTTCAAAGGTGGAGGCGACCTGGTGGACGGTGCATCGCCAAGCCTGACAGTCAGCAGCAAGTGTCGACCACTGGTGGTGGTCAATGTGGCAGGTACCGAGGGTCTTCTTGAGGGAGTCTTTAAAACGTTTCTTTTGTGCCCCCCTGCCACAGTAGCCAGTGGAGAGTTCACCATACAGGGCTATCTTGAGCAGGAAATGGCCCAACCATTCTGGAGACATGCCCTGCCTATCGTAGTTGTGACTTAAGCAACATAGCCTCTATGCTGGTAATTACTGCTTGATCAAGAACCTCAACAGTAGAGACGTAGCTATTCCAGTGAAAGCTGATGATGGTGCGGAGACAGCGTTGATGGAAGCGCTCAAAAAGTCGAAGATGGTGACCCAGAGCCATGCAGCAGAGTGGTGAGTACGACGGTTCGATAGACGCTGATCTTAGTGCTCTCCTTTAGACGCTTGTCGTTCAATACTCTTTTGTAAAGTTTGCCAAAAGCGCTGTTTGCCTTGGCCAGTCTGTTGTATACTTCCCTGTCAAACTTGGCGTCTGATGTGATGATACATCCCAGATAGGTGAACTGATGAACTGCTTTAAGCTCAGTTCCACCGATGGTGATGTGGGGAGGGCGGTATTCTTCTGGGAGCGCAGGTTGGTGAAGGACCTCAGTCTCTTTTAAGCAGACCTAAAGTTCAAAGAGCTGGGCAGCCTCTGCAAAGCAGGGAGTTATGTGTTGCAGGGCTCTTTCGGTGTAGGCAACGAGGGCAGCGTTGTCAGCGAAGAGGTCACAACAGCTGCTCAAGTGTTTTTGTGTGGGCACGCAGTCTCCTGGGGTTAAACTGACTGCGGTCAAGACGGTAGCGGATGTATACAGCACCGTCATCGTCAAGATCTTCTGTAACCTGTTTAAGCATCATGCTGAAAAAGATGCTGAACAGAGTTGGTGTCAGAACAAAACCCTGTTTCACGCTGTTGACGATGGGGAAGGATCCAGAGAGGTCTCTTTTCAACCTGGTCTTTGTGGAGTTGGATAACCATGCTGAGGAACTTTGGGATCAGTCAAAGCGCTCCATGATCATCCAGTCCCTTTCTGCTCTCTGTGTCAAACGCTTTGGTCAGGTTCACAAACGCTACATACAGTACTTCTTTTTGCTCACTGCATTTCTCTTGGAGCTGTCTGAGGACGAACACTATATCTGTGGTGTCCCTGTTAGCTCTGAACCCACACTGGGTTTCTGGTAGATAGTCTTCAGTGATGGTGGATACCAATCTATTTAAGACTACACGAGCAAGGATTTTTCCTGCGATAAGAGCAGAATAATCCCCGATAATTGGAACAATCTGACTTTTCTCCCTTGTTTATAACGATGATAACATCGCAGAGATCACTTGTAAGTTTGCCCTGCTCCCAACAACAGACAAGGAGTTCGTGGAGCTTACTGTGTAATGCTGGCCCTCCCTCTTTCCAGATCTCTGGTGGAATCCCGTCGACTCTTGCTGTCTTTCCACTCCTCAAATGCTCTATGGCTTTGGTAATCTAATAGAGGGTTGTTCATCCAATTTTGCTTTTGATGGCTGCTAGGGGATGCAGAGAACTGCTGAGTCCGGGACGGCACAATCAGTGATAAAGAGTGATTGGAAGTGCTCAGACCAACGACTGAGAATGAAGACCTGCACAAGGGCATCTGGACCCAGTGAATCGGGTCATACACTGCCTTGAGGGCTTTGTAGAAACCTCTGTAGTCACCTAGGTCTGGTTATTGCTGAGTTCTCTTTGCGTGATTGGTCAACCACTCATTTTGGATCTCACGAAGCTTGTGATGGAGGATACTGCAAATGAGACGGAGGGCAGTACTCCTCAAAGGACATAACGGCTGAGCCAGTTCCTAAATTTCTTGGTTGTTCTCGTCGAACCAGTCTTTGTACTTCTTAGTGGTAAACCCAAGAACTTCTTCAGATGTCTGCAGAATGGCACTCTTCAGTTGATCCCAGCGTGTTTCAGAAGTGTCTTCTGAGCCGTCACTGTTTTCAAACTTGGGCTGTAGGCCTGCTTGAAAGTCAGCTTTCACTTCAGCTGACTGAAGTTTGTTCAGATTGAACTTTTTCTTGCGGAGATCTCCCTTTTTTTTTGGCTTAGGTTTGAATTGCAGCTTAAGTTTGCAACGCACTAGGCAATGGTCGGTGTGGCATTCAGCGCTGGGCATCGCTTTGGTGTGAATGAAGTCCTTGAGATCACCCTTGTGCACAAGGACGTAGTCAATTTGGTGTCAATGTTTGAACCGAGGAGGCATCCAGTTTGTTTTAAGTCTGTCCTTTTGCTGGAAGACGGTGTTGGTGAGGACAACTTGCTGCTCCAGCAGCAAGCGCCCGTTGCCATTGCAGTTACCAACGCCGTGTCTTCCAAGTACTCCTTTACAGGATTCTGCATCTTGACCCACTTTAGCATTGAAATCACTTAGGATTATCACCTTGTCGTCTACAGAGGTGCTGCGGAGCTCCGAGTAGAACTTGTCTTTTTCTGCAGGTTCAGCTCGAAGAGTTGGAACATACATACTGAAAAGCATGACATACCGCTTATTTTTCAGAGGAAAGCGCATGGACATTATGCGGTCGCAATGACCAGTTAGCAGATTTCCCAGCCTGGATGCGATGAAGGTGCTGACTATGAAACCGACACCTGAAAGGCGCCCCTCTGTTGAAGGTTTCCTTGACCAGACGAGGGTGTATCCGGCGCCATGCTCTTGGAGGCTGCCTACCCGTGGGAAGCATACCTCGCTAATGGCAGCAATGTCGACATTTAACCTGCAGAGTTCACGCGCAATCAAAAGTGAGCGACCTTCAGGTTGGTTGCTGTGAGCAGCGTCAAGCATGGTTCTGACGTTCCAGAATGCGACTTTCAGTATTTTCTTTGCATTCTTGGAGGTGGGTGCGTACCTTCCTTGTTTTAATGTTTTGGGACCGCTTAGGAAGGTGCCCGCTGACCGCGGTAAGCCAACTGGGGGATGAGAGACGAGCTTCGGTTAGGCCACCTTTTCTATGCCCCTCTCATTGTGGAGCCAGTAGTGTTGTCCATAAAGAAGGCTGCTTGGTCGTTCTGGGTGCTGCCGGGTGATGCTGTCGTCTCAGTTTAACATCAGACGACCAATATCCTGAACCGCCTGCATGCAGGATTGGGTCTGCGGCCTCCAGTGACATCTTTCAATTGCCGTTTCGCCCCTTTCCCATCGCTACAAGGCTTGGAAAGGTTGATGGCGTTACGGACGTGGACTTGTCCTTTCAGCTAGCGCGATGAAGTTTTTAGGTGTAGTGCTGTGTGCACAGTGCTGCCCCCACCCTTTACACCCGTGGCTCAACTGTCATGGCCTAGCAAGCTGGGACGGTGACAGCGTGGTCGTTGGGTCGTAGTTTTTGTCATACTTTCCTTGTCCTCGATGGATTGCCTGCCAAGGCTATCGAACTCCATCTGCTCCTGGTATTTAATAGCTGTTTGACCAATAGCTAACTCCCTAAACAGATATTATCACCCTTGAAACAGAGTGAACGTAGGAGCAATGGCAATTAAGGGGTCACTCCACTCTCCCCCAAACTCTGGAACTCCCGAACCAGAGCCTTACAGTTGCAGTTTAACGTCTTACCCCGGAATCAACGGAATTAGTTTCACTTTTCGGTAATCGGGGTCATAGATACGAACAAATTCGACAAAACTGCAAGACAAGGATTATATATATATATATATATATATATATATATATATATATATATAAGTTAGCGACCGTAGACGATGGCGACCAGAAGGCCCCCTTTTTAATAGCTACTACACCGAGCTGTTGGGGATAGCGAAACTCCTTTCCCTGGATCCTTGATACGTACCTTATATTGCTGAGTATTAAGCAAGGAGGTATCAAGTACCATTTTTTTAAGTCTTTGGTATGAAGCGACCTGGGATGGAACCCAGGTCTCCCGGACCACTGACAAACACTCTACCCACTTGACTATATATATATATATATATATATATATATATATATATATATATATATATATATATATATATATATATATATATATATATATATATATATATTACAAACTATACTGTCAGTTTAAAACTAGAATGGAAGTGCAAGCAGTATCAAATATAATACAGCTATTTATGAAAGTGTTGTAGATCAAATTTGATAATAAAATATTTAAAAAGAAATCATCACAGTCCCAACTCTAAGAAACTCAGCTAACTATAAATACAAATGCACCTTTAATTCTTGAACCATTATTAGGGTATATTTTGTGGACACTGACGGATCACGATTATCAGGTTGCAGATTTGAGCCGCAAATCGACATGTTCTTTGCTTGAAGCATAATAATGCACATAGCAGAACCTAGATTCCACTCTATAGAAATCTTTAAAAGCAAGTAAAATGCGCTCAACACTTGTACAAAGCGTTGGATATTTTGCTACAATTTTCGATATCTGGCAACGAGTCAATATGATTCAGCGATTTTGTTGTTGTTATACAGGAATTTATAAGTGCAAACAAGTAAATTTACACGCACCCCTCTGGATAACCTATACGCTTTTATATACCTAAACAAAATTCTATTTACTCCGAGGGTACAACTTTTAAAAGTCCTGGTTTCCATGATTGATAACTTTGGAATTGTTTGAATGGGAAAGTTTTAAAAATGAAACATTTTTATTCCTAACAATAAATTCGCAAAAAGTAAAAATTAAGGAATAAATTAGCATGATAATTGACCTTTTTTTTTTTGAAAATGAAGGTGTTTTTATATTTCCCATTGGCATAGTGCATAGATTGATTGAGTGATTGATTAACGGCATGCCAACTCGTCAAGTTTTATTTTATGCCCCAAAGTTTGGGAACTGCGGTCATTATATGTTCATATTTCCATTTTTTGTGTTTATTACTTTTGCTTTGTTTTGTTATTATTTTTTGCTTTTCGTTTTTGTTATTTCTGGTTTAGTTTTGTTTTTTCTTGTTGTTTGTTTGTTTGCTTTTTGTTTTATTTTTGTTTTGTTTTATTTTGTTTTTGTTTTCTGGACGCAGTCCTATCGAATTATGATAATTTTCAAATAAAACTATTTCCCCCATAGATGGTATTCTAACAGGTACTACCACTCTGAGTCACAGTAGACCTGGGAGTAATGTCAATGGAGAGTTACGTTACACTCTCCAGATCTAAAGAACTGGAGCCTCACCATTAGATGCAGTTTAGTGTCATACTCAGGACACCATTTTTTCGAGGGAAATCTTACCCTCTGCTGGGGAGAGAGTTGGGACAATCTAAGCTTCACCAACAGAGTGATAAGTTGTTTCTTATCGCTCTGCCAGTTACTAACTCACAAACTGACCCTTTTCAAAAATCTTCAATTCATGTGCGACCGTTTCTTTACCTACGGCGAGAGCTCTTGTGATTGACCTTTGTTGGTCACACAGCCAAGCATAAGGTTTACTTGTGGTAGAAGGTGGCCACCAAATTACAATGCGAATAAATTTTCATATTGTCATATGACAAATAACAAATTACAATCTTTCGATGTTAATCATCGAAAGATTGTAATTTGTTATTTGTCATATGTTATTTGTCATAGAATTGTTATTTGTCATGTTATTTGTCATATGTTATTTGTCATAGAATTATTTGTCATTTGTTATTTGTAATTTGTTATTTGTCATAGAATAAAAATAAAAACTTTAAAGACTTCATAATCATGTTCGACTCTATAGGTATTCTAGCATTTTGGATCCAAAACAACTTTGGAATAAAGGAACACAAAATACGAAAAGCAGAACTGATCACGGATACCACTCGTGGAAGATTCCAAAAATGTTTTGACAAGGAGAGTGAACACGTGGAAACGTTAATATCTTATCATAAAGGAACTCCCATAGAAAACTTAACATTTTTTAAAAACAACCTGTACTTGATAAACACGCAGATTTGATTTGATTTGAAGTAAACAAGAAAAATAAGAGCCCAACTTTTTATCTTATTCTTAAATTGCAGATGTACACTGGTCAGGAATTAATGTAAATATCACTAACATTTTATTATATATAAATACGGCTTTAAATATGGTCCCCGACAAAGTTAAAAATTCATTCGCTGACTTAAAACCCAAAATCAGGGATGTAATGGATAACATGTTAGACTGCGATATCGTAGTGGGTTCGAACTTCAGTCGCGCTATTACATTCACGTCGAACTAATACCCTTGAGAAAGTTATCAACCCTCTTCTCCCCTCGGCTATGCTATTGTCGTTCTACAAGGACGGTGACCCACGAAGGTTGATATGCCTTTAAACAAAGAAACCAAACTGAAACCCAAAATACCGAAATTCTTCCATACAACATGGCAATAACGTTGGAATAACAGAATACACAATAAACTCTTCCTGATAAAACTCACGCAAGGGAATGGAAACCAGCTTTTAGAAAATCAAGAAAGAAACAAGTCACTAAATCCTGATGGTGCATTAGTCACACAAGACGTACTCATTCCTTGATAGTCGAACAAGAGGAACAACCATTGTTTCTTGGATGTCAAATGCCCTACATTTTCTCATAGTATACGGAGATTAAACTCTCATGAGACAACGTTTTTTTAATGCAAACAATATGAAGGAAATGTCGACATGGATGATATTTTTTCCTTCTTGAGAAAAATAAAGTTATACCAAAAATTCAAAATATAAACATGATCAGTACGATTCAAAATTGTTATTAATATCTATCGCAAAGGATTTTGATTTATCGTTAAAACGAAATATCTTTTTTTAATGAAATAAACGAACTCCAAAACAACTACACAAAAATGTAAATATAAACGTATAATGTATGTGATTCTCGAACCTCGAGGTATAAAATAACACTAGACGGGTTGACCTGCTGATAAAATCAATCAATCAGATAAATTAAATGGATTGTACCGTTATTTATTTGTTGGTCATTTCTTTTTTCAATTACTTAGTGGCTGACTCACCTAAGCTGAAGATGCCACAAAAGCTGATACAATTAGCGGCATTTATAAGTGATGACGTCATCAATTATGCTATAATTGATGGCGTCATCAATTGTGCTATAATTATTCTCTCTGTTTCCTGAAGGCTAAATTTCTTTACGCTAACTCAATTGTTACTTAATTTAACTTGTGTTTAATTACGCTATTTCTATTCTTCCTTTCTTTGAGGGTTTTTTTCTTTTTGATGACTGCTTTTACTTACTTTCCAGTTCAATTCCCGTTTTTGCCTTTTTTTACTATCTTTATTGTTGTTGTTGTTGTTGTTGTTGTTGTTATTGTTGTTGTTGTTTTGGTTTTTTTGTTTTGTTTTTTGGGTTTTTTTTTTTTTCAGCATTTGTTCTGCGGCTGCAACAAGGCTGCACGTTTGGCTTGGCTAAAAATAAATGTTTATTTATAACTTTGTAGCATGGGGCGGGTTTTATGAGAACCCGATAAATCTATGGGTTTTGAACGTAATAAATAAACATGTTTTTAACCTTGAGCTCAAGATGACTGTCTTAAAGAGAGGAAGAAAAAAAAAGGAAAAAGCGATTTTACCAAATGAGCAAATTTTAATTAGTTTTGAATTCAGTTTTAAGTTTTGGAATTGAATTTCAGTTTTGGTTACAAACAGCAGAAATATGACCTATACGATTGTTTTGTTGATCGATTTTAACCCGTCTTTGGTTATTTTATGCCTAAAGCTTAGAAAATTGCGTGTGTTGTACATTTTTATTCTATATTTTTGTATGGTAGTTTCTAAAAAATATTTTTACATAAACTTATATGACATCAAGTATTCTATGAATTGAATTACCATGACCAGAAAATCTAGTAAACATTCGGCGAATGTTCGCTGGATTTTCTAGTCATGGTAATTCAATTCACAATATAATTCCTCTACTTAAAAAAAGAAAAGGTACATCTATATCCTTGCTCTTGAGTTCATAATAATTACGTGGATGCGTATTTCCAATCCTCTTAGGAAGACGTGGCCCTGGAGGTGACCGTGTCCTCTGTAAAGAGTACGGATGTAACTTGCAAGACACATTAAGGTTAATTGGCTGCGCAATTACCATGACTAGTTAATTTGGCATCACTTGTGTTCGATATGAATTGCTGGCTCAGTTGTCGAGTTTCGGCACGGAAATATGTGGTCGCTGGTTCAATCTCCAGTGGTGTAGATCACGGTATACACTGCTGATTAGACCTAATAAGGTCGAAACAGCTGTCCAGCGTTTCCGTATGTCGTGCGTAGGTGTTCGCCGGATTTTCTGGTCATGGTTATTCAATTCACAATGTAATTCCTTTACTTATAAAGAAAATGTACATCAAGTATTCTGATCTAATAATATGTACACAGTTATATGGTTTACAGCATTCCTATCAAATATAAATAATTATATTGTTTCAACTAATCATTTCTATTTAATAATAATCATTTGTTTACAAAGTTATATGGTTTAAAGAAACTAACAAATACCCTTTGTAAACAAGACTCTAGTCGGTTGGAGCTGTAGAATACTGCATATCTGCAGAGGGATATTACTCCACCTCAAATGAATATCCTGGATATAACACCAAACAATCTGGTGATAAGGCTCCAAGTCCTGGAGTTTGGGGGAATGTGGAATATCTCTTCATTGCCATTGCTCCTAGGTCCACTCTGACCCGGAGTGGTAGCACCTGATAGGGTCCTATTTATGGGTCAAATAGAAACAAATCACTTACGTAAAATCGAAATGTTCGAAATAGAACCTTTGACTTTTTACCTTTGTGTGTAGACAAATGACTGGTGTTTAATCGAATTGTTAGTGATACATAGCAATACTTGAAACAAATTAATTGTGGGCAAAAAAAACGAGCTCTGGCTCGTTTAAAGATTTTATCTACAAAATGTGTTTACAAATCATATATATTTAATATATGTGTAAAGAGGAGTTGTCATTAAATAACCTACAATGGTTGATATGCCATAAAACCAAACCAAACTTACTAAACAATTATGTAAGTAGCTATTATTAAAACAAATAATTTGCATACGGTTAAATGATTTCAAGTATTCCTATGTAATATTAATAATTCTATTTAATAATAATCATTTGCTTGTACACAGTTTTATGTTTTCACGTATGCCTATTCAATACTAATAATTTTCAAATAGATTTATTTGACGTATTGATGGGACCCTAAACGATACTACCATGCTGGATCAGATTGGGCCTGAGAGTAACGGCAATGAAGAACTTTTTATCAAAAGAAAATTTTAAAGAAAAACGTTACATTACCTCAAAATATATTAGGTGCGTTGGCTTCGTTTCTTTGCTTTCAATGGCATATCAACCTTCGTTGGCCATTTGCTACCAAAGCCCTCGTAGTAGAAAGATAGTAGTGGTGCGATTTAACCCATACCTTAGGGATAAGAGGGTTACCAAAAGTATTAGTCTGAAAGTGCATGTAATTGCGTGACTGGAGTTTGAACACGTTTATTTTGAGAGGACAATCCAGCACTTGAACCATTAGACCACGGAACTTCTACTGTTGCCTAAGGGTTATTATCTTTGGAAATGAAATTCCAAATCCTGGACGAAGTAAATTGCCTTTCACTTTTATTGCACTAATACTTTTGGAAAAGGCATGAACACATATCTCCTACGACGATAACAATTACACCACGGGCACCTCAAATCCTGGACGAAACTCATTGCATTTCACATAGCACTAATACCCTTGGGAAAGGTATGAATCCAATTATTCTCCCTCCAGCTATGGGTAAATAGTAGGACAGACTAGGTTCTTCAGCCTTGGTTAGGCAACTAGTCTAGGAGAAGGAAAACTCTGAATTCAAACCTGTTAACTCCGCTTCATACCGGGACATTGGCCCAGCGGTTAGAGTGTTCGCCAATGGCCCGGGAGACCTGGGTTCAATCCCAGGTCGAGTCATACCAAAGACTTTAAAAATGGTACTTGATACCACCTTGCTTAACACTCAGCATTATAAGGTACGGTTCAAGGGTAAAGTGGAGCAATCCTGGGAATGGAGTAGCGCCCTCCCCTACACCTTGGTGTAGTAGCTATCGAAAAGGGAGCCTTCGGGTCACCCTCGACTATGGTCGCTAACTTTACTTTTTTACTTAACTCCGCTTAAAAATTGACCTTGTGTCATATCCTGCCCGAGCGGAGGGGTTGGTAAATAGGATGAACACATATCTCCTCCACCCCAGCAACAGTAGGTAAATAGCAGAGCAGACTGGGTTCTTTAGCTTTGTTGCAGCAATGGTTATAGGAAAAAGTAGTAAGTAACGTTGGTGACCTAAGTCAAGGGCGACCAGAAGGCTCCCTTTTCAATAGCTACTACATTGAGATGTAGAGGAGGGTGCTACTCCTTTACCTGGATTTCTCCACTTTACCCTTGATACGTACCTCATATCGCTGAGTGTTAAGCAAGGAGGTATCAAGTACCATTTTTGGTATGACGCGACCTGGGATTGAACCCAGATCTCCCGGACCATTGGCAAAAAAAGAAATACTCTAAATTCAAACCATTTCTTCAACACTTAAAAAATTGACCTCGTATCGCATCCTATCCGTAGTGGGGGGATTAGGTAAATACATACTTCAGCCATAACAAAATGTACTTTTTCGGGTGTCTAACATAGTTGGTAACCTGTTAATTTCGAATACAAGACTTTATTCAATCCAAAAAGGTAGTTTGTTATCATTCCGTGGTCCATGGTCCATGTAGTTCCTATAGTAATAGTAGCGAAAATATCGGACTAAGATTGTAAATCAACTGAAAGAAACTAACGTCATGATTTTACTAGCATACAATCCAAGATTTACACTGCTATCGACACTATCAATTAGTGAGCTCTGGCCAGCTGAATGAGAACGATGTTCCGCACAGAATTTAATAAAGATTGATTGATGGATTTAATTTTAACGGCATGTCAACCCATTTAGGGTTATTTTATGGCGAGAAACACGAGAAATACGTTTATTGTACATTTTTGTGTAGTTATTTCTTGAAGAGTTTTATATCTATACAAAACGTACACACACACACACACACACACACACACATATATATATATATGGAAATAAATTTATAATCCTAAAGTGACTGTTTTTTGGTTTTTCTTAAAGTAAAGATATATATATATATATATATATTGATTTATACAGAATCAGGATGGCGTACCACTAGCACGGATTTCCCTGACTCTGTCTTGCCACTCGTCTCTATCGTCCATCGTTCTCGGCAGGTCTTCCATGCTGCATCCTGTACAGAACTGTTGCAGATAGGTTCTACCTGGTCGCCCAACCCTTGCTCGTCCGTGTGAAGGAGTCCAAAGGAGTACATCACTTAAGAGTTCATCCTTACTTCTCCAGCAGTGTCCTGCATATCTTGTTCGTCTAATTTGGATGGTTTTCGAGGTGGTTGGTCATTGGCTGTACAGCTGTTGTTTTGTGGGATGCTGCCTCCAGGATACCGATAATGACATCAATACACAACTAGCGAGGACATGGACTGGTATCGATAGGCTATCGGTCATATGGATGTCGGACCTATTAGATAAAATAAAACAGTTTTTTCCAAGCAGCGGTTGTGTCAATACTATTATATAGATGCACCACATGGATGCTGACAAAGCGTATGGAGAAAAAGTTTGACGGCAATTGAACAAGAAGACTGCGAGCTGTATATATATATATATATATATATATATATATAACTAGATAATATATATATTATCTCGCTCTTTAGAATGATATGGAATTTGGCGCATTCCTGCGTCGAATTTGAGAAGAGAAAGTAAACTAAAACAGCGAAAAATTACTGTATGCTGGGCGGGTCCCTGATCCACACTTTAGAATGACGTAATGTCTTTCACGTCAAGTTGACAGGCTCTACTCTGTTTGGGTTAACTGAGTTTTTGATAAGTGAAACAAATACTCCCAAATACCGTCTTCTCTTTTCATTGCAGCAAGGGTCGGGACAAAAATGTTCTAGCATCAGTTTAGAGGGGAGGGGATTACAGTGACTTTTTGCCCGCTTAACGTGAATAAAAAGTCACCGTAACATCACGTCTGTCCGGCGATTGCAAAATGCATGAAACCCAGGTTGTTGGTTGTTTGGGTTTTATGGCATATCAACCTTTTCAGGTTATTTAATGCCAAATCCATTTTCATACAAATAATCAGTTCTATTTTAAACAATTCAGTTTAGCATGAGTACACAGTTTAATTGTCAAAAATATTTCTATTTCAAGCTATTCAGTTTAATCAAACAGTTCTAATTCAGCCAATACAGTTTAATATCAGTATAGATTTTGTTTACACGCATTTAAATGTCAAAACATTTCTATTTCAAATAATTCAGTTTAGCATAAGTACAGTTTCAATGTCAAAAACAGTTCCATTTAAAGCAATTCAGTTTCGTATATGTACGCGGTTTATGTAAGTACACAGTTCAATTGTCAAAAACATTTCTATTTCAAGCTATTCAGTTCTATTCAAATAATTCAGTTTAGTATAAATATAGTTTTTGTCCACACACAGTTAAATTTCAAATAATTGTCCACACACAGTTCTATTTCAAATAATTCAGTTTAGTATAAATATAGTTTTTGTCCACACACAGTTAAATTTCAAAACAGTTCTATTTCAAACAATTCAGTTCAGCATAAGTACGCAGTTTAAATCTATTTCAAGTAATTCAGTTTAGCATAAGTACGCATTTCTGCTCTATTTGACCATGGATAGGACCCTATCATGTACTACTACTCCGAGCCAGAGTAAACCTGGAAGAGATGACAATGAAGGGGTACTCCGCATTCCTCAAAGCTCCAGCACACAGGAACCTCACCGATAGATAGTTTAGATTATCATATCAGGACACTCGTTGGGGGCCCTTACCCCTCTGCAGAGAACCAGTCAGCGTACTCTACATCCCGAACCATCTCGTCATATAAAACCTAGGGTCACACACTCTACCATGTAATATAATATAAATACATAATATATACATATATATATTTCTATATGTAAATGCTGTATCATTGATATTGAGTACTATTTAATACTACTGCAACTCTTTGTCCTTCATTAACTCACCAAGTGAGCAAGTAAGAACTATAAACCTCTTATATATATATATATATATATATATATATATATATATATATATATATATATATATATTGTTAGGATAGCGTGGGCACCAACTTGGTTTGATGATTACATAGGTGAGTAACTGACTGTAACCGAGTGCTGTTGATATCGGTGATTGAGCATATATATCTCAGGTTGGTTGGTTGGTTGGTTTATGGTATATCAATATTTGTGGGTTATTTCATGTCAAAGCCATCCTTTTAGAAGGACAGTAGTGGTACAATTTAACCCATAGCTGAGGGGATAAGGGGATTTATATGTTTCCCAAGGGTAATAGTCCGAAAGTGAGCGTTATAACGCGACTGGAGTTCGAACTCACTGACTACAATGAAGCAGTCCAGCACTTTAGCCATTACAACACAGCGTCTCCACTCTAAATTAAGATAGCATAGACACGAAATCAACGGTTTTTGGTAACTGTCAGTTCCTTTCATATACAAGAAAAAGGAAGACAATATGAAAATTTAGATTAACATATTTTGCGATAGGAATAAATTCATCAAATTCTAATGACTCTATTCCTATAGTGAAACAAAACAATCTGATTTTACAACCCTGACTACTCCTATATATATATATATTTAAAACCCCTCAACTCGTGTGGGTCACCGTGTCTATTTTCTACAACAGAAACCATTATACCACAAACACCTTATATATATATATATATATATGGAAGTAAATTATGGAAATAAATCCGACACAATGAAGAAAATAGAAAAGCAAAGTATTCCAAATATGATGAATTTAATACGATGGGAAAGTTAACGTTAAAACGTTTCGGTTTTAGTAAACCTTCATAAGGACTTTCTGATAAAAAGAAATCGTTCCTTGAACAACGATGGATGAATAATGGGAGAATAGTAAGTATATATAAAGAAATTCATCCATTTGGTATACTTTGTTTTTCTATTTTCTTCATATATATATATATATATATTTGTGTGTGTGTTATGATAATGGCTTGGTGTATAAAAGAATGATTCAACTTTCTCGAGTAGTGACAAAGTAATTCATCAAAAATGCAGTGTTGTGAAGGTGAACAGCATCAAACGGAGAAGAAATAAATAAAAAGAATAGAATAACGTTCAACTGACAAATGAGAATAACACTTAATCAGCTCAGAAATAATGTTCCCAGCATTACACGGCGGACATGACAGAAATAAAAAAAGAAATGTTTGCCGTTTCAATATTGTCATTAACCTATCAATAACACATGAATACTTTAATAGTCATAATCTTTTCAGATTTTAAGCAAAGGGACCTTTCTTAGAATTACTTATATTGTCCCAGTTACAATTCAAGATAATATCTTGATAATCTTCACGCTTTAACTTATACATTTCTCTCTCTCTCTCTCTCTTTCTCGCTCTCTCTCCCTCTCACACACACTCACACACACACACACACTCTCTCTCTCTCTCTCTCTCTCTCTCTCTCTCTCTCTCTCTCTCTCTCTCTCCACACTGCGGATGACAATATATATGCTCCCTCCAGTGGGTTGAAGAATTGCTGGCTACTATATACGCGAAATTGCAAAATTCTTTTCATGAATTGAGCACACCGGTAGCCGAAAGCGTATATGAGAATATATCCCTAAACACCCCTTCCCTAACACTGAAAATGCTGATAACTAAGAGGTAAGATATCTGCCTGACGTAAAATCAGCCAGCTTTTGATCTCAGCTTGAAGAATCTCGTGTGTCTAGCCACAATGAAGAGTCGTGATATAACGAAACAGTTGGTCTATGGATGACAATATATATATATATATATATATATATATATATAAGGGTTTTTCAATAAAAAAAGGTGAATTTTGCCGAAGGAGTTGGTGATAGGAAAGCACCGTTTAAAGTTGAACCTTTTTCAAGGAAATCAATAATGATAGGTCCTTTCACGTCTCAGAAAACAGTCAGAATGACATCCTTTGCTGACCACTGCGCACGGAACTTTTTCTTTATCGGAGAGTCAGTGTGTTTCGACTCCATGGACTCTCTTTTCCATTCAGACTCTTACTGGAAAACTCATATTTAGCCTTATGTAAAAGATTTGAACAAAACATCCTTCCACATAAGAATTACACATTCTTCGTTAAATTTCACGTTTTGCACTTCTCGGCCACCGAAAGTTTTATTACAGACTCCTGTTCAAGCCTGGATCACTCTGTTTGATTTGCTGTCATTTTGAAAAACTTCAAAGCGAATATTTTTGCGTGATTAAAATAAATTTTACTTTAAACCAAATCCATGGAAAAACATTTTGAAAGAAAATTATTTTACTCTTGCTTTTAAAAAATATACCCCTAATTTATTGAATAACTGTCGTACATATATACGTGTGTGTGTGTGTGTGTGTGTAGCAGGAATGAATGAAGGAACGACAATACTTTATAAAATACGAGGATCATTAAATAAGTTTCCAGACTTTTTTGTATGGGCAGTTTTATTGATAGTACACACATGAAACTCTACTCCCTTTCGAAGAAATCTGCTCCGGCTGAAATGCACTTGTACCGTTCCAACAACTTCTGGAAGGCCCCAAGGAAGTCCTCTTGTGTGAGCGTGTCAATGACCTTCGTCACAGCCTCTTTCATCACGTCAATTGTCTCATAACGACAGCCTCTGAGCTTAGGGAATAACCAAAAGTCACAGGGAGCAACGTCTGGACTATAGGGACAGTGAGGAAGTGTCTTGATGCCCATCTTGGTCAAATAGTCTGTGACAAGGATGGAATTGTGGACTGGTGCATTGTCCTGCTGGAAATGCCACTAACCCGATTTGAAGAGTGCTGGCCTCTTCCCAAGGAATCTCTTCCTGAACTCCCTTAAAACCTCAACATATTAACCCTAACCCTTTAGCTAATCAACTCTGGTGTATTAACTTCCTTACTCCTCCCACCCCTCTCATCATCCCTCACAGACTCCCTGCCTTCCTTGAATCTCTTATTCCACTCAAAAACTGATGCTCGATTCATGCAAGATGCTCCAAAAGCAGTGTGAAGCATTCCATACGTTTCTATGGCATTTTTTCCAAGTTTAAAACAGAATTTTATTGAATATTGTTCTTCTAAAGTGTCAGATTGCATTTTTGAAATTCAAGAGCTGTGACAATCAGGCTTTAGTAGGGTGTATTCCAATTGCTGCTGTGGCTGTTCATTTGAACCTGAAATCATAAGAATTGGTCAGTAAAATCATAAGATGTATAGCCATAACATACTGAATTTTGTCTACGACAATTTTAGATGCCTGTACAAAAAAGTCTGGAAACGTATTGAATGCACCGCGTATAAACTTCGTGTTTATTTACGCAAGAGTCAAAATGGCTGCAAGTGAGAGATAGAGAGACCAAGACTTACGAAAGACTGATATCGTTGACACCATATACTCTTAACCTACGTTGTGATGCTATATTCAAAACCCCTCTCAGCACTTCGTCTACTTCTCAGCCAGTGGTGGAGCTGGCTCTCCCTCAGGGCACTCGCTGACTGCTCTCCGATTCTGCCAGAATCTCTGCACGTACCGGACTGTGAATCTCTTGTCAATATATAATATTTTCAACGCCCACACGTTTTCTTTCCGGTCCTCAATGTCTTATTTCTACTGTCCTTTTGTTTACACAGATGGAATATCCTCTTTAGAAATCTACAACTAACGTGTTGTAAAAGGTCAATATATATATAACCTTCATTATATGATGACTCTGGGTTCAAGCATGGTTTCAGTGCAAAAGCATCATTACCACAAAACCAGGGCGTACCAGCAGTACCTCACGATACCACTAAGCTTTCTTGGTTTGTCGTCATTCTGTGGGAATGCCATAAATATACATTCATGCAGTTAGGGCCTTAATTTGGATCTGTACATATATATATATATATATATATATATATATATATATATATATATATATATCTTCTTGTCTGATCGTGAAAGTTCAAGATTAATCAGGTATGTAGAAGTTGGGTTGTAAATGAAACCTCGGCATTCGACCTCGATTGGAAATATATTTGTTATCCAACCATTTCTCACACATTGTTCTCGCAGATCATTATGTTTTTGTAACTTCCGCTTATGCGCCCAGTTGAAATTTCCCTTAAAAAAGACCGTTAATTCGACAACGAAAAATTTCCTTTAATTAACTGCACAAATGACGATATCTGGACATTAGGCAGTTAAGGTTGTTTCAGTTGGAAAGGCAAGTTGATATTCCATATCAGTTACAATATGACAGTTCGTGCACCAATCAAATAATAATGATCTTTTCATCGAATTGCATTCTCTTTCACACTCAGTACGTTGGATTGACAAACAAAGGGACCCTTTGTACCGTGGTAGTTCTCCTGACACGAGTTCCCTTCAATCTATTTAATTATCTCATACACAGATTTACGCCGTTGGTGACGTTGGCATCCAATTTCAGTGTGATGGATTCGCATTCCCTTAATATGTGTAAAACCACGTCCGCAGCAGCATTGAATGTCCATGGATGGTACAATTTCGTTACCGGATTTAAGCAGGTTAATTATCTTATTCTCTCCACCTTTAGGATCATCTTTGGGCATATTTCATTTCGTCATGTAGTAATTGATTCGTAGCGTGACATTTTAGAACTATCAGGATGTATCGTATCACAATCCTCTATAATATAAACAATGTGATTTGGGCAACCAACCCTCATCACACCACGTGGTGGTCTTCCGTACTGTCACTGGTCTTTCCTAGTGTCATTCTATCTCAGAAATATTTCTTTGTGATTAATTTATTCAATGGTCTTGCTTCCAAAAAAGTCTTCATCAGATGATAACCGTGAGTCTACCCATGGTTTCGGGGCCGGAGCATCAAAACTACTGACCCAAAGCGCTCCAGCAATACCTCACGATACAACCATTTTTTTACATTGAAAATATATGTATATATTGTAACATACAGTCTCTCTCTCTCTCTCTCTCTCTCTCTCTCTCTATATATATATATATATATATATATATATATATATATATATATCACTGCACGGCTGACGATGGATCATTTGCACCTGATAACAGCATGGGTTCAGTGGGCGATGCACTTTGAGCAACATCGGGAATGTTTCAATTCCTAATCACGGATCTGGATTCTTCTACCCACGTTGCGATGATTAATCTGAAGATATTTTCGAACTCTGGGTTGAAGCGTCCGTGTCGTCGCCGGCAGCCGAGAGTTACAATTAAGTCGACAGATTCCAACAGACTGTAAATACGACGAAGCCAGATGGATATTTAATAACAGCAACAGTGTCTGTTTCATTTATTGTTGTAGATTACTTCTCACAGGTATATTTTACACAACATGCAGCATTCTGTATGAATATTTTATCTTCAAAATCCTCTATCATGCTACTCTAAATTATAAGCAGGACGGTTGCCTCGTGTGTCTGGAGACTTTTGTTTGTTTCTGGTCCCTCCTCGTCTCTGGATTGTAATGATACTGAGAAATATGGACATTTTAGTTGGAATCATCTGTTCCTTCTTCAAATGTGTATAACCAACGAAGGTTGATATGTCATTAAACAAAGAAGCCAAACCTGTCATAACAGGGTTTGTAGAAGCAATCTCTCCCCGGTCTGAGTAGCAAATTCGAGCCTTATTATAAGCTAGTTCATTATTTTGAATTCTTACTGCTTCTTTAGCGGCTAAAGAGATGTTTTTATTTAAAATATACATATATAGTTGTGTGTGTGTGTGTGTGTGTGTGTGTGTGTGTGTGTGTGTGTGTGTGTGTGTGTGTGTGTGTGTGTGTGTGTGTGTGTGCTTGTATACAGACACATCCATCAACATACAAACATATAGACTACGTTTATGTGCATCGAGGGGCAGGAGAGCTTTTTTTTCCACAGTATTCATGGAAGATGTCTTATTCATAACAACTCTAATGGCCTAACTGGTTAAGGCATCGACAATGAAAGTCGAACTCTTGAAGTCTGAGAAGTAAAAACGAGCCTCATTAAAAGCAGGTTTTTTTCTTTTTATTTCGAATTCTTACTGCTTATTTTAGCGGCTGAAAAGATGTTTCTATTAACAAGAGAAAAAGAGAGAAAGAGAAAGCCTGAGGGAGTGATAGAGAGAAATAGATGACAGAAAACAAGTCAAAACATGACATTTCTTTATTTTAGAGTCCTTTTTGTGTTTTGGTTTTGCTGTTTTTTGTTGTTGTTGTTGCTTTTTGGGGGGGAGGGGTTGTTTTGTTTTTTGGTTCGTTTGTTTTGAGGGGTTTTTTGTTTTGTTTTTTGGTTTGTTTTGTTGTTTTTTTGGGGGGGGTATTTCATTTACTTTATTTATTTATTCATTTTTTTTTTGTTTTTGCTTTTTGAGGGTTTTTAGGTTTTGTTTTGTTGTTTTTTGTTTGTTTGTTTGTTGGAGTGGGGAAATAAGTTGGAATGCATTAGACTGCACAAAAGAAGCTAAAGGGATAGATATAAAAAAATAAAAATAAATATAAGTCACTAACCAAATGCACTTTTCAAACTGCTACGCCGTATTTGTCTTCTAATATATATATATATATATAAAACGTTTATATATATATATATATATATATATATATATATATATATATACGACGTACATATATATATATATATATATATATATAAACGTAAGTACAGAGAGCCTCTCCTTTATTAGCGCCCGTTCTTCTGCAGATGCGCAGTCTTGCAACACTTATCCTGATTGATACAAGAAAGGAAGGGATGATGATAAAAGAAGATGATGCTTATAACAGTGGCGGAGGTTTGGGTGTTCAGTGTTTACTAAAACAAACAAACGCTTCGTGATGTGTGAGTGACGTGCTGCGTTCGCGGAACCTCTAAGCAAACAGATGTGATCGCCACAAGATCACAATTTAATCTGCGTATATTTGTGGCTCTAGGTCTCTGTGTATAAAATATTGTGTGTGTGTGTGTGTGTGTGTGTGTGTGTGTGTGTGTGTGTGTGTGTGTGTGTGTGTGTGTGCTCGCTTGATTATATGAGGACGTGTGTTTACTCATTTAATATATGACGTGGGTCGCAAGTACTTGTATGTTTTATGTCCACGTTAATGAGCAATTATTGGTTGGTTCGTTGGTTGGTTGGATTTTATAGCATATCAACCATTGTAGGTTATTTAATGCCAAATCCATTTTTATACAAAAAGCAGTTCTATTTCAATCAATCCAGTTTAGCAAAATAATACAGTTTAAGTGTCAAAAATACTTCTATTTAAAGCTATTCAGTTTATTCAAACATGTCTAATTCAGCCAATTCCGTTTAATATAAGTATAGATTTTGGTTACCCACAGTTAAATGTCAAAACAGTTCTATTTCAAACAATTCAGTTTAGCAAAAGTATATAATTTAATTGCCGAAAACATTTCCATTTCAAGCTATTCAGTTTATTCAAACATGTCTAATTCAGCCAATTCAGTTTAGTATAAGTATAGATTTTGTTTGCACACAGATTTTAAAACAGTTCTATATTAAAGCTGTAAATTCCAAGAATGTGTTGACAGGAATGGAGAATAGGTGAAGACTTTAAAATCATGATAAAAAGTACTCCAATAGAAATGTTACCATTTTTTTTAAATATCCGATATATATATATATATATATATATATATATATATATATATATATATATATATATATATAAGCATGATTAATTAAATAATAAAACACGTTTTGTCTATATAATTTAATTAAGATCCTTTCAAGTTTCCTGATAAGTGTCTTTGTTTTAGGTTGGAATTGGTGGATGAATTTACCAAAATTGTCCCGAGCGCTTTCATACCTTTTGTAGGCCATCATTAGGAGTTGCTTGCATGTGTTTCAACAAGGATGGTTTTGGTATTAAATAACCCAGGAAAGTTGATACGCCTTTAAAAATACAAAGAAAGAAAAAAGATCGATCAGTAACATATTATACCATAAAATCGGAGCAATGTGAATGAAGGGGTACTCTAAATTCCCCAAACCTTCAACACTGGAGCCTTACCATCAGATTGCTTAGTGTCATGCCAGGACATGGATTGAGGGGGTGTCTAACTCTTCTGCAGAGATGCAGTCGGTGTATTCTACAGCCCTAGCAGGCTGTGCATCCTTTATTTTTAATCCAGGAAAAATAAACTGAGCACAAATCTTAGACAAAACCTATTTTCTTTTTTTTTCTTTTTTTTTGGGGGGGGGGACATCTATATCCTTGTTATATGCTCACATAATAATATGCTTATATACACATGTACATGTTCATGCAGCATCATAACGACACAATAAATAATCAAACAGACGCACAATGATAAAGTCGCAAGAATAAACGACGCACGCAAGGAAGACGCAGGAAGACTTCTTTATAAAATATTTTACCTCTCATCTTTATTTGTAAGTTTCGAAAGGGTTGTTCCAAGTTTGCGTGTGAGAGAGAGCTGGAGACCGAACATTACTGAAATATTTTGACCCCAAAGTTATGGCCGTCAGCGTTGTGTCTTTCTCGTTCTCCATGGTTGCTCAACCGGAGCACTGGCTTTCCTTACTACTTCTCGTCTACCACCTCAACTCTACTCGCCTGTCTCCACTGGCTCGTTGAACTCAACTGGCTCGTTGAACTCCACTGGCTCGTTGAACTCAACTGACCGGAACTCAACTCGTCGGCCTTATATTACCTTCAAACTCTCACGCGCTGATATGGACACGCCTCCACGACTACTTCCGATATCTGGGGACCAGGATGTGTCACTTCCGCTTTCTTTGGAATGGCCTGTGTGATCGTTATCGAGCGGAAATAACTGTCATCCAGTTCAGAGGCCACTCTCTTCCGGTGCATCACTCTATGAGAGTATAATGGGATCTTTTTTACCTCGTCCCATTTCATCAGCCAATTTCCGCCCACGCGATTTCCTCTCATAACTGCCACCAGAATGTGTCACCTCCTTCCAGTGCATTACCTTGAATGACATTTTTGGCCGGGTCAACAGGTCAAAACATAACATCCTTGGCCTTGAGGTCATAATAATTACGCGGATGCGTACTTCCAAGCCTCTTGCGAAGACGTGGCTCTGGAGGTGACTGTGTCCTCTGTAAAGTGTTCGGACGTAACTTGCAAGACATATTCAGGTTAATTGGCCGCGCAATTACTATGACTAGTTAATTTGGCGTCACTTGTGTGCGATATGGATTGATGACTGAGCCGTAGAGTTTCGGCTCTGCAATCTGTGGTTGCTGATTCGATCTCCAGTGGTGATCACGGTATACACTGCTGATGAGACCTAATAAGGTCCAAACAGCTGTCCCGTGTTTCTGTATGTCATGCATAAGCGTTCGCTGTATTTTCTGGTCATAGTAATTCAATTCACAAAACCAGTTTTGCTTGATTGCCAGACTTCCAGACTTCATGAAACATTCCTTAAGTTGATTAAAATGGTTTATTTTAATCGAACATTTTTAAACATAACTTTCAGGAATTCTTATACATACATATATATATATTGAAAAACTCAACAAGCTGTCATTTGGTTATTATAAATTCATTTCCGCTGGCCACTCAATGAGAGAAACCAACCTCTTCGGATAGCCGTCGTACAATGTAGAGAAAAAATTATAAAGAATATTCTTTCCATCGAGTCTTACTCGCTTAAAAAAACTTAGATTAAGGGACAAAAATATGAAATTGGGCAAGAATTTGGTGTCAAAACCGGACCTAATATTATCACCTGGTGTCATGTATCCTTATGTATCTAAAAAAATATGTAACATACCTCACAAAACCTTCAGCAATCAAAATCTTATCAATAGACTAATCTATTTTAAGAAAAAACCCTTTTGTTTATTTATCTATTTATTTAGGAAAACGTAGCGATAAACACTATTACTAATACCAAACGTCTTTGGTTAAGTTAAAAAAAAATTATAGATTTTATTTGTTTTCTATTTTCTAGTCTTTTTCTAATTTCTTAATATTTTTATATATATTTTTTATTTTGAATACATACATCCATTCTAATTACCGTTAGAATCATTAATATCATTATAAGAATGATTAATCATCAATAATTGTATTACTAATAATAAGAAGTAGCTATTATTAAAAATATTGCTAATCTATTATTATTATTATTATTACCGTTTTTACATTACCAATTATATCAATAGTAATACTGAACTACTAATTTTTTCTTACTAGTGTTATCACGATCAATCTTTCTATTATTAACCTTTTTCATATGAATTTAAATCTATTTCTATGACATCATTTAAATATTAGCTCGTTACATTTATTTAATCCTTGGCTAGTAAATTTATGTCTAATGGTGGTTATTTTTTCCTCCAGAAAAGATTACATCTGCTGTTGAAGCTTCCAGGAGTAGAAGATTTCTTAATAAATATCCACTTAATTTGTGGAGTTAGGCCCCTATCTCTCAAACTGGAAAAACACCTTGATAGTTGTTTGCTTTCTGAGTAGAGAGTTGGAAAAAAGATTGGCTATCGTTGTAGAACCTCAGCTTCCGATTTCCGGCAGAGATTCCAATATAAACCCTCTCCACCTTTCTATTTTCCATGGGGAAAATAGTTGCTTGGTCGACCACTTTCTCGGAATTACGCATTCCTCTCATAGGACAATCTTCTTTATTTCTACAATTACGAAGTAATTTATTTGTTCACTGATTATCTATTAGTAATTTGCTAATTAAATTCTTGTTATGATTATAAATCATTTTAGATATATTATTCTTGCAAGAGTAACTCATTTTTAGTGTGTTCCTATGAAGAATTTTATTCAGTGGTTGTCTTTGTTGAAGTTGTCTATGTATTAACGTAAGGAAGTTGGCGACCTAAGTTGAGGGTGACCCTAAGACTCCCTGTTCAATAACTACTACACCAAGGTGTACAGGAGGGCAATACTCCATTCCCTGGATTGCTCCACTTTACCCTTAATCCTTACCTTATTGTGCTGAATGCTAAGCCAAGCGGCATCAAGTCTTTGGTATGACCCGACTTTGGTATGATTAAACCCTGGTCTCCCGGGCCATTGGCGAACACTCTACTTATTAAACCAATGGCTGGTATAAAACTTTAAGGAAGTAATTGCCTATATTAGTATCAGAAAGTTTACAGAAAGTGGGATTAAACCAGATTATGTTTCTTTTTCTATGCTTTGTTTTTTTATTATTAGAATTAATATCGTTGTAATTATCTTCAAGTCTATAATGACAACTATTATTACTATTATCGTTGATGTTGGTACCGCTGCAATTATTTATGTTGCAGTGTTCTGTAACTTTATCTTAAATGTTTGATTAATGATCTGGGGTGGTTGAGTTGACATTAATGTAAGTAGGTATTTGGTAATCTTTTCTAAATGGTTTTAAAGTATGGTTAGTAAAATTAAAAGTAATATCACGTAAATTAACTATTTTAAGTTAAGATGATATTTTAATCTTAAATTAATAACTTGTAGAAAATCTATTTTTACTGATAATAAGTCTACTTGGATAAAAAAAAAAATGCACGGATAATTTTGTCGTTCTCATGGATGCATATATATCTGACTTCATGGGTATTTATATATTAGACACTTTTGATTGAATAATAGAGCTCAAGCAATTAAGTTTATAAAGTGATGACGGCATCATCTTCATCCTATATAGTAATGGCCCCAAAACTTCAAAGATACATGAGAAAATCATAAGAGCCTTCAAATTACTAGGATTTTAATCTTAAATGGAAATCAAATTGAGCCTATAGAATATATTTTTAACTAAACAAGATAGGTTGGATATTAGTAATAGTGTTTATCGCCACGTTTTCCTTAATCAATAAATAATTAAATAAATAAAGAGTTTTTTTTTTCTTAAAATAAAATATGTTAATTTATTGACAAGGTTTTAGTTGCTGAAGGTTTTGTGAGTTGTGTTTTTAAAAAAATTGATACATAAGGATGCATGACACCAAATAATGTCATTACATACTTCTAGCACATGTTTTTTGTCCCCCAAACTATTTTTTCATTGCATAAAAAGAATCCATTGAAAGAATATTCTTATAATTTTTAATGAAATATTTTTAGGCAAAAATGTTAAATTAGGAACTGAGACCCTTGTGGCATAATGGTTATCGTTGCAGGTAATAGCTTCGGCGATACGAGCTCAAATCTTGAACGAGGATTTTAGCGTTTCGATTCATAGGAAAGGTATAAATCCATCTCTTTTCTCTCCACCAATGGCTAAATAATAAAGCAGACTGGACTCTTTGGATTTCGTAAGTCAATCAGTGTAGAAGAAGGAAGATTTATTTCAAACCGCTTAAAAATTTGACCTTGTGTCGCATCCTGCTCGTGTCAGAGTGGTTAGATAAACACACACATGCATGCACACACATATATATATACTTGATGCAGCTGAAAGAGAGGAATGATCTTTAGAGGGTTTTATCGAATTATTTGATGGCAAGTTAGGAGTGTTAAACAAACCTTAAAAATGAAATGTCAGGTGTGTTGATCTATAGGATTGATATACAGCATATGCAGTTTTAGGTCATCTTGGTCAGGTAGGGAACATTTTAGCTACCCCACGCTTATATATACATATATATATGTGTGTGTGTATGTGTTTGTGTGTGTGTATGTGTGTGTTATTAAAGACACATGAAAATTTAAATCTATTATGCTTTTTTGTGAGTTTTTACTGTTTTCATATCAGTTGTCTCAGTGTGATATAAGAATTAAGTAAAAATTGGTAAGAGTTGATAATATCAGAAAACATATAAGTTTCTAGTACTAGTTCTCACCACACTGAGTCTCTCATTAGAAAACATGTCTGAACAAAACATTGCTGCCTAAATACACCAGGGTAAAACAAATAGAAATATATATTTGTAATTACTTACTTTTTAATTTATGTAGCCACCTATTTTTGACCTTAGTTTATTATCGGGAAATTTTTTATGAAGAAAAGTTTGTTATTTTAAGAGTTTTTTTTTTAAGTTGGCATGCCTCAGAAGAAAACACAAAAAAGAAACCTATCACCTAGCATATCCAGACTTTTTCGTTTTGTTTGGTTTTGTATTTTTGTATCAAAGTGTGTTTTCATCTGACCGTTTTATGATCTCTGCATACCGCGTTCACCTCACGCTGTGGTCCACACGTGGGAGACATTTTTGAGGTGTAGATGGGACATGTTTCAAAATAGCCATAACTGTTTAAGTTGAATATTTGATTAAAGAATTTTTTTGTTTAGGTGTTTATATTGCCACCCAGCTGTCCATTATATTTTTAGAGGTGTTTTGATGATGGTTTAGCTTGATGTTAAAGTCATTTGGAATCAGTGTTTGAGGATGTTTTATCCATTTATCTTCGGGCATTTCGATTATTATTGTGACACTGTCCAATGCGTTTTTTAACTCCTTCAAAGATGTTGATTCTTGCATCTCGGTTGAAGTCGCAATCATTTGAGCAGAAATGTTGTTCAATTGGGAATAGTTAATCATGATCCATAGAATTCATTCTGCGCCTATAGCTGTGTGTGAGTATATATATATATATATATATATATATATATTAGTAAACCTTTCTTTCTAACCGAACGTTTTAAAACAAAACGCTGAAAACGTTCCAACCGACAACTTCAAAACGAAACGCTACAAAGAATTAAAACTCAAACTGTCAACTCAAAACTACTCCACCCCTAATGACGACCAAAATTATGCCCGAAAGTGCTTGGGCAGAAGATATGGGACAGTTCCTTTACTACCTAGATCCTGACACAGGAAGAATAACAAGGAGACTTAAAAAAATAAAATTAAAAACCATAAAAAGTGTTCCATTGTCTTTAACAAAACTTATATATATATATATATATAAAGATTTTGTGTGTTTTTAGAGCTGATTTTCATGGTCTCGAAATGACAAACTACGTTATTTTTTTCTTCTTCGTATAACATTATTATGAACACTGTCAGAAAAATAGATCTAAATCAACATTTTAAGGCATGAAAATGAAATAAAGCATTAACGTTAGTGAATTACAATGATTATTCATGACGGTTCGAATCAGGTTGTTGAGTCCAACTAAAGCCAGAAATACCAAAGTGAAAGTACGTTCTCCGGATGGAGACACAGAATACTTCGAAATTGTAGCAGGACTACTGCAAGGAGACACACTAGCCCCATACCTCTTGTCTAGACTACGTGCTTAGAACATCGATTGATAAAATCAAAGAAAACGGTTTCGAGCTGACAAAGAAAAGAAGCAGAAGGTACCCCGTAAAAACAATTACCGATGCCGACTACGCCGATAAATGCACCCGCCCAAGCCGAAGCCCTTCTGCATAGTCTGGAACGAGCCGCCGCAGGTATTGGCCTCCATGTCGATGCACATAAAACGGAATATATGTGCTTTAATCAAACAGGCGACATTTCCACATTAAACGGTAGCTCTCTGAAACTAGTTGACAAGTTCACCTACCAAGGAAGCAGTGTCTCAACATCGACACGTGACTAACAAAGGCATGGACAGCTATCTATAGGCTATCGGTCACATGGAAGTTAGACTTGACCGATAAAATGAAACGCAGTTTCTTCCAAGCAGCGGTCGTGTTAATACTACTATATGGATGCACTACATGGACGATAACTAAACGGATGGAGAAAAAACTTGACAAGAATGCTGCAAGCAATATTGAACAAGTCCTGGGGACAACACCCCACAAAGTAGCAGCTATACGGCCTCCAACCTCCCATCACGAAAACTATCCAAGTTAGATGAACCAGACATGCAGGACACTGCTGGAGAAGCAGGGACGAGCTCATAAGTGATGTTCTCCTATGAATCCCTTCACATGACCGAGCAAAAACAGGGCGATCAGCTCTGTGAGGATACGGGATGTAGCCCTGGGGACCTGCCAGAAGCGATGGACGATAGTGGGGATTGGTGAGAGAGAGTCAGGAATATCCGTGCTGGTGGCACGACAAGATGATGATGATGATGATGATGAAAGCCAAGTTTAAATGACTTGCTTTAAGAGAATTTTGATTACTTTGAAATAGGTAGGCATAAGAGAATAGCTCTTTGGGTTAAGTATGAAAATCCCTACCAGCAGAGTCACAACTGAGTATATGTAAAAGTAAGTAAATTTGGCGACTGTAGTCGAGGGCGACCGGAGGGCTCTCTTTTTAATTTCTACTACACTGAGTGATAGTGAGGTTGCAGTAATGTAGGAACTTTGGGGAATGTGGAGTACTCCTTCATTGCCATCGCTCCCAGGTCCACTCTGGCCCGGAGTGGTAGCACCTGATAGGGCCCTATCTATGGGTTAAATAGAACTAAACTGCGTACATATGCTAAATTAAATTACTTGAAATAGAACTGTCCTTGATATGACATTAAACAATCTGTTGGTGATGCTCCAGTTATGCAGGAGCTCTGGAGACAGCGGAGTACCCTCTTATTGCAATCACTCCCAGGTCTACTCTGGCCTAGAGTGGTGGTACCTGATAGGGTCCTATCTATCGGTTATATAGAAGTAAACTGTGTGCTTCGATAATTACATCAACATGAGACGAGCAAAAATATGGACAGCTATCGATAGGCTATCGGTCATATGGAAGTCAGACATGACCGATGAAATAAAACGCAGTTTTTTCCAAGCAGCGGTCATGTCGATTCCCTAACCTTTTCACCCTGTGTTAAGCAAGGAGGCATCAAGTATCATTTTTTGAGTTTTGGTATGACTCGACCCGGGATTGAACCCCGGTTTCCCGGGCCATTATATATATCAGTTTTAGGCAAGTAATTACACAAAATGTAAAAGATTTCTTTTGTTTACTCAATGCCCATATTGAGCACAACCGATTTAAAATATAAAATATCGAAATGGTAACAACGTTAAATATTCCCCATGACCGTGGATTTCATGTACACGATCATCAGATGGATATCAGTATTTTGTCGGGTTATTTGCATTTATATTAACTTTTAACATAGTAAGACAGTATATAATAGATGAAAAGAAAAAGCGCAAATGACGAATCTGATTACTTTTTCTGTCGGTAGAGCTAAGAATATACTGTCTCTATCCCCTCGCAGAGGCGTAAGAACCCTCACTCACTCCAAAAAATGATGTCCTGAGCATGATCCTACACTGCATCTGATAGAGAGGCTCAAGTGCTGGAGGTCTGGGGAGTGTGAAGTACCTCGTCATGGCCATTACTCCCGGGTCCACTCTGACCCGGGGTGTTACCACCTGTTATGATTCCATCTATGGGTCAAACAGAGCAATTTGAAAATTATTCGCATCCGATAGAACCCTACGCAAAGAGTACTTTTCAGAAAAACAACACAAGAATGTTATGTTGGTTGGTTGTTTGGTTTTTATGGCATATCAACATTTGTAGGTTATTTAATGCCAAATCCATTTTTATACGAATAGTCAGTTCTATTTCAAATAATTCAGTTTAGTATGAGCACACAGTTTAATTGTCAAAAAGATTTCTATTTCAGGCAAGTTTAGTCAAACAGTTCTAATTCAAACAATTTAGTTTACAGTTTCAATATCAAAAACATTCTGTATCAAACAGTTCAGTTTAGCATAAGTACGCAGTTTAAATATCAAAATAGTTCTATTTCAAGAAATTTAGTTTATTTAAGTACGCAGTTTAGTTCTATTTAATCCATAGATATGGCCATATCAGGTGCTACCACTCCGGGCAAGAGTGGACCCGGGAGCGATGGCAACGAAGGAGTACCCCACATTCCCCAAAGTTCCTACATTACTGGAACCTCACTATCAGATTATTTAGTGTCATATTTAGGACACTCGTTGGCGGGTTTACCTCTCTGCAAAGGTGCAGTCGATGATTTCTACAGCCCCAGCCGACTGGGCCACAAGAATGTAAGTATGAATATATAATAAACGCGATTCCCTAACCTTTCCACCCTGCCGCCCGGGACTGTAGAATACGCTAACCGCATATCTGCAGAGAAGTAAGACTCCCCCAACAAGAGTCCTGGATATGACACTAAACAATCTGATGGTGATGCTCCTGTTATGCAGGAGCTTTGGGGAATGCGGAGTACCCCTTCATTGCCATCGCTCCCAGGTCTACTCTGGCCCGGAGTGGAGGTACCTGATAGAGTCCTATCTATGGTTTATATAGAACTAAACTGTGTGCTTCGATAATGACATCAACATGTGACTAGCAAAGATATGGACAGCTATCGATAGGCTATCGGTCATATGGAAGTCAGACCTGACTGATAAAATAAAACGCAGTTTTTTCCAAGCAGCGGTCATGTCGATACTGCAATATGGATGCACTATATGGACTCTAACTAAACGGATGGATAAAAAGCTTGACGGCAGTTACAAAAGAATGCTGCGAGCTATATTGAACAAGTCCTGGAGGTAACACCTCCCAAAACAGCAACTGTACGGCCATCAACCACTCATCACAAAAACTATCAAAGTCGGACGAACCAGACATGTGAGACTGCTGGAGAAGTAAGGAAAAACTCATAAGGGATATACTCCCGTGGACCCCTTCACACCGACGAGCAAAGGTAGGACGACCAACTAGAACATATATACAACAGCTCTGTGCCGATACAGGATGTGGTCTGAAAGATCTCTCGGGAGAGGTGGGCGATAGAGACGGGTGGCGAGAGAGGGTCAGAGAAATCCGTGCTAGCAACGCAACATGATGATAATGATGATATGTATAAAAATGGATTTAGCATTAAATAACCTAGAATGGTTGATACGCCATCAAACAAAACAAAACAAAACCACCCCTAATCGTTAGTCATAAAAAAGCCCAAGACGAGTTGACATCCATTTAAAATCAAACAAATTATCACTCAAATATACCCTACTCTTCATTCATTCATTTTCTATTTTTCTAACATTCTTTGCTTCTTTTGATATAATGACAGTGTGTATAATTATATACAAGTATCGTTCAAAAGGTTTTAAGCCTGACCTCGATTTTAGATTCGTCGTATTCCACTCACCTTTTTATAGGCCTCACCTACATAAAAAAATCTGAATTCATTTTTCTAATTTTATAAGTGGTAGTGTGCTGGAACAACAAAAATGCAATGGCTCTCCTTTCTGTGTGAGGCTTAGAACTTTTTAACAATCCTCATTAGAGTGGGCACCTCGCGTAGTGTAGTGGTTAGCTAACTCGGCTAGCAGACTATTGTTAGTGAGTTCGATTTACACTGGGTGCTCCATATTTCTGACCTCGCTAAGCTAAGCTTAATAAATAACTATATAACGTGTGGGATTTTAAGTGTGGGAGTGTTCTCTCTCTCTCTCTCTCTCTCTCTGGGTGGCAACTGACATGCCATACCCAAGCAATTCGAGCACTGACACGAAACGCAAGAGACAAAATAAATCTGAGAACAATGGCTATAGTCACATTGCTTCTGTCTTTGTGACAAAAAAATTAGGAAAACAAAAAACGTTTGTATTTCTTCTATGCGTCATAAAAATGTTTTTCTATGCGTTATTTCCTTCAAATCTACAAATATACTAAGTCTTTCACACGAACCTGATACTTTTTCATCTCTTCTCTGCTTCTTTGTTTGAGGCCACCATCTTGTCACATTCAGATGAAAATGAAAGAATTCCGTTTCAGTGTGAGCGAGATCCCTTTCTGTCAACAAGAAAAAAAAACGCACTCTCTTTGAAGGTTTCCACTCATCTCGTAAGGATGCTGGCTTTTTTTTTTAATTCTCAGTGTATCATGAACATGAGGCACGGGGTGATTTTTAAAAAAATCTTCACACCTTTTATCAGAGCACCTTTATGATATAATTTCAGATAGTCTCCATATGTTCACCGTCTCTGTCAATACAGGGCACCTCGGGTGGTGTAATTGTTATCACATTGGAATTGTATTACATCTAAGCAAAAAGCTTAGTAAATTACGTCCCAGTCAACACATTCCTGGAATCTCCAACGGGTGATTAAAAAATGTTAATATTTCTATGGGGGTATCTTTATTAGAAAAGCAGAACTGATCACGGATACCACTGGTGGAAGATTCCAAAAATGTTTTGACAAGGAGAGTGAACACGTGGAAACTTTAATATCTAAATGCTGTATACTCATCTACATACATATGCTTATACACGCATATACATATATATGCTGGATACATACCGACGCAATGATAATAGACGCAAGAATAAAGGACGCAGGAAGGAAGGACGCATGAAGGAAGACACAGTAATAAACGACGCAGGAAGACTTCTTTACAAATATATTTACCTCTCACTTTATTGCAAGGGTTCGAAAGGGTTGTTCAAGGGTTGCATGTGAGAGGGTGCTGGAGACCGAACATAAACTTCATATTTTGACCTCCACTACTTATGACCGTCACGTTGTGTCTTTCTTGTTCTCTTGATGTTCAACCGGAGGCCTACGGCTCACTCTATCGGGGGTTTCCGAGGGCCCTCTCGGTCGGGTGTGGCCTTCCCTACCACATCTGGCCTCTAGCAGTCTGGAAATCTGCTGGCAACTGCTTTGGCACCCCGAACTCAATTCAATTATATAATAATTCAACGCCTTCCCGATCGCCCACTGGATCTTTGAAATCGAATGTTTAATCGTCATCAAGCGGAAATAATTGTCATGCAGTTCAGAGGTTACTCTCTTCCGGTGCATCACTGTAGTGGCACAATGGGACCTTCACCTTGTCCCATATCATAAGCCTTAATCTGCCCACGCGATCTCTTTCGATTACTGGCCATTGGAATGTGTCACTTCCTTCCGGTGTATCACCTTGGAATAGCATTTTTGGGCCGGGTCGAAGGTCAAAATATAACATTATCATAAAGGAGCTCCCATAGAAAACTTAACATTTTTTAAAAACAACCTGTACTTGATAAACACGCAGATTTGATTTGATTTAGACGCCTGTGGTGGTGTAATGGTTAGCAAGCTCGACTAGCAAACCTATACGAGTGAGTTCGAGTCTCATTGGGTGCCCCTTTCATATGGCCTTGTGCCACATCTAAGCAAAAAGCTTAGTAAATTACCAGATTTGATTTGATTTGAAATAAACAAGAAAAATAAGAGCCCAATTTTGTATCTTATTCTTAAATTGCAGATGTACACTGGTCAGGAATTAATGTAAATATCCCTAACATTTTATTATATATAAATACATTGTCAATAATTTTACAATAGGAATGCATTGAAAATGTAGAAAAAAGGGGATTTTCAGTGATTAGGAATTAATGTAAGCATCACTGACACGACATCATGGAGCACTCACGTAAATTTAAATTCTTTGCAAATACATTTATTGTAGAACTGTAAAACAAAGTTTCCTTGACAAATGTATTGAAAACAATCATTGACATCATCATCATTATCATGTCGCGCCGCCAGCACAAATCTCCTTGACCTTCTTTCGCTACCCGTTTCTATCGTCCATCGTTACCGAGAGGTCTTCAACGCTACATCCTGTATCGGCACTGAGCTGTTGTAGATAGGTTCTAGCTGGTCGTCCTGCCTTTGCTCGTCCATGTGAGGGCGTCCACGGGAGTATATCACTAATGAGTTCGTCCTTACTTCTCCAGCAGTGTCTCGTATATCTGGTTCGTCTAACTTAGATAGTTTTATGATGGGTGGTAGGTGGCCGTACAGTTGCTCTTTTGTGGGGTGTTGCCTCCAGGACTTGTTCAATAAAGCTCACTGCATTCTTGAGTAATTGCCGTCAAGCTTTTTCTCCATCCGTTTAGTTAGCGTCTATGTAGTGCATCCTTATAGCAGTATCGACATGACCGCTGCTTGGAAAAAACTGCGTTTTATTTTATCAGTCAGGTCTGACTTCCATGTGACCGATAGCCTATTGTTAGCAGTCCTTGCCTTTGCTAGTTGCGTGTTGATGTCTTTCTCGGTTGTTGAGACAATGCTTCCAAGGTAGGTGAACTTGTCCACTAGTTTAAGAGAACTACCGTTTAGTGTGGAGATGTCGCCTCTTTGATTAAAACACATGTATTATTGACATAATGTAAATGTATTGCTAATGATTTTCCTACAGAAATACTTTGACACTCAGTGGAAATTTTACCAGTTTTTCATCTATGCCACTCTCCTTTTTTTTGCGGCTTACATCCCGGAGCTTTCATAATCGATACTTAAATTTACTTCTATATTTACTACTCTAGGCCTGTTTAGCCCAGTCGGCTGACTCCACCTCTGCAGAGAAGTAAGACCCCCCCCCACCAACGAGTGTCCTGGATATGAAATTAAACTGCATCTGATGGTGAGGCTCCAGTAATGCTGAAATTTTATGGAATTCGGAGTACCCCTTCATTGCCCCAGCTCCCAGGCCCACTCTGGTCCGGAGTGGTAGCACCTGATCGGGTCCTATCAATTAATCAAATAAAACTGTTTAACACGAAAATAAGTACGAACAAATGACTTATGCTAAATTGAGTTGTTAGAAAAAGAATCGTTTGATCATTTAACTGTGTCTAAACAAATAATTGATGTTTAATTAAATTGTTAGTAATACATAGCAATACTTGGAACCATTTAATTTTGTTATGCTAAATTGAATTTTTAGAAATAGAACTGTTTGATCATTTAACCGTGTATCTACAAAATGTGTTTACAAATCATATATTTAATGTATGAGTAAAATTAGGATTTGGCATTAAATAACCAACAATGGTTTATATGCCATAAAACCAAACTAAACCAAAATCTATGCCTGTTCTGGATTTGATGTGATCTCACAACGCAAATCAAGATTATGCTAAATATAACCGATAAATTGTGGACTCTAATGCGAAATATAACCTCTGACAATGGAATATAACAATAAACACTTAGAATAGGTTCTTTTTAGATCACATTCAACGGCAAATAGCAGTCTGGTAAACCGTATACAAAAGAACTCTGAAAGACTTTGGTCTTCGGAACAGCTCACAACAATGAGTAACACACATTAAATTCGTGGCTTTAAAAAGGGGTGTCCTATGTATGACAGTAAACTGCATCTGTTAATGAGTCTCCTGTTCCGGAGCTCTCGGAAGAACGGAGTAACCCTCATTGCAATTTCTCCAACGTTTACTCTGCCCGAAGTCGTAGTACTTGTTAGGGTTTCATCTGTGGGTTAAATTGATATTTTGGCGATCCTATTTGTTCTTATTTTTAGATTAGGTTCTTTTTCGTTTCACTTTTTGTGCTCTTCTCTTTTTCCGTCACTGTCCTCCTTCTTCTACTCAAACCGCTACTTCTTCTTCTTCTTCTTCTTCTTCTTCTTCTTCTTCTTCTTCTTCTTCTTCTTCTTCTTCTTCTTCTCCTAACCTCTCTTTTTCCTTATTTTACCTTATTTCTTACCAACTTTTTCTCTTTATTGTTATCCTTGATCATCATCATCATCATCATCTAGCATTTTTTCTTTTTTCTTCCTTTTTCTTTTTCATTACTATTATTGTTTTCTTTTATCTTTTTTATGTTATTTTTTCGCAGTTTTTCTTTTTCTTTTTCCTTTTCTTTGAGCCGTCTTATTTATGCTTATTTTCAATTTAATCTTCTTCGTCTTTTTTTCCGTTACACTCCTCCAGCTCCTTTTCTTCTTCTTCTTCTTCTTCTTCTTCTTCTTCTTCTTCTTCTTGGGACGCGCTTAGCGTAACGGTTATCGTGGCTGAAAATGGAGCACATATACTGGACGAGACTGTTTGCATTTTCCTTCGTGCCAATATCCCTGGGAAAGATTTGAATCGGTCAGTTCGTTCTCCATCTATGGGTAAATAATAGGGCAGATTGAATTATTTGGCCTCGTTTAAGTAACCAGTTTCGGAGAAGGAAAAACTCAGAATTCAAACTAGTTTTAGTTCGCATAAAAGTTAACCTTGAGTCACATCCTGCCTTTGGCCTGTGGGTTGAATAAATTTTTTTTTTTTATCTAATTTCATTTTCTCTTTCGTTTCAGTTATCATGCTCGTTTTTCTACCTTTCTTCTTTTTCTTAGCGAATTCGAATTCCAGTCGCGCTATTTCATCCCTTTCCAGTCTAACACCCTTAGGAAAGGCATGAACCATCTTATCCTCCAGCAATTAGTTAAATAGAACCACTACTGTTCTTCTAAAAGATGGCTTTAGCATGAAGGTTTATATCCCATTAAATAAAGAAACCAAACAAAACCTTTTCTTCTTCTTCTTCTTCTTCTTCTTCTTCTTCTTCTTTTTCTTCTTCTTGTCCTTGCTCATCTTTTTCATCATCTTTTTGCACTTTTTCTTTCTTTGGTCTTTTTTATTAGTATTATTATTACTGTTTTCTTTTCTCCCCTTTACTCACCTCTCTCTCTCTCTCTCTCTCTCTCTCTCTCTCTCTCTCTCTCTCTCTCTCTCTCTCTCTCTCTCCTGTAACTGCTTTTCTCATAAGATAGATGTCTCGGCAAGCCAGAAAACTTCAGTGTACTCGTGTTCAATATTCCTGCAACTTACCGAAACCTTCACGGGCGTTTTGTTCTCTCAAAAGGTTAAACTTGCTCCACGTATGCTCAGAAAGATTAATCATGATGCCAACGAAGCCAGTGGTAATCATACCAGAAAAAGCCCGACTCTTGCTATCCAGCCCGAGTCCGACAACTTTCATTGCGACTTATCAATCTGATTATATATAAAACTGTCAGCACATGAAACGTTTCAGCCTACGTCCGGCAATAAATGAGGTTTTTATCACCGCATCGAAGAATATGCGTATGTAATGTATGTCAGTAATAATGACTGCATGAATATGGGTTGTACATTTTGGCTTAAATGTGAATGCTTTATTGATTATATATATATATATATATATATTGTTTTTCATGCTTCAGCAAACATTCTCGATTATTTTACATGTATTTTGCGCAATATTCTACTCATCCCTAAATTTCTCAATTTAATTAACGATGTCCTGATCTCAGTCTCTTCATATCGACTTCAATCACTCTATTTGGGTATGATGTTGGACTTTTGTCCTTCGTGGTATTTTAGAGGGCAAAAGTAATTATGTGGTGCCTACCTTTTCTTTAAGTAGATGACTTGAGTATGACATTAAACCGCATCGGCTTGTGAGGCTCCAGTTTTGGAGATCTCGAGAGCATTTCTCAAAAGTTGAATCTGATCTGGAGTGGTGGTGTCTGATAGGGTCCCATTATGATCAAATTTATTTGTGTAAAGAGAAAAGAATAAAAAAAACATACGGATTCATGCTTTTTCCAAGCTCATTGGCACTTAGTAATAGAGATAGAAAATAAGTAGCAATATAACACTATTTAATCTCTTCATCATTCCTGCTTTTTTACTTTCTTTTTTCTTTTCTTTCCGACCGTAGTAAGGGGACTAATACCCTTTGGAAAGGTATGAACTTCCTAAACCCCCTCACCCGTTGTGGGTTCGAAAATATCTCAAATGTTTTTTCTACAAGAATGGCTTTGACATTAAATAACCCAAGAAGGTTAATGTGCCATTAAACAAAGAATAAAATGAAACATTCTTTCCCGAAATAACTTTCTATATTCTTCCTTTTCTTTTTCAATTTACTTTTCTTCGATTTCTTCTTTATTTCATTGCCCTTACTCCCAGGTCCACTCTGACCCGAAGTGGTTGTACATGTTAGGGTCCCATTTATGATCAAATAGATCTGTTTAAAAATTGTTCAAATTTGATAGGATCTTGTGCTAAAAAAATCTTGTGAAAAAACTACAAAAAAAATGTAAATATGAACGTACAATGAACGCTATTCCCTAACATCTAGACATAAAATAATCCCAGACGGGTCGATATGCCATTAAAATCAGACAGTCTTCAAGTGTTGTGACAGGCACGAGGACAGATCAAGTTTGTGGCTTGAAACATTAGTTATAATTTTTTTTTTAAATTTTGACTGTATAATGTTCAGCTTTTGTGGTCTACTACTGAATTAAGTGCTTTGTTAACGAAAGAGTTTACGTTGAAAAATAAATACCAATGTAAAGACTATTTTCATCGTTGGGATATGCAAGTATTGATCAACTTATGTAATACTGGTTGCATAGTCCCAGCTGCAGAAAAGAATCCCGATCTATTTTCTATCATGCCTGTGCCAAGACCCTTGTAGAAATATCTGGTAACAGAACAGAGAAGAATGTAAAAGTGAATTCATAGCTTTCTCTTATTGGGAATTTGAATTGCTTCAGTCGGAGTTTGAATTTGGGAAATCAAAACCATTTTTATGGTAACATCTATGCTACTTTGCATCATGGTTTAACTCTTTTATCAGCTTATATATTTCCTGTCTTTATATATTTTCTTCCTGTTATGTAGAAGATAATGATATTCCAGGAACGATCGTCAGGCGATGAGAAGACGCAAATAAACAGCAATAAAGTGGTTTGGTTTGGTTGGTTGGTTGGTTGGTTGGATTTTATGGCATATCAACTTTTGTAGGTTATTTAACGCCAAATCCATTTTTATGTAAATAATCAGTTCTATTTAAAACAATTCAGTTTAGCATGAGTAAAAAACAGTTCAATCTCTAACAATTCAGTTTAGCAGTTTAAATGTAAGTACAGTTTAATTGTGAAAAACATTTCTATTTCTAGCAATTCAGTTTAGTATAAGTACAGATTTTGTTTACGCACAGTTAAATATCAAAACAGTTCAATGTTAAATAATTCAGTTTAGTGAAAATACAGTTTCAAAGTCAAAGTCAGTTTCAAAGTCATTTCAAATAAATCAGTTTAGCATAAGCACGCTGTTTAAATGTAAGTACGGTTTAAATGTCAAAAACATTTCTATTTCAAGCTATTCAGTTTAATCAAACAATTCAGTTTAGCATAAGTATGCCGTTAGTTCTATTTAACCCATAGATAGGGCCCTATCAGGTGCTATCACGCCGGACCAGAGTGGACCTGGGAGCAATGGCAATGAAGGGGTGCTCCGTATTCCCCAAAACCCCAGCATTACTAGGACCTCACCATCAGACTGTTTAGTATCATATCAGGACACTCATTGGGGAGGGGTCTTACCGTTCTGTAGAGGTGCAGTCGGTGTATTCTACGCCCCCAGCCGACTGGGCAAAGCAATAAAGTGATGGTCTTGTTGGTGAAGTGAATCAACTATAACTGCCTTGCTGTTTATTGACATGTATCAAACGATCTGTATTTACATGAGGGAAATATGACACAAGGTCAATTTTGAGAGGATTTCAACTGGTTTTCCTTCTGCTAAACTTGTTACCTTACCAAGGCTAAAGAAACCAGTCTGCTGGAGGGAGAACAGATACCTTTTCTTGGCCCGAATTGAAATGCAAACAGCTTTGTCCAGGATTTGAACTCGGTTTGCCAATTTTATCACCAACGACACAAAGCGTAATTAATGTCATTAACTTCAATGATTTTTCTGTACTATAAAGAGTTCAGCTGGATGTTATTTAGTTAGCACTGTGTAATTCACAAGTTTGTAACTTGTTATTAACAAAGCTTTGTTTAGTCTGGCACACAGGGCTCGCATAAGCTGGTATTTTATCTGTAATGTTTCATATATCTACAGTCTCGTTTTTCAATACGCCGATAGCACCTCTGCATAGGAGTACACCCCCCACCCTATGAGACCACCTGTTGGCTGTGGCTGATGACCCGTAATGTTTCAGGATGGGATCCTAGTGGCTGAGCAGTCTATGACATGGCAACTGAAGTTGTCACGTGACGCACGGCGTAAAGGATGAGTGTTTGGTCGGAAAATGCTTCATCTGGAGGTAGCCGGTTCAATCCCAACGATAGGTAGGAATAAAACGGAATACTTACAATAGCTTAACATTTTTACTAGCTTAACAGAATTGGAATAGTCTAGCCCCTGGGATTAAATTAAGGTTTCAGTTCGAGGTTCTGTGTAGGCCACAAAGTTTGACATGAAACACCTGAAGAAGACGGAAGGTCATAGCGGCTAAAATGATGTGAATATAACAATGATGATGAGGTAAATAGTCCAAATATTCTAAGTGATAACATTACAGTGTACTCCATTTTGATCCTTACTGGGTTATACGAGCGGTCGGAAGGATCCGATCCGATCCGATCAATCGACTGGTCATGTTAAGCCCTGGCACCTATCTCATTGTCTCAACCGTATTGCTCTTGTGGAAAACAAGTACCCAACCCTATTTCATCTTAAATGTACTGGAAGACGGAGGCAGAGGGTCAATTGCGCTAAGATAAAAATACTCGAGACCATCTAAACTGTGTGCAAGCAAAGGATTAATATTAAATAGAATTGTTAATGTTGAATAGCAATACTTTAAACCATTTAACTGTGTGCAAACAAAGGAATAATTTTGAGTTGATTTATAAGTGTTTATTTAACTTTGTGCTGACAGATGATCTCTGGCTTCCTGAGAAATACTGTTACCGACAAAATATTCCCTGATAAATCTCATAAACGTGATGCCTTCAATAAGTTTCCAGAATTTTTTGTATTTAAAATTATAGTAGACTCTTGAAAATTCACTATGTTATTGCTATACATCATATGAGATGACTGACCAATTTTTATGATTTCAACTTCAAATGAACAGCTACAGCAAGAATTGGAATACACCCTACTAAAACCTGTTTGTCACAGCTGGTGAATTTCAAAAATGCAATCTGGACGTGAGGACACTTTAGAAGAACGATATGCAATAAAATTCTGTTTTTAACTTGGAAAAAAATGCCACAGAAACGTAGGGCATGCTTCAGACTGCTTTTGAAGCATCTTGCATGAATCGAGCATCAGTTTTTGAGTGGCATAAGAGATTCAAGGAAGGCAGGGAGTCTGTGAGGGATGATGGGAGGTGTGGGAGGAGTAAGGAAGTCAATACACCAGAGTTGATTGGACAACGGTTAGGGTTACTATGTTGAGGTTTTAAGGGAGTTCAGGAAGAGATTCCGTCGGAAGAGGCCAACACTCTTCAAATCGGGTCAGTGGCATTTCCAGCAGGATAATGCACCAGCCCACAACCCCATCCTTGTCACAGACTATTTGACCAAGATGGGCATCAAGACAGTTCGTCATCCTCCCTATAGTCCAGACCTTGCTCCCTGTGACTTTTGCTTATTCCCTAAGCTGAGAGGCTGTTGTTATGAGACAATTGAGGAGATGAAAAAGGCTGTGACGAAGGTCATTGACACGCTCACACAAGAGGACTTCCTTGGGGCCTTGCAGAAGTTGTTGGAACGTTACAACAAGTGCATTGCATCCGGAGGAGATTACTTCGAAAGGGACTTGAGTTTCATGTGTGTACTATCAATAAAAGTACCTATACGAAAAAGGCTGGAAACTTATTTAATGTTCCTCGTATATATATATATATATATATATATATATATATTTGTTGTTGCTGTAGGTCCAAAGAGGGAATTAGAATATTTTAAAATGTGTAGGTCCACGAAGAGATTTATATATATATATATATATATATATATATATATATATATATATATATATATAAACAGGATTCGGTTCTAAATAACGCACCAAGTTTGATATGCCATCAAACAACCAATCTAAATCAACCGTTTTTCCATCCATCTTATGGTCAAAGCAAACGAAACTCTTTTTTCTGAGATAACTTAGTTATTGTGGTCTTTCGGCAGATGATACTAACTAAGGTTGCATACTTCTCCTTTAGATGCCAGTTTCTCCCTAACTTAAACGTGTTCCTCTTGTATATGTCTGTACGACAGCCAATGCAACAAATTCATCATTATAGAGATAACCTTGTTATTTTAGCCTTTCCGTCATCATCATCATCATATCGCGCTGGTAGCACGGATATCCCTGACCCTCTCTCGCCACTCCTCCTTATCGTTCATCGCCCTAGGTAGGTCTTCAGGACAACATCCTGTATCCTCACATAGCTGCTGAATGTACGTTCGAGCTGGTCGTCCTGCTTTTGCGCGCTGGAGAAGAAGCTAGATGGCAATTACACAAGAATGCTGCGTGCAATCCTGAACAAGTCCTGGCAGCAACACCCCACAAGACACCAACTGTACGGCCACCTACCCCCTATCACGAAAACTATCCAAGTTAGACGAACCAGACATGCAGGACACTGCTGGAGAAGCAGAGATGAACTCATAATGTACTCTTATGGATCCCCACACATGGCCTTTCCGAGTTGATGCTAACTGGGGTCGTATACTCCGCTCGGGCAGGATATGACACAAGGTCAATTTTTAAGCGGAGTTTAACAGGTTTGAAGTCAGAGTTTTCCTTCTCCTAGACTAGTTGCCGCACCATGGCTGAAGAACCTAGTCTGCCCTACTATTTGCCCATAGCAACGATTCCAACGATGGAGGGAGAATAATTGGATTCATACCTTTCCCAAGGGTATTAGTGCTATGTGAAAGGCAATCAGTCTCGTCCAGGATTTGAACTCGTGTCACCGTGTCCATTTCCTACGACGATAACCATTACACCACAGGCACCTGGGGTCGTATACTCCTCTAATAGATTGTAGTTTCACTCTGAGACATGTTCCTCTTGTTTTTTCCTTGACGATATCAGACGAATCAAAAGACACACAGTGACCGAATGCAATAGTCTTCTGAAGCTTGCAACTACTACGTACCAATAGTTTTTCTTTCTCCTAAATTGGTCTGCTCACTAACAATGATAAAAAGCCAAGTTTATCCAATTTACCCAGAGCTTTGGGAGAGAGGTATGAAACTGAAAACTGTAATTCAGAGAGTTTTAAGGCATTATTTTAAACTGAACCTCAAAACCACTGAACCTGCTGGCAGAATCCGGGAAATGGAAAGAAATAAGGCAATATCAAGCTGTACTTCTCAAAATGGATTTAAGTATTTAAGGGTGTTATCTGTCTCTTTAGATATTAAATTTTAGTCTTTCGAAGCTTGAAACTACTATTTTTCCTTATTTGTCAGCCTACCTGCAATGCTAAATCTCATAGTTAGTTCTACTATCTATTCAGGACTGTCGAGAAAGCACAGTCTGTCCTACTATACTTAGGAAGGTAATAGACTCATACTTTTCCAGAGAGCATTAGCGCGAAGTGAAACGCAAACAGACTCCTCCAGAATTTGAACTCGGCTCGTCGTTTCCGTTTTCTATGACGATGACCGCACCACCACCTCAAATTCATCTATCTATCTTAGTCTCTTTTTTTTTTATTTCAATACGGATGTATCTGTTTTATAAAGGGAGTGTATTTTCTTCCCAGAGTTCCGAACGTCTGACCTCTGAGAACTTTATCATAGACGGCTCATTTCTCAGAACATTCTAAACTCTTTCATACCAGATACCTATTTCGTTGGCCACGTATTGCATAATTAATTGTTAGTCGTCCGTTACAACATCGAGAACGAGGTCCATTTTTTTGTTTGAAGGTGAAGGAAACTGATAAATCCTTTCACTTATAATCTTACGCTATTTTCATTTCATAATAAAACTTCAAAATACTTGGATGTATCAAAATTATTTTTGTTTAGACTTGACAAAAAGTACATAGAGACCTACAAAATTTCTCTTGCATGTTTTTGAAACGAATTTACTGCTCTGCATATGGCCTCTTTTAATGAAGCCACTTTGAAAAGTGTTTTGAATTATCAATCATCCTATTGGCGAGTTTTAGAACTCGCTGACTGTGTCTTCCCGCGGAAGGACAAGACCCCCACCAAAAAGGGGTGTCCTGGGTAAGACACTTAACTGCAGCTGATAACAAGACTCCAGTTCAAGGGGTCTAAGGAGTTTGGGGTACCTTTTCATTGCTATTACTCCGCTTTGAACGCGAGTAGTAGTACCTGTTAGGGTTCCATCTATGAGTCAAAACAAATCTATTTTAAAAATTCTTAGTATTACATAGAAATATTTGATGCCTTATATCTATAAATTATTTGTATTAAAATAGTTGAAGCTATAATTACTTATTAAGGATTATTATTAGTTACTTGAAACCATATGTGAGTGCAAATAGATGACTATGAGAAAATAGAAATACCGGCTCTTTGGCATAATGGTTTGAGTATTCACCAGTGGCCCGGGGGACTGGGGTTCAACCCCGAGTCGAGTCATATCAAAGACTCAAAAAATAGTACTTGATGCTTCCTTGCTTAACACTCAGCATTATAAAGTACGGATCAAGGGTAAGTGGAGCAATCCAAGGAAAGTAGTAGCGCTCTCCCCTACTCCTCGGTGTGTCACCCAATGGACTGCCTAGACCACCGATAGGTCACTGGTTCAATAAAGGATTGAAACTAGACTTGATCAGCCACGTTATGTTTTTGATCCAGATTACCGAAGTCGCCTCTCGCCTATCACCAAACAATCAGATAGGGTTAATCATTCAAGAAAAATGAATTGAAGTCGAACGCCAGAGATAAAACAACACGAGGTGTTCAATAATTAATAAACAAAAGTTTCGTTGACAACCAAAAATAGCGAAGTCCGTTTAAAAAAATGAATAAGTCCTTCCCCGTTGACTGAAAGAATTCGACTCAGAGACCTGGCCTCCTCTATCCCAGCGGTCAGTTTAATTGTGGCAGCAAACTCAGCCTTTAAAAAAAAACTAAGTTGTTTAGCAGTTTCCGATTCAGCTAAGTTTTCTGTCTCGTCCGCTTTCCGCCACAAACTCGTGATTCTCACTTCTCTGTCTCAGAAGGTCTGCCTCAAGGCTTTAAATGCAGAGCGTTATGGGTTCACTGCTGTTTCTCTCCGGTCTGTCTCCGGGCTCTCTCTCTGGGCACTCTCTGTCTCTCTTCGACTGTAGCTTTTCGGTAAAAACTGAGTCCATATAATAGTTTCTCTTATTTCAAAGTGGACGTATCTCATCAAAGGTTTTAATTAGACATCAGTAATTAATTCTATTCACAGTTGCTCTCTGCTTCCCCAACGGTAAAATCTCTGTGCCCGCCACTCAAGAGAGTGGAGTTTCCTCCCACTTACATGTGTCGGCCTCAGTGCTCTCTCTCTCTCTCTCTCTCTCTCTCTCTCTCTCTCTCTCTCTCTCTCTCTCTCTCTGCAATGAGCGGCCCTCTCCTCACGTGATCAACACGTCACGTCAAGCAAATTTCTCAGTCTTCCAAAGAAAAAAATCAACATTTTCAATTTCTCAGGGTCTGATATTTTCCATACCACTAGATCTGCACCTGGCCGATTGACCCCTTCTTCACCCCAACTCCAGCTCTGCTATTGTTTTGGTAAGCTGTCTTTTCAATGACAAAATAGATATTTTAGCTTTCTCTCTTTCCTTCCTCTTCTGGTTAAAAAATAATTTCATATGTCTCTGTACTTTTCTGCTTAGCCAAAAATTAAACAATATTTCTCGCTTCTTTTTCATTTTGACAATATATTGTATCACTCTTCAAAAAAAAACAATGTACTGATTTTATTCTTTTAAAATCCGCACAACTAATTTTTTTTACTACTAAGATTATTCTCATATTTCTCTCGCTTAGGTCTCTGATGTCTCACCGAACTTTGTTATAGGGGTAGTAGCAACTGAAATGGGAGCCTTTGGGTTGCTCTCGACTAGGGTCGGCCAACTTACTTATCAAATAGAAATAATTACTTGAAACTAAATAATTATGAGTATAACATAGGAATAATTGAAACCGCTCAACTGCGTGCAAATCACAAATAAACAGAGGAATGCTTGATATCATATAACTTTATGCAAAAGCTCTTAAGAAACAACTACTCAAAAAATGTAAGTATAAATATAAAATGGAAACAATTTCCTAACCTATAGATGGATTAACATGCCATTAAAATCAATGAATTAATAAATAAATTACCAACTTATTGCTGGTCATTTCTTGATTTTATTTAAAGGGGCAGATAACTCGCCCTTGAAATGTTTGAATCAGTTTTGAGTTGTACGATTTGGTATTGCTTTATATCTTTCCTAATCCATTCTTCCATGAGCAACTTCATCGATTTTGAGGACAAATTTAAAATAATGCCACAAAACAGCCAGTTTTCCATTTCATAAATCTCTCCCACCATTCTTGGTAAAAAGTAAGACAAACTAGGCTCTTCAGCATTGTAGGTCGGCAGACTAATCTAGAAGGAAAACTCTTGGTACGTACTAAGCTTTAAAAGACTAATGTATTATGTCTTTTGCTTTGTTAGACATCGTTGATATAGATACAAAAGTAACATGTCTCTGAGAGAAACCACAATCTATTGAAGGAGTATGTGATACCTACCGAAAGACCAAAATAATAAGGATTTTGTTGCCTTGGCTGTCATCAAGACATATACAAAGGAAACATTTCTCAGTTAGGGTAAATAGATAAATCTCAATTAAGGGAAGAAGAAGAAGAAGAAGAAGAAGAAGAAGAAGAAGAAGAAGAAGAAGAATGAAAGACTAATTGCAACAGCTAGTGACAGCTATGTCAACATGAGATCAAACAGTAAAACAACAAAAATCACATAACGAAAATGGAAAGATAATCTGGACACGACTAAAAAGGGAAAACTCGAAAAGAGAAACTGAATCTCTTCAAATAACAGCACCAAAAAATGCCGTATGAACCAATTATGTCAAAATAAACATTGATAATACGAAGAAGAATTACAAGTGCTGGTTATGTGGTGATCGAGATGAAACAATAACTCACAGAATAAGCGAATACAATAAACTGGCCCAAAAAGAGTAAAAGACTTGATGCGACTGGGTGGGAAAGGTGTTTCTCTAGGAATTGTGCAAGAGATTAAAATTTGACTATACTAATAGATAGTATGTTCACAAACCAAAATCTGTCCCAGAAAATGTGACAAAATTCTCTGGAGCTTTAAAATACAAATAGATCACCAAATCCCAACCAGAAGACCAGACCTAGAGTTAATTAACGAGTAAAAAAGAACAGTATATGGTTGTCACTATCTCACTTGGTAGGTTTGTGCCTGACCAAATGCGGTATAATTTGGAGAGTGCTCAATATCTGAGATAGAGCTATTATATTATATAATAAATAAATATGTATTAGTTTTTTTTATATATTTAATACCATGGATGCTTATCTGTGAACATGAAAAGTGATGTTTATACCAATTGTAATTGGTGCTCTTGGTACAGTCACTAAAGGATTTATAAAGGAACTGAAGGGTTAAGAAATAAGAGGGCGAGTGGAAACCATCCAAACTACTGCATTATTGAGATCGTCCAAAATACTGAGAAGAGTCCTAGAGACTTGAGGAGACTTGCTGTCACTCAGACTCCAGTGAAAGACCACCAGCTAACGCTAATGGGAAAAAGTCTCAATGAATAATAATAATAATAATAATAATAATAATAATAATAATAATAATAATAAACGAAAGCGGCGAATTAGCGTAAAGAGTAAAAGACTAGACACGACTGGGTGGGGAAGGTGATCCACTGAGAATTATGCAAGAAATTCAAATTTAACCACACAATCAAATAGTATATGCACAAACCAGAATCCGTCCTGGAGAATGAGATGCACAAAATTTTCTGCGATTTTAAGATAAAAACAGATCACTTAATCCCAGTCCAAACCTGTTGATGATTTAAAAAAAGAGACAAGTACTTAGACCGTGTCAGAGAATTGAAAAAGCTTAGAAACATGACTGTGATGGTATTACCAATTGTAATTGGCGCCCTTGGAACGATCTCCAAAGGTTTGAAGAGGAGGCTGGAAGTGTTGAAAATCGGAGGACGAACGGAGACAATGCAAACGATACTATTGTTGTGGCCGGCCAGAAAACTGATAAGAGTCCTGGAGACTTAAGGAGATTCGCTGTCATTCAAACTCCAGTTAGAGGGTATTTGTTGACCGCCCAACCAAACGGGCAAGTGTGCCACAAGGCCTTTTTATGGCGGGTCCCGTCGGCATTCACTTGAAGAGGGGCGCCTCTAGTGCCAGGCAATAAACCTAACCTTTCCGAGAAGGGTCAAAACCAGGGGGAACGGCCCTCTGAGGCTCGAGGATGCCAGTCAAGGCGAACCTCAACCGACAGTATCTTTTTCAAGTTTTTAAACCATCCGGCACGAATGCCAAATGGTGCAACTCGAAAGTGCATTCAAACTCCAGTGAAAGACCATCAGCTGATGCTGGTGTGAAAAACTCGCAAATAATAATGATAATAATCCAGCAGCCAGAAAAAAGAGCAGTTGACAGTTCAATATCTCGTCCAATGGACTTGCTGTAAGATGATGTTCTTGATCTGGCACCTCAGACTGAAAACAGCAGAGGTCACCAGATTCGATCGGCCTTCTCAATGGTAGCGGAGGCGAAAGTGGAAGTGAGGTGTTCTGTGAACCCCACTATAAAACGATAGATTTCTTGACTCTCTCTCTCTCTCTCTCTCTCTCTCTCTCTCTCTCTCTCTCTCTCTCTCTCTCTCTCTCTCTATAGCTGGGATACGAAAAGACAAGCGTTGGTATGTACTGTGAGCGAAGAGCCAGTTCCAATTCAAACAAAGAATCTACTTGTGTCCGCAATTCATTTTCCCTTACTTCCACGGCCTCAGAAACTGAATGAGGGGTGGTATAAAGCGACAGAGCTTCTAACGCTTGAGGCGAGATGTTTTTTGTATGTTTCCCTCGCCTTCCAATGATTAGCCATCGCCAACATAGCAGACATCGGTGACTAAGCTACACTTTTGATGAATTCGTGTGTGTGTGTGTGTGTGTGTGTGCATAAAACTGGAACAACTGCCTAAAGAAGATGGAACGAAAAAATTGTCATTGACTAAGAATGCTATATCACACAGCGAACATGCAGGTTAGTGTCTTTTCAACTCCGCCTAATAACTTACCGAGTATGCAATAAACGTTTATATTATAGGCACCCGGGACGGACACCCCGATGTGACTGCGCGACACCGACACCTGTCACAGGTGTTAATCATAAAACAATTAAACACTCTTGTTTTTTTAGTTGGTTAAATGCCAACACTTATTGGTCGATTTGGAGACAGCAACAACCAATCAGAATAGAAGAGATGTGTACGGATTGACGCACATTTTCAGCGATGTTACAACCTGATGGCATTGAAAGAGAGAAAATAATGAAAATTCTATTGCGTTCTTGATGACTGCGACGAGTTAAGACATGTGTAGAATTGCGTATGTGTGTGTGTTGACAGTTGGGTAAGAATTGTATGACCTAAAGGTATTTACAGGGTTGCTTTTTGCGCATGCCTGAATATGCACGAATTGGCACATGCGCAAATGTGCATGACTGCGCACAAACGTTTATAGGTTTATTAATGTGTGTCTCTTTCTCATTTTGTTTTCCTAATTTCATAAGCGTAACGAAAAATGTGATTGTTGATCCATGTTCGCATGACTGTAAATGCCTTTGTTTTCATCTTTTCATATGTCTACTCCTGTGTATGAATAAATAAATTGGTAAACACCATAAATATTACAGGTGATACAATGTATGATCAAATAGAATGTAAGGGTTGAAGCTGTTGTATTGAGCTATTACTGGTTTTAAACATGACGTCAATCCCCATTTCGGGATTGATAATTGCATTGCATAGACACCATTTTCAGTCACATTTGTTTATTAGTCAGAAAATGAAAACAATACAACTGAAAACAAATGAAATAAATGACGGCTGGTTGCTTGTTATTTTATGGCATATCAACCCTTGTAGGTTATTTAATCCCAAATACTATTTTCATATACGGTACCAACTAGGAATCATCAAAATAGGCAAAAACTTTAGCCGTATATATATATATATATATATATATATATATAGAGAGAGAGAGAGAGAGAGAACTAGGCTCTTAAACTCGTTGTATTTGCATAGTATATAATGATATCGATGATGATTAAAAAATTATTGTCAATACAAACACAGACCCTTAAAATTAGCACTCATTCCCAAACCAGATTGGAATTTTCTTTGTTTTAAAGTTTTGAATATTTTAAATGTATTGGTCAAATAAAAATATCTCTATAATGTGCTTTTTTGCTGTGTTACAGTTACAACAAACACACACAGACACACAGACACACACATACACACACACACACACATATATATATATATATATATTTGTTTACTTTCATACTGTCCTTTTGGAAAAACAAATACCAAATACATTCTTACACGACATCTAACAAGGGTGACATCAAAACGATCTGTATGCATGAAAACTTACCTATCTCTGTGTATTTTTTTAAAAGACAAGACGATTTTCCTTGTCTCTTAAAAAAAAATCCAACATTTTCAAATATCATTCCAAGTGCCAAAAGTGTACTTAATACTTTTAAATTAAGAACACTATATGCATGTTTGTATCTTTTCGTTGTATGCATTTTATTTGCCCCATTTATCTCGACAAGCCTGTATCGTTGTGTGAACCATTCTCATGATATCAAAGTCCTCATGAAGGTTATTAGAACCGAAACGTTTAACGTTGGCTTTACATCACAATAAATTCACCTATTTGGATTATTCTGTTTTTCTACTTTCTCCATATTGTCGGATTCATATTCATATTTACTTTCATATATATATATATATACATCACAATAAATTCACCTATTTGGATTATTCTGTTTTTCTACTTTCTCCATATTGTCGGATTCAGATCCATATTTACTTTCATATATATATATATATATATATATATATATATATATATATATGAATTTATTGTGATGTAAATGCTCCCTCATGGGGGTTGAGCTCTCTGGCGAAGGAATTGCCGGCTGCCGCTAGCGTAATGCAAAGCTCTTCCAAAGAATTGAGCCGATAGGGTATAGAAAAAAATGTAAACAAAGGCTGCTGCTGCTGCTGTTTCTAAAAATAAAAATACTTTAAAATTCCCTTAGCCAACGTGGTCCGCTTGGTGGACGAGTGGTCTGAAACACAGTCTAACGTAAAGTTGGACGGGTTTCGATCCCGGCTTCGAGCGTCCTGTGTGTCTAGCCACAATGAAGAGTTCTGATAGAACGAAACAGTCTGTCTGTGGATGACTATATATATATATATATATATATATTACAAAAGTATATGGTTGTCACAATCTCACTTGGTAGATTTGTGCCAGACTAGGTTCGGCAGAATTTGAAGAGTCCTCAATATCTGAGATAGAGCTATTATATAACATAATAAATAAATATATATTAGGTTTTATATATATTTAATACCATGGATACTTACTGACCACTGGTTTCATACCATCTTTAGCAGAAAAGGGCTTTTTTCTGCCTGTCGATTGTCGTATAAAGGCAGCATGAAACTAGAGGTCACAGATAAGCTTCCATGTTATATATATATATATATATATATATATATATAAAAACTAATATTGATTTATTTATCATTATATATATATATATACGCACACACATATACACACACACACATATATATATATATGAATTCTTAAAAAGGGATAATAATAACAATTTTTAAAAAGGCAGGATCTCTAAAAAAGCGTTAATATTGTATATTTAACGGTTTATTTAATGATATATTATCTCTTTTATTGGCTATTTAATGCTGGTATGCTGGTATGAAAAACATGCAAGAAGTCTAAGTAATAGCAAGTCTCCTCAGGTCTCCAGGTCTCTTTAGTGTTCTAATCGATTTTAACAATGCTGTGGTCAAGATAATCTCGATTCTTCCACAGATTTTCAATTCCTCTTTTCTTTTTTCCAACCATTTGGGGATCGTTCCAAGTGCACCTACGATTGGTATCACCGTCACCCTTATGTTCCACGCCTTTTTTTTTTTTTTTTGTTCTCTGTCAAGGTCCAAGTATTTGTTTATCTTTTCACTTTCTTTTTATTTTCACTCCGTTGTTGTTTTTTTTTTGGGGGGGGGTATGGCATATCAGCCTTTGTATGTTATTTAACGCCAAATCCATTTTTATGCAAATAGTTCTATTTCAAACAATTCAGTTTAGCATGAGTACACAGTTTAATTGTCAAAAACATTTCTATTTCAAGCTATTCAGTTTAGTCAAACAGTTCTATTTCAAATAATTCAATTTAGTATAAGTACAGATTTTGTTTACAATCAGTTAAATGTCAAAACAGTTCTATATTAAACAAATCTCTTTAGTGTAAGTACAGTTTCAATGTCAAAAACAATTCCATTCCAAACAATTCCATTCCAAACAATTCCATTCCAAACAATTCAGTTTAGCATAAGCACACAGTTTAAATGTAAGTACAGTTTAATAGTCAAAAACATTTCTATTTCAAGTTATTCAATTTAGTCAAACAGTTCTAATTCAAACAATTCAGTTTAGCATAAGTATGAAGTTAGTTCTTTTTAACCCATAGATAGGGCCCTATCGGGTGCTACCATTCCAGGCCAGAGTGGATCTGGGAGCAATGGCAATGAAGGGGTGCTCCGTATTCACCAAAGCTCCTGCATTACTAGAACCTCACCATCAGACTATTTAGTGTCATATCCAGGACACTCCTTGAGGGGTTTTACCTCTCTGCCGAGGTGCAGTCGGTGTATTCTACTGCCCCAGCCGACGGGGCAAGAGTCTGATTCTCTTGGAAGGATTCTAGTTTGTGCATATACCATTTAGAAGTTGGACTGAATTTTAATCTCTTGAACAATTCCTACGGGATCACTTTCCCCATCCAGTTGTGTCTAGTTCTGTGCTTTTTGTGCAATTTTGCCGCACTCTCTTATTACCTGATTTAGTTTCATCTTAATCTTTACATAACCTACGTTGTTGCGTATTATCAATTTTTACTTTAACATAATTCGTCCTTAGGGAATTATGTGACAATACCCCCCCCCAGTTACATCAACTTCTTCGAACCATTTCGATCTTGGCTGGTGATCATCTAGTGGTTCCTATAGAGGCATCCCACATTTCTTCATAGCTACAAGAAATACAATCAAGGGAATGGGAGGAAAGAACAAAGAACAAACGAACAATATGAGCTTGGGTTAACTCAAAGTGCACGAAGAGGAGTTATGTAACATTGAATTCCCTATGCATATGTAGACTAACGCTAGCGTGGATTTCTAGCGAAAATTCTACAAACCACGAGGAGTGCTGACACATCTCGACTGGTCTTCCCTCACTGCGGCTGGACCCTATCTCCTCCGACTGGTCTCTCTGCTGTCCGGTGTCGACTTCATCTGCCACTCTCCGTCGCCCATCGTCAACTGACTTCTCTGGGTTCCTTCTTCCAACTCCTACTCGCGTTCCCTTACCCACTTCCGGTCACGTCGAGATCTCAAGTCCAAAACCCTTTGTTTGGCCTCACGCCAATACAAACAAAGGAATCGTTTGCTTGGCGGACCACCTACATAGTGTCACAATTATTTTGTGTTGCTATTAGAAGAGTTTGAATTCCTCTCTTGAGGTTTCCGCTTCTCAGCAACGTCCAGGTTTTCTTATGAGCAATCTTCCCAGTTTGTCGCTTGAAATATCCGTATATTTGTTTTTCTTCCTATTTTGTTTTCTTGGTTTTGTTGATTTGCAGTTTGTTCTTATTTTGCTCAGTTGTTAATGGTTGCTGTAATTAATCTCTCTTTGGTCTTTTTAATATATTCCTCGATTCATTGCATTGATGCATCTCCGCAATCTTCAAGGTTGGGAAATCCTCTTCCTCCATTTTTTCTTGACACTTATAGTATGCCTATCTTATCTCTCGGATATAAGGTCTTGTACATCGTCATCAATTTCCTTATCCGCTGGCCCATTTGTCTGAGTTCCTTTTTCATCCCTTTTAAAATCGTCCAGAGCAGGCTTCTCAAATTGAGGGTCCCCTGACGCTTACATGGATCTCGTATGTTTTGTTATTAGGATCAAACTCCAAAACTAATAGTAAACATTATAACTAATTTACATCATAGACTAAAATTAAAATAAAACAAATACATTGTACAAAGATTACGATAGTTCAAAACTGAAGATTTATTTGCTACTATTCAATCATTTTTAGTGTTTTGTTCTCGGGATTGATACTACATTTTGCAGACAATTTTTGTTACGTCTTGCTGAAATAACTGTGCGGTTCGGACTTGGATTAGAGATGACGAATATTGACCAATCAGCCTTGTTCTCTGAAAAGCTTTTGCTAATTTCATGAAGGAAAATAACTGTTTACAAACATAGGTGGAACCGAAAATTGTCATAATCTTTGTGGCAAAATTGCTGAAGAAGATATGAAAACAAAACAGGTATCCACACTTCAAGATACTTTACTCTGAGTACATTATCCGATTACGTATTTAATAATTCCATTTGCGGGCTTTCTTCTGTCTTGACAACTTCAAAGATAAATGATGCTGAAAATAATGCAATCTAGTGTTCAAATCAAGAGATCTCCATTTTGCTTTTTCTTCATCATCGAATGGTTTGGTGTATAGTATGCCATGAGTAAAACAAAATGTAAAAAAAACTTGTGATTTATTTCTTTAATACATTGATTTATAAATTAGAAAAACTCCAATTTTTCTCGTTACAGGAAAAGATTTTATGTTTGATATGCCAGGTGCTGAGTATTTTACATGGAAAACAATACAGGTGTTTATTCCTTTGTTGAGAGTTTTGCTGCCGAGTTTAATTTCTATGCAGATAAAACCCATAGAAAGTTGAAAGATGATCTGACAAATTTAAAAATGGATAAAACAGAGATCTTATCATTCATAAAATACCAGCAAAAGATAAGTAAGACATTAAAAGAAATTCATTAGGTTTTGTTTCTTTGTTTAATGGCATATCAACCTTCGTGTGTTATTTAATGGCAAAACTATTCGAGAACAGCAGGGATGCTGTTTAATCTATAGCTGGAAGGATAAGGGGGTTCATACCTTTCCCAAGGGTATTTGCCCGAAAGTAAACGTAATATCGCAATTGAAGTACGAACTGGTTTCAAGAAGATATTCTTGTTCTACTGGGATACTCTTTTCTTAATTTTTTTTTCTTTTTCATCCCTGTTGGATTGTGCCCGCTTCCAATATTCTCAAGTACTTATAACTTTCCTTCTCTCCAAGCGTTCTGATGCTTTCTTGGTTAGGTGCTTCTATTCCTTCTGTTGTTTATTTTTTTCACACTTTTTATTATCAGCATGACACATTTCTCAATACCGAATTCCATTCCAATATCCTGGCTGTATATTCTTATTGTTTGTATCAGGGTCGCCAGTTCTTTTTCATTTTTGGCAAATATCTTGATATCATCTATGTACATAAGGGAATTAAACTTTTCTTGTGATTTTGTAAATTTCTAGCCCTCAGTGCACTTTCTAAGTATGTAATTGAGTAGTATCATTGCTATAACGAAGAGCAGTGGTGAGATTGAGTCTCCCTGGAAGATGCCTTTCTGGATTTTCACTTCTGAGAGGTACTTGTGTTCCCGCTGTTAATTCCACTTCCCAGTTCCCATGGCTTTCGTGATTAAGTTTATGACTTTGTCGGATATTTTGAACGTTTACAGACAACCTTTCAAGACATAATTGCCTTTTTATGGTCAATCTATGTCATGGCTACATTTTTCCGCCTTGTTTTGCCCTCGTTAGGATTTGCTGATCTATGTGGAGTAGATCATTTGTTCTTCATGTTCCCATGTGGCATTCCTTTTGTTCCTCCGGAAACAGTCCGAAAAACACAAGTGAGTTATCTATTTCTTCTCTTACCTGTTCAGTTAGGATTTTCCATATCACAGATAAACACATTATTGGTCTATAGTTTTTCGCAATGGTTCTTTTTCGGGATCCTTTTGTATGAGGAGAGTTTTCCCTTTCGTCATCCATTCGGGTTTATTTACTTCTTCTTGGCATTTCCTCAGTTGCAGAGCCTATCCATCGGGATGCATGTGAATTTCTAAACCAGAATCCATGTATGCCATCATGACCTGGCGCTTTTTAATTAGGTACTTTCTTTAGTGTTGTTCATATTTACCAACCCCTCCGCTCGGACAGGAAATGACACAAGGTCAGTTTTTAATAGTTTTCAATTCAGAGTTTTCCTTCTCCTAGACTAGTTGCCTCACCAAGGCTGAAGAACCTAGTCTACCCTACTATTTATCCATAGCTGGAGGGAGAATAATTGAATTCATACCTTTCCTAATAGTATTAGTGCTATTTGAAATGCAATCAGTCTCGTCCAGGATTTGAACTCGTGTCGCTGTGTCCATTTCCTACGACGATAACCATTACACCACGGGCACCTCCTTTCTTCAGTGTTGTTATTAATGAATCCAGATGTATGTTCGCTTCAGGACCTTCTTCAAGTTCTAGTGAGTATTTTTTTATTGTTATTCATCTGGCCTTTCTCTTATATTCTTTTTTCCCATATCTTGCTCCAAAAGTGTGTTTTTCCTTTACATGCGGTTGTTTATTTATTTTTATTCATTCTCCACCGGCCAGTTGGAAGAATTTCCTTTTGTTATTTTGGAAAGTTCTGTTTTGTTTGTATTATTTGACCTTGTCGCGGTATTATTTTTTTTTAGTCTCCTTTTTTTCGCCAATATCTTTTGATTTAAATTATTCCATTGTCAGTCTTGTCTGCATTTATTTTCCGTCTTTTCGTACCATTATGTCTTTGTGTAATTTTCCTTTCGTAGTACTTTCGCTTTACAGCTTCTTTATTTGTCCTAACCTCATTTCTTATCCAGTTTTTGTCTTTCTGTTTGGGTTCCTTGGAGTGATGCCAATTTCATAACCGACTAGTTTCCCTCCTGCTTGAGTTAAATCGTTTAGTTCGGTGATATTGTCCGTTGGGATGGGTTTTTTAATTGTGATGGGTTCCATAATATTTGATTTTCAGTATTTTGTGATTCAGCTCATTTAGGGGACTCTTGAACACATTCTTTACAAATTACCTATTCAAATATTTCTAGAATCACGATCTCAGAAAACCAGCTTTTCTTTAAAATCATTCTAGTTGTGATAAATTTAGCAGATTCTGCCCAAATTTTGACCTTCCTTCTTCTATAGCCTCTTTTTGTTTTTTTACTTTTAAAATCATAGAGGATTACATTTTTCATGGTCTTCTGCAGATGAATTGTTGCTTTGGTTTTTGTTTGTGTAGTTGAATTTAGAACAACCAACATTCGCCAGATGCCCAGCTGGTCCCCCATGTTAGCTATCAAAGGAGCACCAGCTGATCATAAAACTCAGATCTGTCCTGTAAATCCCACATGATTTCGATTTGGATTTCACATTCTTCATGTGTAGTATCATCTGGTAATACCAGACCTAGGGTTTGATTACTATCTGTGCATCTGTTTCAAATGCGACCTGGTATTCTTCCAAGCAAAAACAACCTTCAGAGGGTCACACACAAAAAAGGTAGATGCTTACACCTTTAAAATGTGAAAGTTTTAACTTAGTATAAGTTCATTTATCCCTTTTATTCTAATCAGATTTTGTGGGGACGATCTACATCCTTATTTATGATGCTACTTTTCTTCCACAAGATGTTTACAGTTACCATTATTTAAACAGTTTTCGTATCAGACTTTTTCAGCTGAAGGTTTTACATCTATGTGTCTCTTTAGTTTCTTATATGCTAATAATTTTGACCATGGTTCTATTACTTCTTCATACAATTCATCAACATTAATATTAGTCATTTGGTGGGGGGATAAATGCTTCCGAATTTAATCATCAAGAAGACTTCAAAATTCCAGTTAAATTTCATAAACTTGAAAAAAATTCACACAACAAATTCATCGATAATATTTGCAACAAATACGAATGAAAATAGTGATAGTTTACCGAGGGAATTAAAATATCCGCTTTTCTTCTTTGTTCAGAGTCGTCTCAGCTGATGTCTAGGGGTTTCTATAGCTTATTTATTAATTTATTATTATTATTATTATTATTATTATTATTCGGAGTTTTTCCCCACCAACTTTAACAAGCGGTTTTTCACTCGAGTCTAAGTGGCTGCAAGTCTCCTAAAATTTCTATGACTCTTTTAAGTATTCTAGCTGATCTTAACAGTGCTGTGGTTTGAATAGTCTCGAATCTTCTTTAGATCTCCTGTTCACCTGGTCTCTTTTCATGTCCTTTGGGGCTGTTCCTAGTATTATCATTATTATCATTATTTGTACCCAATCATTATCTATATTATTCAGTTGTACCTTTTGTTTCGCGTGTTATAATGATGGATAAAATACCGGGATTCTGACAATTTTAAGACATTATTTTAAACTCGGCCTCAAAGCCACTAAACCTGCTCAAAGAATAAGGGAACGAGAAAAAAAGGAAACACTACCGAACCCTATTGTACAAAATTGATTAACTCATAGTGAAGGTTGCCACATGAAACTTAGAATTTATTTCAGAAGTCAAAAGTTATCGGCTATCGATTATGATGCTATAAAAATGTTGAGAAGAAGCAGGTCAGAAGTAACCGGAAAAAAACAAAAATCAAAAGAGATCGAGTTATCGAAATGTAGAACATGTAAAGAAAATCTTCAAAATCATATAGATCATGGGTCTCAAACATCAGACACTCGGGTCACATGCAGCCCATAAAATATTATCTGGAAAAATTTTCATGACTAATATCTTTTTAAAACTTGGTAATTTCTCCCTTGCCCCTGATCCTGTTTCTCCCCAGAGAAAGTCAGAATCTAGTTTGATAATATCAATCGTTTTCGAATTAATATCAAAAGCTGAAAAGTAGAAATAATTTTATACAGATGTAAAAAAAAAAAAATTCTTAATAAGAATGTTATTGAAATCTACATCGACTTGCTCCAAATACTTTTTGTGTTGGAAGTGGAGTGACTGAGGTTATGGAAAATTAACTCACACAATAGAATAGTAGGAATTCTTGGGTTATTGTTTTTGTTGGGGTGGGGACATAACGTGACAAGTATTGGCGTGAAGGGTGTATTTCAGAGAACAGATAACTAACACCTATAAAGAACACGAGGAAATTTAATTTCATAACGTAGGATGTAGTAGATTTCTCAACGTATATTAGCATGGGGAAAGTGTATCTGAGATGAAAGACAACACACAACAATAGGAAATCATAGTTTGTTAAATAAAAAAAAAGAAGTTTTATTTGCTATTTCTCTAAATGTAATAAAAACTTTGAATTTTGCTTTTGTTTTCTCTGTTTTCATAATACCTAAAGCAGAATTTGTTGGAATCTGCCCATGAAATACAATAAAATGAAAAAGAGCTGAATTTATGAAAAAGGAAAACAAAAAAAAAAGAATTTACCAAAAGTAAAAGTGGAATTGAGGTAATTTTTTCTCCTTACAATTTATACTAATTTATATATCCCGCTGACTATCAAATGCGTATTCATTTTTTGAGAAAGAATATGTTGTAGATTAGCATTATAACGGGTGGAAATTAAGCCTCCTCCGTCTTATTTTTGGCCTTTGTTGCCCTCCCCGCGAACGCAGTCGCATTTTTAGTCCTTGAGTTTTGACCCCCACCCACCCACCGCCCGATATAGACGCTCTAGTGAGATTTCTTATGAATTCGCAGTTAGTTAAAAAACAAAAATATTTTTGATACACCCCAATATATATATATATATATATATATATCAATGTGTGGGTTTTTCAGTTTTATATTACATTGCCCGTGGTCAAATGTAATACCACACAGCGTGTTGAAAGATCCAATGTTAATGATAATCGACATGTTCCTATGGTGGGGATCTTTTTTTACATTTTTTTTACCTATAACACTCAGTCCTAGCGGCCAAACTTGTTAAACAGAGAGAAAGTTTCAAAATCGCTATTAACTTTTACTGATATCAGAAAAGAAGCTGAAAACAGAAAACGAACTTGGATTTAAAAAAAAAAAAAAAAAAGAAAATAGAAAGAAAATTCAATGTAAATAAATTCGTTCATTTCTTGCATTGGCCATTCGTTGCTCTAAGCTGACACGGCACACGTCACTCATAGAACGACGGAATAACAGTAAATCTACGCTTTTATTTGGATTTGTTTGTTTGTTTATAAAGTGATGAAGAAATTGGTCGGTAAACTTTGCCGTAAGGGAAACTTATCGCCGATTTAAACATTTGCTTTTAAAACGTCGAAAAGAAGGGAACTAAAAAGATTTTAGTAAAAAATAAATAAAACTCTGAAGGTTTTACGTCTGCCAAAAAAGATTGAAATATGATTCGTCCAACGTTTTTCGTCAAGGTTATTGGTGTGTATATGTATATATATATTTGTGTGCATGCATATATATATATATATATATATATATTTGTATAGACAAGCAGTCAGAGATGTTGATATGTATATGCTTCTATATGTGTTTTTGTATACGCATGTAAACGAGAGGGTCCTGAAAAGTTCCCCGTCAAACCAAAAAGAGAATCACCTTTTTTCATTGATTTTGGGTGGAGGGATTAAAGTGGTTTTTGCTCAGATGTACGATTGGGGCACCCAAGTAGACTCGAACTCACTCCTGAAGGTTTGCTAATCTAGCTTGCAAACCATTACACTACCCGGGGCGGCCTGGGGGGATTTAAGAAACTTGAGGAACGACGTACCAAGTGCTTCATCGTACCAAATCATTCCCTACTTTATGGGGCAAAGAATATTTCAGAAGATCCACCGTCTATATATATATATATATATATATATATATAGTCTTGAAACCCTTATTCTCCTTGCTATGGGTTAAATAGTTTCACAATTATTCTTCCATAAAGAAGGTTTTGGCATTAAATAATCCACGAAGGTTTATATGCCATTAATCAAAGAAATAAAAATGTGTATGTGTGTTTGTGTGTGTGTTTTGGACACTGACACAATGGCACTCAGTAACAGCCAGTTTTCTCGCTTATGCAAGTATAGTGTCAAGTCTTGACTCTGTGTCTCCGCAGTCGTACTTATATATGCTCTATCAACGATATTGAGCACTCATTATTTATAAATATAACAAACTAGATTATATATATATATATATATATATATTGGTGAAGTAGTATGGACGAAATCATAAGTGACGTTATACAATGGACTTCTTCTCGTGGACACACAACTGTTAGCCGATTAGCAAAAACTTATATTCATTATTCATATTTTAACTGTAAAAGAAACAACCAACCATTAATATTGAGATCTTAGCGAAATTTCGGAGAACTTAAGAAGCTCTTGTGGACCAAATGTTGCTCAGACTTTCAGCGCCACCTGGAGATCCAGATTGAAAAATAGCCGAAAATGTAAAATATGTTCTGTTATTTAACCCCTCTACAGGTTGTTAAATGACAGGTTCCAAAATTCTATAGACAATTCAAAATATTTATTTAAAATAACATAATTACATATATCATAATTAAATTGCAACATCTTATTGGCAATAACGACGTAGAAGTGAGAAATCTGCGACTGTTCGTATATATATTCTTCTAGTTAGCAATACGAATACTGGGAGTTTGGATTTAAATGGAGAACGGTTGAAATTAGTTGTTATTGTGATTTTTTATACCCATTCTCCCAATTTTGGGATACCACATCGTACTTTAAAAATAAAACAGAGCTAAAACAAAGAAAGAAGTTTTTTGTTTTAAAATTGATGGTGTAAGGATGTTACTGGCCGGAAAAATCATCATTTGAAATTCTGATTATTTGCCTGAACTCGAAAACTTAACACGAGCGTTCATTTTTAAGCATGTCGGAGGAAGGAACTCCTATCTTTACATTTAATATGTTTCGAAACACCTACACCAATGTAGTAGAGGTAAATTAAAATAATACCAATATATCAAACCAACGACTACACGCTACAACAAATATAGAAAAAGAATTTTATTGATACTTTTAAACCAAAGTTGAATAAAACATGAATCGTACACTCACACACAAATGGAAATAAACATATATATATATATATATACCAAAAAATCTCAAGAAACGCATTCACACACTCAGAGAAAAAATAAGTATGAGTGAAATCGGAAACCACTCCAACATACACACACACACACAATGTATCAAAAATCAAAAGTAAATGTGGGAAAAAGTAGGCTAAGAAAAACACTCTCTAAGAAAAAGGACTAGCATTCATAAAAAAAAAACGTAAGTAAAAGCCATTCAAACTACATACACGAGTAAGTTCAAGTCTCATTGAATACCCTGTTAACTAGACCTTGTGCCAGACATGTTCTCTGTCGAAAGTATCAAATTGGAAATATATATATATATATATATATATATATATGTGTGTGTGTGTGTGTGTGTGTGTGTGTGTAAACACCGACAAAAACTACTGGGAAAAAAGTTACCAGTTAATGTCAAACCACACTATACACATACACACAAAAAATCCCCAAGACACACACTCACACACACACACATAGAGGAAAAATAACTTAGTGAAATCCAAAACCACTCCAACGCACACATACACACACACACCACGACAAAAACATATCAAATAGCAAAGGGGACTAACGCAGACTAAGGTAAACACACTCTAAGAAAAAGAGAGGATGACCTCTATATAAATCTATAACCAACAGAAAATCATTCAAACTGCAAACACAAGTGAGTTCAAGTCTCATTGAGTAGCCCATTGACAAGGCCTTGTCTCATATAGGTTCTCTGACGAAAGCAACAAGCTGGAAACATACACGTATGTAATAACAAAATAAATAAATAAATTCAAAAAATACAAATCTCTTATTGGACCTCCCTATTTTAAAATATTTTTATTCTCGCTTTTGACCTACAACAAAAAATTTATATATATATATATATAATTTGTAAACGAGTAGTTTCTAGGCAACATTATTTCAAACGAGCCAGAGCTCATTTATTTGCAGACGGTTAAATTGTTTCAAGTATTGCAATTTAGCATTAATATTTTTAGTTCCACTCAGTTAATGGTTTCAAGTATTGCTATTTGACATTAGTAATTCTATTCAACATTATTCATTCGTTTGCAAAATGGTTAAATGGTTCCAAGTATTGCTTATGGGATACTAATAATTCAATTTAACGTCAGTCATTTATTTTTACACAGATAAATGATTTCAAGTATATAAAATGATTAAGCATTTCTATTTGAACCATAGGTAGAATTCTAACAGGTACTACCACTCCGAGCCAGAGTGGACCTGGGAGTAATGGCAATGAAGGTGTATTCCACATTCCCCAAAGCTCCCGGACGAGATCCTCGCCCTTAAATGCAGTTCAGTATCATATCCAGTATACTCTCGGATTTCTTTTTAAGTGAGAAGCCCTGAAGGTTGAGAGCCATTGTTCATTTTCTCAACATTGGTGAGTTCTCGGTATCTCGAAACTACACCCGGTTCAGGAAATCTGGGGAGTGTAGAGTACCCTTTTATTATCATTACTCCCAGGTCCACTTTGATTTGGAGAAGCAACATCTGATAAGGTATCATTTATGGGCCAAATAGATCTGTTTGAAAAATATTTATTTGATACATGATACCATATCACGATATGCAAACAAAAGATTTTTATTAAATAGAAATAGTTATATGAAACCATAAAATCCTATATAAATTATTAGTAAATAAATTAGATAATAATTGAATAATTGAAACCATACGAATGTGCACAAGTTATTTGTATTTGATAGGTTTCTTTATTTAATGGCATATCAATCTTTGTTGGTTATTTAATGCCAAAGCTCTCGAGCTAGAAAAACAGTAGTGGTACTATTTAACCCATAGCTGGGAGGATAAGAGGTTTCATACCTTTCTCAAGGATATTTTTTCTGAAAGTGAACGTAATAGCGCAACTGGAGTTCGAACTCACTTAACTACGATTCCGCCGTCCATCGCTTTAACCATTACACAGAAAGGATTTGACCGAAAATTATATAACTATGTGCATAAAACTCTTAAACAATTGCGCAAAAAATGTATGTACAAACGTACAATATGAGCGATTCCCTTACGTTTTGGCTTAGAATAACCCCAAACGGTTTGACGTACCGTTAGAATCAATCAATTTATCAATCAATTACTAATTTCTGTAAAATGTTGGGCTTTTGTGATGGGGCTCTAGATCTCTTGATATCAAAATAGCAAATGACTGACACAGCTATGTCCAGTGTCTGATGCAAACCTGAATCCTGTGGTGAGGCTCCTGTTCTGGAGTACTAGGAAGTGTGGAATACTCCTGTATTGCCATTGCCCCAGATCCACTCTGACCCAGAGCGGTAGCACCTGACAGGGCCCTATCAAAAAGTAAAATAGATCTGTTTGAAAAATATTAGTATTATATAGGATTACTTGAATTCATATAACGGTGAGAAACACTATTTGTCTTAAGAATAGTTTCTTGATGCTATAATCATTTACAAATGGTTGTTATCATTAGTTACTTGAAACTACATAATTACTGCAGAGAAAGAAGAGCCTGGCTTGAAACAGCAGCTGTGCGGCCACCTACCTCTCATCTCTAAAACCATCCAAATAAGACGAACGAGACATGTGAGACACAGTTGGAGAAGCAAGGGTGAACTATGGATCCCTTCACACGGACATGCAAGTGTTGGCCGACCAACAAGAACTTATCTACAACATCTCACTACGGACACAGGATATAGTCTAGAATACCTGCCGGAACCAATAGATGATAGGGACGAATGGCGAGTGAGAGTAGCGCGACATGATGATGATGATGATGATGATATGCGTCAAACCTACCAACCAACCAACATTAACAACCACTGTTTCTCAAATTTCAAGTTTATGGAATAGGAAAGATAAAAATCTTTACGAACTTCAAGTTCTTCTGAGTAATCATTCGACGATTTGAAGTGTAAATGAATTCTGTTGGAACTGAGTGATTCATGTTTTTATACTTTAGGCTACAAACTTATCACTCACTTTTCATAATATCCGTAATTTCTGACTCTTATAGCTTTAGGTATTTAAATTTTGATTTAGAAGTTACAAACTATTTTTTGATTTCATTTATTTTTAAATATTTATTCATATAATCTTTAGACTCGAACGAGCGAGCGAGCTTAAGTTACAAATGATTTTTAAAGACATGTGGATAGTTGAATACAGTATATATTCGTATATAAGTCGATCTCATGTATAAGTCGATCCTTGATTTATGATTTGGAAATTACTAATTTATGGATTTATTTTTTGAAGCCAAGTGCTGTTCCTAGCCCTTCCCATTATGTTTGAATACCGTCCACACTCGTGTATACAGGGTGCGGAAGAAAAATTAGGAATATTTTTGTATAATAATAAACGACTCTATTATAAAACAAGATTAATTTTAATCTTTAAAAATAAACAACCAAATACGAAGACAAACACAAAACAGTAAATTTACTCAATATGGCCGTCATTTTTTTTTTCAATAATTGTATCAACACACCTTTGCAAGCCTTTAGAATAAATTCTTCAGACATTTTATTCCATTCCTCCTCAAAATCAGTCTTAAGCGAACCAATATTTAGATGAGAATTTGCATTTGTTTTGTTTTCTAAAACGCCTCATATAGCTTAATCAAGGAGGTTAAGGTCTGGGTTTAAAGGAGGATATAAAGAAACTCCAATAATTTCGGAAATCTTTTGGCTTGGTTTCGGTCTTAAGCGAATCATAGATTCTTTGTTATTTCTTTTCTTGCTCATTCATATTGGATAGAATTTTAATGAAAAAGTGCTTGAATAATAGAGCTAACCATAAAGATTTAGATTTATCGCGTTTTTATAAAAACTGGACTTAGTAGACTAATAAAAACGTTTTAAAATCTATTTTGTATTTTGCTGTAGGTCAATCTCATGAATAGATCAACTCTTAATTTGTGGTCGAGAAATCATTCAATAATGGATTTAGTTTTTGATGATCAGTGTTGCTTTTATTCCTCTTTATGCCGGAAATACCTTATATACTCATATATTTGTCGGTCTCGTGTATAGGGCGACCATTGATTTCTGGTCCCCAAATCATTAATTTATAGAATTCATTTTCTAACTTAAGCGTTGCTCCTAGTCTTTCCCATTATGTTTGAATACTGTATAGATTTTGTGTATAGTTCGACTCTTGATTTATGGCACACAATTGTTAGCTTATGAAATTATTTTTTGAAGCAAACAGTTGCTTCTAGTCCTTCTTGTTATGTTTTAATTTCGAACTTTCGTATCATGTGAGTATAAGTAGACACCAATTTTTCCTTAATAATGTTTCTCTTTTCAAAATTTTACCTGCCGGATGTCACACAATTTTTTAAACAAAATAAGTGAGCACGAATCTGGGACCACAAATGATACAGTAATGGAAATTACTTTCATTAAAATAAAAGAATAACATTTTAGAATCTGAAACCATTTAGTCTCAAACAGGAATAAAAAATGTCAAGAAGAGCCCTAGAATACATGCTCCAGATATCCACCATTCAGTTGAAGGCACTGTCGAATGCAGCGTGCAAAGTTGTCGATTAAGCGTACACATTCCTTTGAGTGATCGTAGGCCCAAAAGACGAGGAATCCTTGGCCATGCAATCTTCTCAGGTGCCTTGAGCTTCAAAGTACTTGATTAACTTAGATATCTTATTCCTGTTTGGAAATGCATTGAAATTAAACTTCCTTCTGTATCCTGCTTGAACTGTCTTGAAAGACTTAGTTTCGTAATAAGTTTTTTTTACACAAAATACTTTCTGCTCCATCATCGAAAAGGGTGATTTCGCTATATTTAGTTAAATATATCAGAATGTTTATTACTTCTAAGCAATAATCTGTAAAGAGAAAAAAAGAATAAGTCAAAAGATCAGAGAGACCGTTGTTTTGTTTCAACAATTGTGAAATATCCTGTATATACGAGTATAAACAGTATTTAGAAATTACAAAAGAGTGTTGAGAGACAAAACAAAAACACCCACCTCCCAAGAGTACGGTAGACATTCAACTTTATGATTTGATATATACAGGGAAGAGTAGATCCTTATACTTCTTTTGCCTTTTTGTTTACTTTGAAACAAAGTTAAGGTTATACCCTTCCATATTCTTGTACACACACACTCGCATGCATATATATATATATATATATATATATATAGGGTTGGATAGAATAATGAAAACACCTCGAATCTTAGTATCATAATTTTAAAACTCCAATAAAACCATCAAAATTTGTAATTTTAAATTTTACTAAAATTGTTGTCTTTTTACAGATATCATCTGAAGATATTAATCAAAATTCATAAAAATGGCAGATCTATCAGACTTTTAAAAAGGTCAAATTGTTGGTGCTCGTATGGCAGGCCCTAGTGTAGCAAAAACCAGTGAATTATTTTATGTCGCAAGGAGTACTGTCTCGAAAGTAATGACAGCATTTGAAAAAAAAAGGAAAAACGTCTTCACTGAAACAAAACACTGGAAGAAAGCAAACGCTGTCTGATAAGGAGCGTCAGACTCTTACGTAGATTGTTAGGAACGATCACGAGAACACAGCTCCGAAAATTACAGGAGAGCTTAATGACCATCTCGAAAACCCAGTTTCCTCAAAAACTATAAGGGAGCTGCACAGAGCCGGATTTAAGAAGAGATATGCAAACAGAAAACCATTTTTAAAAAAAGTTTATTTGAAATTTCCAGGTGTTTCCATTATTTTGTCCAACCCCTATATATATTAGAGAAAAATATAGATAAATCCGACGGTATGTTGATGTAAAATTATAAAAAAAGAAAAATCAGAGGATGTATTTATTTACATATGATTTAATGCCAACGTTAAATGTTCTGTTTTTGTTTTTGTTTTTGTGGGGATTTTTGTTTGTTTGTTGTTGTTTTGTTTTTTGTTGGGTTTTTTTTTTTTTTTTTTTTTTTGTTAAACCATCTGCGGAGTGATGTTGGAATGAAATGTTTTAATATATCACCCGAAAATTATTTTTAAATGAAAAAATGAGACGAAAGGAAATGATAAAAATTCATACCACTGCATTTTGTAACTAAAGGCTATTAACGATTATAGAAACCTGATAATCTTTTCATATTTTTCGTTTCATTTTTCATTTAAAAATAGTTTTTGCATGATACATTTGGACATCACATTCTAACATTGCCCTTAATATGGTTTAACAAAAACTCAATAGTAAACATTGGCATATTATCATACATAAATAGATACATCCTGTGAATATTTCTTTTTTTTTTCAAATATATATATCGGTATGAATTCAGATTAGTCTGACAAAATCCAGATGTATATGGCACCCAGTGAGAACTGAATTCACTGATGTCGAAACTGACTTGATACACCAGTTTATCACAGCTTGTTTCATGACGAAGCGTTCAACATATTCTTTGAATGTATTAAATTCAAGCTAACAATTATAGTGTACTCAGTAAGGATCAAACTCTATATTATTGTAAATATCAACGAGAGTAAATTGCAAACCATTGCAAAGTCGTCAAATACGATGAATTTAGAATATTTGCCAACCCCTCCGCTCGGGCAGGATATGACACAAGGTCAATTTTAAGCGAAGTTTAACAGGTTTGAATTCAGAGTTTTCCCTCTCCGAGACCAGCTGCCTCATCAAGGCTGAAGAACCTAGTCTGCCCTACTATTTACCCATAGCTGGAGGGAGAATAATTGGATTCATACCTTTCCCAAGGGTATTAGTGCTGTGTGAAATGCAATCAGTCTCGTCCAGGATTTGAACTCGTGTCGCTGTGTCCATTTTCTACGACGATAACCATTACTCCACGGGCATAAAAAAATAAAGTAGAAACATTTATTAACGATGTCATTACTATAAACATTTTTTTAATTCAACATGCTTATTTCAATACAAATAAAACTGCGTTTGTGAGCAGGACTTCTATGCTGTTTTTCTATGTAGAGGCCATTGAGATTGATGCACTCTAGAAGTTGGACCTCACCATCTGATGCAGTTTAGTGTCATACCCAGAACATTCCTTTTCAATGGGGTATTATCACTCAAAAAAGGGATACAACCAGCATATTCTAAGCCCCTTCGATATAATGTTTTAATCATGCTTGCACAAGGTTTTAATTCTGTTCAATTTATTCCAATCTGTAATTTACTTTTTTGACGTGTTCATATGTTGAAAATTAGCGTAGACTTTTGAGAGTGAATATAATATTTTTATGAATCAAAAATATGTCTTCATGAATTATCCTTTCTTTGAATGTATTAATATCAATTTGTTTGAGTAACGAAAGAGACTAAGAATTTTCCCATTTTTTATATGAAATTTATTGGATAGATATTGTAATTAAAAGAAAATGAGTATGCTATAATAGAATAAAATTATAATAAACAATTTGTTTGAAGAAATTTGACAATATTGGGAGCATGGATAACAGCCAGCGAATTTCGGGAGAAAAATCTACAGACTATAAATTACAAAGTTCAATGAAAAAGGATTTTTTTTTTTTTTGTCTAATGGCATATCAATCTTCATGAGTTATTTAATGTTAAAGTCACCCTTGTAGAACAACAGTGATACTATTTAACCCATAATAAATAATAATGGGGTTCAGGCTTTTCCCAAGGGTATTTGTCCAAAAGTGAACGTAATAGGGCGCTTACTGCAAAGCAGCAGTCCAGCAAGTTAGTCACTACGCTACGGAAACTCCTTCCTCGCCCAAAAGAAAGCGGGAAATATATAATAAAGATTTGAAGCAATAAAAACGAACAAAAAAGTGACCATTTGAGTATAGTCATTCAAATGATAAGATCTTGTAAACTTCTGATAGATAGATAGATAGATAGATAGATAGATAAAACGGAGATAGATAGATAGATAGATAGATAGATAGATAAGAAGCAGACTGGGATAGTGCAATAAGTGAACGAAGGAGAGAGAAATTAAATCCAACAAATGACTCACTTTAAATTGCTCCACCCAGTCAGCAAGGCTCATCGCTCGGTAGCGCATGCGTATTTCCCGATTACATTTCGAACAAGCAAATGACAGAGGCTTCGTCCACCCTTTTTTCTTTTTCTTTATTTGGTCTTCTTCTTTCTTTTCCCTCATTCTCTCTCTCTCTCTCTCTCTCTCTCTCTCTCACTCTCTCTCTCTCTCTCTCTCTCTCTTAATTTCTCTCAGAAAACCCTGAATCCGACTCTGGTTTCAGAATATCTCCAAGGAATTAAGACGAACGTTTTCTTTGATTGTTTCTGCCTTTGGATTCCATATTGGCGATGTGCCGTTTCTAACAAGCCTCGTAGAATTTATGTAGACATAGCATCCTACGCGGATTTACATATCGTTGTTGGCAAATATGGCAGACAATAAATTCTTTATAGAAATTTGGCGATTCCATGAGTGCACTAAGAGAAAAAAATTGAATAAACGAGTCATTTTACATTGCTTAACGTTTCTTAATGATTTCGAGTTCACCTTTCTTCGGCAAGGAGAGGATGTAGGCTTTCGTCTATTTCTCTCTTACATATAAGCAAAACGGTTATATATATATATATATATATATATATATAGGGTGGAACGATAAAATTGTCGTCCTAAAGAAAACAACACTACAGCTTTATTTTAAAACTTTTATTGAAAAAATAAATTCAGGTAACTTGATTATGTAATAGAGCTGACATCTATTCAATGTAGCTGCCTTCAGCCTCAATCACCGCCTCGATACGGATCCTGAACTGAGAGCATGCCTTTTCAACATGCGCCGTCGGGAGCTCGGCGAATACTCGGCGGATTGCGGCGATCAGGCTGCCTTTGGTGTTGTGGGAGGTCATGTTGGTGGTGTCCTCGACGTATGACCAAACGAAGTAGTCCAGTGGGTTCAGGTCAGATTTACCAACCCCTCCGCTCGGGCAGGATATGACACAAGGTCAATTTTTAAGCGGAGTTTAACAGGTTTGAATTCAGAGTTTTCCTTCTCCTAGACTAGTTGCCTCACCAAGGCTGAAGAACCTAGTCTGCCCTACTATTTACCCATAGCTGGAGGGAGTATATTTGGATTCATACCTTTCCCAAGGGTATTAGTGCAGGGGAGGAGGGGGCCAGTGAGAGAAGGGTACAAAGTCGTAGCACTCCTTCTGAGACCAAGCCTGGGTCTCTTTAGACTTGTGGGCCGGCGCCGAGTCCTGCTGCCACACCCAGGGTCTGCAACCGGCCACCTGATTGCACCAGGGGATTACCACACTCTTCAGCACATCCAGGTATACTTTGGTGTGGACTTTCAAGCCGACTTCAAAGATGTGAGGTAGCATAATGTGGCCCTCACTTGAAACTACACCAAAGACCATAACCGTAGCCAGAAACTTTGTTTTCATCACCCTGGGCACGTCCCTGTTATTCGTGGCAATCCAGATTTGCATTTTGAGGGTGCAGGCAATGGTCCTGTTGTCATAACTTGGATCGGTAGAGGGCATGAGTTGTACAGCGGCGCATCTCCGATCTCGTTCGTTGAACATTGTGTCACTTTCAGACATGATAGAAGGCTCCTATCGCTCTTGGGATTTGTACACAACTGGCCAACTAATAGATGGTCTGCAACAAGAAAAGAAAACTGGTTTTCATTAAACGAAAATGGAACCATATCGTCTTTTCTAGGGCGACAATCTTATCGTTCCACCCTATATATATATATATATATATATATATATATATATATATATATATACCGTTGCATAAATGAAGTACAGCAAATGGCTGTAGTTGAACTTTAAATCAAGATGGCACCATCTAATTAAATAGCAAACCTCTGAAATTAGTAGACCAGTTCAGATACATTGGTAGCAATATCTCATCTACCGAAAGTGATGTCACCACACACATAAGTAAAGTATGGACAGGTTAACGACCATATGAACATCTGATCTCTTTGATTAAAATAAATCGGAAATTCTTGCAGCAGCATCAGTTCTACTGTGTGGCTGCACCACTTGGATTCTGACTTAAAGAACAGAAAAAAGCTTGAGTGGACCTACACAAGAATGCTGCGCACTGTTTTGAACAAATCCTAGAAACAATCCTACAAAACAAAAAGATCTGTACAGCCACTTATCTCCCATCACACAAATCATCCAAGCAAGACAAAGACATGCTGGGCACAGCTTGTGAAGTAAAGACGAACCTATAATTGACGTTCTCCGATGGATTCCTTCAAAATGACGCACCAGTGTTGGCCAAACAGGAAAGACTTATATTCATCAATTCTGTGCAGACATAGGATGCTGTCTTGAGGACCTACCAAGAGTGATGGTCAATAGGAACGGATGGCAAAAGAGAAATAAAGGAATCCATGCTCTGGGCACGTTTTGGTGATGATGATGATTGTTTATTGCATGAGTTGAAGTTCCTCTTCGGAAATAAAATTAGACCTTAAAAATTTGTCGTCTTTTCAATCGTCCCTTAACCGGGTTTGGTTGTGTGGGTGGTATTCATGAAACGTGTCTTGGTTAGGAATTGCCTGGCGGAGCCTATCCCTTTCCAGGTCTACAACTAGTTCGAATAAAGAGTTTTCTTTCTCCTAAACCAGTTGCCAAAACCAGGTTGCTCTACATAGCTGGAAGGAGAATAGTAGGATACATATTTTTCTTATGGCTATATAAAGTAAAAAAAAAATGATTCATTCAGGATTTGAACTCGGATCGCCGAGTCTTCATGCTACGACAATAACCGTTACACCACCAGCGCCTCAATTTTTGTCTCCTTGCTAGGGGAAATATACTTTGTCGTTTTTATTCTTAATCTCCTGTAAGAATAAGAATCCTCTTTTAATCTTCATCCTGCATTTTCGTTGTAACTATTGTAGTTAAGTTTTCCTATATACGTTCTAGTGATCTCGTACTTATGTTGAATATATTTGTCGCTGCCTCCCACCAGACAAGGCTTGACAAAAGATCAAAAGCCCGAAGGCCGATTAAAGTGGGGATAAAGAGGAGGGGAAGGTCGGGAACGAGCCGAGACTCGAACCCTGCTAGTCATTGACCCACTAAGTGCAATGTGGCTCTAATGAATCAAGCAGTATCACGGACCTAAATCTAGATCCGGGCACGTATGCCAGAACATAGCTTGAACTAGACCGTGAGGTCTAGTGCTATACAAGGGGTGCATAGGGGACAAAAAAGCAGCTTGCCCACCCGAAAGTGGCCCAACCGAAATTGGGGGCCTTTCGCCTCGAATCTGCCATTGGTTTCGATACCCCATCCGACACGAATGCCAGACGGCCCAACCAAAAGGCCAAGTAAGTACTTATGTTGAAGGGCTAAAATTTATCTCCTCATTGATTCTATTGTACTTGGAATGACACTAAACTATATACAATGATGAGGCTCCAGTTTCGGATGTCTGAGGAATATGGAGTTTCTCTTCATTGCCATTATTTCCAGTCCCCTCTGACCCGGAGTTATCTGGCTCTGTCGGCTGGGGCAGTTGAATACACCGACTTCATCTCTGCAGAGGGGTAAGACTCCCCCAGAGAATGTCCAGGATTTGACCCAAAACAATCTGATGGTAATTCTGGAGCTTTGGGGGATGCAGAATACACCTTTGTTGCCATTGCTCACAGGTCCACTCTGGCTCGGAATGGTAGCACCTGATAGGCTCCTATCTATAGATCAAATAGAACTAAACTGTGTCGAAACTGACTTGATACACCAGTTTATCACAGCTTGTTTCGTGACGAAGCGTTCAACATATTCTTTGAATGTTTTAAATTCAAGCTAACAATTATAGTGTACTCAGTGAGGATCAAACTCTTTATTATTGTAAATATCAACGAGAGTAAATTGCAAACCATTGCAAAGTCGTCAAATACGATGAATTTAGAATATTTGCCAACCCCTCCGCTCGGGCAGGATATGACACAAGGTCAATTTTAAGCGGAGTTTAACAGGTTTGAATTCAGAGTTTTCCTTCTCCTAGACTAGCTGCCTCACCAAGGCTGAAGAACACAGTCTTCCCTACATAGCTGGAGGGAGAATATTTGGATTCATACCTTTCCCAAGGGTATTAGTGCTGTGTGAAATGCAATCAGTCTCGTCCAGGATTTGAACTCGTGCCGCCGTGTCCATTTCCTACGACGATAACCATTACACCACGGGCACCTCCTCTGCACTGGTTGATATGCTATAAAACCAAGCCAAACCGGAGTGATACTAATTTATAAAGTCTCAACTATGAGTAAAATACACCTATTTGAAAATTGTTTGTATTGAATAGAAGTGCTTGATACCATATATGTATATACTAACCCCTTTGTACGAGCAGAATACGACACAAGGTCATTTTTTATGCAGAGTTTAATAGATCTACATTTTTCTTTTTTAAGAAGAGGAATTAGATTGTGAATTAATTTGGCATCACTTGTGTGCGATATGGATTGGTATCTCAGGTGTAGAGTTTCGGCTCTGCAATCTGTTGTCGCTGTTCGATCTCCATTGGTGGAGATCACGGTATACACTGCTGATAAGCCATAATAAGGTCGAAACAGTTGTCCAGTGTTTCCGTATGTCGTGCATAAGTGTTCACCGGATTTTCTAGGGTTTAATAGGTTTAAATACTGAGTTTTCCTTCTGCTAAACCAGCACTAAAGTACTCAGTTTGCCCAACTATTTACCTATAGCTGGAGGGAAGATAGTTTGATTCATACCTTTCCAGAGGGTATCAGTGCTATGGCAAATGCAAACGGTCTCGTCAAGGATTTGAACTGGGATCACCGTGTTCATTTCCTACGACGATATCTATTAAACCACGAGCGCTTTGATACCAAGTAGCTTTGGGCAAATTGATTGAATTGAAAATGTTTACTTGAAGCTGAGTTCAAATCCAAGATTATACACTAGACTAATTTCTTCATTTTTGTTTTTTTAGAATTGTAGCGGAAGCTATGATAACGACGAGTGAAGAGAAGTTTTGTACTGATGTAGTCTACTCGCGGTACTATTACTCATGCTACCCGAAAAAGAGTTAGAAGTAACACAGCGTCTGGAGTAATGACAATGAAAGGGTATTCCATAGTCCTCAGATATCTAGAACAGGAGCCTCACCATCAGATGCAGTTTAATGTTACACCTAGGACTCCTCTTTTTCGAAGGAAATCTTATTTCTATGTTGGGAATACAATCAAATCGTTATAAACACTGCCGATTGTTGAATATTGTTCTTTACCAGAACTAGTTAATTTAGAGCCACTTGTGTGTGATATGAAGTGGTGGCTCAGTTGTAAACTTTCGACAGTGCAATCTGTGGTCGCTTGTTCGATCTCCAGTGGTGGAGATCACCGTATACACTGTTGATGAGACCTAATAAGGTCAAAACAGCTGATCAGTGTTTCCGTTCACCGTATTTTCTGGTTGTTCGATTCAAAATATATAATTCCTCTACTTGAAAAAGGAAATGTAGATTGTTCTTTAAGATTATAAATTTTCTCAATAATCAGAACTTTTAACTGAAATGATATGGTTCATTTTCTATATTATCAAGATATAAATGATTTATTCTCATGAATACATCAACTCATGAAGAGCAAAACAGACACAGAATGCTCTCTGGGTGACTGTAACCGGGAGGGAGAATAGATCACCCATCAGACTGTTTTTAAAGAAAACGACTCGGCTTCAACATGTGGTTGCTGCACAAGGTTTAACGTTTTGCGAGGTTAACTTAGTCATTGGGCCCACTGGTACAAACAACGTAATTTTCCTATCGGAGAACGTAAATCGAATGATGGAGTTATGAATCTGGACTACATCCACAGCGTTCAAGAGTCCACTGTTGAGCGACAGCGCCCCGGAGAAATTCTAAGCAAGCCCAGGATCCAGTGACCCAAAGCTATTTGGACAAATCTTGACCAAAAACTTTCATTTACCCTAACAAACAATCTGGACAGCAGATCCCTTTTTTATGAAATTAAGTGCCTCAAGTAGTATAATGGTTAGCAAGCTAGACTGGCCAGCTTACACTAATGAGTTCGAGTCTCATTGGGTGCCCTTTCCATTCGGAACTTAAGCTATAAAGAGCTATAAAGAGGAACTTTCGCTCTGTTTGTCTTCATAATTCTGTCCGGTGGTAAAAATTGCAGGTGGCACCAAGGGTGGCAGTACCACCCAACCCAACGAAACTGGGACATCACGCCAGGTTGGTGGCTGATGAAGACAAGGTATCGCACGTGTCATCACACGTTGAATGATAAAATCGTTATACAAATAACTTAATATTCTGTTCTTAAATTTCTACGAGTCGTACTTTGGTTTCCTTGTTTAAAGGCATATCAAACTTCTTGGGTTATTTAATGCTAAGGCCATCCTGGTAGAAGGAGATTAATGGTACTATTAACCCATAGCTGGTGGGAGATAAAAGAATTTATACTTTCCGAAGGGTATTAGTCCGAAAGTGATCATGTAATAAGCGAGTTCGAACCCCAGTCGAGCTGTTACGTTCACTTTCGGACTAATACCCATGGGAAAGTATTTAACCGTCGTACCCCCAGCAATGGAGTAAATAGTATTATTGCTTTTCTACTACAATGATGGCTTTAGCGACAAATAACCAACGAAAATTGATATTTCATAAAAAAAAAGAAATCGAAAATGAAATTGAATGTAATAGAGAGACTGTTGTTCGAACTCGCTTACTACGATGTCGCAGTTCTTGCACGTTAGCCACTTCGCCACAACAACTCCCCCACCCCAACCGAATCCTACATTGTTAATGTGATTGCTAAAAATACGTATATCTAATGAAAAAACACGTTTCGTATGCTTTTTATTCACTGTGTTATATAGCGTCAAAAAGACTGAAGGACACCACGCTCGAATTCCCTATAGTGAATAGTATGATTGATAGTAGTAGTCGTAGTAGTCGTAATAGTAGAGTCCAAAGTGCAGGATCTCAATGAAAAGCTAAACCTTAAGTTGTCATGGTTACGCAATCATGATTAAAAACATCAAAGTAAAGAGCAAATCGTTTTAAGAGCAGATATAGAAAATGAAACGAATAGAAGGCAACAAAAAAAAGCAATATGGTGGACACAGGTGTAAAAGAAAGTGGTAAGAGTTGAGCTGAGTGCCAACCGGTGAACATTCGTGTATCTTTTCCTTCGTCCAAGTATGACGATAATGCTCGTAGTGTATGTGTTGTTGATGCACTTACAGCTGACACCTGTCGTTATAAAAAGGAAAAAAGAAAAAAAAAGGAAAAAAGAAAAAAAAGGAAAAAAAGAAAAAAGGGATGGGAGGCGATCATTCGTGCAGGTGCTGAAAATGCTGGTATCGTGCAGAGACGCAGAGAAGTATAACAGACCAATAGCATAAACAAAGTCTCTGTCTTTCTCTCTTCACTCTTACCTTCCTTCTCTCTCTCTCTCTCTCTCTCTCTCTCTCTGTCTCTCTCTCTCTCTCTCTCTCTCTCTCAAACACTCTCACACATATACACACATATATATATGGATACATACACCCATACACACATATCTGCTGTGATAAAGGCCAATTGTTTATACCTTTGACAAACGCAGACACCAGTTCAGTTCTGATCATATCCTGGAACTTCAGCCTCCCTGAAAAATGCCACACCCAGTTGGTGGTGCTTAGAATACGCTGACTGTTTCAAAAAACAAAAGTTCAGCGGCTTAGAGTCATATGTAGGGACTGGAAATTTTTTTCATATTTTTGTGCGTTTATATGACCACTACAATATTGCTTTCAAAATTTTTTATTCTTTTTCTCCCCCCCTCTCTCTCTCTCTCTCTCTATCTCTCACACACACACACACACACACACACACACACACACACACACACTCCCAGTAGTTTTACTCAATAAATAAATAAAAAGTTGGCGACCTTCGTCGAGAGCGCCCTGAAGGTTCTATTTTCATTAGCTGTGACACCGAGGTGTAGGGAAGGGCGTTACTCCTTTCACTTGATTGCTCCTCTTACCCTTGGTTTATACCTTATAATGCTGAGTGTTGAGCAAGAAGGTATCAAGTACTATTCTTTGAGTCTCTGGTATGACTCGAACTTGGCCAACACTCTACCCATTTGTCCAATGAGCCAGCTCAATAAATAAGGTTCCCTTATTTCCTTCTTAATGTTAATCAACTCCACAGTGATGAAGCCTGGTTAATTATTTGACAGGGATTTTTGTGGTTTCTTTTTTATTGGCATATCAACTTTCGTGGGTTATTTAATGCTTAAACCATTCTCGTAAAAGAACAGTAGTGGTACAATTTAACTTATAGCTGGTGGGGGGGATATGGAAGTTAATACCTTTCCCAACCGTATTTTACTTAAAGTGATCATAATAACGCGACTGTAGTTAGAACATTCTTCCTGGGATGTCGCAGTCTCACACTTTAACCACAACGCCACAAGGACTCCTCTCCCTTGAATTTCATTCGTATTCCTTTTATCTTAATATTAGATATTTTTGCTTACATTACTGGATGTCAAATCTTTCAATTTATTGGTTAGTTGGTTGGTTGGGTTTTATGGTATATCAACCTTTGTAGGTTATTTAATGCTAAATCCATTTTTATATAAATAATCAGTTCTATTTCAAACAATTCAGTTTAGCATGACTACACAGTTTTATTTTAAAAAACATTTCTATTTCAAGCTATTCAGTTTAGTCAAACAGTTCTAATTCAACCAATTCAGCTTAGTAGACGTATAGATTTTGTTTACACACAGTTAAATATCAAAGCAGTTCCATTTCAAACAATTCAGTTTAGCATAAGTACGCAGTTTATATGTCAAAATAGTTCTACTTCAAGCAGTTCAGTTTAACATAAGTACGCAGTTTAAATGTCAAAACGGTTCTATTCCAAGTTATTCGGTTTAGCATAAGTACGCAGTTTAGTTCTAATTGAACCATAAATGGGACCCTATCAGGTGGACCTGGAAGCGATAGCAATGAAGGGGTACTCCACATTCCCCAAAGATTCAGCATTACTGAATCCTTACAATCAGATTGTTTAGTGTCATATCCAGGACACTCGTTGGGGTTCTTACCCCTCTGCAGAAATGCAGTCGGTGTATTCTACAGCCTCAGCCGACTGGACAATTGATAGGAATAGGGGATATTATGTAACTGTGTACAAAAACCCTTAAGAAACAACTACACTAAAAATCTAAGTATAAATGTACAATGAATGCGATTCCTAATAGGCATAAAATAACACTCGTTGGGGTTCTTACCCCTCTGCAGAAATGCAGTCGGTTTATTCTACAGCCTCAGCCGACTGGGCAATTTCAATTTCTTGGCTGATACGTTGTAATTATTAATTGTTTGGTGGTGTATTATTCCACTGAAGATATGAAAAGCATATAAAAAAAAGTATCTCAAACGAACGAAAAACTCGAAACCAAGCTCTGCAATGGAAATCTTTTCACCTAGGCTGTTCTGCAAGTAAGATACTTGGGACCATTTATGAAATGGACGAGGGAAGAACTTCAACAAATGGACAAGAAGACAAGAAAGCTAATGACGATGCACAATAGATGATATAGACAGACTATATATTGTTTATTGCTTTAATGGCTTATCAACCTTCTTGGGTTATATAATGCCAAATCCATCCTCCCCGAGGAACAGTGGTGGTACTATTTAAACCCTCACTGGGAGGATAGGGGAGTTCATACCTTTCCCAAGGGTATTTGTCCGAAAGTGAACGTAATAGCGTGAATAGAGTTCGAACTCGCTTATTACGATTCCACAGTCTAGCGCTTTAACCATTACACCACGAGGACAATCTCACAGACTATATGTGTCAAGAAAAGAAGAAAGAAGAAGACTTACCTGCATTAAGAATAACATCTATGCATCAATACAAAGACTCGATGACTACCCAAAAAAGAACAAAGAAAGACTAATTACAGCGATTAGAAATAGCACAGGCAACATCAAGATTAACGAAAAACGATAACTAGGAAACAGAAATGGAAGGAAAAAAACACTGTATAGATATTTCAAGCGACAAAGTGACGAAATCTCACACGAGATCACCTGGTCTGGGCTAAGAAAAAGAAACTTTAAGAGAGAAACTGAATTTCTTATCATAGCAGCACAAAACAACGCCATAAGAACCAACTATGTTAAAGCGAAAATAGGCAAGAAGAAAGGGAATATCAAATCTAGGTTGACAGAGACGAAACGATTAATCACATAATAAGCGAATGCAACAAACTAGCGCAAAAAGAGTAGAAGATTAGACACGACTGAGTAGGGAAGGGGATCCACTGGGGAATGTACAAGAAATTGAAATTTGACCTAACGAACAAATGATATGTGCTCAAACCAGAATCTGTTCCGGGGAATGAGACACACAAAATTCTCTGGGATTTTGAAATACAAACGGATCACGTAACCCTGGCCAGACGATCAGACCTAGTAATAGTTAACAAGATAAAAAGAACCTGCCGAATAGTTGACTTTGTCGTTCCGGGGAAGGGCACAAAATAGAAATAAATACCAAGACCTTGCAAGAGTACTAAAAGAAATGGAGCAAAAAGTGACAGAGATACCAATCGTAAATGGCACACTTGGAACATTCACCAGAAGATTGGTTAAGAGACTGGAAGACTTGGGAATAAGAGGACAAGTGGAGACTATCTAAACTACAGCATTTTTAAGATCGGCCAGAATACTGAAAATAGTCCAGGAGACGTGAGGAGACTTGCTGTCACTCAAACCCTTGTGAAAGAGCATCCGTGAATGCTTGTGTGAAAAATTCTCAAAGGAGTAAAATAGTAATAATAATATTTTCAGGTTATTTGAAATCTAACCGTTGTATTTTATTTGAAAGGGTTGCGAGGTCGATGTCTTAAATACCCGTTCTAAATCGAATATCTTTAATGTCACGTGAACGCTTTTTGAAATAAATGTAGTAATTTACAAAGCTCTTTCCTTCGATATGGCACAAGGCCGAATGAATTGGGCGCCCAATGAGACTCGAACTCACTCGTTTAGGTTTGCTAGCCTAGCTTACAAACCGTTACACCACCAGAGGTGCCCTTAATTTACGAAGCTCTTTGCTTTGATGTGGCACAAGGCCGAATGAATGGGGCACCCAATGAGACTCGAACTCACTCGTGTAGGTTTGCTAGTCAAGCTTGTTAACCGTTACACCACTAAAGGTGTCCTTTTTGAAATAAATGTAAATCATAAATCTAAAACGAATACGGGGGACGGTTTGCTTTTGAGTCGTGAATTTTCAAGGCCGAAAAGGAAAAAGAAAAAGAAAGAAAGCAAAAACAAACCTTTACTAATGTACCTTTACTAATGTGAACAATTGTCGAAATAAATTAAGGCACCACCTTTGTAAAAAATAGAATGAAAAGATGGGGCCAGGAATTTAGAGTTGGTGGAAGAACATTAAAAAGGAATATCAAATCATTCATCATCATCATCATGTCGTGCTGGTAGCACGGATATCCCTGACCCTCTCTCGCCACTTTTCCCTATCGTTCATCGCCTCTGGCAGGTCTTCTGGATTACTTCCCGTATCCTCACATAGTTGCTGAATGTATGTTCGTGCTGGTCGTCCTGCTTTTAAGTTAAAAATTTAAGAATTATAAGAGGAGGTTTTTTTTCACAAGTTAGTTTTCAGAAGCCATAAGAAACAATATGGTGGATGTGAAATAAGGCGGATGAACCTAATGCTGGGCCAACGTCGTACTTCACCAAATGCTGGGCGGATGAACCCAACCGGTCAACGGCCAGGATCAAACAGTTCAACCAGGAAACTACTACCACTCATCTACTAATGTGGCGACTGTTGATGAAGTTAATCCAGTCATCGTGATTGTTTGTCGTTTTGCTTTGTTTTTCTTGTGTGTGTGACCCGCTTAAGAGTTCTCTTACTTTAGAAAACTTGGTCATATCAGTGTCAGTTCGGCAGATTTAAACAACCCCTGGGTCTGATATAACCATAAAATACCACTCATGATTAAAATGTCGAATCGAAATACAACGCAACGTGGGACACAGGCAGCAGCCCTGGGTCTCATGATCAGCAGGTGCTTTCCTGATAGCCAATATAGGGGACCCAATAGTATCTAACGAATGTTGGCTGTTTTTTTTTTTTTTTCTGGCACACAAACGACGATCCAAGTAACCACACAAAGCAGAGATGCCAACACGAAACATGAAACATGGACTTGGGAAGATAAGCAACTTGCACTGCACTGCTATTTTAGGAGTAACCCTACACTAAGAGGATATAGGAAAAGGACAATAGAGATCTGGCAAGAATACGCAAGATTTTAGACAAGCCAAAGCCTCGTTGACCAAGTTTGGACAATTATAAAGAAAGGTTGATTTTCTGACCATGAAATACTAGAAATACCACACTCCCAAACAACACCGAGAAAATACTAACACAAGAACAAAAAATGAATTTAAAAAATTTTTAAAGAATTATGGATGAAAAAAGATTACCTTACCATCACTTAGAAACATAAACTGGAGAATAGTCAAGGTGGAAACAGAAAAAAATTAAATATATATATATATCAACAAACAATATCACCGAAGTAAATGAACCAATCAATAATGAAGCACACGTACCCGAATGGATGACCAAAGGAAAGACAACACTGTTCCAAAAAGACCCCTTCAAAAGAACAGACCCAAACAACTATAGACCCATAACGTGCCTACATATAATGTGGAAAGTACTAACTGCACAAATCAGGGAAGAAATTTGTTTCCCTGAGGAACAGAAAGGACGCTGCAAGTGGACCAGAGACACAGAAGCGCTTCTCTACATTAATCAGCACATCCTCAATGAGAGCAAGACGAGAAGAAAAAATCTAGCTATGGCCTGGATTGACTAAAAAAGGCATTATATGCCCCCACAAAGCTGGATATAAAACTACCTCAAAATGTACAAGATATTAGATGAGGTCATTAACCTTACAGAGAAAACCATGAAAACCTGGGGTGTGGAATTGATGGCAGGAGGGAAAAGCTTAGCTAAAGCGAAGATCCAAAAAAGTATATTCCAAGGAGATGCACTATCACCATTACTATTTGTAAAAGCGATGCTGCCACTCAACCACATACTCAGGAAATGCACAGCTGGATACAAACTTAGTTAATCGCAGGAAAAGATCAATCACCTAATGTACATGGATGATATGTAACTGTTGGCAAAAATGAAAAAGAATTGAAAACTCTAATACACGCAGTGAGAATAGTCAGGACATAGAGATGGAATTAGGCATCGAAAAATGCGCCATACTGATAATGAAAAGCGAGAAACAACACATGACGAAAGGAATCAAACTACCAAATCAAGAAAAAAACAGAATGCCCGGAAAAAAGGAAACCTACAAATACTTGGGAATATTGGAAGCTGACACCATGAAACAATTGGAGATGAAAGACAAAATTAAGAAAGAGTATCTCCGGAGACCCAGAAAACTACTCAAAATAAATCTGTATTGCAGGAACATTATCAAAGGGATAAATACCTGGGCTGTCCATCTCGTAAGATACTCGGGACCATTCTTGAAGTGAACTAGATAAGAACTTAAACAAATGTAACTGAGAACAAGAAAACGAATGAATATGCATAACGCATTACACCCCAGAGATAATGTTGACAGACTATATGTGTCAGGAAAAGAAGGAGGAAGAGGACTTACCATCACTGAAGACAGCGTTGACGCATCGATACAACGGCTCGAAGACTACATAGAAAAGCGCGGGGGAAGATTGATTACAGCCACCAAAAACAATACTGACAACACAAAGACAAACAGAATGACAATAAGAAGAAAACAAAAATGGGAAGAAAAACAACACCATGGACGTTTGTAGCTACTAACAAACGACATCACCCACGAGAAAACGTGGACGTGGCGAAGATAGGGAAACTTTAAGAGAGAAACTGAATCTCTTCTAATAGTAGCACAAAATAACGCCATAAGGACCAATCATATCAAAGCAAGAATAGATAAGACCCAACAAAACAGCAGATTTAGGTTATGAGGTGACAGAAACGAGATGATCACTCTCATAATTAGCGAATACAGAAAACTAGTACAGAAAGAGTGTAAGACTAGACATGATTGGGTGATCTCCGCGGAATCGTGCATGAAATTGAAACTTGACCATACAAACAAATAGTATATGCACAACCCAGGACCTGTCTTGGAAAATAAGACGCACAAACTCCTCTGGGGTTTTGACATACAAACGGATCACCTAATCTCGATCAGACGACCAGACCATATGATAATCAACAAAAGAAAGAGAATTTGTAAAATTGTGGACTTTACTGACCACAGAGTAAAGCTGAAAGAAAGTGAAAAGAAGGGTAAGTACCTCGACTTTGCAAGAGAATTGAAAAAGCTGTGGAACATGAAAGTAACAATTATATTAATTGTAATTAGTGCTCTTGATACAGTCACCAAAGGATTGATACAGGGACAGGAGGACTTGGAAATAAGAGGACGAGTAGATATCATTCAAACTACTGCATTATTATTAAAAGCGAAAAAGGATATAAGTTCCTACATCTTGCTAGAGAATTAGGGAATACGAAAGTGACGTTGATACCGATTGTGGTTGGTGCACTCGCGACAATCCTTAAAGTAATCGTAAAGGGACTGGAAGACTTTGAAAAAAGATACCAGTAGGGACCATCCAGACTTCAGCATTATTACGATCGGCCAGAATACTAAGAAAAGTCCTGGAGACTTGAGGAGACTTGCTGTCACTCAAACTCTCGAGAAGTAATAATAATAATAATACATTATTGCGAACGGACAGAATACTGAGAAGAGTCCTGGAGACTTGAGGAGACTTGCCTTCACTCAAACTTCAGTGAAAGACCATCAGATTTTTTAGGGTCATATCTAGGACACTCGTTAGGGAGAGGTCTATATCCCTTTTTACAGAGATGCAGTCGGCATATTCTCCAGCTCCCACACACACACACACACACTAGCCGACTGGACTGTAATAATTCTGTTGCAAATACATTAAAGTGGGTGGACCATGCTAATTAACAAGCGTTCCCCCTGAGAGATGCCATGAAAGGAAATTACTCATCATGGCACCTGACGATTTAACAGATCATGGGACATATCTGAGTTCATTATTGAACGGAAATTGTCATTATTATACCTTTCAGCAGACCGTATTTGATCAGAAACCAATTATCTTTCTCGAAAGACTTTTTTTTCTTAAAAAAAGACTCTAAACGAGAAAAAACTCATCCTGACCGACATGATGATCATCAAGGCGTGCTGACAGCACGTATTCCTTAAATCAATCTCAATATCCGTCTCTACCGCCAGTCGCACTTAGTAAGTCCTCTAGACGGTATCCAGTGTATACGCAGAGCTGATGAATGTAAGTTTTTGCTGATCGGTCAACACTGGTCAGCTCATGGGTAGGAGTTCACGGGATAATTTTACTTATGAGTTCATCCCTACTTCTTCAGCAGTGCCAAGCATGTCTTATTTGGATGGTTTGTGAGATGAGGTAAGTGGCCATACAGCTGCTGTTTTACGGGGACTAGCTTCCGGGATTTGTTTAAAACAGTGCATAGCATTCTTATCTAGTTCCCATCTTATTATTACTCCAAGCGATCACAGAGTAAAATTAAAAGAAAGTTAAAAGAAGGATACATACCTGGATGTTGCTAAGGAATTGAAAAAACGGAGGTAAATGAAGGTGACGGTGAAACCAATTGTAATTGGTGCTCTTGATACAATCTCCAAATGATTGGTACAAGGACTGGTGGACTTAGAAATAAGAGGACGAGTGGAGACTATCCAAACTACTGGATTGTTAAGATTGGCCAGAATACTGAGAAGGGTCCTGGAGACTTGAGGAGACTTGCTCCCACTCAAACTCCAGTGAGAAACCATCAGCTAACGGTGATGTAAAAACTCGAAAAGAAGTTGATAATAATAATAATAATAATAATAAGAAGAAGAAGAAGAAGAAGAAGAAGAAGAAGAAGAAGAAGAAGAATTTATAAATTACGAGAGGGAACTGAAAAATTCTTGTCCCAACCAAAGACAGAATGACTAGACCGATGAAGCGTGTTCACTATTCCAAAAATGTATGCCAAATGCTTCTAAAGAAATTCAAGAAGGCTGAAATGTTTTTGTCCCAACCAATGAGAGAATGACTTAGAGCGATGAAGTGTGTGTATTATTCTAAAAATTTATCCAAAATCTAAGGGGGTGTCCTCGTGGTGTAATGGTTAAAACACTGGATTGCGGAATCGAAGTAAGTGAGTTCGAAGTACAGTCGTGCTATTACGTTCTCTTTCGGACAAATACCTTTGGGAAAGGTATGAGCCCTCTTATCCTCCTATCTATGGGTTAAATAGTACCACAACTGTTCTTCCCGAAGAATGGCTTTAGCATTAAATAACCTACGAAGGTTTATATGCCATTAAACAAAGAAAACAACCAAACCAAAATCTAAACATACTTGGAAAATCATTTCTCAAGTTTCTTTCATGCTTCCAAAGAAATTTAAAAGAAAAAAAAAACAGCTTATTACTGTACTACTTTTCGTGGCGTAATGACTGAAGTGCTGGATTGCGGCCTCGAAAAAAATGTGTTCGAACTCAAGCTGAACTAATGCGTTCACTTTCAGACTAAGACCCTTGGAAAAGGTAAGAGCCCCTATATCCCCCCCCCTCTAGGTTAAATAGTATCCTTGCTGTTTTTCTACACACATGGCTTTGGCATTAAATAATCCAATAAGAAAGTAAAACTCTTCAACGCATCTTGATACTATTTCGTTTTTTTTTTTTTGTCAGAAAAATCAATCGAGAAAGATTTTAAAAACACTCACGATATACTATAAGCGCGATCGGGCGTCTCGGATGATGTAATGGTTAGCAAGCTAGACTAGCAAAATTTCACGAGTGAGTTCGAATCTCATTTGGTGCCCCATTCATGCGGTCTCGCGCCACATCTAAACAAAAAGTTTAATAAATTACTACTACTATTACTATACGCACGCAATTTTCAACAAGTCCTGGAGGCAACACCCCACAAAGCACCAGCTGTACGGTCACCTACCTCCCATCACGAAAACTATCAAAGTTAGACGAACCAGATATGCAGGAAAATGCCGGAGAAGCAGGGACAAGCTCATAAGTGATGTTCTCCTATGGACCCCCTCACATGGCCGAGCAAAAACAGGACGACCAGCTCGAACCTACATACAGCAGCTCAGTGAGGATACAGGAAGTAACCCTGAGGACCTGCCAGAAGCGATGAACTATAGGGAGGAGTGGCGAGAGAGGGTCAGGGATATTCGTGCTGGCGGTACGACATGATGCTGATGATGATGCTGATGATGATACGCGTGCTTAGCATTACAGTGATCGTCGTAAGAAATGGAATTGGTGACCCGAGTTCAAATCCTGGACTTGGCTATTTGCGTTTCACTTTACGCTTATGCCGTTGGGAAACATTAATAATCATATTTAATAATAAGCGATCATTATTAATTTTAGATCGGAATATTCGAAACCATATCCCTAGAGAAGGAGTCTTCGTGGCTGAGTAGCTAAAGTGCTGGACCGCGGCCTCAAACTAAGCGAGTTCGAACTCTCGTCGTGCTATAACGATCACTTTCGAACTAAGACTCTTGAGAAAGAATTGAAACTTCTTATTCCTCCAGCTATGGGTTAGATAGTACTACTACTCTTCTTCTCAAAGGATGGCTTTGGTATTAACTTACTCACGAAGGTTGATATGCCATTAAACAAAGAAAACGAACCATAGCACTGTATTCAGTACTTCACTATCTAACTATGGGTAAATAGCAGAGCGGAGTGGGTTCTTTAGCCTTGGTTGGGCAACTGGTCTATGAGAAGGAAAAATCTGAATTCAAACCAGCTGTAATCTGCTAAAAAATTGACCTTATGTCACACCCTGCCTGTGGCAAGGTGGTTGGGTGAATTCAAAATATATAGATCTGGTTAAGAGACTCTTCACGAAAACTAATTCTTGTGAGTTTATGCCTCAAAAAGAAACTCTACACTTATGGTCTTGTGTCAGTTGGTGCTAGTTTTATTAAATATCAGTATACAAGCTATAGTAATTTATTTTGATTTTATATGTTTCCCAATCATGACCTTGTGCCAGACTAGGGTAAATAAGTATTTACCCACCTAAGCTTAAGGTTTTCTGAAAAGTCTTGAGACGTTCGACCACATGATATTGTCGCAGAAGACTTATTCGTGGTAATGTGTGCGACCCAAAATAAACCTAAGTAGGTATTCATCTTATTGGACACAAGTGCTTTCTTCAGGATGCCTGACTCTGATTTTTTCTTTGAGCTTTGGAAATTTGGTAAGTGATGTTTTCTTTTCAGAAAATGCCATAATCTTTTATACCTGGAGCATGACAATTTTTTTTACTTTTCTTTGTGTTTGTTTGTTTGTTTGTTTGTTTTTATTTTTTGTACTGGCTAATGTATTCTGTAACTTTTGCACTGAAAACCATCTCTTTGTCCGCAACTTTCAACAATTAACAGTCGAGCGTGAATCCATTTATCTAGCAAAAGTGGCATATTGAACACTCTGTACTTATTCGCTTCACAGATCGGTGCAACATGTTTTCTCTACTACCCCTTGTAAAAATCATGGAATTAGCACACGTGGAGGATGTTTTCCTTAGTTTTGTGGGGCTTTTTTTATTTAGCAGTTAGAAAACCATTAACAGGTAAAACACAAAACATTTTCAACTTAAGAGCCGAACTTTCTGATTTCATAAAATATACCTTCAACAAACAAGATTAAATCATTTGAATTAATGGTGTCATTTTTTTTCCAAGTCATCTAATTTTGTTTTTTATCAGTTACTTAGATATATAAAATCTATTATATATTAATTTATTATTTTCATATAATGGCTCCATCACAGATATTGAGCACTCTCCAAATTATATCGCACTTGGTTCACCACAAAGTGAATTAGTGATAACCAACTCTGTTACAATATATATATATATATATATATAATTTTATATTTTGTATATATATATATATATATATATACTTGCATTGATATATATTTTTTATTTATGTATATATATTTGCTTTAGATTAGTAAAATCCATGCCAGAAAGAGTTAAGGATTTTTATAAAAGCTCGAAGAGAGGCAAGCAAGAATTTGTTCTAATTTTTTAACGAATCCCATAATTTCTTCCTCAGTATTAGGTTATTTCATATTTTTCCCTGCATGATTTAGAAAAAAATTATAACATTAATCTAAATCATTAAACTTAATTTATTTAAGGCATGTTTTATGAAGCCATAACCTATAGCTAATAGATAAAAAAGTTTTGCGTCTTTCGTGTTATTATTTTATTTATTCCTAAATAGAAAAAAAAAACAACAAAAAACAAGGTGTTCTAATTCCATAATTTTTGCAAGAAAAGATAGATAGATAGATAGATAGATAGATAGATATGAACAGACTGAGATAGATAGATAGATAGATAGATAGATAGATAGATAGATTCATGACTCTTCTAAAATTTGCCAACAGCAACATAATAAAGTGGAGAGAAGACAAAGAACGTGAAAAAGAAAAGAAAAGAAAGAGAGAGGTAGAATACATATTGTTATATATTTTTTCTTTTTTCTTTTTTCTTTTTTTTTTTTTTTTTTTCGAGGAAATATGTTACGGGTTTAAGATAAATTTGAATGCTATATACGTCACACAGTTTTGAAACAGAACGCTTCTAACGGAAATAGAATGTGAAAAGCTTTGTTATTTTTTACGTTTTAATTTTACAAAAATAAAATAAAACAGGAGACACATCACATATCCACTAATCTGATGATGGTTGATAAAAACCAAAACGTTTAATGTTGGCAAATAATTTAGATATAAATCAAATCCTCCTCAGAATACCTTTTCTTTTCATACATATATATACCAAACGCCGTTGTAAGCAAAAAAAAACTTCAAAATCCCGAGATTTTTCCTCGCATTGGACCCTCATCCCTACCTTAACCTTTCACAGTCGTATTTTCCAGTTTCCAATTATCCTTTAGCGTTGACACTGGTTATCATTACTACAATTACACCAGACAAATATTGGAGGCGCTGGTGATGTAACGCTTATCGTCTTAGGAAAAAGATCCACCGACCCGAGTTCGCACCTTGAACGAGGCTGTTTACATTTCACATCGCGCCAATACCCTGTTTAAATGTATGCATCCAACTATTCCCCTACCAGTGATGGGTAAATAGTAGGGCAGACTGGGCTCTTTAACATTGATTTGGCAACCAGTCACGAAGAAGGAAAAACTGAATTCAAATCTGTTAAACCCCGCTTAAAAATTGTCTTTGTCATGTCATGTTCGTGCAGAGGGGCTGGGTAAATACATATCTCCGGTAAAAATTATGGAAATTGCACATTTATTTTCAGGAATTCAAATTACAAGATCATTCCATAATTATTTCCGCAATTTTGGGTTATTCCAAAATATTTTCCTTTGCATGATTTGAAAAAAATATACCATTGATTTAAATAATTCATTCAAGATTTTTTAAAGATATATTTTATGAACCTGGAAAGTTCAGCTATTGAATAAAAATGTGTTGCGTCTTCTCTATCATTAGTTTATTTACTGCTAAATAAATATATAAATAGCCAAATGAACATCCTCTAAATGTGCTAATTCCATAATTTTTCCTGTGATAGTATAAGTAAAAAGCATTAAATGAAATTTCAAGAATTATAGCAATAGTTATGTGTACTCCTTCAGACAAAAGTTTTAAAATCATTTACTATATTCTCAGAAGACGAATTGGATAGTTTGAAATCGTTTCATTTGGGAATATTTTTCTTTATTTTTATTTTATATTTGTTTTGTTTTTTTATCATCCTAGATCCTTATGTTTTTAGTCAAGCTTTTTTTGTTTTTGTTGTTGTTGTTGTTGATGATAATGATAATTCACCAGGTTATTCTTAAGCGTTAAAACTATTATTTAATAACACTACGCCGCATTTTTAAGTTTACTGCTTTGGGGTTATTTCTTTTTGTAATTCTCGTTTCTTGGTAAGGAAAACATCTGCAAACCCTGTCCGATTCATATGATTTAAATGAGAAAACCTTACATTTTCCAATTGAACGAAAAGAGTAGACCTTCTCTTATTCGATCAAGACAATCTGAAACAAATACAGCTTTTTTCCTCGTCTTACACAGATGATCTGAAACGAGAACACCTTCTTCCCTTGTCCGGTCCAAATGATCTAAAATGAGAAAAACTTCTTTCTTTGTCCACTCCAGACGATCTAAATCAAGAAAACTTTCTCTTTTCCAATCCAGATGTTCTGAAACAAAAAACCATCTTTCCTTGTCTGATCCTGATGGTTTGAAATTAGAACACCTTCACCCCTTGTCCACTCCAGACGATCTAAATCAAGAAAACCTTCTCTTTTCCAATCCAGATGTTCTGAAACCAAAAACCATCTTTCCTTGTCAGATCCTGATGAGTTGAAATAAGAACACCTTCTCCCCTTGTCCAATCCAAATGATCTAAATCAAGAACACCTTCTCTCCTTGTTCAGTCCAGATGATTCGAAACTAGAAAACCATCTTCCCTAATTCAATCTAGGTGATCAGATACAAGAACACATTCTCTCCTTTTCTATTCCAGATGATTTGAAACGAGAAAATCATCTCTACTTGATCAGATACAAGAACATTCTCCCCTTGATCAGTCCAGATGGTTTGAAACTAGAAAACCATCTTCCCTAATCCAATCTAGGTGATCAGATACAAGAACACATACTCTCCTTTTTTTATTCCAGTCGTTCTGAAATAAGAACACCTTCTCCTCTCGTCCGTTCAAGATAATCTGAAACAAGTAAGTTTTTATGCCTTGTCCGTGCCTGACAATTTGAAATGAGGAAACTTAGTCTCTTGTTCAACTTCTCTTTCTCTACTCATTAAATGTTCCGGGAAAACAAAAACGTGTGTTGTCCATAACAAAACTTCTCTTTTGTCTTTTCCTCCCATGATCCCTACAACATATTACAGGTCATTTATTAACCTGTATTATTAAATTACTCCCGAGATTTATTGCATGCTTTATTGTTTGTTTTTAACAATTCTTCATGAAAGAGTTCACTTAGTTCTGCCGTAAAAAGAATTCTTGTTTTTGTAATTAAAAAAAAGTGTGTTTGAAACCTGGTTCAAGACCTGAGCTCTCTCACATTCTGCCGAAAATACTCCAATTTCAAATTGTTTTTTATAGAAAAAATAGTTGTTTATCTAACATCACTTCGAGTAGTCTATTTAACTGGGAAACATCCTTCATTAGCAAACAAATAACAAAAATGCTTCATATCATCCTCATTGGTGATTAACATACCATACTGATTTATATCTCGCTGCGTTTCGTAAAAATATCGTTTTTTCGTTATATATATATATATATATATATATATATATATATATATTGTTTAGCGACAGCATTGAAGGATTCCTCAAATTCTTCTGAATATACGGGAGCTATTTCTTTTATTTCACAACTCAGGGGAACGAATATAGAATATGTCCCAGCTACATTCACTTCCAACATTTGTATTTCAACCGAGATTTATTGATAACACCAAAAATTCAAGTAATGTCTATCCGTCAAAAACTCGACTAAATACTTCTTTCTGTTTACTAAAAGAGTATGACAACCTCTGAAAACTTTGTTGACCAAGTTAAAGTAAAAAAAATGCAAAAAGTAAAGTAAAGTTGGCAATATTAGTCGAGGGTGACCCGAAGGCTCCCTTTTCAATAGCTACTACACCAAGGTGTAGGAAAGGGCGTTACTCCTTTTCCCTGGATTGTTCCACTTGACCTTGATCCTTACAATGCTGAGTGTTAAGCAAGGCGGCATCAAGTACCATTTTTTGAGTCTTTGGTATGACTCGACCTGGGATTGAACACCGGTCTCCCAGACCATTGGCGAACACTCTACTCATTAGACTAAATGTATACATTTTAAGGAGGCACGCATAACGTAACGGTTAGCGTCATTAAGAAATGGATTCGGTTCAAATACTGGACGAGGCTATTTTGCATTTCACTTAGCGTTAAAAAAAATCAGGAAGGATATGAATCCAACTATTCTCCTTCCAGCGATGGGTAAATAGTAGGACAGATTTAGCTCTTTAACCTTGTTATGGCAAAAAACACGAAAAAAATTAACAGGACTTCTTCAGATCTTTTTTGATTTTTCAAAAACACATAACAGGATGGAAATAAATTTATAATCCTAATGTGACCGGTTTGTGTTTTTTCTTAATGAAATTATTGCTCTGTAACGTCTGTTACATTGAACTCTTTACCAGGAAAATTTAAATGTTCACTCTTGAATAGTTTTCTTGTCCTGATGGAATTACTCCCAACTCCAGTTTAACTGGACCAAATAATACTTATATATATATATATATATATATATATATATATATATATATATATATATATATATATATCTGTGTTTGTATTCGTGTGTGTGTGTATGGAGAAGAAAAGTATTACTATTTCTGAGAAAAATTTCTTTCATATTATCATATTTTCACATATAACTATATTATCATAATTATATTATCATACAGTTGATTGGTTGGTTAGTTGATTGATTAGTCTTATAACCTGTCCATCCTTATTTGGTTATTTTGTGCTGAAGTCATTCTGGAAATCATGGTCTCCAGTTAAATACGGTACAAAAATGTATCTTCACAATCATATCCAACTAGAAAACTCTCCATAACTAATTGCAATACGATGTTTTATGAGTCAACGTATTGATATAGTTCAAAATCATTTTAAATATTTTCTCAAATATATTTGACACATTCATGGAACCCAAACAGCGACAATCATCCAAAGTCTGAGTGAACCAGGGAGTAATGACAACTCAGATATTACTCTAAACTCCCTTGAGCTCCAGAACCGTAACCTTATAATCAGATGCAGTTTAGTGTCTTACCCAGGACACCCTGTTTTATGGGTTCTTAACTATCTGCAGCAAATGCACTCAATTTCCTGTAAAGATATATATATCATATAATTTTATAGACCTATATGTTAAGTAGGTCTCATTCGCCGTTCTTTTTAAATTTTCGTTATATATATATATATATATATATATATATATATATATATATATATATATATAATTAAATTACGGGTACAGGAAAATGTATATAATATAATGAACAAAGACACCGTTGGTAATTACAGTTGGGTAACTTAAATAAAACAATAAAACAACGAAGGACCTTTTCGTCCGGCATTTTTCAAGTCATTAAACACCGGAAATTCAATTAAAAACGGGGGTATATATATATATATATAATCAGGATAGCCATATAGAGGAGGAAAAAACCTAAGAAACCCCAGTATCTATGAGTTCCCCAAAATTATATATATATATACATATATATATAGTCATCCACAGACAGACAGTTTCGTTCTATCAGAACTCTTCAGAGGGTCATACTTTATTCACTCATATGTGCATACATACTTGTATAGATACCTGTCGACAACTGAACAGTTCCACCTTCTGTTTGTAAACCTTGTGAAGTGTCCGGCCCAAAAGAACCTCTACTTTTTGTCCTTCGCATTGGATAAACTTTAGCAACGATATTCACAGCCTAATCTTTTCCATGGCATTCTGTATATACCTCACGTAAGAGATAGAAAGTAAAAAAATAAATCAGTTATTAGGAAAGAAATGAAAAAAAAGGAAGATCATAAAGTGATACAGAGAAGAAAAAAGACAGAAGTTTAGGAATGTGCAGATATAAAATGCCTTTGTTAGGATTTCGGTAAACAAAAAAAGAACGTTATTCAATGATTAATAGAGATGTTGCTGTCTATGTCAATGGTGGTCGACCAGCTATGATTCACAAAACACCAACCAGTTGATGTTACGTATCTTCGTTCTACAGAACCATACATCGCTAAGCAGTAACATCTGGATAGAATTTGTTTCATCTTGGCCCAGCAGGATTACAGAACAAAACCAAAATTTCAAGAATACTTGGAATGATGACAAGGCGTCTCAGGATACATTTAGAATATTTGAACCATTTTTGAAGAAACCTTCTTTTTTATCATTAACAGAGCCTCCAGTGAGGCTGATGCGTGTATTTCCTCAACCCCTTCCACCACAGGCGGAATGTAACACTAGATCAACTTTTTTAAAGCGGTGTACAGCTGATTTGCATTCAGAGTTTTCCTTCTCCTAGACTGGTCGCCATACCAGGGCTAAAGAACCCAGTCTACCCTAAAATTTACCAATAAGTGACAGGATAGATTCAAGACTTTACCCGTGGACATAAGCACGAAGATAAACATAAAAAAAATCTAGTCCATGATTTGAACTCGGGTCGCTGATTCCATTTCCTACGACGTGTTAACACAAAAAATATACTGCACAGCTGGCTGGGGTAGTAGAAAACACCGACTGCAGGAGGGGGTGTAAAACCCTCCCCACCAACGAGCGTTCTGAATATGATACAAAACCATCTGATGATGAGGCTCCAATCCTGGACATTTGGGTAATGTGGAGTACCTCTTCATTGCCATTACTCCCAGCTCCACATTGTCTCGAGGTGGTAGTGCCTGATTGGGTCCCATCTATGGATCAAAGAGAACTGGTTTAACATTAACTGTTTGCAAATAAATGACTGGCGTTAAATTTAATTGCTCGTATTATATAACAATACTTGGAACTATTTACCTGTGTGCAAACGAGTGAGTAATGTTGATAAGATTATTAGTGTTGAATAGCAATACTTGAAACCATTTAACCGAGTTCAAACAAATGAGTTTAACTTTTTGAAAATGAAATTTCCTAAAAACTTCACTTACAAATTATATGTATATCCATTTTATAGTGTGCTAACAAGTGACTTTTGTTAAATTAAATTGTCAATATTATATAGCAATACTAGAAACCATTTAACCGTGTGCAAATAAATGATTAATAGTAAATAGCATTATTCATGTTTCATAGAAATACTTGACTGTTTGACAACTTAACTGTATGCAAAGAACTGATGTTTAATTGAATTATTTGGTACTGTGCGCAAGTGAATAGTCTTGAATAGAATTATTAGTGTTAGATAGAAATACTTGAAACATATTTACTGTGAGCAATCAAATTACTCTTCATCGTTCAAAATGATATTACCTACAAACTATTCACTTACAAATTATATGTACATATATTTAAATGTGTGCAAACGAAGAATTGGTGTTAATTTTACTTGTTGATATTAAATAGCAATACTTGAAACAATTTAACCGTGTGTGGAAAAATGAGCTCTGGCTCGTTTAAAAATGTAACCAAAAAACTATTTGTTTACAAATCATATATTTAATAAATGTGTAACCCGGATGTGGCATTAAATAACCTACAAGTGTTTATATGTCAAAAAAAAACAACCAACCAACCAACCAACCAAAAATATAAGTGTGAAAGTACAATGAACATGATTACCTAACCTCTAAGCATTAGATAACCCAAGATGGGTTGACATGCTGTAAAAATCAATCACTTAATTAATCAATACCAATAAGATTTAATTAACAAAATTGAAACATGAAAATAAGATTTTCAAAATAGTAAATAGAATTATAATATCTGATATTCAGTTATCTAAAATCAAAAACTAAAATTTTCCTTTAGGATAGGTATGAACCCCTGATCCTCCCAGCTCTAAGTCAAATAGCATCACTGCTGTTCTTCTAAAAAGATGGCTTTGGCATTAAATAACCCACAAAAGTGGATATGCCATAGTCCAAGAAATACGAAGCACGAAAAACTAAAATTCACAAAACATTACTATGATAAAAAAATGATAAGACAGGTTTATTAACAAACTCACTGTTGAAACAACAGATGAACTAGCAACATTTTCTGTATTTGTTCATTCTTTGGAAGAGTTTGGTCAACTGTTAAGATGCGGACACAAAAAATTATAAACAAATTGATCAAAAGAACAAAAGACATAAAACTATTATCATTCAAGTAAAAGCATAGAACATGATTAAATATATCCTGAAATATCAAAACGCTTATCACCAAATAAAAGTTTTATCAATCCAGTGTGTTAATTGTTTTTGGGAAATGTATGGAATATAAAATTATTCCATATATTTGAAAAAAAGCAAATGTAACAACACTACCTAAAAAAGGTTCGATATATTTAAAAGGTTATTACCGACTAGTTTATCTAAAATGTATCTTGTGTAAGGTTTTTGAAAAATTGATAAGAAATCACAAATTAAATTTTATGAGGAATGGTATATTTTGTAATCAAAATGCTTTCGTCAATAATAAACCAACATTACCTAATATATTGGCAAGTACTGATATTGTAAACGAATATTTGATGGAAGAAGATAATACAAACATATTTGGATTTGAGCAAGGCATTTTGGTATGGTATCTCATAATTGTTTACAAGTGAAAGTGAAAAACTCAAGAAATTTTCTGAAAAATTGTTCAATATTTTACAATACTTTTTAACAAAAAGAAGTATAAAAGTAAAGATTGGTAACAGAATGCTGAATATACCCTCTGGTGTTTCTCTGAGATCAGTACTGAGACCTTTGTTGTTTTTAATATTCCCCAATGATTTACCTGGTATAAACTTAGAAATAAAACTATTTGACGTAAATTTCTTTTTTAAGTAGAAGAATTATATTGTTAATTTAATTACCATGACCTGAAAATCCGGCGAACACTTGCGCGCAACATACGGATGTGGATTGATGGCTCAGTGATAGAGTTTCGGCTCTGCAGTCTGTGGTCGCTGGTTCGATCTCCAGTGGGGGATATCACAGTATACACAGCTGATAAGATCTAATAAGGTCGAAACAGTTGTCCAGTGTTTCCGTATGTCACGCGGAAGTGTTCACCGGTCGTGGTAATTCAATTCACAATACTTGTTTGGCTATTATAAAAAAACACAGATGGATCTAAATAAAATTGTTATATTGGGAAGACATTTGGAAATTAAGATTTGATATAAATTGAATAAAGAAATATGTGAATTACAACATATTGAATCCAAAAATATTAAAGCTGAATATGAATTACGAAACAGGGAAATAAAAAAACAAAAATAAGTGAGGGTTGCAATCTAAGGGTTTGCTTTGATGATGCATTTAAAGTTGACAATCATATTTTTATTGTACTGAGGGAAAATAGAATGATTGGCTGGATAGTATGAAATTTTATTTCAAGGGAGGCAAATGTATTGAAAATATATAAAACCCTAATAAGATCTTATGTAGAATATTGTATTCAGACCTAGGATTCTGTGTCAAAACATGGAAAGTGGATGGTTATATTGAAATTGGAAGGCATGCAAAGAGTGACAAAAATAATTTTTAAAATAAAAGACCGGGACATTGGCCTAACGTGTAGAGAGTTCACCAATGGTCCGGGAGATGGGGGTTCAATCCCAGGGCGAGTCATACCAAAGACTACTTGATGCCTCCTTGCTTAACTCTCAGCATTATAAGGTACGGATCAAGGGTTAAGTGGAGCAATCCAGAGAAAGGAGTAGCGTCCTCTTCGACACCTCGGTGTAGTAGCTTTTGAAAAGAGAGCCCCGGGTCACCCTCTACTACTGTCGTCAATTTTACTTATTTTACTAGAAAAAACAATGAAAGGTGATCTAAGTGAACTTTTTTAAGTAATTAATGGAATTTCTAATTATGGTAGACATTGTTTCTATATTTCGTCTCAAACTGGAAATTTACTGTCCTGGCAGATTTCAAAAACTAAGTCAATAAACCAATCGGATATTTTTACTAAGAGAGTAATATATTTTAGGAAAGAATTGCCCAACACATCAAAAACAGTAATGGTATCAAAAACTTTAAAATTAAATTGAATAATTTCAGAAAAAAATGATAAGAAATAGAATTTAAGATGCTATTTTTTGTAATTAATTATTAATTACTTCACAGAATTTATTCTGTATATAGATATTGTATTGATATTGTATATATTCCGTACAAATTTTATTCTTATTTTTGTTTCTGTTTTTATGGTAGATGTGACAAGAGAATAAAAAGCGGAGATGCCCAAAAAGGCATAACAAGCAAATTAATGAGGACAAAAATTTACAAAATCACAAGAAAAGATTAATCATCTTATATGCATGAATGAAATTTAGCTGTTTGTAAAATAGGAAAAAGAAGTGGAGAATCTAATACAAACAATAACAATATACAGTCGGGATATAGGAATGGAATTTGGCATAGAAATATGTACAATGCTCATAATGAAAAGTGGAAAAAGACGAACAATGGAATGAATAGAATTGTCAAACGAAGAAAGAATCAGAACGCTTCGAGAAAAAGAAAATTACTAGCACTTGAAAATATTGCAAATGGACGCCATCATGGAAAAAAAATAAGAGTACCTCAGAAGAACAAGAAAACTCCTGGAAACCAAGCTCTGCTGCAGAAATTTCATCACAGCGATAAACACCTGGCCAGTCCTCCTTGTAAGATATTCTGGGGTATTCTTAAAATGGACAAGGGAGGAAATCAGACAAGTAAACCAAAGAACAAGAAAGATTATGACGATGCACGGATGACATAGAAAGACTATATGTGTCAAAAAAAAGGAGAAAGAGGACTTACCAGCATTGAAGATAACGTGGATGCATCGATATGACGACTCGAAGACTACATCAAAAAGAGCAAAGAAAGACTAATCACAGTGGCCACCAACACTGACAACATTAGGACAACCAGAACAAGAAAAACTAGGAAACAGAAATGGGGAAAAAAAAGTGTATCGATATTTCAAAAGAGAAATTGGCGAAATCTGACACGAGATGACCAGGATATGGCTACGCAAAGGAAACCTTCAGAGAAAAACTGAATCTCTTCTAATAGCAGCAGAAAACTACGCAATAAGGAGCAATTATATTAAAATCAAAATCGATTATGCGCAACCGAATAACAAGTGTACATTATGTGATGAGAAACACGAAACTATCAATTACATAATAAGTGAATGCATCAAACTATCTGAAAAGGAGTAAAAGACTGATTGGGTAGGAAAGGTGATCCACTAGGAATTCTGCAAAATGGTACTTTCATAAACCAGAATCCGTCCTAGAGAATGAAGGGCATAAGATTCTCAGGGATTTCAAGATACAAACGGATCCCCTCATCTCGGCCGAGCGACCAGAACGAGAAATAACAAAAAAAGAGAACGCGCCGCATAGTGAACTATGCTGTCCTGGCGCACCACATTGAAAATCAAAGTAAACGAAAAGAGAGACACTAGAGCTTGCTAGGGAACTAAGAAAGCCGATGAACGTGAGGGTGATGGTAATGCTAATTGTAAATGGCGCACTTGGAACGGTTCTAAAAGGTTTAAAAACGGGGAACAGGAAAAAGTAGAAACCGGAGAACGAATCGAGACCATTCAGACAACAACATTGTTAAGATGGGCCAGAATACTGAGAGAAGTCCGAAACATCTGAGGAGACTTGCAGCCACTCAGACTCCAGTGAATGACCATTTGCTAACGTCTGTATAAAAAAACTCGCGAGGTGTATAAACCAAAGAAAACGAAAAGAGAAGCAGATACTTAGACCTTGCCTGAGAACTAAAAGCTATGGCATATGACAGTGACGGTGATACCAATTGTAATTGAGGCGTTTGAAACCATCCCCAAAGGCTTGATAAGAGGGCTGGATGAGTTTGAAATCGAAGGACGAGCAGAGACCATCCAAAATACAACATTACTGAGATCGGTCAGAATACTGAGAAGATTCCTAGAGACTTGAGGAAATTTGCTGTCACTCAAACTCCAGTGAAAGACCATCAACTAACGCTGGTGCAAAAAAGTCGCAAGTAATGATAATTAGAATAATAAAAGATGTAAAACTTATAGGATTCCCCTACTCTAAATAAATTTCTGAAAAAAAGCTTCCTCCAACCTACCTACCAATCTACATGCCTATAGACTGTGTCAGATTCCTTTACTGTCTCGAAATACGGTTGTTCCGTTGCTAGCGTGAACAAAAAAAAAATAATTAAGTTGTTTTGAGTCCAGCTGGTTTTGAATTCATAGTTTTCTGGTTACAATACCAAGGCTAAAGAGCCCAGTGTGCCCTACTATTTTCCCATTGCTGAGGAAGAACAAATGAATTCATGCCTTTCTCGAGTGCGTTAGTGCAAAGTGAAACGCAATCATGCTCGTCTAGAACGTGCTTGCCCAGTCGGCTGGGGCTGTAGAATACACTGACTGCTTCTCTGAAGCGGGGTAAGACTTGCAATACCAGAGTGTCCTGTTATGACACTAAACAGTCTGATGGTGAGGTTCCAGTAATGCTGGAGCTATGGGGAATGTAGAGTGTCCCTTCAATGACATCTCTCCCAAGTCCACTTTGGCCCGGAGTGATAGCACCTGATAAGGTGCTATCACTCAAATACAACTAAATACAACTAAACTGTGTAGTTACGCTAAACTGAATTGTTTAAAATAAAACAATTTTTTACATTAAAACTGAGTATGTGAAGCTGCATAAATAAGTATCCCAGGACGAGAGTTCGTTTTATGCGCATGTGATGTCAAGGGCAGTCTGGCACTTGACCCTCCGCAAAATAAGTCTTAGTCAAGACTCCTATTTCGGGCATATGGTAAACTGGCAAATAATGTGGGGGTTAATTTGGAACCAGACTGATCTCCGACGCTGGTAAGGAGGTTTCCAATTCCCTTTTCACATACCCCACCAAGTCCTTCGTTTTCTTACCCCCTCAGATAGCGGAAAAAACGGACTTCAAGGTTAGAAAATATTAACTGTAGTCAAATTCCCAAAATTCCCTTGTAATGTTTTAAGATGAATAAGACGTTTAGCGAGAATTAATGACAGCGATACGAAGCTGAAACAAATATGTGCAACAGAAGACGAATTGATAGAGGAAATAACACAACCAAAAGATTTCAACACAATGGTGCATTTAAAATATAACAAAGTTTTAATAGGCGATGACCAAACAAATAATGATAAGATTTAAAATTTAACAGTTCCTTTTTCTTTTCTCTTTTCTTTTTAAAATACCGGCAATATTAAGCCAACAGGAAGCATCCAACATAAATGCCTCTCAACAGTCCTTTTCTACTTTCTCCTTTTTTCTTTCTTTCTTTTTTCTTTCTTTTACTTGAGAAAGTATCTAAATCGCCGGACTAAAGCATGTAACAAAGTTCATTCACTAATTTTCTAATGATGAAACAGAATCCTTTCAATTTCTTTCTTTCTTTTTTGAATACATATAGTTCCCCAATATTTAGGAAGGGTGGAAGGAAAACGGTTTAAGTTGTACTTATCTTTGACAAGGCTTAATGTTCAGGTTTCTTTCTGTCTTTTTACGGGCGAGCGACATCCCGGAGTTTGGCTGAATCGGCGTCTTTCTCTCGCCGAACTACTGATTCTTTTTACGGGCGAGCGACATCCCGGAGTTTGGCTATAAGTCAGCATATCTTTCCACGCCGACTTCTGTCCTCAAACTGAAAATTCTTTTTCAAATTTCTCTAACGAAAAAAATGGCATTTTGGCGCTAAGGATCTATGAGCCAATCATTTGACTTTTTCTTTCTCCCACTATTGAATCCGGTCATGATACTCAAGTGATCTGGATTTCTTTCTTTGTACAACAGATTACATTTCATGGAGTGTGGGTAGCTTTAACCTTCATTCTCCTACCGTTTTAGAGGTCAGTCTTAGTGCCTGTTGATTCAGACACAGAAGGGTTGGGGAATTGACCTCCTCTTCCCCCTCTCTGTAGCATACCACGTCCCACTGAGTACTTAAGCGTTTGAAATAGAACTGTTTTGGCATTTAACTATTTGTAAACAAAAACTATACTGATACTAAACTGAATTGTTTGAAATTTAATTCAGTGTTAAATGACCCGAGAAACGTTGATACGCCGAGAGAAATTAACTTCTTATACAGTTTAAGAAAAAATGTCTTCTCAAATCATGCCATTCTCTCAAAGACTAGCTAGAGAAGAAAACAATTAAAACTTTTTGTTTTGTTTTTCTTTTGTTCTTTTCTTTTGTTTTTGTTTTTGTTTTTTCTTTAATAGCTTATCAACCTTCGTGAGTTATTCAATACCAAAGTTATCCTTCAAGAACACAAGTGATACTGTAACATATCCACGTCCAAAAATACGACCAATATATTCACATGCATAAAACGTTCACAATGTTCATACGCATATAGGAATCCGAAAAACCCTCGAAACACTCTGACGACTCTCTTTTGTTTCAGGTACGAAACTTTTTATTACCTTTTTGAGTTCAAGGTTTTTCGACATGAGGAGAGAGAGAGACACACACTTTCTTTCTATGCTGACTTTTCCATCTGACCCCCACCATGTGCGGCATCCCGCCGCAAACTACTGGTCTGGCCTCAGCGAGCTCCGAAAATCGACTTGCTTCGTCCAAGCCCGAATCTCAACTCTGTTGTTTTCAAATTCCAAAATCCTCAGCCCATCGCTTCCATTCACGTCCCCGGTCTCATTTCCTATCTGGATTTTTTATTGTGACATCTGTGATTGTCACATCCGCCCCGCACGCGCGTGAACACCTGCAGTCAATGTGTGCACCTAACTAACCCATGCACTAAGCCGAAAGGTTCTCGGCCTAACTAAACCGAAAGGTAAGATATACAAAACGAAAACCGATAATGTTTTTAAAAAATCCCTCCGCCATTATATAACAATACGATTTAACCAATAGTTAGAAGGATAAGGGGGTTCATGCCTTTCCCAAAGTATTAGTGCGAAACTAAACGTTATTGTGTGACTAAAGTTCGAACTAGCTTATTTCTAGGCCGCAATCCCGCACATAGGCAATTACGCTACAGGGATTTCCCCCGTTAACTAAAGTAAAGCATAATTAAGTAAGTGTGTAGAGCTGTCATTAAAACGGAAAAGGACGTTTGTTCTACCTAACAAGTGAATGATAAACAAGGTAAAAAAGACAAATATAGATATATATATATATATAGTGTGTGTGTGTGTGTGTGCATGCGTGTAAATGTGAATGTTGAGAAAAAATGATAAAACGATAATCATAAACAATTAGCAATCCTAAAAAAATTAATTACCACAAACAAATCATAATCATAAATAATTCGTTACCAGAAACAATTCATAATCATGAACAATTTATAATCATGAATATTTTAAAACCATAAACAACTCATCATCATAAACTATTCTAAATCATAAACAATAACTATAAACAATTCATAATCGCAAGCAATTCATAATCCTTAACAATTTCTAATCCTAAACAATTCATAACCATAACCATAAATAAATTCTAATTTATAATCATAGACAATTCGTAACAATAAACAATTTTTCATAATCGCCAACTAATCATAAGAATAAACAATTTCTAAAACTATAGATAATTCATAGCCAAAAACAATTCATAACCGTAAACAATTCATCCTTGTAAAAAAAAAAAAATCATGATCGTAAACAATTCATGAACATAGACAATTCATAACCATAAACATTTTTTAAGCGTAAACAATTCCGAATCAAAATTCCTAATTGTAAACCATTCCTAATCATGAACAATTCATGACCATAAACAATTCTAATCGTTAATCATTCATAGCCAGAAACAATTTTCCATAATCGTAAACAATTTATAACCATAAACAATTACTAATCTAAAACAATTCATTACCATAGACAATTCACAACCATAAACAATTTTCTTAATCGTAAACAATTCATGATAATAGGCAATTTTCATAACCGTAAATTACTAATCCTAAACAATGCATAACCATAAACAATATATAACAATAAACAATTCATAATTGTAAATAATTCATAATCATAAACAATTTCAATAATCGTGAATTCCTTATTCTAAATAATTCATTGCTATAATCCATTCATAATCGTAAACAATTCGTAACCATATACAATTCATAACCAGAAACAATTTTAATAACCGTAAAAAATTAATTATCCAAAACCCTTTTATAACTATAAAAAAATTCATAAGCATAAACAATCTACAATCATAAACAATTCATAATTATAAACAGTTCGCTAATATAAATAATTCAAGCCTAACTACTTCAAGTTATTGATAATTGCAATTATGATGGATTAATTTTTTCGCTGGTCAATAATGAAATGAAAATATGTTGGCATATATATATATATATATATATATATATATATATATATATATATATATACCGTAATTATTTCTGTATAATTCATACTCATGTATAACACATCACTAACTTTAGACCGCGAAATTCTAGAAAAATTCCTCGTGTATAATAAGGACTAACATTTTTGAATTTGTAGTAACTAATTTTTACCAAAATTTAACATTTAATGAATGTACTACATTGATGACCTCATGCCGTGAAAAGTTAAATAAATATCATTTTGCGGGAGGTCTCTATGAAGCCACGGTCAGCCATCTAGTCTCACAGATTATCGCAAAAGAAATTTGTCTGATACTCACTGAATGTGTAGTCTAGGTAGATGCGCTCGTTGTGTTATGGTTACAGTCGTTGGAAATGGAATCAGTGAACTGAGTTCAAATCCTGAATGAGACAGTTTGTATTTCACATAGCACTAATACCCCAGAAAAAGTTTTGAATACAACTATTCACCCCAGTTATGTATAAACAGTTGGAAAACTATACATATATATATATATACATCCTCATGTCGTACTGCTAGCATGGATTTCCCGGGCTTCCTTTCTCCATCTGTCTCTATTGTCCATCGCTCCCGGCAGATCTTCTAAACTGCATCCTGTATCCACACAGAGCTGTTGTAGGTAAGTTCTTGCTGGTCAACCGACACTTGTACGTCTACGTGTAGGGGTCCATAAGAGAATATCACTGCTGAGTTCGTCCTTACTTCTGCGGCAGCGTTCTGCATGCCTTGCTCGTCTTACTTGGATGGTTTTAGAGATGTGATATGGGTGGCCGTACAGCTATTGATGTCACATTTCTAACTACAAACCTGATAGAACAGAACTGTTTAATTTTTATCGCCGGAGGAAGAGGAAAGATTTCCTCGAAATACTACAAAAACATTTATTTTTGGATGTTTCTATTCCAACACTCTGAGGCGTAAGTACATTATGATTGCTTCTTTATTTTTTTTTTTTTCGCCTTTTCCTTAGATTTATTTGTGTTGTTACCTTATATCGACAATGTCATTCTTAACAAGTGTAATTCTTAACAAATTTATATACGAAACTTACGTGGAAGCCACACATAAGTATATATATATATATATATATATATATATACACCGTAATTATTTCTGTATAATACAGACTCGTGTATAACACACCACTAACTTTGTACCGCGAAATTCTAGAAAAATTTCTTGTGTATAATAAGCACAAACATTTTAGAATTTGTAGTAACTAATTTTTTCCAAAATTTAACATTTATTCAACTTTTTATCGGTTCGTATTGACTAAAAATAAGAATTTATTTTGTTAACATTAATTACGTCATATAATACAAAATTTATACAGTATTTAGAGCAGACATACGGACATGTTCATATAAGAATGTAACAAGCTTACAGCGAAAATAAGCTGACATTAGGAGAAATGATATTATAAACAGACACACATTCCTGGGAATATTTCCCTGTAATTAGTTCGGACTTGAGCAGGGGTGGGCAAACTTTTGAGTGGAAGGGCTGAATCACTGAGTCATGAACTATCAAAAGGCTGCATCTTTAAAAATCAAAAGAATTTAGTCTCGATTCAAGTGCAAGTGTTTATTTTTTAAAGGCTCCTGTGAGCTGCACTGAACAGTGCAGCGGGCCGGAGTTTGCCCTGGACTAGAGATATTTTCTTTACTTTTGGTCATCCCATCCTATATGTAATTATTCATGTATAAAACGCACTATATATATATATATATATATATATATATATATATATATGCAGTAATTAGTCACTAAGAACACCCCAAAAAGTAGTGTCTTGAGTATGACTCTTCACTGCATCTGATGATGTGAAGCACCTACTACAGTGACGTTACTATAGGATCCGCACTTATTTATTTTTAGTTAAATTAGCTAAGAAAACGGGTATGTGGGAGTTCTGGAATGTCTAAGTCACTTAATCTATTGGTCATTCAAGTCCACTGTTGACGTGTTAATGTATTTGAGTGCATCGGACTTTTTTCTTCCACGTGTATCGTATATGTGTCGTCTGTGGCCGCCTGTGTGTCGCTTCCTTCTTTTGAGCTGAAAATTATGGGTTCTTATACTCTTTGTGTGGATCGAAATAAGATATTCTAAGTTTACGCGGGTATATTTTATTTCGGGTCAACTAAAGTTCAAATATACGGACGTATGAGTAAACACAACTTGTGACCTGATCTAACCTATCGTTGAAATTACTTATTTTTTGAGGCGCCTATTTTTTGGTTCTATAAAAAATCTTTGATCCTTTTTTTCGAAAATGTTCTAATCTTTACGTGTTTGCTGATTGGCTTTAAAATATTCTAAATCAGTGAAGTTTGGATCATTTTTTTTCAAGAATATTCTGATTTACGTTTTCTTAACTAATTTAACTAAAAACAAAAAAGTGTGGATCCTATATTATTCCAGATCCAGGCTGATCCAGAGTGGAAGTACCTGTTAGACTCCCATCTATGGTCAAATAGATCTGTTTAAAAGTTATTAATATTATATAGGAATACTTCATAACACATAACTGTAAATTATTTGTATTTAGAATAGTTACTATAAGCTATAATTGTGTACTGAGGATTATCATAATTAGTTTGTCGGAGATGTTGCGAGATGTATCGGATGTATAAAACAAAATTTTGAGGTTGTGCGTGTTCCTCGCAAATGATTTCCCTAACAAAACAAGAACAAAACCTGAATAACTTTAGAATAAAGATTAATTATTCAGATTGAATAATATACAAAGAAACCCACAATGTGGTTGTTGTTGTTGATGTTGTCTTTGCTCGCTTGTTGATTATTTAATTTCTGTAGAACTAAACTCTTTTTTTTTTTGTGGAAGAAGAAAGGGTAATATGTCTTTACTTGACAACGTGGCGCCTCTTTGGTTTTTGTTGAGTAAGGGAACAGTTCAGTAGCGTGGCTTCTTTTAGTCAGCAGCGGCGATTAGTCTAAAAATGGTTCATCGTATTCTTTTATAATACATAAGTGGATCAAAACGGGTATGAATGGTTTAAAAATATGTGGGCACGAATTTTGTGTATGTGGTTTTGATACTTTTTTTCTAGAATGTTCTAAATTGTTTCTTTTGTTAATTGGTTTTAAAATATGAGAATGTAAATAAAATTTACGCTACAAGTTACTGGAAACCATACAACTATCAGCAAATTATCTGTATTAAACAGGAATACTTCATACTATATAATTATGTGTAAATTAACTGTATCAAAAATAGTTACTTGACGCTATAACTGTTTTTTAAGGATTATAATTAGTTACTTGAAACCATTTGGCTGAGTGCATTTATTGATACTGATTATTATTATTATTATTATTATTATTAAACAGTAATATTTGCTTTAAATCATATTATTGTGCATAGATTATCAGTATACTCGCTACCGTATGACTGTGTGCAAACAAATGTCAATTATTAAAGATGGATGATTACTTGAAAATATATTAGTATTAGTATTAGTTAGGAATACTTGAAAATATATAATCATTACTATTAGATAGGAATACTTGAAGTGTGTGCAAATTATTTGTATTTGCTAGGAATATTGTTTGTTTGTTTATTTGTTTGTTTGTTTTTTATGGCATATTAACATTTGTAGGTTATTTAATGCCAAATACATTTCTGTGCAAATAAATAGTTTTATTTCAAACAATTCAGTTCAACATAAGTACACAGTTTAATTGTAAAAAAAACTTTATATGTCAAGCTATTCAGTTTAGTCAAGCAGTTTTAATTAATACAATTCAGTTTAGTATAAGTATAGTCTTTGTTTACTCACAAATGTCAAAACAGTTCTTTTACAAACAATTCAGTTTAACATACAAAAACAGTTCTATTTCAAACGGTCAAACGGTTCAGTTTAGCATAAGTACGCAGTTTAAATGCCAAAACTGTCCTATTTCAAGCAATTAAGTTTAGCATAAGTACGCTGTTTAGTTCTACTTAACCAATAGATAGGACCCTCTCAGGTGCTACCACTTCGGACTAGAGTGGACCTGTGAGCGATGGCAATGAATGGGTACTCCGCATTCACCAAAGCTCCAGCATTATTGGGGCCTTACCATCAGGTTGTTTCTTGTCATATCCAGGACACTCATTTGGGGTGGGGTTCTTAGCCCTCCGCAGAGATGCAGTCGGTTTATTCTACAGCCTCAGCCGACTGGGCAATTGATAGGAATGTGGGATATTATGTAACTGTGTACAAAAACTCTTAAGAAACAACTACACTAAAAATCTAAGTATAAATGTACAATGAATGCGATTCCTAATAGGCATAAAATAACCCTTGACAGGTTGACATTCCATTAGAATCAATCGATCAATCAATTATTCAGGAGGAATTTGTGGAGTAGCATATACATTTCAAGTCTCTAGGGTATTCCCTACTTGCTCGAGCCGAAAACTTTTCAGTAACTCCTTGAAGAGAACCTATAGTACCAAATTAATAGAAAAATAAATTATACAGCTTGGAAGATTGACTTACAAACTTCAAGTTCAGTGTATTAACACCTCAGTTATCATGCTATACAAACATCAACAACACAAAAAGAGTTAAATACATATACGACTGTTTTATTGATCGAATATCCAAATGAACACAACAGGTGTTTTACGGGGCGCAACTATCTGTATGAATAAAAGATGAGAAAGTCTGGCCGGATAAAAGCCAGGTTTGTATTCTAAAACTCATTCCTCGCTTCTTCACCATTTTATGATCGGCCATGTTTTAATGGCTGAACACCTTTAAAAGAAATCAGCCATTGACTGTCACTGATTTACTATTAACGATCGCTAACTGGCCAATTTTATATCGTTTTCGCATGTGAAAAGTCGATTCTAATTAGATTTTTTTTTTACTTCGCATTCTAAACTATATTCATCTCTACTTCTTTGCTAATGCTTCTGAATATTTTTAATAGAATTTATCCAAAAAAATTTAATGTCCAGTATATATCATTTCAAATTGACTTTCTTATATATATATATATATATTACTGGGCAAAAGTCTTTGGCCACTTTAAACTATTGTAAATTTCTATTAATTGCCATCTTATAAGTGTATGTTTCGCATTCCATTTTTTATAGATGAAACATTGGCTCTGTTGGAGTCATTTCCATACCTAATCATTATATTTTGTAGAGTTTCGTCAATAAGTCAAATGCATCTGTATGGAATAGTATTTAGAATAATTTTAAATGTATTAATATACTAACTCTTAAAACACTGATATTGCTCCTAAGTATGAATTGATTACCTGTTTAAAATAATTGACTTTTATCATAAATTCACTCTAAGAATATTGATACTGTAATCAAACATGAAGAGTTTGACTGTGTAATTTATTATGAAAATACATTTTTATACCATACATAATTGAAGACTAAAATCGTTATATTGTCTTCAGTAAAAAATAAACCAACAAGGGCTGACATGCCATAAAATCAAGCCATTAATAATATACATAACTTGTCACAGTTTTGCTTCAAGAATAGTCACTTAAAGCTTTCACCTACCTAGGAAGCATTGTCTCATCAATCGAGACTGACTTCAACACGTGACTAGCAAAGATATGGACAGCTATTGATAGGCTATTGGTCATATGGAAGTCAGACCTGACTGATAAAATAAAACGCAGTTTTTTTCATGTAGCAGTCGTGTCGATACTGCTGTATGGATGCACTACATGGACGCTAACTAAACGTATGGAGAAAAAACTTGACGACAATTACACAATAATGCTGCGAGTAATATTGAACAAGGCAGCACCTCACAAAACAGCAGCTCTGCGGCCACCTACCACCCATCCCGAAAACTATCCAAGTTAGACGAACCAGACATGCGGGACACTGTTGGAGAAGTAGGGACGAACTCATAAGCGACATACTCCTGTGTACCCCCTCACATAGACAAGCAAAGGCAAGACGACCAGCTAGAACCTACAAACAACAGCTCTATGCCGATACAGGATGTGGCCTTGGAGACCTACCGGAAGGGATGGACGATAGAGAAGGTTGGCAGGAGAGAGTCAGGGAGATACGTGCTGATGGCGAAACATGATGATGATGAAGAGTTATTATTAGTTACTTGAACCATATGACTGGTTTAGTTTGGTTTGGTTTCTTTGTTTAATGGCATATCAACCTTTGTAGGTTATTTAATGCCAAAGGCATTCTCCTAGAAGAACAGTAGTGGTACTATTTAACCCAGAGCTGGGAGGGTAAGAGGGTTCATACCTTTCCCAAGGGTATTTCCCCGAAAGTGAACGTAATAGCGCGACGGGAGAACGAACTCGCTTACTACAATTCCGCAGTCCATCGCTTTAACCATTACACCACGAGGACACCCTCCATATGACTGTGTGCCAATTAAATAAAGATTAATCAAATAGAAATAATTACTTAAAACCATATAACCATTAGCATTTGATAGAAATGCTTGAAACCATACAACTTTGAGCAAATTACTCATATTACACAGTAATGCTTAATATCACATTACTATGTGTTGGTGTAATGGTCAGCAAGCTAGACTAGCAAAACTTCATAAGCGAGTTCGAGTCTCATTGGGTGCCCCATTTATATGGCATTGTGCCACATCTAAGCAAAAGGCTTTGTAAATTACTATGTATAAAAAATATCTTAGGAAACAACATGATGTAAATATGAACGAACAATGAATACGACCCCCTAACTTCAACGCATAAAATAACCCGAGACGAGTTGCCATGGTGTTAAAATTAATCAATGAAGCAATCAAAATTATAAGAATATTTCCTTTTATTTAACTGTATTTTATTAATTATTTAAAGTTTTAAAAATGACAACGTATTTTTCTATCGATGGGTAAAACTGGACTGCTCAATAATTTACCTAGGATTACTGGTCCATTGACCTAGCGGTTACAGTGTTCGCCAAAGGCCCGGAAGGCCGGGGTTCAATCCCAGGTCAAGTCATACCAAAAGCTCAAAAAATTGTGCTTGATGCCTCCTTGCTTAACACTCAGTATTATAAAGTATGGATCAAGGGTAAAGTGGAGCAATCCAGGGAAAGGTGTATTGCCCTTCCCTACACCTCGGTGTAGTATCTATTGAAAAGGAAACTTTCTTGACTATGGTCGCAAACTTTACAACTATTATTATCATTAGTTACTTAAAACCATACAACTGAGTACAAATTATTTATGTTACTTGGGAATACTTGATAAATATAATTTCTAATGATAAACAGAAATAATTCAAACCATGTGTCTATGAGCTAACAAATGATGAATATTAAATAGAATTATCAGTGTTAGATAAGAATACTTGAAACCATTTAACTGTGTGGAAACATATGAGTTCTAACAACTCATTTAAAGAATAAAGTTACCTAGAAACTATTCACTTATAAATCATATATATTTACGTGGTGCATTCAATAAGTTTCCAGGATTTTTTTGTACAGGCATTTAAAATTATCGTAGACTCTTGAAAATTCACTATGTTATTGCTATACATCTTATGAGATGACTGACCAATTGTTTATGATTTCAGCTTCAAATGAACAGCTACAGCAAGAATTGGAATACACCCTAATAAAGCCTGATTGTCACAGCTGGTGAATTTCAAAAATGCAATCTGGACGTGAGGACACTTTAGAAGAACAATATGCAATAAAATTCTGTTTTAAACTTGGAAAAAATGCCACAGAAACATGGAATGCTTCAGACTGCTTTTGGACCAGCTTGCATGAATCAAGCATCAGTTTTTGAGTGGCATAAGAGATTCAAGGAAGGCAGGGAGTCTGTGAGGGATGGTGGGAGGTGTGGGAGGAGTAAGGAAGTCAATACACCAGAGTTGATTGGACAACGGTTAGGGTTACTATGTTGAGGTTTTAAGGGAGTTCAGGAAGAGATTCCGTCGGAAGAGGCCAACACTCTTCAAATCGGGTCAGTGGCATTTCCAGCAGGATAATGCACCAGCCCACAACCCCATCCTTGTCACAGACTATTTGACCAAGATGGGCATCAAGACAGTTCGTCATCCTCCCTATAGTCCAGACCTTGCTCCCTGTGACTTTTGCTTATTCCCTAAGCTGAGAGGCTGTTGTTATGAGACAATTGAGGAGATGAAAGAGGCTGTGACGAAGGTCATTGACACGCTCACACAAGAGGACTTCCATGGGTCCTTCCAGAAGTTTTTGGGACGGTACAACAAGTGCATTGCAACCGGAGGAGATTACTTCGAAGGGGACTAGAGTTTCATGTGTGTACTATCAACAAAAGTGCCCATACGAAAAATATCTGGAAACTTATTTAATGATCCTCGTATGTGTGTGTGTGTGTGTGTGTGTGTGTGTGTGTGTGTGTGTGTGTGTGTGTGTGTGTGTGTGTGTGTGTAAACACTGTTTGACATCCGTAAAATAACCACAACGACAATGATAGTAGTGATCTTGAAATGCTTTCTTCCAGTATTAAATGCGAATACTAAAAATATAAAAATATAAACCCTTGACCTCTGGTCCCTCGGCTGTTTTTATGATATGGGAACTGTTAACTTACGTCCTCTCAAATCTGCCTCAGGAAGTCCCCCATGATCAAATGGGACCTTCCATTTCTACTCTATAGCATTGAATAACCCACAAGGGTTGATAGGCTATAAAACACCAGCCAAAAAATCAAACAACCAATATTTTTTCTCAGTTTTTTAATGATTTTTATATCTTATATTTTTAATCAACAGGAATATTAACCAACGCTCACAGCCATTAGAGTTAGCTTCATGTAATTTCTTGGAAGAGTGTGACATCGTAGTAAGAGAGTTCTAACTCCAATTGCTCTATAACGTTCACTTTCGGATTAATAACCTTGGGAAAGGTATGATCCGCTAATTATGGTATAAATAGTACTACTAGTGTTCTTCCGCAAAGGTGTCTTTGGCATTAAATAACCAACGAAAATTGATAGGCCATTAAACAAAAAAAAGAACCAAATCAGACCAAACCAAATTTTTTGGTGGGCGTATGAGTATATGTAAATACTTCGAAATTATTAGAGATGGGTAAAATACGTTAAACGCGCATCAGGTGGTGAATAAGAAAAGACATCGTTTTTTTAGTATCCTATGTCAGACGGTGTAATTCAGTGCGGCCCCCACCTGACGATAAGGTCGAGATTTCTGAAAGATAAAAAGAGAGACAGACCTGTCCCTCACGGTTAAGTGTAAGAAGAAAAGGTACTGTTAATTGAGTAATAGATTTCTTTGATCTTTTCTTTTGTAGGTTGATATAAGTATTCAATTGAAACTGCCTAAGACAGGGCAATAAAGCCCGTTTTGCAATATTTACCTTTCCCGAGTGCCTTGCGTGGTGCAATGCTTAACAAAATAAACTAGCTGATCAATCAAAAGAGAATTGTGAGTTCGATCTTCACTCGGTGCACCATAAAATACTGTAATTGGTTTGGTTTCTTTGTTTAATGGAATATCAATCTTCCTGGGTAATTTAATGCCAACGCCACACTTACAGAAGAACAGCAAGTAATACTATTTAACCCATAGCTGGGAGGATGAGGAGGTTCATACCAAGAGTATTTATATAAAAGTGAACATAATATCGCGAATGGAATTCGAACTCGTTTACGTTGAGGGTGCAATCTAGCACTTTAGCCATTATGCCTTCGATTGCTGCGAGCAATCTTGAACAAGTCCTGGCGGCAACACCCCACAAGACACCAACTGTACGGCCACCTGCCCCCTATCACGAAAACTATTCAAGTTAGACGAACCAGACATGCAGGACACTGCTGGAGAAGCAGGGACGAACTCATAAGTGAAGTACTCTTATGGACCCCCACACATGGCCGTGCAAAAGCAGGACGACTAGCACGAACATACATTCAGCAACTATGTGATGTTGTCCAGAAGACCTGCCTGAGGCGATGAACGATAAGGAAAAGTGGCGAGAAAGGGTCGAGGATATCCGTGCTACCAGCACGACATGATGATGATGATTCCAATCTAATACAAATGATATTCACACAGTTGTATGGTTTCAATTATTCAAGTCAGCGTGAATATTCTAAATAGGTTTTTGATAAGATTTTGAAACTGTCCTTCCTTTGTGGACATCCTGTACATCTACCTTTCCAATGTTTTGTGTCTTTTTTTTCTAATTTATTCCTTTCTGGTAAAATCGATCATTATTTTAAGCAGTATTATTGTAAGAAGTATTAATGCCTTAGTTGTCAAAATTTCTGAGACGAAGCTTAATGATTTTTATCATTAAGGTTTTTCAGATTATTGTCTTCATCTTTATTGTTATCTCCACAACGTTTTGGCCGATATGTCCTCTGGCCTTCTTCCCGTGTTTGTCGAACTCGGGTACCTTCACGGAACTTCGAACTACGTCCTTTATTGAATCCACGGGCGTCACCTGTTCTGATTCCATTAGCCATAACCGGGTACAAGTGTTAAGTATTCCTGTATTCTTACTCGCCTGCAGTCAGGATTGAACTTGCAACCTCCAGATGATTGTCTCCTTAGAAGCTTAGGGAACCAATACATAGCGTAACAGTTATAGGTCGAAACGTCGTGGAAATATCAATAAAGGTGAAGACAATAGTCCGAAAACCCTTAATGATAAAAATATTAATGCCTTGTCGGTGAGGCTTAGAATACGCTAACTATATTCCCTACAAAGGGGTAAGACCTCCCAACCAAAAATAGGGTGTCCGCGGTATGACATTAAACTGCATCTGATGTTAAAGCACACATATATAACATATAATAGTCGGAAATAGAAAGCTCAGTTTACTGTTACACAATTTTCAAGAAAATCAATGGGTTCTTTTACGTCCTGCCAAACTATTAGTATCACATTCTTTACTGAATGCTGCGTCCGGAACTTTTTCTTTAACGAAGAGTCAGTTTATTTCCATCCATGAACTGATTTTTCGACTCAGGCTCGTTGTGGTAAATCTATATTTAGTCCGTTTACAAACATTTTTTACTAAGATATGTTTCTTCGCACACATTACACATACTTCTGTAAATTTCACAAGGTCAGCACTTAACAGCTACTAAAAATTTAATGAAAGACCTCTGTTTAAGCCTGGGTTGGGCTCTGTATGACTTTCCGGCGTTTTAAATATCTTCAAAACAAATATCTTTGTGAGATTAAAAGAATTTTTACTAAAAAGCAATTTAAGACAATGCAGAGTTTACATTTTGGAAAGAAAATCAGAAAAAAATGATTTTGCTTTTCTCCGAAAATTACCAGTATTTATTGAATGACCCTCAAATATATATATATATATATATATATTCGTTTATAGTCTGCCATTCTATCCTAGAGTGTTTATCTTCAACATAAGCGACATACTCCCGTGGACCTCTTCACATGGACAAATAAAGACAGGACGACCAGCTAGAACCTACATACAACAGCTCTGTCCCGTTACAGGATGTAGACTGGATGACCTGCCGGGAGCGATAGACGATAGAGACGGGTGGCGAGAGAGGGTCAGGGAGATCCGTGCTGGCAGCGTGACATGATGATGATGATGATATATATGTAAATCCGACAAAATAGAGAAAATCCAAGAAGAAGAATAAATTAATGAGAAAGAAAATCGACGTTATAATCTTTCAGTTCTTATGAACCATCATCAGGACGAGGCAGATGATATCTTTTGATGTTAAATCACTGATGGATGTTTAATAAAATACAAAAACAAGGAGGAAATATTATATATACAGGGAAATGGGTAACCGTTTAATCAATAAACCAACGTTCATGTTTTAAAATACGTCATGTGACTGTTTGAGGATATTCTGTAGAACCTATTTGCTCTATCTGTTCACCAAGAAAGATTTTGAATCAGGAGAAAGAAGAAAGGGGAAGGAAGGAATGAAGAGAAGAAAAAAGAAACGAAAGAATGAGAGATATGGAGATAGAAGAAATAGTGACAATGTTTTGAAATGCCTTTATTTTTGTTGTTGTTTTTTGTTTTTTGTTTGTTTGTTGCTTTTTTTTTTTTGTTTTTTGTTTCTTTGGGGGGGGATTATTAACGAAATGGAAAAGTTTTTAAAACATTCTATTTCTCTTGATAAAATATTTTGTTTCCGTTAATAAATCTGTTTGATGTTATTAGACTCTTAGTTTAATCCAACTATATGTTTACGTAATGTTTTTTGCAATTTGAAAAAAAAAACTTTTTAAAAAATTTTTAAAAAAACCTTTTTACATTTGCAAGACCCTTAATGATTGCGTATGAAGGGTCTGAAAGCGTTGAGACAATTTCGGTAAATTCATCTACCAACTCCAACAAAAAAAACCCAAAGCACTTGTCTGAAAACTTGAAAGGATCCTAATAAAATTATATTGACGGCATTTGTCTTTAATATTTAATCAAGCGTGCTTAAATGAAGAACTGCTGGTCAACCACACACACATACACACACACACACACACACACACATATATATATATATATATATATATATATATATATATATATATATATATATATATATATATATATATATACAGTATTATTCGGTCCAGTTAAACCGGAGTTGGGAGTAATTCCATCAGGACAAAAAACATTCAACAGTGAACATTTAAATTATCCTGGTAAAGAGCTCAATGTAACTGACATTACTGAGCAATAATTTCTTTAAGAAAAAACAAAAAACCGGTCTCATTAGGATTATAAATTTATTTCCATAATCCTAATGTGACCGTTTTTTTTTTTGTTTTTTTTCTTAAAGATATATATATATATATATATGTGTGTGTGTGTGTGTGTGTGTGTGTGTGTGTGTGTGTGTGTGTGTGTGTGTGTGTGTGTGTGTGTGTGTGTGTGTGTTGAAGTCATCCGTATTTGTTGCAACGTCCTGTGTCAGTATTGCCATGATAATGGTCTAACATAAAAAAAAAAAAACAAAAAAAAAACGAAACGCTTAACGTGATAGAATATTCAAACTATGAATAACTCATTTTCTGAACACGTTTTTTGGGGGGAGGTGCGTGTGTGTACATAATATAGTGAGAAAGAGAAGGGGCGAACCACGTTCTAAGGAAAGCGTTTATTATTGGCTAAGGATAAAAACTTCGGTGTGGTGACTGGTGATAGAAACGAATTAAGCGAAAAGCGAGTTTATAGCTTGCTTTATAGGACAAGGGTATCACTATCTACGGGCACATTTACAACCATCAACAGTACTATTTGCCCCCAGCTTTTAAGAATGAGACGTTTATTAAGTCCGTTTATATTAACTCGTGGCAAATTGATTGGCAAGCTGATGAGATTGTCTGACATCGATTGATGTCAACTGTGTTAATTTAAGCAATCTAAATATATTTTCAAACATGACATGGAAATAATTACTAGTACGGTGCGGTATTGACCCTGTCAAACTAAAAGCTTTAATCAGCTCTTCAGATAAGCGGCTTTCCTATTACTTTTATTTTTTATTACCTGAATTGTGTATAACACGCACCATTTGTTAAGACTATAGAAATAAGTTACTTTCGGTCATCCTGTCTCAAATATGGTGAGGCATCTGGCCAGAAAAAAAAGTCAATTATATAGTTCTCATATATGTACCCTTTCCTTTAGGACTGAAAAATCTGAAAAAGCAATACGTCTTAAACACATAATTACGGTAATTTTATTTGTCGTATTATTTTTTATGGATGTGCGATTGGCTACAGGGTTGCTGGCACGGAAAACGGAATCGGCAAAACTGATTTTAAATTCTGACTAAAACTGCGTCCATACCTATGAAAAAATTGTAAAGAAATTATTGGTATTACATAGGAATGCTTGAAACTATACAAAACTGCGAGAAAATTATTTGTGTTCGATATGATTGATTGATTTTAACGGGATGATAACCCGTCTAGGGTTATTTTATGGCTAAAGTTTAGAGAATCACTTTCATTATTCGATCATATTTACATTTTTTGTGTAGTCACTTCTCATAAATTTTTCTTGTTTGTTTGTTTGTTTGGGGGAGGTTGTTAGTTTTTTGGGAGGAGGGGGTTACCGAATACTAATAATTTTTAAACATATTTTTTGTACCCATAGATGGGATCCTAAGAGGTACTACCACTCCTGGTCAGAGTGGATCTGGGAGTAATGACAATGAAGGGGTACTCTACCCTCTCCAGATCTTCAGAACTGGAGCCTCACCATCAGATTCAATTTAGTGCCATAACAAGGACACCCTTTTAGGGGGGTCTTAATCCTCTGCAGGGGATACAGTCAGTGTATTCTAAGCCCCGCCGACAGGGTGACCATATTTAATAGGAATATCTGATATCATATCCAAACAAATAATTACCGAAAAATAAAAAAGGGCAATTAAAACATTGAAAATATAGTTATGATATCAATTCAAAAATTTATTAATGAAACAAATTTCGGCATTAAACAACCCATACAAAGTTGATATCCCGTTAAACAAATAAACCAAATTATTATCAACACAAACATTTTAACTAGTATGTGATCATACAATTGTATATTACATCCATATGTCAAATATGTCTTTTATATTTATTTTTAGACATTTTTCGGACAAATTTCTTCCATCTCAAATTGAATAATTCGAAGACTAAAATATTAGTTTAGTGTAATCATATTGAGACACTCACATCAGATATGGAAGAACAAAACAGATATTATTTGATTTTTTTTTTTTAATGATAAACTTCAAATAAATTCTGAATTTTAAAAGTTCAGAATTTATTTTTTAACAAATTATCAAATAGCAATATCATATTTTTTTAATTACCTATATCTGTTAAATCAAAAAAGCGATTTAATGAGCCAATAATTTCGGTTGTGTGAACGTTTAGCTTTAATAATTTTTAGACGAATCAAAATTGAATAAATTATTCAACGCGATATTAAACGGTTGCTACTTGACAACGCAAACGCTAAGAACAGATAACTCGTATTACCGTTTAAGTGTCTCTTGAACACAGTAAAGGAAAGTTGATAAATTCGTCAATTCAAAAAAAAAAAGAATAAATATATATATAAGGAAACGGACGCAACGTGAACAATTTGGAGTGAAAATAATTAAGTGATCTTTTTTTAGATAAAAAGAAAAAATCAATCAACTGAAAAGAGTTGATACAATTAGAAAAAAGGGAAGTAAAGAAAGAAATATGTCATTTTTCCGCTCTCGGACTCCTTCTAGCGGCAGAACGTCGGCCTCTTCACAATCAACCCGGGTATCTTTTTGTTACACAACTGTAAGTAATGCACCAACTTCACGGGGAGATGGAATCGGCACAAGTTTGTCGGTTTTATCAGCTGTTAAAACACCACAAATAGATGGAAACCTTCGTCTGTTGTTAAATCTGTAAGTAGCAGTTCTATCAAAAAGTTTTTAAAAAGATATACAAACTTTAAACTCTTGTTGTTGTTGTAATAGTTACAGCAATAGTAGTAATAGTAGTTATTCGTTGTTTCTTTCGTTTGTGGTCTTCTTTTTTTTTGTTTTTTGTTGTTTTGTTTTTTGTTGGTTTTTTTTGTTTTGTTTTTTGTTTTGTTTTGTGTTTAATTTCTTTTTTGTGCTTTTTTAGTTTGTTTTTTTTTTGTTTTGTTTTGTTTTTGTTTTTTTGTTTTTGTTTTTGTTTTTTTGTTTTTTTTTTGTTTTTTTTTGTCAAGTCACTCTTATTGATAAAGTTATCTTCTTAAGAGACTCGTGACATTATTATCCATATTGTTGGGATTATATTTTTTAGTCATTCTGTATATGTGTTTCCTAACCTGTGGGTGCTAAAATTGATTTCCCTTAATGCTAGGGATTAGTCTCTCAACTTTTCAAGCTTGGATGACACATAAAATAATTAACATTTCTATGTATTTTCCCAACTATTCTGCCATGAACAGGATGTGACACAAGGTCAATCTAGATGAGTACAACTGGTTTGAATGCAAAGTTTTCCTTCACCTAGACTGGTTGCTTTACTAAAGCAAAAGAACTCAGTTTACCCAACTATTTGCCCATAGCAGAGAGAGGGGAAAAACAGAGGGATTCGCGTCTTTGCCAATGCTATTATTGGCTAAAAGGGGTAAGGGCTGGGTTTATTGTTCGGTGCCTGAAGCGTTCCTAAAGGGGAATGTCGACTGAATCTCAGCAACTTTTTAAAACCGACCCAGGAAAAGCTCTCATCAAATTGATCATGTATCCAATTCTGGTCTCATGGGTTATCAGATAAAAACCTTCTCAAGAAAAAATTAAATACCACAAAAGAAGATTTAAGGAGGTTGGCTAGCCGATTATTCGACAGGTCATCAAAGGTTTGATTTGGTTTTTTGCTTAATGTCACATCAAATTCTGTGGGTTATTTAACACCAAAGCTATCCTGGTTGAAAACAGCAGTGATGCAAGGATTTTCAGGATTTTCCCAAGTGTATTAGTCCGAAAGTGAACGTAATAGCGAGACTGGAATTCGCACTCGCTTTCTTTGAGACTGTAGTTTAGCCATTTTAGCCATTATGCCTCTAGGACTCCTCCTGGCTATCAAAGGGATCCTAAACTAACAAAACGTTGAGAAATACTGTTCTTTATTTATCCATTGATTTACAATGAAATTTACTGGCATCAACTACAGTAAACTTTAAAGTAAAGTTTCAGAAGCTCTACTAGGTGTCATTTTAATTAATGGAGTCCTTTGTTTTTATATTTGTTGTTGGTGGTCTTTTATATTTTTGTCGTTGTATCGATGAGTGTGGAAATTATGGTAAGTTTATTCAATTTTCTTCCTCGTTAAAGGTGATATCTTTTTTTTTTCTTTTTTGTTTGTTTGTTTTTTTTTGGGGGGGGGGGTTCAGTTGATACACACAAGTGTACAAGTGAATGGTACCAAAAATAGCGTACGCTCTGTCGGTGGGGCTTAAAATACGCTGACTGTACCCACTACAGAAGAGTAAGACACCCTACCACCTCAAAAAATATTGGTTTCTAGGACATCTGATAATGAGGCACTGGTTCTGGAGATCTGGGGTGTGTAGAGTACCCATTCATTGCCATTCCTCTCAAGTTTACTCTGACCAGGAGTGGCAGTACCTGTTTGGGTTCCATCTATGAGTCAAATAGATGCCACTAAAATCAATCAATTAATCAAATCGATCAAAAATAGCTTAACTCTGTCGGCATACGTCTTTATGCTGCATCTCAGACAGTGAAAATTGACTCTGACCCTTTTACTTATCTGGTGTTTATACCGGGTAAGTGCGACTTAATAAACAGCTAAATCACAGGGGTATTTCTACCTACCCCTCATTCCAGATGGCAGTTGCTCCTTTGCCGAAAAGATGTAAGGGCAGTTATTGTTCGGTACCTGAGGCGCCCCTGAAAGGAAATGAATACGGACCTAAGCAAATTTTGTCCCCGCTCCACGAGAGTTTTGATTCTTGTGGGGTATCCCGACGCTAAATACACTTTGTGTCACATTTTAATAATAAATACACCCTCCTACCTTTTGAATCTATGAAGTACGGGCTGCCTTAGGAAGTTGGACCTTAGATAAATCCCATAATTTCCCGAGTCGTGGAAAATCAGGTATATTACTTGTGCCAGGTATAAAACTGAATTCAGAAATGTTGATCTCATATGCCTTAGTGAAAAATCGTTTTTTTAATAAAATATTAATATTTTTCCACTGTCACAATTTTTTGTAGTTTTTTTCTTGGTTATTTTATTTTATTTATTTACTCGTATCTATCTATTCTGTTTCCCAATCAGATTGTTTATGACTTATGCTCAAATCACGCTGAAAGCACTGGTTCTCGCCAGATCACGAAGTAGCAATAAACCTGTTCAGTATTCAAATGGGTGACCAGTTACCAACAGTAGGTACTGCAAGTGACCAAACTCCTTCGTTTACATATTTATTTACAAAACTTAGCTCAGACGTGGCACAAGGCCAGAGGTATGGAGCGCCCAGAAAGAATCAAACTCAGTAACAATAGTCTACTAATCTAGATTGCTAACCTTTATACCATGTGAGGTTACGATGCCTTTTATTCATTTTTTAATCCGTATCAGTTGTACGTATCATGGCTCATTTGGTAAAAATTTGAAATGTTGGTTTGCTAAAAAGAAAGGCTCAACAATATCAAGGAGACAAGTACAATGACTCCCGTAATCGAAATTCACTTAGTCTACTTGTAAAATCTTTAACACAAGAGCGTCCATTTATTACTAATTCATTATGTTTGTAATTATTATTTTTATACCAAGCAAATATCAATCAATTCTTTCTAATAAAACTTCAACCTTTTAAATTTTGCTCTCAGTAACTCAATTCCAAAATTGCGAGATAACCAAGTAGACCAACTATTACCGAGTTGTGAGTTCGATTCTCACTGGCTGCCAAATAATTATCAGCTAAGCTTAATAACAAAAACAATAATGCTATTTTATTTGAAAGAAAGAACAAGTTGCTAGTTGCCGAACAGTAATAGTTTACCGGACACTTTCTTTTATTCTCATTTAGACATCAGTATTTTTGGGGGGGGGGCTCCAAAATTAATTTTCCAGAAAAAAGTATTTTGTCTTGGTTGGTTTTACAATCACTTGATATTAATCTTTTTTTTTTTTTCAAATCCTAAAACAGCGGTCTATTTTTGGACATAGATAAAATTGATGAAATTTCTTGTTACTTAGGACTTTAGAAAATTTACACATGTAACTAGAGGGTTGTGAAGTGTGTTTAGCGTGGTGGCTATCGTTCAAATCCTGGACTAAGTTGTTTGCATTTTCATCATCATTATATCACACAACCAGCACGGATCTCCCTGACCCTCTCCCGTCACCCTTCTCTATCGTTCATCGCTTCCGGAAGGTCTTCAAGGCTACATCTTGTATCTGCACAGACCTGTTGTATGTAGGTTCTAGCTGGTCATCCTGCCTTTGCTCGTCCATGTGAGGGGGTCCACAGGAGTGCATCACTTATGAGTTCGCCCCTACTTCTCTAGCAGTGTCCCGCATATCTGGTTCGTCTAACTTGCATAGTTTTCGTGATGGGTGGTAAGTGGTTTTACAGCTGCTGCTTTGTGGATTGCTGCCTCCAGGACTTGTTCAAGTTCAATATTTCTCGCAGCATTCTTGTGTAGTTGCCGTCAAGCTTTTTCTCCATACGTTTAGTTAGCGTCTATGTAGAGCATCCATATAGCAGTATCGACACGGCCGCTACTTGGAAAAAAACTGCGTTTTATTTTATCGGTTAGGTCTGACTTCCATATGACCAATAGCCTATCGGTTGCAGTCCATGTCTAGTCGCGTGTTGATGTCTGTCTCGATTGATAAGACACTGCTTCCTAGGTAGGAGAACTTGTCAAGTAGTTTCAGAGAACTACCACTTACTGTGGAGATGTCATCTCTTTGATTAAAGCACATGTATTCCGTCTTGTGTGCGTTGACATGGAAGCCTTTGCCTGCAACTGCTCGTTCCAAGCTCTGTGGCTTGGGCGGGTGTATTTGCTAGAAGCGCTATGTCATTGGCGTTGTCCGCGTCCGTAACTGTTTGTGCAGGGTTTCTTCTCCTTCTTTCTTTTGTCAGCTTGAAACTGTTGTCTTTCATTTTATCAATAGACGTTCTCAGCTCGTAGTCTACACAGATGATAAATTGGTATAGGGCGAGTGTGTCTCATTGTAGCACACCTGCTACTATGTCGAAGTAGTATGCGTCTTCATCCGAGGAGCGGACTTTTACTTTTGTGTTTCTTTATAACATCATTGTGGCTGGGATGGTTTCTTTGAGGAGGCCGTAGGCAAGTACAATTTTCTCCCTATTTCCTCTGTGTATGGAGTCAAAGGCCATGGTGAAGTTGGCAAATAATATTGTTGCCTCTAGGGTTTTTGCACGTACACCTTCAAGAATTCTATGGATAGTCAAAATTTGTGACGTCGTGGATCTATTTCTCCGAAAGCCATTTTGGTTCTTCCTAAGTATCTTTTCAATTTTGGGTTCTATGCAGTTGCGTAGTAGATTATTGTATACCTTAGCCGCTATGGATGTAAGGGTTATACCTGGGTAGTTCTTGGTTAATCCGAGGTCGCCCTTCTTAGGGAAGGGGAGGATGCATCCCTTCGTCCATTGTCTATTGTGTTTTGATTATATACAGCATTACAGTGTCGGAGCAGTATGTCGTCGAATTGCCTGGTCTTCCAGACTTCTGGGGATATTTCATCAAGCCCTGCTGCTTTTCTATTTTTAATTTTTCTTAGTACTGAGTAGACTTCTTCTGTAAACTATCCTAGTTTGATGTCTAATGGTTTACTAATAATTCTCGTGATTGGTTCATGAGTGGCTTTCAGAGGGTTTCCAAGTAAATTCTCAAAATGTTGTTTCCATAGTTGTATTCGTTCTTCTTGGCTGGCAGCTTTCTTCCTTCTGCTTACTTCATTTACTGTTTACCATGCAATCCTAGATTGTCTATCTTCAACAGAGTCTCTAATCTTATTGATGTGATTTTACATGTATTCTGTTTGTTCTTTTAGGTATATGTTAGCTAATTAGTTTTGTGCTTTTTTAAGATTCAGGGCATTGGTATTGGTTGGGTTCTTCCTGTTGCATTTGGAAGTAGTTTTCTCGTCTGCATCCTTTTTTTCTAACTGCTAATGTCTCCCATGGGATTCTAGGTTTAGCTCTTTGTTTAGTTGGTATGTATTCTGTTGCTGCAGCTGCAGCTGCTGCTAAGTGGGTATTGACGAAATTCTCATATTCGTCATTCGGAATGTGTGTTTCTGTCTTTTCCTGTAGTGCATCAAATTTGTTTCTTTGTGTTAACACGTATTTATCTCTAATATCACTATTCTTAAGCAGGGGCCAGTCATAGTGTACAGTGGTTGTTGTTCGGGCCGTATTCCTTTGTAGACTAAGTCGTATTTTTGCCGTGACAATTCAGTGATCGGAGGATACACTCTCGAAAGGGGAATATGCCTCCCAATTCAATGCACTATTATTCCATTTCTAAATTATAAAGACGTAGTCTATCTGTGCTTTAGTATTATTTGCGTAGGTGTAGGTCCATAGTTTTCCCTCCCTTTTCTTACGCTAATATCTTTGGGAAAGGCATGAATCAATCTCAACTCCCCAACCCACCCCATCTATAAGTAATTAATAGAGCAGACCGGGGTTTTAACTTTGGTTAGGTAACCAGTCTAGGAGAAGAAAAACTAAATTCAAACCAGTTGTACTCCACCTAACAAATTGATCATTTATCACATCCTATCTGTATTCGAGAGTTAGATAAATACGTACTTCCTGTATTATGCCTATTTGACTTTTTACCCTAGTACCACCAAGTCGTCGGGACTTAGAACACGCCGTCTGTATACTGTGTAGAGGGATAAGATACCTCAAGAGTGACTTGTTTGGTTGGTTGGTTGGTTGGTTGGTTGGTTGGTTGGTTTTTTATGGCATATCAACCCATTATTTAATGCCAAATCCTGTTTACACACACACACACACACACACACACACATATATATATATATATATATATATATATGATTTGTATACAAATTGTTTGTAAGATTTTAAACAAGTCAGAGCTCATTTGTTTGCACACAGTGAAAGGATTTCTGGTATTTCAACACTAATAATTCTATTTGATGTTAATCATTTTTTGCCGACAGTTAATTAGCCTTAAGTATTTTTATTAAATACGAATAATTCAATTTAGTATTAATCATTCATTTTCACACAGGTTTAGAATATAGCTATGTAACACTAGCAATTTAATTTAACATCAGTTATTTGTTTGCACATAGTTAAAAAGTTGCTCATATATATATATATATATTTTCTTTAAGAAAAACAAAAACCGGTCACATTAGGATTATAAATTTATTTCCATCCTGTTATGGGTATTGATATGAATCAATAACACCAAAAATAACAGGACTTCTTCAGATCTAATGGATAAAATAATTCAGAATAGACACAGGAAGGAAGGGTGGGAGGGAGTAAAAGAGGGGTGAAGAGTTTCCTCCCCATTTAGCCCACTTCCGGTTTTTAGTTTTTATTACCGGTTGGAATTATAGTAAATTAAATTTTTTAATTTTTTAATTCTAAATACATTTCAACTTAAAACTTCAGATTTAATAATGATTTAGGGAAGTACAACATTTCTTAATAACCTTACGTAAGGATGCAGTAATACTTATCTTAAATTAAATTCAAAATTTTAGATTTAAATTTTAAATTCTAAATTTATATTCGTGCCTATTAATTCAGTTACCCTTCCATTGAAAAGTACAGACACATCACATGGTATCTTCTCATCTTTTTATTTTATTTTATTTTATTCATTTCACCTCAAATCTCGAATTAATCCTGTGTTTTGGTTAATTAAACATTATCTTTCATAATTTGTATATAGTTTAAATTTATTTCTATGTCTACATCTAGCTATTAATTCACATCGCTGATTTAATAATTTTTCCGGGTCTGGTACCCAGATAATGTGACCGATTGTGGGTTTTTTTTTAAATATTTAAATTTAATATTCTATTTTTGAATATTTTATCCGTCCTGATTGGAATTATTCCGTACTCCGAGTTTACTGAATTGAATAATATCTTTATATATATATATATATATATATATATATATATATATATATATATATATATATTCTATTTAATATTAAGCATTTGCTTACACACAGGGAAGTGGTTCAAGAATTGCTCTCACTAATTGTCTTATTGGCACACAGTTAACACTAATAATTCTTTTCAACACTATTCATTTTCACACAGTTAAATGGTTTCAAGTATTGCTATCAAACACGAATAATTCTATTTTGTTGAAATCATTTGTTTGCACACACTCGAATAGCTCTCAAGTATTGCTATCTCGCACCAGTAGTTTTATTTGCTCACAATTAAATGTTTTCAAGTATTGCTGTGTAACATTAACAATTCAATTTAATATTAGTCTTTTGTTAGCGCACAATTTTGGGGGGATGCTTTTATGGCATATCAACCATTATACGTTAATGCCAGATTCGGTTTATTCATATATATTAGATATATAGGATTTGTAAACATAATTCAAAGTCAAATAGTTCAAAGTTCACGAATTTAATTTAGCATCAAAAATTTTACACACAGTTAAATGATGATACAATTCTATTTCAAACAATTCAATTTAGCATAAGTCAACCAAGTTAAATGGTTCCAATTATTGCGATGTATCTCTAACAATTCAATTAAACATCAGTAAATTTATTTACATACAGTTGAATGTACAAACTTTTTTAAACAATTCAATTTACCATAAGTCATTTGTTTGCACTCACTTTAAATGTCAAACAGTTCTATTTGACCCATAGATAGGACCCTACCAAGTGCTAAAACACCTGGCCAGAGTGGACCTGGGACCCATGGCAATGAAGGAATATTCTGCATTCCCCAAAGCTCCAGCATTGCTGGGGGCTCACCATCAGATGGTCTAGTGTCATATCCAGAACACACGTTGGGATTGGAGGTCTTATCTCTCTGCAGAGATGCAGTCGGTGTATTCTACAACCCCCAGCCGACTGGGCTAAGCGCATCGTTAAGTGCTGAAACAGTTCAATTTGGCCGATAGATGGGATTCTATCAGGTACTACCACTCCAGATTTAAGTGGACCTGAGAGTAATGAATATGAAGGGGTACTCCACATTCCCCTGAGCTCCAGAACTAAAGTTTCCGTATCAGATGGATTACTGTCATATGTAGGACATTCATTGTTTGACCCTTCTGTAGAGATGCAGTTGGCATATTAAGATCAAGATCAATTAATTTGTCCAAGTAATATGTTGTAACTTTCATTGTAGATCAAGTGATAGCAAGTCAAATCATTACTCGAACACCCTTCTCAGTATAACTCGTGGTTTTAATAATGCTGTATACTTGATTATAATTCTTCCTCTAATTTAAAACAATTTTTTGTGTTCATCTGTTCTAAGCGCACCTTTATGAACGGTACTATTGTCCTGATCCACTTTTCTGCGTGTGTGTCTGTCTGTTTGTGTATTTGTGTGTGTGTGTGTGTGTGTGGACCAGTGCGTTTTTATGTGTGTGTGTGTGTGTGTGTGTGTGTTCAGTTCTCTGGCAAAATTCAGATATTTTTCCAGTTTTTCTTTCTCTTTCAGTTTCACAGTGTGTTCTGCTACGATGGTGAGTTCCACTCTCACAAATCTTCTTTCCTCTCTCTACGATATGTAGATCCTGTCTTCAGGCCTAGAATGGGCCATCTATTTGAATTACTAAGTCCCAAAGAAAATTTAATTTCTATTCTCCATGACCGCTACTGGTTTGTGTTTATATCATGAGTCTTCACGATCAAACCCCAATCGTTTGCACGATTACTAGTAGATAATTCACCTACCCAATCACATCTATTTTTATACTCATTTCAAACTAATTTATTGTATTCATTTATTTATATGATTGACGATTTATCTGTTGCCACAGAGGTGACATTTACTATACAGCTGCATATTGTCTGTCTTACGTTATAAAAATCCTCTTGTCCGGGGGTTCTATTCATTGATATCGTGTTTCTCTTTTTAAACGACCTTTGCGCGTCCATGCTCTTGCCATTTTGTTTGTGATTCCTTTTATTTGAATTTCAAAGTTTTCATGAAGTGGCGATTTTTATTTTATTTATTTATTCTTTACGCATTTTTTTCAAATTTCTTATCCATTTCTCTTGATTGTTTTTTTATCATTATGTGTACTCATTGAGATATCGCATAAGCACTCCTCTCTGGAGTGACAGGTAGTCTATCCAATATTCCGACATTTTTTTTTGTATTCTGACAAATTTTAGTAATATTGTCAAGATGGTTTCAATTCTTCCACAAATTTCCGACCGCCTTGTCGACGGGGCTTAGAATATGCTGCCTGTATCCTCTGCAGAGAGCTAAGACCACCACCAAAAAAAGGGTGTCCGAATATGACACTAAATTGCATTTGATTGAGAGGCTCCTGTTCTGGAGCTCTGGGAATAGTGGAAGTACCTGTTAGAGTGGCATCTATAGATCAAGTAGAACTGTTTAAAAATCATTTATATCCGATAGGAACGTGTGCAACTCTTAAGAAACAACTACGCAAGAAATGTAAATATGAGTGTCAAACGAACGCGATTCCCTAACCTCTAGGCATAAAGTAACCCAAGATGGGTTGACATGTAGTTTAAATCAATCAACCAACAGTGATATTTTTCCTTTCTTCAGTTAAACAGGAATTTTTGGATTCTCTAATTAATCTCAACAAATCATTTCATAACTTCTATATTCTGCTTCTATTTTCGCTTATTAATTGTTACAAAGTTAATAATGTTTTAAAACCAGTGATCTGCGGTGAGAATTGAGTTTCTGTTATATCGACAATTTGACAGTTTCTTTTTTGGTCAGGTGGGTAGGAGAGCATTGTTCATTTTCTCAGTCTCCGGAGTTTTATTTACTTTTATATCCAATATGGGTTGCACGAATACAATTTCTGTAGCATCGAATCAGGTCATTGGTACAATACCCAATAAATCATGAATCCAAGTTGTGTGTGTGTGTGTGTTTTATTTCCTAAAACATATATAGAAAAAATATATGTTTTAAGTGGGCACAAGGCCCAAATCAAGTTGTGTGTGTGTTCATTTGGGGGACACATGCTCGTAATAAATGAGTTTGAACTCTAGTTGTGCGATTACGTTTACTTTTGTATTAATCTCCTTGGGAAAGGTATAAACCCCTTATCTTCTCGGCCATGGTTTAAATAGTACCACTACTGTTCATTAAAAAGGTTGGCTTTGTCATTAAATAACCCATGATGGTTGATATGCCATTAAACAAAGAAGCTGAAAAATATTTATACTGTATTTAGATCAAACATGCGAGTATGTTTATCCTTAAAAAAAGCTATTGGTTTATGTTTATACCATTAGACTACATGATCAAATCCCATTCGCTTGTACGATTCCCTTGTGAAAGGCATGAATCCATTGTTTCCCCTCACCCACCTAACTTTTAGGTAAATAGTAGGGCAGACTATGTAGGTATGGTAGGTATCTTTGTTTAATGGCATATAAACTTCTGTGGGTTATTTAATACCAAAGTCATCCTCATAGAAGAACAGCAGTGGTACTATTTATCCCTTAACTGGAGGGAGAAAGGATTCAGGAGTAATAACTCGAAAGTAAATGTAATAGCGCGACTGGAGTTCGAACGCGTATACTTCGAAGCCGCAGTCACTCACTTTAGCCATTACGACGCGAAAACTTGGTTCTTTAACCTTGATTAGGCAACCAGTCTAGGAGAAGAAATGCACTAGATTTAAACCAGTTGTACTCCGCTTAATAATTAACCTCATGTTACTTCCTACCCGTGACGGAAGGTTGGGCAAAAAATCTATACCGTGAAGAAAATCTAAGCTTTCATTGTAGACGACGTTCTTTTTAATGCCACAGGTATACTCGGATACACAAAATGAATAAATAAATTTGAAGGTATTCTTGGGGAAGGGACCATCTGGTCGTCATGAAACCCAAAAAGACTGGTTATATCATTTATGTTTCGGGCTGGTTCTGTTTCAAGTTCTTTAATGTGGAAAGTTCTTTTTAAAGTATTCGCAAGACGGTAATTTTTAATGAATATCAATAAATCTTTCAAAAAAAGATTCTGTGACTGCTACAAAGTCAGTTCATATGTAAATACAATAGTATTGATATATAACTCGACAAATCAGGTTTCAGTGAAGAGAAACAAAGCGAATCGAAGTAGGCAAAACAGAACATGTCCAAACAAAGCACTTATACGTATATGTGTGCAAATTCACGCAAACTTAACTGTTTGACTTGTAATTGATGGATACACATCGCAAAAGAAAGACATAAACTCACTCACACGCACTAAATACCTTTCAGCAAAACTATAAATATCACAACATACATATACGAACGCCAGGGGGCGAGCTTAGTGTACGGGTTATTGTTATAGAAAATGAAATCGGCGATCTAACTTCAAATTCCCGAACAAGGCTGTTTGCGTTTTACTTTGTATTAATTCCTTAGGGAAATATATTAATACACCTGTTCTCCTTCCAGTAATGGGTAAATAGTAGGCCAGACTGAGCTCTTTAGCTTCATGGGACTGAAGGTTTTATTTGTGTTAGTGGGGGACGGTTAACTTTTGATATGTTGGGAAGTTTCGTATCTGACTTTTTTTTCTTCTTATCCCAAACGCTTGTTGTCTTCTTTTGTCAGTGGAAGCTGCAAGAGAATTAAGGACGGAATGAAAGAGACAAGGATACCTTTAGGCTCAAACTTTATTTTGGAGTTATGATTATTCTGAGGTGTAGAATGCTTCCTCGAATAAATAGAAATTGTTGCATCTTCCAGACAAGGCGTTGAAATATATTATCGAATCATTTTCGGTAAGTTATAAGTTTGAAGTTCACCGACCGTTCAAATAGGTGTGTTTAGCAGAGGAGGCTACTAGCAGGAGACACGTCAGGCTGCTAGGCCCCATGACCCTGTCAACACGTGTGCTCACTACTAGCAGCTGAGAGAAAAGGTCTGTCCAGTGGAAGTGATAGCAGCTTACTGAGAGAGAATTTCTCTTTGGCGCCAGGAAGCCTCTCTTCTCAGGCATGCGCCGATTTGGTTTTCTGTCATAGACCTCCTGGGATCCTGTTACTTTTCGCATTTATTTTTTTCAATTTTTAATTTCTACAGTCTTAATAGAGCAACCAGTCTAGAAAAAGGAAAATTCTGAATTCAAACCAACAGTACACGGCTTAAAAATTGACATTGTATTACATCCTGCGTGTGACGAAGGGTTTGGTAAATACATGCACACAAGTATATATATTTGAGCCCTTATACTGGCGTATACCGGCTCATTGGCCTAGTGGGCAGAGTGTTCGCCAGTGGTCCGGAAGACCTGAGTTCAATCCCTGTTAGCGTCATACCAAAGACTTTAAAAATGGTACTTGATATCTACTTGCTTAACACTCAACGATATAAAGTATGTATCAAGGGTAGTGAGGAACAATCCAGGTAAAGGAGTAGCGCCCTCCCCTACACCTCGATGTAGTAGCTATTAAAAAGAGAGCCTTCTAGTCGACTATGGTTAACATATATATACCCAACTCCTCCGCACGAACAGGATGCGACCCAGGGTCAATTTTTAAGCTGAGTTTAACAGGTTCAATTTCAGAGTTTTCCTTTCCCTATACCAGTTGATATACCAAGATTAAAGTGCCTAGTCAGTCATACTATTTAACTATGTCTGGAAGAACAGCTGGATTTATATATTCATATATATATATATATATATATATATAGGACGCCTGGGCGAAAAACTGACAATCACCAACCGCCTTTCACTCTGTGTACGCTATTCTAACTTTGATATATATGCTCTATCACTGATATTGACTACTTTTCATTTCTAAATATAATAAACTATATTATTAATATTAATTAGTTTATACATATATATATATGTGTGTGTGTGTGTGTGTGTGTGTGTGTGCCTCACTGAGAGCGAGTAAATACTCACTTATTACTGAGGTGTGAGTACTCACTAAATAGATCATGATGAAATCGAAAAGAGTAGATTCAAGTCCGTATATGGTGAAAGAGCCAGTAAAAGCAATAATTTTCTGGGTCAGCTGGCGTGATATTTCGTCTATAAGACTCTCCCAGTTTAAATAGATTAAAGGATAATATTGGTTATAATTTTTGATAATTTCGCAAAAGACAAAATTCCGAATGAAAAAATCCTTAGCCCTATCTCTTCGGTGATTAGTTTAGTTCTGAGACTTTCACAATTTAACGTTGAAATAATGTGGAGGAGTGGTTTGCGTAACGGTTATTAGTGCGAAAATAGAATTGGCGAGCCGGTTCAAGATACGGACGAGGCTGTTTGCATTTACTTTGCGTCAATGTCCTTGCGAAAGGTATGAACCTATATCTTCTTTCCACAAGCTAAAGATAAGATTAGCAGACTTAGCTATATAGGTTTGGAAGGCAACCAGTCTAGAAGAAGATCAACTCTTAAAATGAAAATCAAGAGCTCGAATTCAATGTTGTCTACAATCTGGTTCTCACAAAATAGTTAAGACTTGGTTCTCTTGCCTTGATAAAGAAGCCAGTCTAAGAAAAGGAAAGGTCTGACTTTAAACCAGCTGTACTCTGCCAAAAAGTGGGCCTTCTGTTGTATCCTACTAGTGATAGAGGTTGGGTATATTCATACATACGCAGTTTGGTTTAGCTTCTTTGTTTAATGGCATATCAACCTTCGTGAGTTATTTAATGTCAAAACCATCCTCGTAGAACAGCCGTGATAGTATTTAACCCATACCTGTAGGGGATAAGGAGATTCATATCTTTCCCAAGGGTATGAGCCTGAAAGGGACACTTGGAGTTCGAACTCGTTTACTTCGAGGTCGCAGTCCGACACTTTAGCCATTACGCCACGAAGACTTCCCACCTTACATACACAGGGTATGTCAAAATCACATTAAACACTTGAAAATCAAAAATCTAACATTGAAATGAAGAATAAACATTTATTTCACATTAATGGTTCAAAAAAGTTTATTACATGCGAAATATTCTTAATCATAAAACGTTTATCACACGTGGAATCTTCTTAATATAAAATGCTTATTATGTTGATTATTTTTAATTATAAAACGTGTGTCAGACGTAGAATATTCTTTATATAAAACGTCTATCACACGTGGAATTGGAGGTACCCGTGGTGTAATGGTTATCGTCGTAGGAAATGGACACGACGACTCGAGTTCAAATCCTGGACGAGAATGATTGCATTTCACATAGCACTAATACCCTTGGGAAAGGTATGAATCCAATTATTCTCCCTCCAGCTATGGGTAAATAGTAGGGCAGACTGGGTTCTTCAGCCTTGGTGAGACAACTAGTCTAGGAGAAGGAAAACTCTGAAATCAAACCTGTTAAACTCCGCTTAAAAAATTGACCTGGTGCCATATCCTGCCCGAGCAGAGGGGTTGGTAAATAGGATCACACGTGGAATTCTGAAGGGTCATTGTTTCCAACGCCCAATAGGAAATGAGTGTTGACATAAATTTGATATAGCCCGTATTTACGAGTCTGCGCACTCAATAACCTACATTCGACTGAAGACAAGTTGTCGAAAGTCTTTTTCGAAAGATAAAATAGTTGGGTTTTTTAGAAAACCTATTCTTAAGGCAACAAAAGATTCCAATTTTATATATATTTTAAATTGACTATAGATGTTGAAAGGAATTTCCTTTAACCTGAATGCAAGTTCGTGCGAAGGAGCAAGACACTCACCACCGAAAAAGTAGAGTCCATCATATGACACTAAACTGCATCTCATAATTAGGCTCCAATTCTGGAGCTCTGGGGAGTTGGGTGTACCCCTTCATTACAATTATTTCCAGGTCCACCCAGACCCAGAGTGGTAACACATTAGGATCGCATTCATCTGTTTCAAAATTATTAGTATTAGATAGGAATATTTAAAACCATACAACTGTGCAAATAATTTTTATTAGATAGGAAGACTTAATATCATATAACTGTGTGCAAAATTCTGTCAAGAATCCACTGCACAAAAATGTAAATATGAACAATATGATTCCTTAACATCTACGCATGAAGTAACCCTAACGGCTTGGCATTACGTTAAAACCATTTAATCTGACGCTTTATTTAGTAACAGTCGAATGCTGCAGGCTGCGTTCAGTTTGGAGTTAAAGAATAGCGTTTCATTTTAATTCATAATGAACTTGTGATATCCTCGTTAGAGAAAATATTTTTGCTACCACTATCAAATTGTATTTACTATATTTCAAATCATTTTAATTACTCACAGATCGCTCTCAGCAAGTTTTTTTTTTATCTTAAACAGCATGATCTCTTTTATGAGACTCCCACGAAGTCTCTCTGCTTTCTGACCTCTCTCTCTCTCTCTCTCTCTCTCTCTCTCTCTCTCTCTCTCTCTCTCTCTCTCTCTTCACATTCTGCCATGGAGACCTTTTAGTATACAATGACGAGTATAAAAGCCATCTCGACTTCCGGTCTTACACATAATATTAATAACGTTATTTTTTATTGTTTCGAATTTCGATAAGAGATCGTACAGGGCTTGAACAAAGATAGCACACTAACAATCAATAGTTTTCATTATATTGCTCTAACAATTGTTTGCATACGTTTACTTGTTTAAAAAAATGAATGCGCAGACAGCCAATTTAGTGTGCGAGGGATACTCCGAAAGTAATGCCTCTTATTTATTTCACTGAAACTACAGAAGATACATGACTGATAGACTGTTTTAACGGCCTGTCAACCCGTCTTGGGTTATTTTATGCCTACAGATTAGAGAACTGCGTTCATTGTATATATATTTTTTCATTTTTGTAGCTGTTTCTTAAGTGTTTCTTCACAGTTATATGATATCAAGTATTCCTTTCTAATACTTATAGTGATATAATTTCAATAAATTATTTCGATTTAAAAAGAGTCATTTGTTTGCACGCAGTTACATGGCTTTTAGTAACTAATAACAATCTTTAGGAAACGATTATAGCTTCAATTAACTAATCTTATACGAATAATTTACAGTTATATATCAAGATTTCTTATTTTATACAAATGATTTGCTCACACTTAAATGAAGGTTCTCCTTCTACTGCCATATCACCAACGTCTGTCTCAAACGTCATGGTCCAACATAGGGATCATTACACTCGGAGTAACTCTCACAGATAATTACTTAGCTAAGAGTACCACGAGGCCAATGGAGTGATATGAGCACTGTAGCATTGTGTTAAGCCTGACTTCAAAATTAATAGTCCGGGTCTGTACATGGGATAAAATACCGATCACTGGCACTAGTTCCAATAACGCAACTATCTCAACCACTAAGCTGCCCTCCTATAACAAATGTATTTAATAATCAGATAATATTGATACAAAAAGGGAAACACAACTTAAGTCACATTGTAATGGGATTTCTATTCGTCTTTAATACTAAACACTTATAGCCCAGTCGGCTGGACCTTTTGAATACGCCAACAGCATCTCTGTAGTGGGGTAAGACCTCGTTCTAACGCGTGTCCTGGATAATACACTAAACCATCTGATCGTGAGGCTTTGAGGAATGCCTAGTACCCCTTCATTGCCATTACTCTTTTGTCTCCTCTAACCCGGAGTGGTAATACTTGTTATGGTCACATTAATGGGTCAAATGGAACTATTTAATCATTTATTATACTTGAAACCATTTAACTGGATTCAAATAAATGTCCGATGTTTAATTGAATTATTACTATTTAACGAAGGAATAATGCTGAATTAAATTGTTAGTGTTAGATAGTAATACGTGAAACTATTTAGTGTCCTGGATATGACATTAAACTGTACCTAATTGTGTGACTCCAGTTTTAGAATTTGAGGAATGTAGAGTACTCCTTCATTATCATTGCTCTCATGTTAACTCTGACCCGGAATGGTAGTACCTGTAAGAGTCTCATCTATGGGTCAAATAGAACTGTTCCATCTTTAACCGGGGATTATTATTATTATTAAATAGAATCATTAGTGTAAAATAGCAATACTAGAAACAATTTTAACAGTGTTCAAGCAAATGAGCTCTAGTTTGTTTCAGAATGTTTCCTATAAACTATTTGCTTACAAATTACATATATAAACATGGTTTGGCATTAAATAACCCACAATGTTTGATATACCAAAAAACACCAGCAAGCTAAAGAAAACACTCATAGCCAACCAAATACAATAAAACTCGTCGACCAAAAATATGAATATGTTACGGTCCAAAAATAAGTACACCCCTTGCATATACAATTTTATTTTTGCTTACAGAAATATCACAGTTTTAGTACTAGTTGCAGATTTTCAATGCGGTAAAGTATGGCAATTAATAATACCTAAAAATAGGTTGTATAATATTCCATTAGAAATAATAAAATCCTGGTATCTTTATTGAAAAAATTATCTTTTTATAAAAAATTTAAAGCGGCGTACTTATTTATGGGCGATACTACATATGTGTGTGTGCGTGTACGTGTGCGTGTGTATATGTATGTGTATATAAATGTACATATGTATGCGTGTATGCGTATATATATATATATATATATACCCAATCCCTCCGCACGAGCAGGATACGACATAAGTACAATTTCTAAGCGGAGATCAACAGATTCAAATTCAAAGTTTTCCATTAACTAGACTGGTAGTCATACTACAACTAAAGAGTCTAGTTTACCCTAGTATTTACCTATCGGTAGAGGTAGAATAGTTGGATTCATGCCTATCCTAAGGGTATCAACGCTATGTGAAATGCAAACGGTCTCAGCTAGGATTTGAGCTCGGGTCACCGTCTCTACTTCCTACGACAATAACCGTTGCACCACAAACGCCTCCATAAATTATTGAATGCTCCCTATATATATATATATATATATATATATATAAGAGACATTCAATAAATGAATTTTTCCAAAGGAGCAGCACCTTTTATCACGGAAATTACAATTGATGTCTTTTCATGTTCCAGAAGACTGTCAGCATCACATTCTTTACTAACTGCGAAGCCCAGAACTTTTTCCTTACCGAATAGTCACTGAACTTCCACTACATAGATTGTCTTTTCGACGCAGGCTCGCAGTAGCAAACCCATGTCTTGCCGGTTTGTTAAGATTCTTTTACTCAAATATGCTTCTCTATGCACATCACACATTCTTCTGTAAATTTCAGATGTTTTGCAATTCTCATTCAGTAAAAATTTAATGAAAGACCTCTGTTTAAGCCTGGAACACTCTGTTTTATTTGCTGCTATTTTGAATAACCTCAAAACAAATATCTTTGTGAGATTAAAATATATTTACTAAAAAAGACCACTCCAAACAATGCAGAGTTTACATTTAAGAAAAGAAATCTGAAAAAGATTGCTTTTTTGAAAAAAAATCCCCATATTTATTGAATGATATATATATATATATATATATATATATATATATATATATATATATATAATAGAGGAATTGATAATATATTTATTAAATTTAATTAAAAGATTATATTATCAATTCCTCTCTTATATATAATCTAATTCTTGCCCTGTAGGATATAGTTACGCAGATGCTTGACACCTATTTGGGAAGTCGTGGCCCTAGGGGTGGTCGTGTCCTCTGTAAGGTAAAAACGTACTTTCAAGGTACATATGATCATGCGGTTGCGCATTCTTACCATGACTAGTTGATTTGGCATCGCTTATGTGAGGCATGAATTGGTGGCTCATTGGTAGAAGTTCGGTTTCTATATTCTGGGGTTGCTGGTTCGATCTCTAGTGGTGGAGATTATGGTATGCACTGTTGATGAGACCCAATAAGGTCAAAACAGCTGTTCAGTGTCGCATGTTGGAGTTTGCTGGATTTTCTGGTCATGGTAATTTAATATAGCCTGTCTGAAATTTTATGCAAATCAAATAAACTGCAATAACTCTCAAAATTCTGAACCAATATTTGTCAAATTTAAACACGTCCATTTCCTCCTTTCGTAAAATATTTAACCAAATTTTCTGCCATTTTAATTGTTAGCTTTCGAGATAGTTGAAATTTACAAATATAGACTGACTGAAAATAAAATGCAGATTAAACTAGTACTAACTTGAGACCTCTGAAATCTAATAAAAACCTTTTTTATTCGTTTCTCTTTCTTTTGTTTATTTATTTTTTGTCCATAATTGATTGTGTTGATACATGGGAAAAGTAAGGATGTGACAATTGATGAAACGCGGAAAATAACAAACAAAATTATTGAGTGAAGGAATGTCTATTTTGGAAATATCAAAGGAATTTTGTAGAGATCATCAAACGATAAATAAGGCTGTTGAAAGTATAACTGATTTAAGAACTCAAATCAAAGGAAAAGACTTTAAGAATTTACTTCCTCAAAATGAATTTAAACTAAAGCGAATTATAGCGGAATTATCACTTTTGACCTGCACTCAGATCTTTGAAAAAGCTGGAATTGAAGGCGTTTAGAAAGATAAAACGTATAGAATATTTTATGAATTGGGACCGGTAAAATAATCTCCTAAGCAGCCTCCTCTTGCTAAAGCAAATATTTTAAAGCATCAAAATTGAGCCAAATTGAAACACATGAAAATTTACTCTTTAAAATTAATTTTCACGGACAAATCTTGAGTGACATTCGATGGACTTGATGGATGGGCCAAAAGATGGATTTTATCCGATTCAAACGAGCCTGTGGTTAAAAGAAAGCAATAAGGAGGTAGTAGTATGATGATATGGCTTGGAATTATCAACTAACCAATTATTGAACCATTCAAAGTCGATAAAAAGTTAAATTGAACAGTGCTAACTATTACGATTTTTTGAACAAGACTTTCCTTACATGGCACAAGTCCTTGTCACGCAGTTTCAAAGCAAAATGTGTATTTAGGTATGACAATGCTCTTTCGGGTGTATCTAAACTTACCTGTTAGTTCTTTGAGCATCAAAGATTTACAAGAAGGAAGACAATTGATTGGCCACCATTAAGTCCTGATCTGAATCCGATTGAAAATCTATGATCAAATTTGAAGATGAAATTATATGAAGATGGCAAACAATATAACAGTAAATCATACCTATGAGAAACGATTAAAACTACCATGTCAAAAATTAAACCTATTGATGTAAAAAAAAAATTAACAAAATCAATGGATTACTGGGTGTTATTGAGAAGAAAGGTCACTATATCAAAATGTAAAGGATTCAAAGATTTATGTGTTTGTTATTTGTTCTATCATTGATGTTGATAAATTTTTGATAATTTTATTACTTTTTTTTTTAAGTAAAATGTGATTATTTGGTTTTGCCTGACAAGTTCAGACGGCAAGTTTTTGGAATTAATCAAATAGCTCCAATAAAACAATGATACTACCGAAAACTTTATCTCTGGTTTTGTTTTTATATCTAAATTGATTGTTTGAATTTGATAAGTTTTTTACAAGCCAAATTTGAATAATTAAAGTTTATGGGATCTGGTTAATAACTTCTGACAGGGTGCATAGTATATATGCGTGTGTGTGTGTGTGTGTGTCAAGATTAACATTTTATGTCATGATTTTTACTTCTAACTGCCTTTATGGTATTTATGAGAGCAATGGTAAGTGCTCACTTACCAACGTTTTTTGACCGTCAACCATCGTGGCATGTCAGTGATGAGACATTTCGGTCAAGTTATTTGGTATTTGTACTTAGTGAACTCAATCATCTTCTGGCGAAATTAGAACTTGGTTTGCCATTTCTATTTTCCGTGCTGTTCAGCGTTACCCTTACGTTGCATCTCCGGTTCATTAAAATAGGGAATACGTCATAAGAAATTACGACCCACCGGCACTAGACTGTGCCAAAAATATGGATATAAACATCTAACATGACTTCCCGCGGCCTTCAAACGGGGAATAAATCCAAAAATAATTCTGACAACGGGGATTGGGGATGCTTCTCCCAAACAACACTTTCCCCAATTTGTTTAATAGTGTGAGGATCATAGGTACGCCCTGATATTTTCCAGAAACTTCTTTACAAGTTCCCACATAAAAGAAAAAAAAGACCTTATGTTTTATTTATCATTAGTGGGCAGGCAAAATAACTATTATGACTATAAATATTCATGAACACATGGCGCAGCATGCACTCTAAATTCAACGTATAAAGCCAATAGGCTAAAACCTGCATTTTTAATATCAAATATATTAAGCCTAGCTTAGCTAACTGCAGACATAAAAACAATTTGGTTCGTGTATGCCTCATGAAAGAAAATTCTTTTATGTCACCGACAGCAATTAAAAAACACATCTTATGGTTAGCTGGCTGATCTATACTGTTTTCTAAATAGATGCACAGATCCAGATAATGGTAGGTTGTCGAAGTGACGTATACGGGAACGTAGTAGGGACAGACCAACGTAGCTGTTTCGAATTTTTGTACCTAGAAAACATTACCATGACAGTCTTCCTCTTATTCTCGTGACAAGAAAAGACAACTGTTCCTATAACAGTGCAATGTACATGCTTGCTAAGTACCAACTTGGAAGATAACTGGTGTCGCTTTGTTAATAACTCCCCATTAATTGGGGGAGGGGCTAAATATAGAATTAAAGGCAGATCTGCTCAATATAGACATAGATAAACTAAACTGAAAGACTTTAAATAACTGATAGCATTTTTGCTTTACTCCACACCCGTTATCTCGACTCATGATTAACCCCCATTGGGAAATTTACTGATAAAATAAGTTCGGAAAAGGTTGAATAAAATAAAAAGTCCATTGTGATAGAAACTCTTTTTCAAAATGTTTAGTAAAAAAATCATGGGATTGAAATAAAAAAAAAAGAGTTTCGTTTTTACTCATATTTTGTTTTGTAAATGTATAAAATATGTAAGATTATGTCAAAAGGATATTTGCTCATCAACTGAATGTTCTTTTTTTGTTTGTTTGTTTTGTTTTGTGAGCGGGAACTTTTGGGTTTATGGTTGTTGTTTTTTGTTTTGTTTTGTTTTGTTTTTCTTTTTTCTTTCTTTTTTTTTTTTTTTGTTTAGGTTTATTTGATTTCATTTTGTCTTTTTTTTTTGTTTTGTTTTGTTTTGTTTTTTGTTATGTAATACCGTGCGTATGTTTGTTTTTTTAACTGCATAAAAAGCAATTAAAATTTTTACGTGAATAATGTTAATAATGACAATAATAATGCTAAACTAAATAACTAGAAAACAAAAATAGTAAGAAAAATAACTGTATGCATACTTCAAGCGATAAATTAAGGAAACTGCTCATGTCATGGCTACGAAGATGAAACCTCAAAGGAGAAATAGAATCTCTTTTAAATCAGCACAAAATAATGCTATATGAACCAATTATATTAAAGCAAAAATTGATAATACGCTATAGAATATCAAGTGCGGGTAATTGGGTGACAAGGATTAAACAGTTAATCACATAATAAACAAATACAGCAAACAGGCATGAAAAGGTAAAAGACTAGGTACGTCTGAGTGGGAAAAGTGATCCACAGGGAATTATCCAAGAGATAAGAATTTAGTCATGCTGACAAATGATATATGCATAAAACAGAATCTATCCTCGAAAATGAGACGCATAAAATTCTCTGGAGTTTTGAGATACAAACAGATCCCCAAATCCCAGCCAGAAGACCAGAATAAATATTGATTAATAAGAAGGTAAAAGAACTTGCCAACTAATAGATTTTGCTGTTCTAGTAAACTATATAGTGAAAATAGTAAAAGGGAAAAGATGAATAGGTACTTGGATCTTGCCAGAAAGCTGATAAAGTTGGGTGATATGAAGTTGACAGTGATACCAATTGCGATTAGTGCCTTGGAAAGGTCCCCAAGGGTTTGAAAAAGAGACTAGATGAACTGGAGATCCGAGGAAGAATAAAGACCATGAACACTACAACTCTTCTAAAAATCAACTTAGATACTTAGAACAAGTTTGGAGAACTGAAGAAACTTGCTGTCAATTAGACTTCAGTGAAAAGCTATCAGTTAGAGCTAGTGTGAAAAACTCAGAAAGAATATACCTTGCCAGCGAACGAAAAAAAAGCTGTGAAACATGAAGGTGAAGGTGATATTAATTGTAATTGGTGTGTTTAGAACAGTCCCCAAAGGCTTAGGGAAAAAAACCTGGCGGAATTGAAAATCAGAGGAAGAATCGAGACCATCCATACCACAATATTGTTAGAATTGGTTAGTGTGACGCAAAGAATTTACTTTTATCCCAGAACGGGGTTTTATTTTCGCACGTGTGAAGACGGGGCAGGTTGGCACTTGATCCCTTATAAAATAAGTCCTCGTTCAGAGTTTTTTCTCAGGCATATAAGAACTGGCATATTATGTGGAGGATCAATTTATGTCCAGACTGACCGCCGCTGGCAAGGGGTTCCAAATTTCACACTATACACACACCCACCAAGGCCACTAGACTTCCACCCCTAGACAATGGAAGATATGGACCTCTAGGTTGAGACGTAATAATATTAATTATAGTAGTCGGCAATTCCGGTTTCCCGTGTGATATTTTAAAGGAATTTATAGGACAATTTTAAGCAAGATAACATAAGGCGAACAGAAGCTGAAAAGGAAGCATGATGTAACAAATTCGTAGCAGACGCCACAAATAACAACTTAGACCACGTGGGAACATTAAAATACATGAATCTTTTACAACAATTATATACACCTTCAAAGTGTCAAATATATAATAAATGAAAAGTCCATGAACATAAATGTCTTTCTTCTTTTCTTTTCTTTCGTTTTCCTTCAAATAGAGAGAGAGGGAGAGAGAGAGAGAGAGAGTATACAAAATTTGGTATAAGGAGACACAGTCCCAAGGGTACTTATCTTATTTCTTTGATGGAGTTCCATGGAGAATCTTTCCTCTTTTACGGGCTAATAGACTTTATGCTATTTTTAACACTGGCTTGAAGAACTTGGGTCCCTCGTGTCCGAGATATTTTTTTGTCTTCTTCACCCGGAGTACTGGCTTTTGGTCTGTCTGCCGCGAGCCCTGTCCAATAACTAACTTTTTTTATTTTCTATTTCCGCTGATGGGAGGGAGTCCCCACTTCCGTTTTAGGGTCCCAGCCAATCGTTGGGCTTCAACCTTCCCGTGTCAGGCGACCCGAGTGAGGTCACCAAGTATAAACATCTGGTCTCCCCTGTGACCTACATTCTTTCTTAACGGTCACTCTCTGATGGCTTGCTACTGTTAATTCAAATTTTAATCTTATGTCTATCGTCTCAGTGGGACATCACGTGACAGAATACTCAGAAGAGTCCTCGAGGATACTTACTGTCTCTCAGAATCCAATGAAAGACCACGAGCTAATGTTGGCGTAAAAGACTTTCAAGTAATGAAAGAAGAAGAAGAAGAAGAAGAAGAAGAAGAAGAAGAAGAAGAAGAAGAAGAAGAAGAAGAAGCTGAGGACTATAAGGGTGATGGTGATACCAATTGTAATCAGTGCGCTTGGAACAATCCCAAAGAGGTTGAAGAAGGGACTGGAGAAATTGGAAATCAGTGGGAGAACCGAAACCATCCAGATACAACATTGCTAAGATCGGCTAGAATACTGAGAAGAGTCCTTGAGACCCGAGGAGACTTGTTGTCACTCAGACTCCAATGAAAGACCATCACCTAACTCTGGCGGGAAAAACTCTCGAGGAGTGAAATAATAATAATTCGAAGACAGCGTTGACGCATCAATGCTGCGGCTCGAAGACTACATAGAAAAACACGAACGAGGACTGATTACAGCCATCAGAAACGATACGGACAACACGATAGACGATAGAATGACAACAACTAGGAAACAAAAATGGGAGAAAAAAACAACTCTATGGCCGCTTTAAACGACTAATAAACAACATCTCACACCAGAAAACCTGGACCTGGCTAAGAAAAGGAAACCTTAAGAGAGAAACGGAATCTCTCCTCATAGCAGCACAGGACAACGCCATAAGGACCAATCATATCAAAGCGAGAATAGATAAGACGCAACAAAACAGTAAATGTAGGCTATGCGGTGACTGAGACGAAACGATCAATCACATAATAAGCGAATGCAGCAAATTAGCACATGAGTATAAGGCGAGACACGAATAGGTCGGCAAGGTGATCTACTGGGAAATGTGCAAAAAAAATTAAATTTGACCATACTAACAAATGGTATATGCACAACCCAACACCTGTCCTAGAAAATTACACACATACATGGGACTTTAACATACAAATGGATCACCTAATCCCGGCCTGAAGACCAGACCTTATAATAATCAACAAATAAAAGAGAATTTGCAAAATTGTCGACTTTGCTGTCCCAGTGGACCACAGAATAATTCTGAAGGAATGTGAAAAGAAGAAAAAGTACTCAACCTAGCTAGAGAATTGAAAAAGCTGAGGAACTTGAAAGTGACGATTGTACCAATTGTGATTGGTGCTTTTGGCATAATAACTAAAGGATTATTAAGAGGCCTGGAGGACTTGGAAGTTGGCGGACGGGTTGAGACTATCCAAATAACAGCATTGCTGAGAACGGCCAGAATCCTGAAACGAGTCCTGGAGACTTGAGGAGACTTGCTGTCACTCAAACTCCAGGGAAAAACTATCAGCTAACACTGATGTGAAAAACTCTAAAGGAGTAAATAATAATAAGAATAATAATAAGAATAATAATAAATATCTCACTAGAAAAGACCTAGACGTTGCTAAGAAAAGAAAACCTTAAGAAAGAAACTGAATCTCTTCTAATAACAGCCCAAAACAACGCCATAAGGACCAACTATGTTAAAGCAAAAATAGATAATATGCAACAGAATAACAAATGTAGGTTATGTGATGAGAGCGACGAAACAATTAAATCATATAAGCGAATGCAGCAACCTAACACAAAAAGAGTACAAGACGAGACACGACAGGATGGGGAAGGTAATCAACTGGGAATTGTTCAAGAAGTTTCAATTGGACCATACTAACAAGTGGTACGGGCACAACCCAGTATCCGTCCTGGAAAATGAGACGCACAAACTTCTCTGGGATTTTGAGATACAAACGGATCACCTAATCCTGGCCAGGATACCAGACCGAGTGCTAATTAACAAGAAAAAGAGAACCTACCGAATAGTGGACTTTGCTGTTCCAGTAAACCACTGAGTAAAAATCAAAGAAACGAAAAAGAGACAAGTACTTAGACCTTGTCCGAGAACTAAAAAGGCTATGGAACATGGAGGTGACGGTGATACCAATTGGAACGACCCCCAAAGGCTTGGTAAAGGAACTGGAAGAGTTGGAAATCGGAGGACGAGCTGAGACCATCCAAACTAAAACATTATTAAAATCGGCCAGAATACTAAGAAGAGTTCTGGAGACTCGAGCAGACTTGCTGTCACTTGGACTCCGGTAAAAGACCATGAGCTAACGTTGGTGGGAAAAACTCGCAAATAATAATAATAATAATAATAATAATAATATGTCACCTTCATGATCCATAATATTAGTTGTGAATGTTTCTCGTATGCCCAGATTTTTAAATGGTAACCGCTTTACACCTTATTTTGCTCTGAGACCTCTTTCTCTTCAGTTATTTATCATTAATAAATATTAGTTTATGAACATTATATCACAGTGTTCGAATCATTTCGTTTCGAGAGAGTACAAACCAAAATAAATGGTTCAGTTCACTAACTGCCGCTTATAAATGTTCATTATCGATTTAAAATACGAACGGCTTGGTCTAAAAGCAAATTAACCACATCAGCTGCCGGGTGCAATCAACAGATGATGGATTACAATTAAGTACCTTATACTATCTTAATAAAAACTAAAATCTTTTGTTCATTGCGTTTACATTATTTATAGCTTGCCTTCCCAAATGATGATGATCAGGAGATACTTCGTTAAAAGTTGTAAGCGAAACCTTTTTTTTACCTTAACTCACTAATGATCAATATTTAAGCTTAGCACGACGCAAGGCCAGGTGTGTGAGATTGTGTCACGCACATTTTCAAAGTAGGGTTAGCTTAACGTGAAAATCGAGAACCTGACTTTTACTGCGTTAGAACACTGACCTCTGGCTCAAATGACGAATTCATAAATATCTCAAACACGAATTAGGCTGAGCTCATGAATAGTTTTCTTGGACAATCAATAGCACTCTTTAAATGTTGGTGTCCGTTTTTCTATCCACATCTTAAATCTGCGTCTGGAACAGAGTGCAGGCTAGGAAAGGTTGTTGGGGAGGCTAACCTCTCAAAACCACCGTTGCCCAGTCGGCTGGGGCTGTAGAATACACCGACTGCTTCTCTGCAAAGGAGTAAGACCCACCCCCAACGAGTGTCCTGGATATGAGACTAAACAATCTGATGATGAGGTTCCAGCAGTGCTGGAGCTTTGGGAAATGCGGAGTACCCCTTCATTGCTATCGCTCCCAGGTCCACTCTGCCCCGGAGTGGTATCGCCTGATAAGGGTTCTATCTATGGGTTAAATAGAACTAAACCGTGATTCTTTCACTATACTGATTTTTGCATTTAAACTGCGTATTTACGCCAAACTGAATTGTTTAAAATAGAACTGTTATGACATTGGAACTGCGTACTAGTGCTGAACTGAATTGCTCGAAATGGAACTGTTTTTGCCGTCTAAACTGTGTACTTATGCTGAACTGAATTATCTAAAATAAAACTGTTTGACATTTAACTCTGTGTATTGCCCAGTCAGCTGGGGCTGTAGAATACACTCACTGCACCTCTGCAGAGGGGTAAGACCCCCCCCCTAACGAGTGTCCTGATATGACACTAAACAATCTGATGGTGAGGTTCCAGCAGTACTGGAGCTTTGGAGAATGCGGAGTACCTCTTCATTGCCATCGCTCCCAGGTCCACTCTGGCCCGGAGTGGTAGCACCTGACAGAGCCCTATATACGGGTTAAATAGAACTAACAACATACTTATGCTAAACTGAATTGTTTGAGTAAACTGAATAGCTTGAAATAGAAAATTTTTGACAATTAAACCGTACTTACATTTAAACTGCGTGCTTATGCTTAGCTGAATTATTTCAAATTGAACTGCTTTTCGACATTAAAACTGTATTTACACTTAACTGAATTGTTACATATAACTGCTTGAATAGTTTGAAATGGGAATGTTTTTGACAATTAAACTGTGTACTTATGCTAAACTGAATCGTTTTAAATAGAACAGATTATTTACATAAAAGTGGATTTGGCGTTAAGTAACCTCCAAAGGTTGATATGCTATAAAACCCACGAAACCAAACCAAATCAAAACCACCGATATTTGCCAATGAAAGGACAATATCTGATACAATTTAGCATCAATACAGTTGCAAGAATTGACAGAACAAAATTGTAGACAACATCGGACTCCAAATAGTCACTAGCAGATATAATTGTTTTGAAATGACTATCGCGAAGTCCACGTTGCGTAATGGCTAAAGTGCAAGACTGCGATATCATAGTATGCGAGTTCGAACTCCAGTCACGCTATTACGTTCACTTTTGGACTAATCCTCTTGGAAAAGACATAAACCTAAACTCTGAATTAAATAGATGACCTTGGCATCAAGTAACCCACGAAGGTTGATATACCATTAAAAGCAAAGAAACCAGATTAAAGGACTATCATTACGAATTACTTGAAATACTAGAACCCGTGTAATTGTGTGCAAATTATCAATATTAGATAGGAATACTTGAAACCATATAACTGTACAAATTATTTGTATTAAGAATAGTTTCTAGAAGCTTTAACAGTTTACAAAGTACTGTCATAATTAATTTCTTGAAGTTATACTATTGCTTGAAATACTTGAAACCATATAATTGTGTGCAAATTATTTGTATTAAATAGGAATACTTGAAATCAAATAAATTATTGTTATTATTAGTTTGTATAAAAACATCTGATTGGTTGGAAAAACAGACTTCGATATTGAATAGCCCAACAAAGGTTGACATACCGTAAAACCAAACAAGACACAACACACCTTTATACGCACCAATAAGATGAGAATGTAGTAGCAGTAGTAGTTAACAATACTTCATCTAAAACAAATAAAATTTGGAGGCACTTGTGATGCAATGGTTACCGTTGCAGGAAATGCATACGATTACCCGAGTTCAAATCCTGGACGTGGATGTTTGCATTTTATATAGCGCTAATACTCGAGGAAAGGTGTGAATTCTCCTATTCTCCCCCCAGCAATGTATAAATAGTAGAGTAAACTGGGTTCTTTAACCTTGGTATGGCAACGGGTCTAGGAGAAGGAAAAGTCTGAATTCAAACCTATTAAACTTGACCTTGTGTCGAATTGTTCTTGTGCTGAGGGATTGGTAAATATCGTTTTCTTTTGTTATTTTGTTTGTTTTTTATTGCTGTTTTTTTTTTTTACACACCAGCAACTTTTATGACTATCTAAACAAGTTGGTCTTCTCCTAGACTGGTTGTTCCCCAGGCCTATAGTCTGCCTATTTTTCTGCACGAATAATTGTTACGCAAACCACTCCTCCTCATTATTTCAACTCTAAATTGTGAAAGTCGAAGAATTAAACCAATAGCCAAAAAGATAAGAAGACAACAAGACAAAGAATTTTTCACGAGAAATATTGTCTTTTGTGAAGTCATTGAAAATTAAGACTGATATTATTTTTTAATCAATTGAAACTGGAATTGTTTTATCGGCGAAATACGACGTCAGATGATTCAAAAAATTGTTTTTACTGGATCTTTCAGCATCTACGAACTTTATTATCCATTTCACTACAATGTAAATCTCTCTCTCTCTCTCTCTCTCTCTCTCTCTCTCTCTCTCTCTCTCTCAATATATATATATATATATACCAACCCCTTCGCATGATCAGGATATGACACAGGGTTGATTTTTAAACGGGGTTCAGCTGGTTTAAAATCAGTGTTGTCCGTCTCTTAAGCTGGTAGCCAAAACAAGGCAAAAGAGCCCAGTATGTCCTAATATTCACCCAAAGCTAAGGGGAGAAAGATGTCCTGGATATAATACTAAACAATCTGATGGTGAGGCTTCAGTAATGCTGGAGCTTTGGACAATGCAGAGTACCCCTTTATTGCCATCGCTCTCAGGTCCTCTCAAGCCCGGAGTGGTAGAACTAAACTATGAACTTACGCTAAACTGAATTATTTGAAAGAGAACCGTTTATATGCATAAAAATGGATTTGGCATTAAATAAACTACAATGGTTGATATGCCATAAAACCAAACCAAATCAAACCTATTTAATACGAACAATTCGCACACAGCAGTATGGTTTCAAATAACCAATAATAATAATAATAATATTAATAATAATAATCCTTAGTAAATGATTGAACAGTTCTTTTTTACCCATAGATGGGACCCTGACTAGTAATACTACTCCGGGTTAGAGTAGACCTAAGAATAATTGTCAGGAAGAGGTACTTCACACTCCTAAAACTCTAAGACTGGAACCTCACAATCAGATGTAGTTTAATGTCATACCCAGGTACTTTTATCCACTGAACAAAAAAAGTTAAGAGTAGATTAGATTTTCCTCTTTTTTTTTTTTTTTTTTTTTTCGTAGAATTAGAATAAGGGAATTTCTATATTTCTGTAATTTCTATATTTCTGTAATACCGTGGTATAAAGAAAATAATTTTATTTCATGTCAGAACAAGCAAAAACCTGAAATCCATTTTCAGAGAACGTGATAAATGCCTATTAATATTCTATGAATCGAAATGCGTATACTATAGCTTATTGTAGCGGATTTAAATTACGTGGTTTAGCACAAAAGGCTCGAGTTTAATAAAGGTCAGAACGACCCTATTGATTTAAAGATAAAACCCTAACGATTATTTCTAATAAACCATGCTTGCAAAATGCTCGTAATTAGATTAATTTCCTGAGTCAACCATTGCAAACATGTTTCTTCTTTAATTTTAAAATCTACGTAATGGCTAATTTATATGGCATCTAAAATATTCGACTGATTTACGACGTTGAATCAATGAATGGTTGAAAATAGGATCCTTTTGACAGCCCTTCTTTTACGCACCTCTCACATCACATATGCAGACTGAATGCTAATAAGCCTCACTTGCCCAGTTGTTTGCGCTATATAGTAGCAAAATTGGTATCAAAAAGATCTTGATCGAGTAGTGATTCTGTAATCCGTAATCACCATCATTATTAAGTCGTGCTGACAAAACGGATTCCCTAGACTCTCTCTCTCTCTCTCTCTCTCTCTCTCTCTCTCTCTCTCTCCATCCGTCCCCATCGACCATCCCTCTCGGCAGGTCCTCGAGACTGTATCCAGTGTCTACGCTTTCTGGAGGTGCCCGTGGTGTAATGATTATCGTCATAGAAAATGGACACGTTGATACGAGTTCAAATCCTGGACGAGACCGATTACATTTCACATCGCACTAATACCCTTGGGAAAGGTATGAATCCAATTATTCTCCCTCCAGCTATGGATAAATAGTAGGACAGACTGAGTTCTTCAGTCTTGGTGAGGCAGCTAGTCTAGAAGAAGGAAAACTCTGAATTCAAACCTGTTAATGTCCGCTTAAAAATTGACCGTGTGTCATATCCTGCCCGAGCGGAAGGGTTGGTAAATATGATCCAGTGTCTACGCTAAGTTCCTGAATATAAGTCCTTGCTAGCCCGCCAAAACTGGCTAGTCCATTTGTAGGAGTCCATAGGATTATGTTGCTTACGAGTTCGTCCCTTCTTATTCAACAGTGCTCAGCATGTCTCATCATCATCATATCGCGCTGGTAGCACGGATATCCCTGACCCTCTCTCGCCACTCCTCCCTATCGTTCATCGCCCTAGGTAGGTCTTCAGGACAACATCCTGTATCCTCATATAGCTGCTGAATGTACGTTCGAGCTGGTCGTCCTGCTTTTGCACGGCCATGTGTGGGGATCCATAAGAGTACATCTCTTATGAGTTCATCTCTGCTTCTCCAGCAGTGTCCTGCATGTCTGGTTCGTCTAACTTGAATAGTTTTCGTGATAGGGGGCAGGTGGCCGTACAGTTGGTGTCTTGTGGGGTGTTGCTGCCAGGACTTGTTCAGGATTGCACGCAGCATTCTTGTGTAATTGCCATCTAGCTTCTTCTCCGGTCGTTTTGTTAGCGTCCATGTAGTGCATCCATATAGCAGTATCGATGTGACCGCTGCCTGGAAGAAACTGCGTTTCATTTTATCGGTTAGGTCTGATTTCCATATAATCGATAGCCTATTGATAGCTGTCCATGCTTTCGTTAACCTAGTTTCGATGTCCTTTTCGGTTGATTCGACGCTGCTTCCTAGGTACGTGAATTTATCTACTAGTTTAAATGGGGTTCCTTCTAGAGTGGAGATGTCCCCCGTTTGGTTATAGCACATATATTCCGTTTTGTGTGCATTAACATAGAGGCCTATGCTTGCTGCTGCTCGTTCCAAACTATGCAGAAGTGTTTCGGCTTGGTCAGGTGTATTTGCCAGTATCGCTATGTCATCGGCGTAGTCGGCATCGGTAATTGTTGTTGCGGGGTATCTTCTGCTTCTTTTCTTCGTCAGTTCGAAGCCATTCTCTTTGATTTTGTCAATCGATGTTCTAAGTACGTAGTCTAGACAAATGATAAAGAGGTACGGGGCCAGCGTGTCCCCTTGTAGTACTCCTGCTACAATGTCAAAGTATTCTGTGTCTCCATCCGGTGATCGTACTTTTACTTTAGTGTTTCTATAGAGAATCGTTATTGCCGCTACGATTTCTTTAGGTATGCCGTACGCTAGTAGGATTTGTTCCATCTTTCCTCTGTGAATGGAACCTTAACTATGTGTAATGGTCTCATATTGAATCGGCGCTATATATTATTCCTTTTTTTCCATGTGTACTATAAAAGTAGATAAAGTTGGCGACCATAGTTGAGGGCGACCCGAAGGCTTCCTTTTTAATAGCTACCACACCGAGGTGCCACTCCATTCCCAGGATTGCTCCACTTTAACCTTGATCCTCACCTTATAGTACTGAGTGCTAAAGGCGGAATCAAGTACCATTTTTGAGTCTTTGGTATGACTCGACCTGGGATTGAACCCCGGTCTCCAGGACTCTATTCATTAGGCCAATGACCCGGTATATGTACCTATCTAACCTCTCCACCACAGACGGGATGTGACACAAAGTCATTTTTAACCAGAGTAAAGCTGGTTTGAATTTAAAGTTTTTCTTGTTTAAATAAAGAATCTTTTTTAGTAATCTTTTGTACATTTTGAACGCAAAACAGTTGTAGGATTAAACAAAAATCAAATTGTCCTAAAATTCCTTCAAACTTTACATTTCTCCGTTAATCAAAGACAGTTTTATGTTATTAAAACATTTAATTACAAAAAACTTTGTAAACTCTAACAAGTAGAATTAGAAAAAATTTTAAAAAATTGAAATCTTAAAACCATGGCCGGTGCTAGGGTCTCATGCTCCCCACCATCCCCCGGATCTTAGATTCGGAGGCTCCACTCTACAATTATGTTTATTTTCATAAAATGGTATTCATAGAAATTATATAAATGGGAGTTCCAATGTATGGGATTGCCAATGTATGGGATTGAAACATTGTAGTAAGCGAGTTCGAACTCCAGTTATTGTATAGCCATAATCATAACATTGATTTACGAACTTCAATGAACGAACGAACCCACTTCTTTATAGAAAATATGTATCTCTCACACTTTATTCTCGATGTTTCTGTGGTGTGTGAGAGATGAGTAGAGACAGGGACAGACTGCTATATTGACCCAACTTTTTCTCTCCATCATAAGAGCACTTCTTCCGCATCTTGGCGGGGGTTGCTGGCCTTCACTCTGGCCTTCCTGTCACCAACTAACTCAACTGCTGTCGGCACCTGCCTATATTCTTTCATAACGTCCACTTGCTTCCGCTTCTTCTTCCGCTTATTTACAAGGGTGCATCTGATTGACGGCTCGGTCAAGGGTCAATATACAACACAGTCATGCTATTACATTCCCTTTCGGACGATTTATTTGTTTAGGTGTGTATGTGTCACCCCAAGCAGTAACTATACAGTTTTATGTTAAATCCATTTGGAATCAGTGTTTGTAAGCATTTAATCCATTTATCTATGTGTATTTCTATTTTTGTTATAATGACGTTTGTGTTTTGTTTGATTTTCTTTATTTCTATGTTGGTGAACCTTGCATCGTGACTATTTGAATAGAAGTATTCTACAAGTATTAGTTTGTTGTAATCCATAAACTTGATTTTGTGTCAGGTTTTTTTTATCTAAAGTAAAATGGACATTCAGATTTTCCAATGTATTCTTTTTTGGCCATGTGTGCAGTCAAGTTAAATTATATTGTTGCTTCTACAATTATATATATATACAAAATGTAGTCATTTTCAATATCTTGAAAACTGGTCCCGTTGTCTTAATACAACATGTAAGCCAATTAGAGAGGATTTTATTGTGCATTTAAAAGCAAATATTTTCTAATAATGTTACACAATCGAGGGGTGATACAATTCTGTGAGCTTGTGTAGATCTGGAATCCACAAAGAATGAATCAGTAGAATTATCAAGTTTTCGACATAAATTTTTGAAAAAGAAAAAAACTGCATCATCCAGGTTTGTCAGCTTTCGGACTATCCAGATTGACCTCCCGGCAGTTTCTGGCTTTTCTCAATACTAAAATTACTGTTAAAACGTCATGGACAAGATGAAGGGTAATGTGACGAGACTGCTGATGGAGATCCCGAGTAATGTCGATAAGTAATGCTGGGATAAGTTTGAAGTTTCAAGGAAAGTAATTTAAAAGGAA